>CM038670.1:774797343-775397343 GCA_021605145.1 Aegilops bicornis
ACTAGCACTGCTTCTAGTCAAAATGCTATATTGATATGTGCTAGTCCTTGTAATTCATATACTCACAATGTTGGTACATCTTGTGATGAATTGCTTTCCTTGCCTTGTTGCTCTAACAATTAAGCTTATACTTCCTCTAGTACTTGTATTGAGACTAACCATGTAGAGGAAATCAAAGAGCTCAAGGCCCAAGTCACTTCTTTGAAGAAAGACTTGGAAAAGAGTCATGAAGGGAAATCCACACTCAACAATATCTTGAGTGTGCAAAAATCCCCCAATGACAAAGGTGGACTTGGATTCAACTCCAATAAGAAGAATAAGTCCAAGATGAACAAAAAGAAGGGCCAAGAACAAGTCAAGAAATCGGCCAAGATTGTTTGCTTCAAGTGCAAAGTAGAAGGGCATCATGTTAGATCTTGCCCATTGAAGAAGAAGGCCATTAGTGTCAAGCAACAAGGGAAGAGGGCACAAGTTCAATCTCATGCTCAACCTCAAGTTGAAGAAAGGCCACTTCCCAAGAAGACTCAAGTTAATGCTTCTCTTGTTGAGAAATCAAGTGAGAAGAAAGTGAAGAGTAGACGTTGCTACTTATGTCGTGAGAAATGCCACGTCGCTTCTTCATGCACTAGTGGTAACTTATCCAACCCAATTATTATTGATGATGTCTATTCTCTTGGGAAGGATAAGTTTGGCAATGTGTTTGCCAAGTTTGTTGGTACTCAAAGTGGTGTCAAGAAAAGAACCATTTGGGTGGCCAAGCCTATTGTGACTAACCTCTTAGGACCCAACTTGGTTGGGGACCAACTAGCTCAAACTTGATCAATAGGTGTTGTTGGAGGTCATTGGAGACTTGGCTACATTATGAAGATTTAAGGGTCCTCATCATTCATATTGTGTCAAGCCAAGTCATTCGGATTATCTTTCTATCATATATCCAATGTTCCTCCTTGCGGTAACTCGTGCTTAAATTGCTTACATTAAAAGTTACTTGTCCCTTAGCATGTTGTGGTTTTGTATCTTGCATGTGCTTGTATATGTTGTGCTTCCAAATTGCTTATCTTGAGAAATCAAGTATGTGCATGTTGGTTTGCACATCATGTACATGTGTGTTGTGTGTTGAGCCTTTTTGCATCTTGTTTATTTCTCAGTTGGCTCTTGTGAGAGATTAATGGAATATCCCATTATGGGGGAGTGATGTGCTTTGTGCACCTCACAATCCTATAAATGTGTGTACATGAGTAATACCATCTAGTATTGATATTTCAAGATTATCTAGTCTCTAGGTGGTATATATCTCATGAGAAATTCAAATTCTAAATTTTCCATTAATTATCTCTTGTTGGATCCTTTTAATTGCCTCTTGTCTATCTTTAATTGATATCACATTATGGGGGAGTAATATGCTATGTGTGTATTACTAGCCTAGAAAATGTGTACATTTGAGATATTGTCACCTAGAATTGATATTGTAAATTATCTTGTTCCTAGGTGGCATGATAGCTCTACAAGTTGCAATTTGCTTGTGTTTGGTGTGAAGATGATGTCGAATATCCTTGCTATCTACCACTGGGAATTATTTCCATTTACTTCTTGTCTTTTGACAATTGGTACTCACTTTTGTGGTAGAATTTATTGATCATCTTTACATTGGCTTTTGTTTTTTATTTTGCCTTTTCTCTTGCCAAGGTTTGTGTCAACTCCCGTTGTCTTCCCTACCACTTGTGGATCTTTTTTTTCTCTCGTCCTTGTCTAGTGTTTTCTAGATATAGTGAAAGTGGTGATCCCACCTTGTGCATTTTGTATTCAAATGCAAATTCTCTATAATGCACTAGTCTTGGGGGAGCTATCATATTCTCTATAGAACACTCTTCTTGCGATCCTTATCAAGTGTGTGTTGGTGGAAGGCAAGCCGTTTTCGTTTTGGTACTTTGTGCTATCATGAAACTTTGTAGAGAGCTTGGTTTGTTTGGAACCATCCTCTCTTTTGGGAGTTTGATATCTTTTATTTTGAGTGTATCAATGGATATCTCATTCCTTGATGTATCTTTTATGGATATCCTCCAAGTGATGTTTTATTCATTTGGTATCCTTTTCACTTGGCATTTCTTTGTCTTTTGGTTTTGGGTTTTGAAGTCTTGAGCATGCATGTTTTCTTCATGTATTTTATTTGGCATGCTTTCTTTCTTTGACTCAATATATGGGAGAAACTCCACCTAGTCTCAATTTGGATGAGATGTGCATGATATTCATTTTCATATCTATATGCACATATTTATGTGGAGTTTGTCCTATGTATTGGTGTTTCTAACTATTTGGTCCCGATGAGTTTGGGTACCGTTTAGTTTGTGTTGTTCTTATAGGAACATTTGGAGATGCATTGGATGCTCGGCTCACTCACAAGGAAGGTGTTGTCACCATGTGCATATTGGAGTCAAGCTAGGATGATCAATGAACTACTATCTACCTTCAATTGGTATCTACTACATCCTTCCAATGGTATCTCGGTAATAAGTATCATCATCTACTACATGCACACATTACTTGCATCAACCTTGTGTAGGTTGTATCATGGCATGTATTTCATTCTTTCTTGTGATACTTGTTTCCTTTCTCAAAGCATCTCAACGATGATCTCATGTTGCTAGTTGTGATGTCTTTGATGTTCATGGGTAGGAATTCATTTATATACAATAAGACCATATCTAGCCAAGTGCTATGCTTTCAAGCAAATATCTTATTGGTATATTTATGAATTCCTTGTGGATATCTTGTTCCTTCATGTTGTAACTATTTCGGGTGTACATCCCTCTTTGTAGATATATATCATCATGATTTTGTCTACCTAGAACCTTATACACTTGAGAGAAATTACATCTCTAGTTGATATCCTTTCTTTCACATCCACCTTGTCTTTCTTATGTTATTTCTTTGGTGGCTCCGTGAAAGCTTTTGCCTTGAGTGCGTGTCCTCTATCGTTGCATCTTGATGCACTCTTGTGTGGTGAAGATTATTTTCCTCTTGCTCATCTTTACGAGGCTTTTGCCATCTTAATTGGTACCCCTCGTCTTGATGAGCCTCTCATCGTCTATCTTCACCACGGGTTGTCACAAGCATAGGTTCTCTATTTTCTTATTAGTAAGCTTGTGAACCCATTTGCTAGTTGCGTGTGAGAATGAAAGGCTTTGCACCGTGTATCTCATTCATTCGAGACTATGTTGATGCTTATGCTCATCCGTATATTAGTCTTCTCATGTGCTTTGCCATGACTCACACACATCATTTTGGTTGAGCCTATTCTTAAGTTGCCTCTTTTACAATGTTGCTCAACCATGTGCTTGTTGCAAGCGCTAGGCTTAGTTTCCTATATGCTCTCTTGCACTTGTTGTTAGTTTCTGTTGACTTTTGGGGGAGCTATGATCTATTTTCTGCACTTTGTATCCAAATACAAAAAATCTTGATGTGCACAAATCATGGGGAGCTTCTCTAGTTTCTTTAGAACAATCCTCTGCTCATATCATAATAGTTTTTTCATGTGGCTCGTAGGATCTTTGGTCTAGTTGGTTCAGTTGATATCTTTTGATAGCTTGCTTCAATTGGTATCTTTTGATTGCTTGATTGCTTGTTTCTCTCTTTGTTATGTCTTTGTGGCATATCATTCTTTTGCAATCTTGGTGCCTCAATATAGTTGGTCTTCCTCCAAGTATTACCTTTGGATATGTGTATGTCATTCCACTCTCTTGTTGAGAAATACACAACTTTTGGAGGAACACCTTTTATATTGGTCTTCTTAGCTTTTTCGCCCATTTTGGCAATCGATGCCAATGGGGGAGAAGTTTCAGAAGAGTTTTGTGGAGAAGTCTTCAGAGTTTTCTCCTTGCTTTGGTTTTGTTCCTAAGCATTTCCATCTCATACGCATGCATTATTGGTTGTTGCATTGCATGGTGATGCATAATTCCTTATATAAACTCTCTTGAAAGTGATTGTCATCAATTACCAAAATCGGGGAGATTGAAAGGACATGCGGTGCCCCCATGTGTGGTTTTAGTAATTGATGACATTCTCTATGGACTAATGGTTGCATTGAGTTACATTTGAAGGATTTGTCCATAGGCATTTCTTGAAGTCCATGTGTTGGTTTCAAGGAGTTTATGTGTTGACCAAGGTGCTATTAAGGAATTATCCAAAGATTGGTCATGTGAGTGTTGAGCTTATTGCAAGCATGTCTTGAAGAAGAAGATTGTGTGATCATTCATGTTTACCTTCAAGACATCATCCAAACAAAGAGAGTTGGAAAGATTCAAGGTTGATCAAGACTAAGTCAAGAGTGAATCAAGTTGATCAACTCACAAAGCGTAGAAGATGTACCGAGAGGGATCAAGTGATCCCATGGTATGGTAAGCATTATCCATTGCACTTTGTGTACTAACCCATGGTCTATGTGAGAGTCTATATGGGGTTAGGTACGTGTCCATGGGCTTGCGTCAAGAGGAAGATATCATACAACCCATGGAAAGGATGACATCAAGTGGTGATCGTCATCAAGATTGCCGTGTGCAAGTTCAAGTGGAGCAGCACGAAGAGATCAAGTGCTTGAAGCTTGCCATCCATTGTGGTTTCAATGGACTTGTGAAGATGTGCCGAAGAGTGGCTCACCCATAGTGGAGTATGGGGGAGCAATCAACTAGTCTCCATCGACCCAACGCAATCAAGAAAGGTGGTCCATCGTGAGGAGGACAAGATCATCATCATCTAGCTCAAGTGGATCATGTGCAAGGCAAAGGTTTGCCCTTGATAGGTTTTCTATTTTACCGGTCTCATGGTGGTAGTTGGGAGACCGGGTTATAGGATCGATAGCCGTACTATCAAGGGGGCTCTCAAGTGAGTAGCTTGATCGTATCGTTAAATCGAGAGCTCAAACCATTGCATCCTTGCATCATGTTTCTTGGTTCTTGTTTGGTTCTCTTTGTGAGTCTTAGAGCTTATGGTCATCTTTATGACAAGCTTGAGTTCATCGAAACGGAGTTTGCATGCGTCTTCTATGATGTTTTAGGTGTTGGAGGCTTTACCAGTCTTTTCCGAGGAAGGGTTCTCACCATTTTCTTTTGGGCCTTTTCTCATTTGCTTATTATTGTTATTTCTCTCAAGATTGTGTTAGCCCTTGTCTCTAGCTTTCCAACAAACTTGGTTTCGTCGAATTCGAGTCCGAATGCAGAAGTTATGGTAGTTTTGGTGTTACGAAAAGGCATGCGGTACTATCATGGGTAGGAGCGGAAGTAATTTTTACTACCGCCCTTGGGAGCGGTACTACCGCTCTTGGGAGCGGTACTACCGCTTGAGCAGTACTACATGGCTACTTCCGTGGCTACTTCCGCTCGGGACCAAAAACTTCGTCACAAGTCCAGCGGTGGAAGGCACGGATGTAAATTTTTAGTACCGCTCATAGCGGTAATCTTGCTACCCTTAGCGATAGTACCGCTACCCCTAGCGATAATGCCGTGATGTCGAGCGGTACTACCGCTCCGTCTTGGGCTGTGAGCATAACTGTTGGATTTTCCCCCACCTATAAAGGGGTCTTCTTCCCATTGAACCTCATCCTTTGAGCTCGTGTTCTTCCCCCATTGTTGACCTTCTTGAGCTTGCTAACTCTCAATCCCTCCATGGATTCTTGCTAGTTTTTGAGGGAAAGGGAGAGGAGATATAGATCCACATTTCCACCAATCACTTTCTCCTCTAAGTGAGGGGAACCCCTTGGATCTAGATCTTGGAGTTCTTTGTGTTCTTCTTTCGTTCTTCCTCTCATTTTCCTCCCAAGCATTAGTTGCTTTGGTGGGATTTGGGAGAGAAGGACTTGGGCACTCCGTGTTCCCTTGCCATTGCATTTGGTGCATCGGTTTGAGTTCTCCACGGTGATACGTGGAAGTGAAGTTTGAGAAGCTTATTACTCTTGGGTGTTTGGGCACCCTAGAGCTTGTTCCTCTTGGGTGCCTTGGCGCCCTAGGCGGTTGGTGGTGTTCGGAGCTCAATCATTGTGGTGTAAAGCTCCGGCAAGCGTCGGGTCTCCAATTAGGTTGTGGAGATCGCCTGAGCAATTTGACGGTACCGTGACCGCCCCAAGGGTTGCCAAAGTGTACGGGTTCGGTGACCGCCCCAAGGGTTGTCAAGTGTCTGGGTTCGGTGACCGCCCCAAGGGTTGCCATTTATGCAGGTTCGGTGACCGCCCTCAAGGGTCCCTTAGTGGAATCACGGCATCTTGCATTGTGCGAGGGCGTGAGGAGATTACAGTGGCCCTAGTGGCTTCTTGGGGAGCATTGTGCCTCCACACCGCTCCAAAGCGGATATTAGCATCTGCAAGGGTGTGAACTTCGGGATACATCGTCGTCTCCGCGTGCCTCGGTTATCTCTTACCCGAGCCCTTTACTTATGGACTTTACTTTGTGATAGCCATATTGTTCTTTGTCATATATCTTGCTATCACATAGTTGATTATCTTGCTTAGCATAAGTTGTTGGTGTGCATAGGTGAGCCTAGTTGTTTTAGGTTTTGTGCTTGACAAATTAACCGCTAGGTTTTTTCCGCATGTGTTCAAGCCTAAACTGTAATTATTTTAAAGCGCCTATTCACCCCCCTCCCTCTAGGCGACATCCATGATCTTTCACCAAGTACAGTCATCATCACATTTGGCCTTCAATTTTTTTCTATCATTCACAGGCAACTTAACATCAACTCTATTCTTGCAGCAATACTCTTTTATGGCTGTCCTCAGTAGCTCAACTGTTTGGAAAACTTGGCCAATATGAAATTTAGGACAGTGTAGGTTCTCTTCCCTAAATGCCTTGAACTTCATCTACAACTCTTCATCATCTTCATCTGGTGGCCATAGATCATCACCTTCAGACTCATATAGTTCATCCTCTTGCTTCTCTTTGCCTTTGTCTCCAACTTTATCTTTTCCTTTATCTGAATCCTTTTCTTTTGCACTATCTTTAACTGACTGTTTCCCTCACACTTGTTTGTCTTCAGGTTCATCCATGTCAACATTGTCTCGCATATAGATCATCATCACCATCATTCATGTCATAATCACTATCTACTATGGCACCGGGATCAAAATCTGAATCATCTGAATCATTGTCATCATCTGTATCTTCTTCTTCTTACGCCATTGCATATGAAGAATTACCTTTGCCTTCTTGTTCTCTGGTCACAACTTCCTCCTCTGTCTCTTCTGCCTGATGTTGTTGTTGGTCTGCCTCATGTTGTGGTTGTTCCATCTCAGGTTCTACTTCTTCTGCCTCAGCTTGAATGACAACAGTCTCTGCATCTTCCATATTTGCATCTTCATCATTGACAACAGAGCAGTTCCTCTTTGCAAACACATAGTTGCTAACATCATCTGCTGAACTTTCTGGGTAGACCACCTGTATAGGAATAGGATGCTCTCCTTATGATCTATCTAGCTCATTGTTACATGCTCTTCTAGGACTGAATAATGGAGGCAGATGAGTTATTGGGAAATTCACCACATCATCCTCAGAACGGTTGGAATCCAAGTTGTTGTCATGGTCCAAATATAGACTGAAAGAGTTATGACCAAGAGACAAAAATGACAGCATCTGATCAGTGTCTGCATCTCCTCTGATCTCTCTCAATCCATTTTGCGTGATTGACAAGATAGGAATCAGGTAGTACACTTTCAATCTGCACCGCCATTTCCACCCAATCTCTTCCACTATGTTCTCAACCACAAGTGGAGACCATGTCACTTCATCAAGTTCATCATACCAGACAACATGAGCATTCACATAAGAACGGTTGCTACCACGGCCAAGGAAATATCCTCCATGGTTGATCTGAACTGAATTTATTTTGCTCCGTGCGCCTTGTAAAAATAAAACATTTACACAAGGATCAGAAACATCGACAAGGCACCACCTTTACACCCTTAAACCCATTCTCCGAAACCCCCAAATCAGAACACTAAACCCTAGCGGAATCAGAAGTCCAATGCGGCCGGTCCTATGCAACTAACCCAAAATTGAGGATGTCCAAGCCCTACTCTGATCCAAATAGGTACAAATTCGTCACAATCAAGAACAAACATAAAACCCTACTCTGAACCCCCAAATCCCGAGCAAAACCCTAGCCTACGAAAATATGGACTCCAATGCGAGGAACCCTAGAACCAACTGAAGATTTCTTATGCCCAGACGAGATATTGGATATTAACAACCCAAAAATCCAAGAAGAAAGGGGAAATTTTGGGACTTACTGTACTTTGGGGGCGGCGCGCCGTCAGGGCGACGAACTGGTGCCATCGCCGCCACGCCTATGCGCACCCCCGACGAACAGGGGTTGACGAATCGCGCGTCTCCACCCTCGTCGGCGCGTCCGACGCCGATGAGCCGGTGCGCTGCGACGATCGCCTCCCTGTCTCCTGCGCCGCTTCCTCTGCTTCGGTGGTAATGAAGACGAACAGGCAAGGGGATTTGATCCATTTCCAATGACATGGGGGGTTTTGTGCAAAATGGTCGCGCGGACGGACGCTCCCTGCCACCTGGCGCGGTCGATTGGTCAACACGGGGTCAAGGGGCGGTGTACGAGCTCAATACGTGCTACAGTGACCGTATAATCACGTCTTGTCGTATATAGTGACCGTATTGCATGTATCCCTAAGTACGGTGACTGAAGTGAGCAGATGGAGCAAAAACAGTGACTTCCGATGCATTTTACTCAATTGCAGGAAACGACAGCGACAGGAACCAATACAGAACCAGATGAGCGATCGAGACGGCGCCGCCGTGGACTGAACGCAAGCACAGGAAGAAACGCTAAATCTACCTAAATAAGTCGTATGGCAGTTCAAAAAATTTGAGACGGCAAACCAAAGTCACAGCGCATTCGTACCCAACCAGGTACCAAACAAATACACGTGCCATCAAATGAGTTACCGCCAGGCCGCTTTCAACCAAGTGGGTAAGTCTCGTCGCGAAAACCTTGCCTGGAATAGAGGCTTGGGTATGCTGTAGTGGGTGCATGAAAAAACCGACATACTTATTCAGAACGAAAGAAATATTAGGTTTGATGAGTGTTAGGTACTGAGGTCACAGAGAGGTGGAGGCATTCGGATCTGACCGTCATGGGTATCGGTGAGGGCTTCATAGGTGTGTCTCATTGCAACAAGATGAGAAAAATGAGGGGGAAGACAAGGGTAGTCGAGGAAAGAACGGTTCGGACTTTGGATGGTGGCATGCCTTTGTAAATAATGTGAAGCGACAGATAAATTCTTATTCCAATTGCTAAAGGATTAAACTTTGTGTCACGGTCTCATTCTCTTCATATCCGGATGTTTTAAGTGAGTCCCTCCGAACTAGCTTGTATGCTTGTGGCTACTACACAGTGAACTACTTAGACTGGTTTGTCTGAAATGTGGAATAGAAGTTGGATAAAAAGAGAGTAAGAAGGTTTTCTTTTGTGATGCATGAAGAAAGGGGCATCACCTCTCCCATTTGTTGTAGACTTAAGAGAAGCAAAAGTAGGCGGAAGCCTACGAGGGCCAACCGAGCAAAAGCTTGGGCATCGGCGATTTCACCGCCTCCATCTCTGGCTGCTCGTAGTTCATTTCATATAATCTAGGACCCTAATATTGGGTGATTGATTGACCAGTATTACAGTCCTAGATTTGTTCGCTAGGGGTCGAACGCCCCGCGAACCCTTTCGTGCAGTGGGGGTGCGGGAGGAGTGAATGATCCAACTGGCCATCATGGAGCATGGAGGGAAAAAGTGGGGTAGGCCCAAAATAGTTTTTTTTCAAGAGAAATGGCACTTACAAAATTTTAAAAAAATCTGAAACAAGAAAAGAAAAAATAGAAAAAATATAAATTATAACTGCAATGCTATATTTTATATATAAAAAATGCCATGGTATACTTTATAAAAATATTTTAGCTGGATAAGTCCAATAAATTTGCCATGGTCCAAACATGATTTGTTTTTGTGAAAAACAAAATTCCATCCTCTTAATAATTAAAATGACACCCTCTTAATAATAAAAGTCCCATGCTCTCAAATAATAAAACTACCATCATGTTAATAATAAAACGGTCATCCTCTTAATGATAAAAAATTTGTGTTATTATTGTAAAGAAATACCATGCTCTTAATAATGAAAACTTCTATTCTATTAATAATAATAAATGCCATGTGCTTAGTAATACAAATGCTATCATCTTAATTAATAATAAAAATTTGCCATCTTATTAATTATTAAAATGGCATACTCTTGATAATAAAACTACCATGTGAGAAAGTAAAAAACCAAAACCAATATTGCCATGTGTAAATGATTAAAGTTACCAAAGCTTGCCATGGGGGCATTACGAAAAGACCTAAAAAGTGCCATGTGTTGGAAGACAAAAAATGTCATGGTTTAAACCAAAAGAAATTGCCATGATACCTATGATAAAAAAAATGCATGTGGCAAGTTCAGAAAAAAATCTCCTCCAAAAAATTAAGGATTTTTGTTCGTTTAAACATGGAAAAGGGGGGATTTGGGATTTTTTAATGAAAAGGAATAAAAATAATTTATCTTCAAATACATAAAGTTGTTTAAGCATACGTGTTGACAAAACCGCTTCAGTCGAAGTGGTAAGCGTGCAGCCACTCCTGCAGGAGGTTCGGGTTCGAGACCCCCACGGCCCCACCTTGTGCACGTCCCTTGTATTGTTTAAGAGGAAAAGAGAAGGACGATTGTCAGTTTGCTATAGACGAGTATGAAAAGCGGGGAAGACTTCTATAGGATCAGCCCTTAGGTGAGATCAACGAGATTTAATATTTTGAAGATACAAAACATGTTTAAAAATTCTGAAAAAATTTGGAGACACACATTCATGCATGATGCACAAGCTCAAAAAGTTTCAGCTCCTAATTCGAACTACACTTAGAGGAGACAAAATCAAGTGTGAATAGTGTCAAATATTATTCACCCCAAAGCTGACACAATTCATACTCAAATTTGTCTTTTTCGAATCTCTAACATTTTTTTCCGATTTTTTTGAATTGTCTAAATATGAAATGTTTGGGTTGATCTTATGATCTCATCTAAAGTGCTGATCCTATACTAGTCTCCCCCTATGAAAAGCTGATGTGGTAATTGCAATTCATACCAGAAATTGAATGGCAACCAGAACGTTCTCTAGGAAAACATGCCCGGCGAACGTTCACTAGATATCATTTCCCTTAATCTATTCTAGGAGAATCAGCTTGGGAAGCGGGTTTGTTAGCGCTTTTGCTTCTAGGTGGGATGGAAGCTGGGAACCGGTAGCAGAAAAGGGATGGACATTCGTCAGGACGCTACCTACATCGAATGAGTATGAAAAGTTGACATGGTACAAGGCTTGCGATGTGATCCGCGCCGAGAATCAAACGGCAACGAGCATGTTCAGTGCGAAAACATCAACATCGAGCGTTCCCTAGATACCATTTTTTGAATCTATTGTAGGAGAATCAGCTTGATTGATTGTTAGCGGTTTTGCTTCTGGGTGGGCAGGAAACTAGGAATCGATAGCAAAAGGCCAAACAAAGGCCTACTAATTAAATGCACTAGACTTTTTAAGTTAGAAGTCTGAAAAAGTTTCATACTTAAACTTTGTACATTATCTCGTTGAGGAAAGGAATCAAGAAACCTTCCAAATGAAAAGGAAATTAAGAACGGGCAACCAAAATGTACTGCTTGGAAGCAAGCTCTGTCTGACAACACTGAAACAGGCAATCCAGATCCGTAGGTGACAAAGCATGAAGACGACATTGCAGATCTCGAATCTCCTTGGTGGCTTTAACTCCTGACCAGTACTCATAGTTACACCAGGACTCTGGATTTAGATCCTGTAGGAGAATATCAACATTTGTTGTCAGCTGATGTAACTTCAATGGTAAATCGCGCCACTTGCAATATCAGATGAAAAAACTATTTTGGTGAAGAGCTTGATGAAACATTCAATTTTCTTTACCAGACGAAAATTTTCAGTTGCTTTACCAGATGGAATTTTTCATTCGCCAAATTTAGAAGTTTCTGGACATTATTTAAAAAATATGTTGGGGAGGGTAAATTTATATATCTGTTTGAAGATCAAATTCAACAACCTCTATTTCTATCTACTGAATTTTCATGATGATTTGGTTGCTTTAAATTGGGATAGCCATAATAGAGACATCATATGGGATAGCCAATGTATTTTTTCACCAAAAATGTTCAAGATCAAGGAACTGTCGTTATATTGAGGGGTATATAAATGAGCAGAGGGCATATGCTAGTTCTTCTGCTAAAGTTGATTACACATATACTTTCTGTATATCCGCATATCTATCATTAGTCACCATGTGCATAGACAAAGAAACACTAAATCAGAAAAAAAAATAACGAGAGATAACCATAGACACGCTATTACGAGACATGCCACTCAGCATATCTACCATTAAACCACGCAGCTCTACCAAAGCAATATAGTAGGCCAATAAGGGTAGGGAAACACTACACACTTGATTCCCTCAATGGAAATTTATTTAAAATCTGAGACTCTCCAAGACTGTTATAACAAAATGGAGGAAGTAGTAGAGAATATTGAGAAATCAGCATCTGTAACTATTAAGTGCACCATAGAAAAAGAGGTTGAGGCACCTACTTCAGATATTCCTTTTGTCCTGGCAAAACTCACTTCCGCAACAACATTTGAATGCCTCAACAGGGTGGTTGACATCATCAAAGTCAAGTCCATAGTCCTGTGGTCAACGTGTGCACAAAAGAAGATTATGCATTTTGACGTAGAACTTAAAAGTAGGCAATAATCTAGGCAAGAAGTTTTCACTAAACAAACAAGGAGCGGTAGCTTGACAAAACTAATGATGGATTTGCAGAGACACAGTTCAACATAAGGTCTAGAAGTCTAAAACATGAGATTGAACAGAATTCTGTCAGGATAATAGAAACAGTTTGGCCCATATCTTAGTCCTTAGATTCACTAGTGTATGACTGATGCGGCACAATGGAGCTTAAATTAATGTAAATTGGCTAACTGCATGAAGTATACCACCTACCCATGTAAGTTCTTCAAATGTCTTTATTTGCCTTGTGGTGAAAAACGCCGGCTGAACAAAACAAAAGAATAAACAAACAATCTTCATATGCTTCAAACTTGATTAACATAAACGCCAGTAAATAGCTGGAGTTGCATACATACATGGTAGTAGTGGTGGTCGGGTGTCTCAATCTCAACAGGTATAACAATAAGATTGGCATCAGAACACCTGCACCATACCATGACGTACCAAGTCAAAAAATTCTCAAGAATAAAACATTCCAAGTCAATCAGTCGAAATTCAAATTATTGGTTCAGCATACTATGGAAGCACCTTCTTTTTTTTTGGTTTCTCTCTACCTCTGTGTTCAAATCTTGTGTTATGAAGTGCTATTAGATAGCTTCAAACTAGAGTAGCATCACTTGCACAATGCACATCGGAATCAAAGTATTCAGATAAGGAATAATACAAAGCATATTCACTACTAAATTACACACATGCACAAATAAAGATAGTGTTAACTTGTAAAAGTACATAGAACCAAGGTTGAACTTCCAGCTCAAATGTAGCCATTCATCAGTTACATTTTAGTCAAATTTGTTTGCGATTTTTATGACTCTTTTTTGTGACGGTGCTGTAGGTGGTGATGGTCATAAAGGAATATTACTTACCTATGGTTTATGAACCTTGCCACGTTCCCATAAAAGGTGCCATCCAGACAGAGAGCATGGTCGTCCTCCAGAACATCTTCAGTGACCCAGTCAGCATCAAGCAACGTAGGGTAGGTATGCTTACCGTTCGACACCATTTGATTGTTTCGCTCATACAGCTCATTGTTCGTCAATATTTCACCAACATACTCACAAATAAATGCGCCCCGAGGAAGTTCCTCAGCAGCCCGCAGTCCCCATCCTTTTTCTCCAGGGGTTAAGAAAACCTGAAACGACACACATTACAATCAATATAAGAAAACATGCATGATGTGCAGTTTGATGTGATGAGGACATGAGTATACACAGAATGCTCAACATTTCCACATTAATCTAAGGCAAAATTGGATCCTACATTCAGTCACCATTGCCGTATTAATTGAAGTTGAAATAGAAAGAAACAGGTTCAACATTGCCACATTAATCAAAGGAAAGATAGAAGGATCTATACAGCTTGCCTGGAAGGTGCTGACTGATCATGCATACTTTAAACCGCTTTAATTATATGCATTAGATCTCTATAATAAACAGAATTCTACTTTTTATGTATGGATATGGAGCTGCCAATTACCTATGGAATTCAGTTAGTTCAGTTATACTCCCTCCTTGCCAAATTATAATGCATATAAGTTTGTCCTAAGTCAAACTTTGTAAACTAGACCAACTGCATAGAAAAAATTATCAACCTCTACAATACAAAATCAATGCCATTAGATTCATCATGAAATATATTTTCATATAGTATACATTTTCTATTGTAGGTGCTCATATAATTTTTCTATAAACTTGGTCGAAATCTACAAAGTTTGACTTCACACAAAACTTATGTGCACTTTAATTTGGCAAGGAGGGAACATTTGCCAGCTGGCACTGATTAATCAAAGCTTTATATTTGGTGCAATAGGGCCATATCAAGAGCTTAAATGGGTACAGATGACTTACTTGTAGATGCCGAGTAATACCCCGCTGCACCACACGATTTCCACAATTTCTGGCGCATCCACATTTACTCCAGCATTCCTTAATAAATTTTCTTATAGGGTGTCCTTTACAAGGATTCACCTTGGTGTTTGGTGACTCAGAATTTACGATCTTCACTCGTTCCCTTGAACAAATTTTGCAGTAGAATTTTGGAAGCACGGAGAGACAAGAATTGAGAAATTCTTCCTTAAGCAGGCCGTCTCTTGTATAAGCAAAGTCGCCTCCAGTTTCTGCTGCGCATGCACAAGGAATCGGTTCTGCTAGGCAATCTCCAAAGCAGTCTGAGCAGCAATTGTCATCTCCTATTCTAGCAAGCGAAAGACTGACATATGCATTCTGGAATGTGATATTGCGTGGTATATAGTGAAAGGGAGGAGGAAGAATCCCATTGCCACCTTCATTGATTATGGGAATTCTCACATGTTCTTCACCTTTTGTTATGTCATTGACATCATAAGCTGGTCCCTTGGGCTTGGCAATAACCAGTATATTACTGGAACTGCTCTGTTCTCCAGCAGTAGCACTAGAGGGGCAAATGCCACCATGGATCATGCTACTACTAGGTGGCATACACGAGGAACCAGCTTGATTTGGCACTGAAGGCTTAGATAAAAAGTCCATGGCAGGAACTATTTGTAGCATTCCACTTTCTCTTGGTTCACTATATGTATAGTCCAATTCAATGATAGACTGGTTGTGCGCGTCACTGTATGCTGGAGGATTTTGAAAGAAAAATACAGAAATTTTAAGTAGTAGATTAAGATCCTAGGTTAACAAGGCAACTGAAAACAATATTAATAGGGCAGCCACAACAAGATGATGCAATCTTTTTCTCCCCCGCAAAAGAAAGAAAGATGATGCGATCTTTGAAGGAAAAACCGGACACCTCAGGAGCAATTGCAGTAAACATATCGGTATCACTAAAGAGTTATTACATTGTTTTTATAAATTCGAAATTCACAACAGTACAGCTCCTATGTCAGTATGCCAAAGGTAGGCTTATAGGCTTGCACACAAGCCAAAGATAGTAGACAAACTGGTAAACAGTGCACACCAAGACCAGTGATGCATTGAGAAAATAGCACTGAAATTAACCAGAGTTTCTACAATTCAATGGTAGTCGTTTTAGTTTTTTTTTTTCTTAACACAACAGGATGTGTGTCATATTTGGATGTTAAGAGGTGCACCGAAATGGTGCAAGGAAAAACAGAGCCCAAAAACAAAGAACAGGGATCAGTAAAACAATATGTTTATTATGAAATAACCCTGCAAAAAGACAAAAAACAAAGAGCAAACTAAAAAGCAATAAAACCAAGGCAAGATCTAAGCTAAAAACGGCCAGGAGGCCTGGAGTGCACAGTCAAAGTGCCTCGGCTCCAGCAACTACCTGCCACAGCTCTGCTTCATCAAAGGTGGACTTGATCGACTCCTGGAACCTCAGAATCACAACATCAAACACAGGCATTGGGTAGCCACCAAATTTCCCACAACGTTATCAAGATGAGAGTGCGCCACTTTTAAGTCTATGAGTTATAAAATTTATGACCGCTAATTTCTATCACACTACAAACTATATTATGAAATAAACTGATGGCGCATTTACTAATCATTTTTAGGACGAAAAATTGGAAACCATGACAATAACTAGTAGTGAAATTTTTGCATTCTGCAAACAGCTTATATTTGGAAAGCATAAGAACACTATCAAACTCAGGACATCGAGATAACAATATTATTTTATATGTATAACAGAAATGCAAATAAAATGTTTTTGCTCAGCAAATAAATCAATGAAAAGTGTGAGACATATTTGCTAAAACAGAAATTACCTCTCTGATGGCTGGAATCTTGAACTAGTGGGCACATAACTGCCAGTGGGGTCTCGAAAGTAGGAAGCTCTTGACCTTGGAGTGATAAAGCTGAACTATCTTCATCTGTCAATGTATCCTTGAGAACATTGATTTCCATGTTTGTTTCTTCAATCGGCAGTCGCGAAGAAGACAACTGCAATGTGTTCCCAGTGGCACAAACAGTTTGAGGGCACAGCTTGCCTGCTTCTTGCTGCAGTGGAGCTTCAGCCAACTCTGTTTTCTCATTGACACGCACCTTGGATGTAGGTTTTCGAGAATGATGTTTGATCTTAAGCTTCTTTTTACAGTGATCCGAATCAAGATTCTTCATCTTGTTACCTTGCATTTGCTGTTCTTCCTGTACCAAAAGTGGTAGAGTAAGGAGTTATAAGAGAAATTTTGCCCCTCAATACATTATATTCTGGCTAAATGGTCAGAACAAAGTAGACTGTACTTTAGGATCTGGCTCGTCGAATATGGCATCGGTTAGAACCCTAAAGTCATCAGCTTCTATAAACTCCCAGTTGTGATCATACAACTCTAGTAGATTCGTCAACACTGGTGAAACAGTTTCTCTCGGAATTCCAATAGCACCCAGATATGTGACAGCAGCATCAAATCTTTCCTTGCAAACCTTTGGATATGCCATCCTGCATACAATGGAAGAAATCAATACAGAAAGTGACACCTCGAAGAACCAACTGATAAAAAGCATAAATACACAGAAAAAAGTTAAGGTAGCAGCCTAGCACCACAAACACGTTACGAAGACATACCATGCAGATAACGATATTATTGATACATTAAGGAAAGCTGTGTAGCTGCTAAGTGAATGAAATTTTGGCTGCAAGGGCCAGCAACGAGATTAGTATATTGCTTCTCAGAGCAGGATACTTGTCTCCGAAAATGTTGAATGGAACCGCTCTTTTTTTCCGTTTAGAATTGAAGTTTTGTGATATGACAGATCTAGTGCACCAACTGGAACTTCTCTGAAAATTTACAGGCCATCTGCACAGTTTCCTTAATAAGATGCAGAGCATCAAAAGCTGGGACGTACCGGATACTGACTTGTTAATTAACACCCAATGCAGCATGCACGCCAATCCAGTTCCTAACATGCAAGAGACATGGCAAAGCGAATAATCTGATGCAGATCAACATACATTTTGTGCCTTTAGCACTAAATGTATGCGGTATGCCCCTGAACTTGGGAGCATTTTGTGTGTACTAGTGTATCCGTTTACTGAATCTCTTATCACCGTTAGAGATGTTAATTGTGCACTAAAAATATCATCCAGGATTTGCAAGATTTCGATTATAATCAAAAGCAGAGCATCCAGTCGTATTTTCATCACCACAAAACAGAGAACCACATAACCAAGGAACGGAGAAAAAATCGTCAAGAAAACCCCCGCATTCCGCACCGCCACAGAGACAACACGCGCAAACCTCTTCGGCGCAGAACCGGCGCGAGGAATTGGAAGCGGGGATGGGGATCTGGACAGCCAGGCCTCGTCTCGAGGTTACCCAAACTCTGAACTAAGAGAGGGCGTCAGAATCCGCAGAAAAGTAAAACAAGGCAAAAACCCCATTCTGCAAAACAAGCGCGCACGCACCTCCTACGCCAACCGCGGCCCAAGGAGACGAAGCCGATGCACGGGGAAGCGACCGAGGCCTCCGCGGAAGACGGGGGCGCGGTCGCCGCCGGCCGAGAGATAGGGGTTTTGGAGCGGCGTTGCCGGCGTTGGGGTTTTTGGGATGGTGAAGACGCTGGTTGGTGGGATATATAACTGGGGGAGCAGCAAAACAGAGCGTGGAAGTCCAGGCGACGAGAATAGGGAAGACGGGAAGAAGCGAGCGGTCTGCGGACGCCAAGGTACTGCTCGCCAGCACATTTGCATCCGGAACACCAAAAAAACATTGAAAAAAAGTTCAAAAATTTCTGAATATTTTTTGTGATAAATTTTGACAAATGTTCTAAGTGCTTACAGAGTTTCGACGTGGAATCACATTCGTGGAAGCCATACCAAAAAGAACAAGATTGGTGCTGATTTTGTTTTTTTATTCGCCATGACTTTCACGGATGTGATTTCATCATGAAACTTTGCAAGCACATAGAACATTTGTCAAAGTTTGTCACAAAAAAAGGCTCAAGGGTTTTTGAACATTTTTTCAATATTTTGCAGTGTTACTGTTTACCGTGACCTCATTTGAGCTCGTGAGTAGAAGGAGACTTTCGGCAGTCTGCCCCTCCATAGGGAATTTTTTTTCTTTTACTAGAGCAATGCCCGTGCATTGCAACGGGATATAAATATTCTAGTACGTCGGTTTGTGATTACGTGTCTATAATAATACGATTGTGTAAATAAATAATCACTAAATTCTGCCTATGAATTACCATATATTTTGATCCGAAGTTTGATAAGTAAATTAAAGCGGAACTGGTTCAGAAGGTTAGTAAATTAAGTTGATTTATAATAAGGAAGGTTGAACGAAGGGGTGGTGGAAAGAAAGGTGAAATGAAAACCTTACGTTCTTTTTAAATAGTGGAGATAGAGATTATTATTAAGGGTGCACGGGTTGGTATGGCAAGGATTATGCATCTCTATCAAAAGGGCTTAACTTCTCAAAACGTTAACTGAGCCTAACTTTCAAAAGCATTAGGTGCTAAAATATTTTAGGAGGCGTGTTGGCCGCCTCTCAATTTTGAGAGGTCGAGCCAACTACTCAGCAAATGATTCCCTTCTCCCGCTCAGCCGCCTCCACATCGGCACCTCCCTCTTTGCCTCTGCCGCCACAACGCACAATGTCAGCACACCGTGGCCCCCCTTCCTCTTCCCACTTCTATTCGATCGCTTCCCACCTCCATTGCCTGAATCAATGCATCTAGTTGTCGCCGCGGGGTGGACATGATCGAGCGACCACGAGCGGGGCGCGTGGGCACCAAGACGCACAACCGGCGCCTGAAACGTTATATAGGAGCTCCCTCTTGTTACTCGGGTGGTTGAAAGAATTGAAACCGCTTCTGTGAATTCATGGATCTGGCCGAAAAATCAGAACTGTTTTTAGTAACTACAGTATGGAGGTGATTTTGTGGTTAGAACCGCTTCAGGTCCCAACACAACTCCCACACGTCGCCACGACCCAATTCCCAACAATCGCTTTTTATTTATTTACCCCCGATCATCCTTCTCTCTCCACGTCAAAATAAAAGATTTCCTTGACCCCTTCTCTTCCTAATCCCAACCCATTCGAGATCTAGCTACTGACGGCCCTTCTCTCCCCCCACCCGATCCCATTCCCTACTCCACTTTGCTCCATCTCTTCGGCATCTGCCGACTGAGCTAGACAAACTTTGGCAGCCTACAGAGCCGCAATGTTGGTACTAAATGCTTTTTTTCTTGCGCTGGAGCCACTAGGGTTGACTCTTTGAGGGGTATCAGCCTTCGACTAGCCATAGCGGGGAGTAACATAGATTAGTAACATGCATATGTATGTTAGTACCTTTATAGTGGGGAGTAACATATGTGTGGTGTCATGCGACACTTTATTTATTAGGTTGTAGGCTCATCTTGTCTTGATATGTGTGATGTTACTCATAGTATGAGTAACTAGCTATGTTATTCAAATCATTTCTCTCCTCATTAAATCTTGCCACGTAAGCAAATTTGCTGAGTTGGGTCATATGTTACTACCGAAGTTACTCCCACTATAGGCAGTCTTCCTGCTGGTTCACAACCAAAGGCAGAGTAGCTGACAACTATGCTAGGAATAAGATACTAGTTAGTTGTAGCCCCTCTCGTGTATGGTACTCTCTCGATTCCCTTTTGTAGTGCATATTAGTTTTTTTTTTTTGACAAAATTCGTCAATGTAGTGCATGCATGCAGCCTAACTGCCTAAGCCTCGCCTGGACGAATTCACGCTTGACAGAAATCATAGGAAGCGCAGCAGCGGACGCACATGGGGTAGGACAGAGCTTGCATGCAGGTATACCTGGCCATGGGAAGCCCGGCCCAGCCAGCCTGGCCCGACGCTGACCCCGAACTGGGCTCGGGCCTAGTTTTTGGGCCCGAAGGCTGGGCCGGGCCAGGCCCAGGCCCGTCGTTTTTGCATTTTTCTAAAGGTCGGGCCGAGCCGGCCCGAAGCCTGACGGGCTTTTACGTGCTCGGGCCCAAAAACACAGGCCCGATTACCGGCCTAGCCAAGCCCGACACAAAAAACCTAGGCCTGGGCCCGGCCCGGCCCGGTAATCGGGCCTGTGTTTCTGGGCCCGAGCCCGGCCCGAGCACGTAAAAGCCCAGCTCGGCCCGAGGTTTGGCCAGGTATACATGCAGGGTTAGTCTAGTACAAACCACCTCCAGTGCATGAGTCTAAGAGCTTGAAACAATGCGCACTACAAACTGAAACGGAAGGAGTAGAGACGGCTTCTAAGCTTTGGTCGGACTCTCGAGTTGGATGTCGACTCTTCTGGGTAGCTTTCTGGACTTAGGATTTAGCGATGGATAGTGTTGAGTTGCTTGTATCCGATAGTTCATTGCATATAATGTGCCAGAGCTAGCTTTAACGAAGGACGAACGTACGAAGCCTATATTGAGCAAATTAGTGGACCCCTTCATGGACAAATCTATTTGAATAAGCCGAGTCCACGATTATGGACATTTTGTGATTTATCTGCGTCCATAGAGCAACTTCAACCTTAATAATTGAAACTTGCCAACCATGTAAGTGCCTTGTGGGTTCTTCCTCATGGGAGATGAAAGGGGGAATACAAGCAGGGGCGGAGGCAGGCGGGGCCAGGCCCCCCAACGATCGAGAATTACTTTAGCATGAGCTGGTAATTAGCGATAGATTTGGCTGATTTTACGTACTTGGCCCCCCCTGACGCAAACATAGACTCAACAAATATAAGATAAAGGCCCATAAGAAGGCCCAAGACCATGAAGTCCCTTCGTAGAATCCTACACCAGAGTCATTACGAGGCAATTAGCGCCGCCGGCTGCCGCTAGGTTATTTCCTGCTTTCCGTTCTCGTCTTCTTGATGGCTCCCATCTCTCGATCAGATTCGATTCAGAGTAAATCAGACTATCCCGATGTCGCGAGGGGCAATCATATAGGCTGCACCAACGGATTCTCCTATGCTCCAGCTAACTACCCAAGGTTAGCACTAGTGGCTACTGTCACCAATCTCTCTCAACTCCATCTTATATATGACAAAATTGTACTTTTAATTTAATTTACTTCTGATTGTAAGATCAACGATGCTAAGTTCTCTCGACAAAATTAATAATCTTTTTGAGAATATTTTGATATATTTTTATGATAGGAACGTTATTGATCTTATTGAGAATTGTAGAGCCCAATTTAGATTAATACAAATATAACTATGTTTTTATTCCATCAAAGTTACACATTATTATACGAACCACAATTTTTTTCTTCGCTTGGCCCCCCCTATACCTAAATCCTGGCTCCGCCCCTGAATACAAGGCAGTGTTATGCTAGCATAGGAACATTTGTGAAAGTTTGCACCAAACAATTTTCTGATTTTTTAATTTTCTTTTTTTTTTGGAATTCACTGTTCATCCCGAGCTCAAATGACCTCGGGAGTAGAAGGGTACTTTCAAATTTATTGGGCCTTTTACTTCTATGCACTCTCTCTTCTCATCTCTAATAGGCGCAAGTTGTACCGTGTCTCTGTAGTTAGGTGCTTACACTGCTAAATTCTTTATCCCTCCTTTGAAACATGGTTATAATGTGGAGTAGGTATGCATGAGTCTTGCGAGACACGTACTCATCCTTGTTATAATCACAATTGCAGAGGAGCGCTACTACGGTGAGTACGTGGGTGGTTACTACGTGGACTACTACCACTATGCATAGATAGAAGATCATGCGCGATACCCTGAGACCTCTGGGATTGGGTGACTAATTTCCTTTTTTCACTTCTCGCCTATACTCGGACTTATTATTTATTGGATGTATGATGTGCGACTTGGATGTCATATTTATAGTTTGTCTCATATGAGGCTCACTTAAATATGCTTCTTATTAGTTGTTTTTTCTGCAATGATATTCACAGATGTAACCTCATGTCGTATGAAACCATGTGTGAATGGTTGAAGTTATGCGACGCAAAGGTATCAGATGCTCCTCTATTCTAGACTTGGCAGCATCGCACTAAGTCTGGAATAGTTCTGCATCCGGGGCCTTAGGCCTTGTACAACGCGGAAGCCTGTACACCGGTGCTAGCTATGCTTCGTCACGGAATTTTGTTTGGTCCGCAATGCAGAGTGCTTCGTATGGGGTGCTAGCTGGGCTTTTTTTCTTTTTATTTTCTGCCGATGAAGGCGCTGGATTGAAGCGTCCGTGACTGAATGGAGCAGTTACTTCTGCTAAGCACCCGCTGGCACCGGAAGCAAAACTTTGCTTCTGCTTCTCTTCCCAAGCATCGGTGCATTCCAATCTCGGGTAAAAAACCGGGTTTTTTTCTCAGGCATCTGTGTTAGCACCTGCCATTGTACAGGGCCTTACAAAGCACGTCGCCAAGGAGCTGAGTTGTGAGACCTCCAGAACGAGGGGCAATGGCCCTGTTTGGATACTCTAACTTGGTTAGAGGTTAGAGTTATTTTTTAACTCTAGACTAACCTTAAACTAATTCTAGCCTTTGATGATGTTTGGATGAGAGGGTAAGTTTGAAAATAAATGCACTTTTTTCAATCATTTGACTCTTTTAACCAGGATTTGCTGTGGCCGGCTCTTGTGTGGATGACCAGTGCCGCGGCCGGCGAAGGTTGTGTCGGAGATGGTGCGGATGGATGGGAACGGGATGGAGGCGGACGGGGCGGGCGGACTGATGCGGCGGGATGGAGGCGGACGGGGTCAGCTGGGGCGGGCGGAAGGGACGGTGACAGGCGGACAAACTAGTGCGGCGGGATGGAGGCAGACGGGGGCAGCGGGGGCGGCCAGACGCGGTCGGTGTGGGCGAGCGGACGCGGCCGGCGATGCAGGGCGACAGGGGCCAGCGGGAGGAGGAGAACGAGATGCAGCGGGGGGAGGAGAACGAGAGGCAGCGGGGACGAATGGATAGGATCTGGTGCGGCTGCATGCGACAGAAAAAGAATTTTTTTAGTGCCCCATCACAACTAGCTCCAATTAGCACCTCCTCCATAGGGATAGTTTTTTTGATGGGTTAGTTTCAATCTAACTCAAACTAGCCTATGTGTTTGGATATTTTAAAAGTTAGTTCAGCCCCAAGTAGCTTAAAGTAGCTCTAGCCCTGCGATCCAAACAGGGCGAATGTCCAAAGGGAACCGTTGGATGGAAGCATGTACGGTCGTTGGATTTGCATGGTGATGGTGGCCTGGTGCGCACTTTCCGTGGACAGTTTCCAGACTTGAAACCAGATGAACCGGATTACATGGGATTTCGCAATAACTACTCCAGATATTTTGGAAACTAACGTTACTTTTTCAGATAATTAGGAAACGAATTTCGCATGATAAAGAGAGTAATAAATCTGGAAAATGGGCACTATGACTTGTAGTTTGCTGCCTTAAGAGGCAAATTTTGTTTCCAAGGTTATTAATTTTGCTTCCAATAGAAATCGTTGCATAGACATGGAAAAAAATAGCCCTTAACGCAATAATTTATGTTTCCACCGACATGTAAATTAGCTTCCATGGTTAATGGTGTTCACTTTAGCTACTTTTCAATCGACTGAAAATTTATGTTTGGGTCAGTCGATTTTTTCCACACTGCCATATGCACTTGACGAGCACTACAACGTGCATGCAGCTGACACATGCAAGCTTGCTTAATTAGCGTGAGTACTGATCACTAGAAGCGGACACAAAATACTAATCGGCGTGTTTTTTTGGGTAGTGCCAGTTTAAATTTAAAGAGAAATTTTATGGTGCTTTTGCTATTTGATAGTCGTCTAAAGAAAACTGGTTCATGCTATTTTTCTTTTCTTTTCATGTGTTTGTGTTTCTGTTTTTGTCTTGAGACATTTTTCATGCACTTTAGCTACTTGTAAGTTGCCTGGATTTTAAATTCGGGTCAGTCAATTTTTATGGCCGTTGATTTTTGCTTTATTGTGCTGCATTTTTTCTGTCTGTGCTACTTGTTACACTGGGCTTATTTGTTTCGACTGAAGGCATATTTGGGTCAGTCGGTTGCCACTGGACCGAAGCCCGTTAAGAGCGCGATCCAGCCTTCATCTCTCTCCCTTTATTTGTTTCTTTTGTGGGTATTTTGTTTCATTTTTTATTTCTGTTTTCTGTTTCTATGTTTTTTTATTATTCTCTTTCCTTTATTAGTTTTTTTTGTTATTTTGTGAGTTGTTGGCTTTTGCTTTGGTTTTTTGTTTTTCTTTATGGACAATTTTTTTTCTTTTGTGGAACTTTTGGATGTTGGGTCAATGTAAATGTATACGCACAAATACTATAAAGTACATGGAAAGATTGCACTATTATATAATTATTCTTTGCATACTGCAAAATGTGCAATTTCAGTGCAAAGTGGTGTGCAAGTTTTTCTTTCTTTCTTTTGGAAGGGTTATACCAATGTCAATAATTCATTTTTCTATAAAACTTCATTATTTTGATCTTTTAGTTATTGTTTTATTCTTCTTTAAGTTAATAACAATGCCACTAATTCATTTCTTCTGAGGAAACTTTTTTGCAAAAGTTTCACTATTGTGCGTATATTTTGTGCAAATTTTGTTCTTGTTTGTTTTAGATTTATTTTTATGTGTGTAAGTATAAATGCAAGTACTAAATAATATGTGTGTGAATTATAGCAGAATGTGGAATTTGTGTGTGGAATTATTGGATGTTGGTTTAGTGTAAATGTATAAGCACAAATACTATAAAGTGCATGGAAAGATTGCACTATAATATAATTATTCTTTGCATACTGCTAAATGTGCAATTCCAGTGCGAAGTGGCGTGCAAGTTTTTGTTTCTTTTTAAAGGGTAATACTAATGTTACTAATTCATTTTTCCTATAAAACTTCATTATTTTTATGTTTTAGTTATTGTTTTATTCTTCTGTAAGTTAATAACAATGCCACTAATTCATTCCTCCTTAGGAAACGTTTTTGCGGAAGTTTAACTATTGTATGCATATTCTTGCATATTGGCAAAAGGCTCAATTTGTGTGTATATTTTGTGCAAATTTTGTTACTATTTGTTTTAGACTTATTTTTGTATGTGTAAATATAAATGCAAGTACTAACAAATACGTGTGTAAATTATAGTAGAATGTGGGAATTGCACTATTATATGCTTATTCTTTGCATATTCAAAAAATGCAAGTTGAGTGCAAGTTTTGAAAGTTTTTTTTTGTTCTTTTCTTTGTTTTTAAAGGGTTTCATTTTTTTAGAAAACTTCATTATTTTGATTTTGTTTTGTTTTTTATTTTCTTTCTTCTGAAAGGGTAATACCAATGCCACGAAGTCATTCTTCCACAGAAAACTTCATTTTTTCTATATTATTTTATTTAATTTTTTATTTTGTTTTAGTTTTTATTTTCTTTTCTTTTGTAAGGATAACACCGATGTCACTAATCCATTACTTTTTAGAAAACACTTTTGTGGAAATCTCACTATTATATGCTCATTTTCTATAATCTCACTATTATATGTTTATGGTAAGTAGTTGTCTGATATTTGTGTAGCTTGTTATGCGCTCTTTATCTTTCTTTCTTTTTAATATGAGCTACATGGACGGGGATGTGTTGCATTTTGGCCTCCGCATATACGTGTGTACATACATAGGTATATATGCTTGTAATATACAGTTACATATGGAGCTGCTTTCCATGTATGCATGCGCCTGTAGACAGCAATTAAGTGGATGTATACTATATTTATGCGGCAACATTATGGAGGGGAGTCGTCCTTGCATGCATTAGCTCCGACAGTGGCGTTATTACCTTCTCCTAATAGTCACAGCCCAAAGAAATCGCAAAGAGGCAAAAAGTGACTGAACCAAATATGATGTTCAGTCGATTGACATGTAGTCAATTCCAATGGTGTTTGCTTTGATGGAATAATATCTTATGAATAAGATTGCTTCCATGACTTATGAAGAAATTGCTTCCACCGAAAAGAATAATAGTATTGCTCCCATGGACGGATGCATCGTTTTTTTCACTGACGGAAGTACTGTTTTTAGCGAACCGTGATTGATAATTGCTTCCAGCAAATCTAACTAAACGCCATGCAATTGTTTTCCTGAAAGAAAAAGCGCCATCCAGTTTGCTTCCATCTGAAAGAAATGTATCCAACTGCAGTGAATTTTATTCGAGTGCAACTTGATCTTGCTTCGTACCCAGAATATTTTGGAAAATACTAACGCGTGTGGTGCGTAGCATACCGCCCACACGTGGTGACCAAAAGTTGGATCTGGTTGAATCTTCCCATTATCCTCCCCCGACTGCTTCTAATCCGACGAGGCCCGCGGATCCCGGCGACCGCCGACGAGGCCCGCGCTAGATGCGCATTTGGGGGACACGGGATGGAGGTAGATGGCTGGTGAGGTGGGGCGGAGGCCGCGGCAGCGGTGAACAACAGTTGAATCCAACCGACGATGAGGGAAGGCGCCGCTGCTGCTGGGCTTCGAGCTCCGCCGCGCCCATTTCGTGCTACCCTGGGAACGGAGGGGGAGCGCGCAGCTGGGATCCCTGGCGCGGCTCGGCCTCCGCGATGGGCGCCGACGCAGGACGGAGCTGTTCGACCCCGAGCGCAAGCACCACGTCGCGCGGCGACTACTCGCGACAACTGGGTGAGCCAGGTCGGCAGCGCGACGGCGACCCCCTTTTTTGGTGTTGTGTGGAGGGATGAGAAGCAGGCGGCGGTCCTGGCGGGGCGGCAATGGCGCGTGGCCGCTGCTCGGGACGGCCGGCGACAACGCTGCTTCCCTCCTGCACCTCCATACCCGCTCGTCACACGCGGAGCCCTGTGTGCAAATCCTCCACCCCGCTCATGCAAAGTTTGTTCAGGCAAGTTTTCTGAACGTAGATGCAGCCAGTGTTCCCCTAGGAGTAGGCAATTCAATTCACAGATGTTTGCCCTTACGCGGCTCCTTTTTGTCCCTCATTAGCACTTAAGTCCACAGATGCAACTGCAGGGGGCAAGTTCGAACAGATGCGAGTGTAGGAGAACATTTTTTTGGAAGAGAGATCATTAGGAAATTCTGCATTAAAAACGCAGCAATTCTGCATATAGTGTATAATCTGTAGCATGTTTCTGTATGAAATGAGTGTCTCTAGTATGCTTCTCTGTTTCTGCACATTTTCTGTCAGTCTATTATCTCTGCTGGTTAGCGAGGATCCTCAAATCTCTTCCAGTCTCACCCAATTGCTGTTGTGCACAGAAAAATTGCAAGCCGGCGATGGAGCAATCTAGAGTAGTTGCCACGGCAAATTTCTCGTAATAGTTGCCGTGGACAGAATTTCTATGAGTAGTTGCCACGGCAAATTTTTTCTATAGTAGTTGCCGTGGGCAGATTTTCCAGAGTAGTTGCCATGGCAATCTTTTCGTAATAGTTGCCATGGGCAAAATTCCTACAAGCAGTTGGCATGGCAAAAAAAATTGGTGTAGTTGCCATGGCACAATTCTGGAGTAGGAGTAGTTGCCATGTCATAATTGTTACGAGTAGTTGCCATGGCAAGTTTTTGCGGTAGTTGCCATGGCATAATTCAACAGCTACATCAGACACATGTCAAGTTTACTTTTGTAGCATGATCTAACTCCAATATGGTAGTTTTAGTTAAATTTCATGGAAATTCTAATATGAATTTTTCATGGCAATTTCGTGTTCATTTTTTCATGTTCTTTTACATACATGGAAAATCTCTCAAATAAAACATGTAGATGTTCAAAAGTATGGCAACTTAAGATGTTGAAAAATATGGCAAAGCTATAGATGTTCAAAACATGTCAAAGTTATAGATGTTCAAAAACATGGCAAACTTGCCATGTCAACTTAATATGTGTACATAGCATGCAAATTTTTCTGCATTTGATCACATAGCAAGTTTAGAAAATGTTCCTATGACCTATTTTTCAAAGTTTGCCATGGCAAAATGTCACGTTTATTTGCCAAGGCAAATTTAGGTTTTTTTAACACACCCACCACAATCTTTATGCTTTTGTTTCTTACTTAACTACGGCAAATTTAGTTTGTTGATAATGGCAAATTTAGTTTATTGACCATGGCAAATTTAGTTTATTGACCATGGCAAACTGATTTTGTTTGATCATGTCAAATTTAGTTTATTTGGTTCATGGCAAATTTAGTTTTCAAATCATGGCAAGTTTTAGTTTACGTGAATTTCGCCATGGCAAGTTTTGATATGAATCTGCCATGTCATTTTTCTTGCTCATACTTGACTTTCATCTTTTTGTGTTTTTTCACACACGGCAAATTCATCATACAAACACATGGCAATTCTTGATACGAATTTGCCATGGCAATTTCTTCCTTCATATTTTTTATTTTTCAACTTTTTGTGTTTTACACACACGGCAAATTCATCATACCAAAACACGGCAATTCTTGATGCACATCTGCCATGCCAAGTTTTGATACAAATTTGGTTTATTGATCATGGCAAATTTTAGTTTACTAGTTCATGGCAAATTTAGTTTACAAATCGTGGCAAATTTAGTTTATTGATCATGACAAATTTAGTTTTCAAATCATGGCAATTTAGTTTACATGATTTTTCCTGCCATGGCAAGTTTCAATATGAATCTGCCACGGCAATTTTTCTTGTTCATGGAAAAATTTAGTTTACGTGAATTTTGCCGTGGCAAGTTTTGATACGAATCTGCATGGCATTTTTTCTTGTTCATAATTGATTTCCAACTTATTGTGTTTTTTCACACACGGCAAATTCATCATTCAAACACGCAGCAATTCTTGGTATGAATTTTCCATGGCAAATCTCTTTGTTCATACCTGTTTTTCATATTATTTTTCTCACACACGGCAAAATCCTCCTTCAAAACACGGCAATTCTAATTAAATTTTCATGGCAATTTTAATTAAAAATGCCATTTCATGTTTGCCTTTTATTGTCCTGTCAATTTTTTGTGTTTTTTTCACATGAATTTTTCAACTATTTGTGTTTTTTTCACATGGCAATATTGATTATTTTGTCATGGCAGATTTGCATATTTCATTGGGGGATTAAATATGTGTGTTATAAACCTTTGCCATTGTTAAAAGACAATATAATGTGAAATAGTTTGGTCAAACTCGAATGACAATTTTTCTGCTATTTCCAAAGTTGATGGCATTTTTTTAGTAGCTGAGCATAACCTGGGCTTTTATTTGTCACAAAAAAAATCTGGGCCTTTTCATTTAATTCGTTGTCAGTGGGCTTTTTGTTTTTTTTGTTCACAGGGAAAAAGGGCCTGATGTGATGAAGGCGTGCGGGATGTGGGTTCTCCTGCCAAACGAATTCGTGCAGGGGATCGATCCCCTCCTACCGAACAAGTGTGTGGTAGGATGCTTCTCCTGCCACACGTGCGAAGAGTTCTAATATTCGCCCACACAATCGTGTGGGCTGCCTGTTGGGTATGTCACACAGGTCATGTGGGCGGATGTCCATTGTGCCACACCTGTGGCAGTTATCGGCGTCCAATATTTTTGTGTCCTTGGGCGACGGGAGTTGTTTCAAAGTCATATGAAGATAATTCTTATGCGGTATTTTTGCTTAAAAGATGTGTTTCTGATGATGGGAGATTTTTTCGGTGTCGCATTAGATTGTTTCCAGCGAAAAAAATATTTGTTTCTTATCAACATTGCTTCCAAAAGAGAAAAGTATCATCTTCCAATAGAGAGAAGAATCTGCTTCGAACATATATATCATTTGCTTCCGAAGTTACACGAAATTAAAATTCAAAAAAGTTCCACAAATTTGTTCCTGTACATTGCTTCACAAAAGAGAATTGTTTTGATTCCGCGGAAAATAGTTTGCTTCCAAGGAAACAATTAAGGGACGAACAATTAACTGTCTGTCGAGGAAGAGTGTCAACGTGGGAACGGCGACGACGAGCAGCGAAGACGTCTCGAAAGAAAAATAAGTCCTAGCCGAGGACCTGCAACAGCAGCCTTCCCCCGAGTGAAGGACGCCGTGGATGTGTACGTCGCCGACGGGGCTGGAAAACGGCGGTGCGTCGTGCTGAAAGGGCGCAGTGGGAGAAGGGCGGCGAGGCGAGTTCGTCGGCGAGACGGGATGAACTGCAGTATATATGGAATGGTTTGGGAGGAAATAAACGTCACGGAATTGAAGGAGGGACGTTCAGAATTAGGGGGATCGTGGCCTTTATATATTTGTGCGTGCATAACGGGCAGTTATTACAACAGCAAATTGTGGATCTTCTGGCCGTGCGATGGGAAGTAAATCGACGTCAGAAGATTGGTCTGGTGATACGAAGGTATCAAACGTCTGACCTCAAGTGTTTCCCATGTCCAAATCTCTAGATTCCCCAATCTACTAGCCCTCCAAACGACCACCACTTACTGCTGCTTAATTGTCCAATATTGCTCCACCTACGAAACTGTTATGAATAACCTACTTAGAGGGTGCTTGGATACGTTTTAATCCCATGACTAAAAGTAGTGGACTAAAACTTGCTAGTCTCACCCATGCTTGGATACAAATACTAAATAGACTACAATGAGTCAATGAGCATTTATTATCCTTCAAACCCTCCAATCCCGAACTCACGTGTGTTAAAGAAGAGGAGTTAAATGAGGAGAGAGAGGACTAATCCACATTTTAGTAGGGTTTCCCTGACTAAAAAGTTTTAGTCTCAAGACTAGTTCTAGCTTCTCTTTAGTCAGGGGTGATTGGAACTTTAGCCTCTAAAAAAGACTAGTTTTAGTCAGACTAAAAATAGTCCCTTGGATCCAAGCATGGCCTTAACATTTCTTCTAATCCTCTCGCCCCCTCCCCCCTATTTCAACGGGGGTGGGTCCCTCCTTCCCTCCCATCTCCAATGAAAAACCGCCAACTGGGCAATCCTCCCTAGAATGTATAACTTTTCGTGGATGTCCTCTTGAAACAGGTTTTTACCCCGCTTTATAGATAAAGCATAAGAAAAGTGTTTTTTAATATTGTCTATGGATGTAGTACGAGTTTCAATAAGAAAAGTGCACGCAAGGAGTGCATGTTACTTCAAAATATTGGCAGGGTGTGTTCACAAACGCCGAGGGGGGATTAGCAAGGTTGAAAGACCGGTTAGAGCCCCGCCAACTCAACCGACAAGTTCTACTTGGCAGGCAGACGACACACTGTAGGCTGTTTTGCCACATCATGCCAAGTTTGCATGCCCGTTTGCCACACTTTTGATGTTTATGTACCAAACGGTCACATGGGAACTAACTTTGTGTATTGTCCATGCTATGCCATTAAGGCATCTCCAGCGCGGAAAATGCCAATGGCTGTCGACCTTCATAAAGGTGGGTATTTTGAAAAAAATCGGAAAACATATTTTAAAGTTTCAAAAAATTCTGAAAAAAATCATACATGTTAACATGGATGTATTCTACATGTCTGTAAATTTTGAAGATGAAATACATTATGACGAGAGCTACACAAAAAAGACAAATCACAGTTTTCAAATTGATGAACAGTGAAACATGTTCATTATTAGAAATGCACGACTTTCTCTTTTTTTTGTAGCTCTCACCATAATGTATTTCGTTGTGAGATTTTATACACATGTAAAATATATCCATTTGAATGTGTAGAATTTTTTCAGAATTTTTTGAAACTCCAAAATGTAATTATTGAATTATTGATTTTTTTAAAATATCCACCTCCATGAAGGTCGCCCGCCAAAAGCCCATCTCCAGCGTTGATACTCAAACCGCCCGCATTTGTCCTAAGTGAGTGGTCCGGATGCCGCAAGCCATCCAACGTGGTACCTACTACTGCCACGCACACGTCCGACTTCACGCATACGCGGTACCCCATTAGTTTGCGGAGTGGTCCGAACACCTGTTTTCTCCCAAACCGGGGGGCTTTGCCGGCATCGGACTGCTTCCACACACACGTCCGGACGCCGCAAGCCATCCAACGCGGTACCCCCATTGGTTTGTGGAGTGGTATGAATCGTCTGCTCTGCGGACCGTCCAGACTGCTACCATGCACGCGTTCGACTTCCTGGTCCCACACAAAATCCTCTCCTGCATCTGTGCCCTCTCCCGCGTGAAGCAGTTGCCACACATTCATGCCGCCACAAAAGCGGACACGCGACCTTTCTCTGGTTCCGGCACTGAACCAACACACCGCCCGAGAGTGCCGTCCGCGCTGTGTCCCGGTCTTAGCGCCTGTTCAATGTTGGAGCGACGTAAGTGGATGAGACGGGACGAATATCTACCACATTCAAACGGGCAGCATGTCCGTCCTCCTGCCGGCATTAAACATGCATGTCGGCCTAGAAACCACTTCAGCACGGGCATTGACACACCCCGCCGCTTGGCCTAGCCAGTATCCGCTATTTAAACGAGGACATGCCCGAAACAAATCGCACCAACCATCATCCTGCTTTGTATCGTCCTTCATGTACCACCTTCCCCATGACCGCAAGCTCTAGCACGTTTTGGGGGAGCCTCTCAACAGAGTAGAAGCACAAGTTAGCCGTCCTTGCGGCTGACTGGCAGGACCACCGTGCGAGGCGCATACAGGTCTCCGACGACCGAACGATGGGGACGGCCTCTAACTACGACTCTGCAGTCCTGCCCGCGCTGTTTCGTGCCGGCTTGACCATAGAGCATGTGCAGGCATACTTCAACGTTGCTATGACGGAGGTGCAGCCGACACCACAGCGGTGTCGGCGTTCTGGCAGGTGCAGGAAGAGCGGTGGTACAACCTCTCACTGCTCGAGCAGCACTGGCTAGGAGAGGCCAGAGGGCCAAATTTACAAAGAGTGCGCGAGCAAGGAGGCTGTGGCGTCCATGGCCACGAAGAACCCCAACTTCGTTGACGAGCAACGAGCGTTGTACGAAGCCACGCATGCTCGAGCCCGCTGCAACGCGTTTGGGGTGTAGATGGACAAGGAGGTGGCGTAGGAGATCGCGGGCGAGAACGCCGGCAGCTGCACGTCGTTTCGGAGTTCCGTGTCTGATTTGGGGTTGAGTGTGGGAGATGCCCTTAGCTCCAAGGTGGTCGTGGTTCGTCCACCCAAATCACCCCGTCCTATGTTTTTTTAGAACAACCCTATGTTTGTTTGTTGGGCACACTCAGTGCCTCCGAAGTTTATTCGGCGCACTAGTTGAAGATGCCACACAAAAGTTCATCGGGGTATAGAGCACCGTCGCTTTCATTGTTCGCATTCGGCGCATTATACAGTGCTTTAAAGTGAGACGGCTAACTCCATTCATCATTTTGAATAATCATTCGGTGTGGAAACGGCTACCTTCATAAGCCCATTCAGTGCATTAGTTTATCTAGGATTAATATACCATTAAGGTCACGGAGAGACGGCTAACTTTAGCAGAAACAAACAATTCAACCCTGGGCCCTGACGGCGCATACATATCCTCCATTGATTTTGGTAGATCGTCAAAGGTTTGCCACAACGTAGTACCACCTTCTGCGCGCAGCCCCACCCAGTTGCGCAGCCGTGCAGTGTCCCCGTGAGCGGTGATCCGGCCGATGGAGTCGACACGGGCCGAGCCAGCGGCACCCACCGAGCGGCTGGCGCCGCGGCCGCACGTCGTGCTGCTCGCCAGCCCCGGCGCCGGCCACCTCATCCCGCTGGCCGAGCTGGCGCGGCGGCTCGTCGACGACCACGGCTTCGCGGCCACGCTCGTCACCTTCACCAACCTGTCCACCCCGGAGGCCCTCTCCGGCGTCCCTGCCTGCGTCGCCACAGCCGCGCTCCCGTCCGTCCCGCTCGACGACCTCCCCGCCGGCACTTCCATGGAGACCGTGCTCTTCGAGCTCGTCCACCGTTCCCTCCCTAACCTGCGCGCCATCCTCCGTTCCGTCGGCGGCCCCCTCGCCACGCTGGTGCCCGACTTCTTCTGCTCCGCGGCGCTGCCGCTCGCGGCCGAGCTCGGCGTCCCGGGGTACGTCTTCGTGCCCAGCAACCTCACCACCATCGCGCTCATGCGCGCCACGGTGGAGCTCCACGACGGCGTTCCACCCGGCGAGTACCGCGACCTCCCCGAGCTTCTCTGTCTCCCAGGCGGTGTCTCGCTGCGCCGTACCGACCTCCCGCGCTCGTTCCAGAGCAGCAACGAGCCGGTCTACGCGCACCTCCTCGAGGAGGGCCGGCGCTACCGCGGCGCCGACGGGATCCTGGTGAACACCTTCTACGAGTTGGAGCCCGCCACCGTCGAAGAGTTCAAGCAGGCGGCAGGGCGAGGCGCGTTCCCGCCCGTGTTCCCCGTGGGCCCGTTCGTCCGGCCAAGCACAAGCTCCGACGAAGCCGCCGGCGCGTCGGCGTGCATAGAGTGGCTAGATCGCCAGCCGACTGGGTCTGTGGTGTACGTCTCCTTCGGGAGCGGCGGGTCGCTGACCGTGGAACAGACGGCCGAGCTCGCCGCTGGGCTGGAAGCGAGCGGCCACCGGTTCCTTTGGGTCGTGAGGATGCCGAATCTGGACGGCCATGACCATGAAGACAAGCAGAACCCATTGGCGTGGCTTCCCGCGGGGTTCCTGGAGAGGACGGCGGACAAGGGGCTGGCCGTGGCGGCGTGGGCGCCTCAGGTGCGCGTGCTGTCCCACCCGGCGACGGCGGTGTTCGTGTCGCACTGCGGCTGGAACTCGGCGCTGGAGAGCGTGTCGGCCGGCGTGCCGATGGTGGCGTGGCCGCTGTACGCGGAGCAGCGGATGAACGCCGTGGTCCTGGAAGGGAGCGTCGGTGTGGCGCTGCGCCCGCGGGCGCGGGAGCGCGGCGAGATCGCGGCCGTGGTGAAGGAGCTGATGGAGGGGGCGGACAAGGGGCGCGCCGTGCGGCGCCAGGCCGGGGACCTGCAGCAGGCGGCGGCGCACGCGTGGTCGCCCGAGGGGTCGTCGCGCCGGGCGCTGGAGCAGGTCTCGGCCACGTGGAAGAAGGTGACGCTCGCCAAGGTGAAGTAACGGACGGACGTGAAAGGGGAAGCGGTCATGGCTGTTGGCGTGTTGTGTGTATCGGCTGTGTATGTTTGCTTGTTTGTGCGGCATTAATAAAAGGCTCGTCTGACTTTGATGATCGTGGCCGGCGACGCCGGTGGTCACCTTTCGTCCCTTCTGCGGTGCATTGAGATCATCTCATCTCTCTGAGTACCCCAGTAGCATCTCCAACAGAGTAGGGCAGCTGTCCAAAAAACTGTTTTATGGCTACTGTTGACTTGTCGAAGATGCTCTAAGGACGTGACCCAATAATTATGTGTTGTGTTGTGTGATTTGCCAGAATTCAGATATCAGAAATCACAATTGTCACAACGGCCTTCAAGCTCCAACCAGACTTTTCTACACGGTAAGAACAGAGCATGGCAGGGTGATGTATAGAACGCAACGAAATACTCCGTATGTTATACAGTACATGGCGTTCATCAGTGCTCGGTTTACCACCACCGGTGATATACATGGACGACAGGGTTCATAGTAAGGCAGAAAAAACGCGATGCTCTAACTTAAAATCCTCGTAAGCATGATTTACTCTCTGCCTTTTTAGCCAGGAAGTCATCATCGACTACGTAACCATGATTCTCATACTCGCTACGGATCGAGGCCTGAAATTTCATGCATCTCTCTCCAATTTCATATAACAGGCGTGCCTCGTCGTATAGGCTCACTAGTTCGTAGGTGTCCTCTCTGCTTTTTTGGTGTCTTGATGCCAAAAGGGGAGAGAGTGTAGGATTTGTGTCTTGTGTCGTGTTGTTTTGCTTTGTGGCTTCGCTTTCGTTCTGTTGGACCTCGTTTGCTTTGGTTTGGTTTGTGCTCGTAAGACCAAGTTCCCTATCATATGGTGTAAGACATATGCACTGTAGCGTATCTTATTGTCTTTCATGCTTAGTAACTCGTGAGCGTATGCTATCTTGTGCCAGTTACTTTATGCTCATAGTTATTATCTTTCCTGCTTGCTTACTGTTAGTTTTTTTTGCAAGATATGTCTTGTCTAAAATATAAGGGGAGTGTTGATTCTAGTATGTGTGCCGTGCAGGCCAAAGCACTTCTTTAGAGTGCACACATCCAGGGGGATCCCATCTATATTTTATAGATGTTGGATTTGCCGTTGTTTCATTTTATATCCCTTTGTGCAAATCCCGTATTATCATCAATCCACCAAAAGGGGGAGATTGTAAGGGCATATTTATCCCTCAGTAGTTTTGCTGATTGATGACAATGATTTTGCGGACTAATCGTGTGCAGTGAGCATTTCAGATATACCATGTCTAAGCACAAGACGATTTGGTGCCTCTCGGGGCTTATTGAAGACGACGTTTCTCTACGTTTCTTTTCGGTGAATTTGAGTCGTAAGAAAGCCGTACTATTAAGAGGGGGTTCGCGTTGGAAAGGTTTGGGTGGAATCAACACGTACACGTCTGTTCCTTTTTGCACCAACTTTCCTTTTGGCTCTTTGGAGCATCCTCTGTCTCTCCGTGTCTGTGCAAAATGAAGGAGTCCTAGTGTTGTTGATCTGGAGCATGCGGTAGTATTGCTCTTCGGAGCGGTAGTACCACAGGCTCTTGCGGTAGTACCGCAGGTGCTCACGGTTTTACCGCTCCTTGGGAGCGGTAGTACCGTAACCTCGAACGGCCTTGTTGCCGAGCGGTAGTAGGGCAGATGTAATTTTTTACATCCGCGCCCTACGCGGTAGTACCGTAGGCTCTGGCCAGGCGCAACAGCATGAACGGAAGTAGGGCGGATGTAATTTTTTACATCCGCGCCATACGCGGTAGGACCGCTCCAGGCTTGCGGTAGTACCGTGTCAGATTTTTGCATAGATCAAAACTCAGCGGAAGTAGCCACAGATGTATTTTTATATGTCTGTGCCTTCCCAACCTAGACTAGTCCTGCCTTGCGGTAGTACCGCAAGGGGGCGCGGTAATACCGCGCCAGCGGTTCTACCGCTCCCTGCCTTAGCGCATCTGGGCTGGTTCTAGCCCTTGCCGTGCCAGCGGTAGTACCGCAGTTTTTCGCGGTAGTACCGTGGGCCCGTGCGGTAGTACCGCTTGTATGGTGCGGTAGTACCGCGTGTCGCAGGCTGAGTTGGTGGATAACGGTTGGATTTGTTCTTTCACTATATAAGGGGAGTCTTCTTCTCCGAGTTGACCACCTCTTCCATCCCCAAGCTCCATTATTGCTCTAAGCTCCATTTTCGCCCGATCTCTCTCCCTAGCCAATCGAACTTGTTGATTTTCTAGGGATTGGTTGAGAAGGCCTCGATCTACACTTTCACCAAGAAAAATTTGATTTCCCCCACTAATCCCTTGCGGATCTTGTTACTCTTGGGTGTTTGAGCATCCTAGACGGTTGAGGTCACCGCGGAGCCATATTCCATTATGGTGAAGCTTCGTGATGTTGTTGGAGCCTCCAATTAAGTTGTGGAGATTGCCCCAACCTTGTTTGTAAAGGTTCGGTCGCCGCCTCCAAGGGCACCAATAGTGGAATCACGACATCTCGCATTGTGTTTGGGCGTGAGGAGGATACGATGGCCCTAGTGGCTTCTTGGGGAGCATTGTGCCTCCACACCGCTCCAACGGAGACGTACTTCCTCTCAAAGGGAAGGAACTTCGGTAACATATCCTCATCTTCACCGGCTCAACTCTTGGTTATCTCGTACCTTTACTTGTGCAAGCTTATATTGTGTTGTTCCCTTGCTTGCTTGTGTGTTTGTTGTGGTTGCGTCATATAGGTTGTTCACCTAGTTGCATATCTAGACAACCTACTTTGATGCAAAGTTTAAATTGGCAAAGGAAAGCTAAAATTTATTAGTTGCCTATTCACCCCCCTCTAGTCAACTATATCAATCCTTTCAATTGGTATCAGAGCTCGTCTCTTTATTAAGGACTTTTCCATCCGAAGAGTATGGTTGACACCGTAGACGGTGAGGAGGAGCACCCCGGTGTGATTCCGTCCTCGTCTACGGCTGATGGAGGAACCTCGATCTCACGTTAGGAGTTCAATGTGGGTTTGGACACATTGAAACCCTCCATGACGGCCGAGGTCTAAGGCATGCTCAATAACTTTCTTGATGGTCTCTGTCGGTGTCAAAACCGGCGGATCTCGGGTAGGGGGTCCCGAACTGTGCGTCTAGGCGGATGGTAACAGGAGACAAGGGACACGATGTTTTTACCCAGGTTCGGGCCCTCTCGATGGAGGTAAAACCCTACTCTGCTTGATTAATATTGATGATATGGGTAGTACAAGAGTAGATCTACCACGAGATCAAGGAGGCTAAACCCTAGAAGCTAGCCTATGGTACGATTGTTGTTCGTCCTCTGGACTAAAACCCTCCGGTTTATATAGACACCGGATAGGTTAGGGTTACGTAGTCGGTTACAATGGTAGGAGATCTACATATCCGTATCGCCAAGCTTGCCTTCCACGCCAAGGAAAGTCCCATCCGGACACGGGACGAAGTCTTCAATCTTGTATCTTCATAGTCTTGGAGTCCGCCGTGATGATAGTTCGACTATCCGGACACCCCTAGTCCAGGACTCCCTCAAGAGCCTGAACCAGGCTTCAATGACGAGTCCAAATACAAGCATATTGTCTTCGGCATTGCAAGGCGGGTTCCACCTCCGAATACTTCATAGAAGGTTTTGAACACAAGGATAGTGCCCGGCTCTGCAAAACAAGTTCCATATACCACCGTAGAGAGAATAACTTTTGCACAGATCTGCTGACGTATTCCGTGGCGTGACATCACACGATGGCCAGGCCTTTATATGAATTGTTTTTTTACTGTTCCACCTCATCGCGTTTAGTGAGGCGGTTTCCTTGGCACGTCTTATCAAAGCATAGATCGTGCCCCCTTATTCCGGGATTCTCATCAATACGGACGTGGGTAACCCATCCGCGCCATTGATTGGAGATAAGCGAGTTTTACCAGGCTGGTGGGGGACGCATAGCTTCGTCCGTCCATTTAAGGGGATAAGGATCCACCTTTTGACCTACGCCTTCTTCCTCCTTTGCTCATCCATTCTCCAAGACTCGAGCTCCAGGCGCCCAAGTCCGCACATCCCACCTCAACCTTCTCCAACCATGTACGGAGCGGGAGGCGGGTGGATGGCCTCCTCCGTCATGGAGGGCACATCACAAGGCTGCGGAGGCGGATACTTGTCCAAAGCAACATCGCGCATAGGCTGCCCGGACGCGGGCAGCTCATTCCAACCCCTGTGCCCCATGAGAGGGTGGCGTTTCTCCCCCACTTCCTCCGCTGGACTAGGTTTTCCACTTCACCCATTTGTCCGGGGCTCATGTTCTACTACGGCCTGGACTTCCACGACCTGGCCCAATTTCGTCCTCAACATCTCGGCGTTTATCGTCGTGTGTGAGGCCTTCCTCTGCATCCAGCCCCACTTCGCCTATGGTGAAGACCTTCAATGTCGAGCCGAAGGTTGTGGGCGGCCGTCAGAGTCTTGAAGGCGCCATGGTTGGCAAGATGGCCAAAGTCCTATGGCTCGAGGGCTCCTTTGTGGAGACAATAAAGGGGTGGCAATCGGGGTGGTTTTATCTCACCGAGCCGCGCGACCCCAAATGGGCGGCGGCCCCCGAATTCAGATCTGGCTTCCCCACACGGCTCTCGTCATGGAAAGAGACGGGCCTGACGTGGGGGGATTCGGACGAGCTATCCGGACTCCAAACATGCGTCCGAAACCTGGTGGACAAGAATCTCAGGCTTGTCGACGTAATCCAGGTGATGCTCATCCGCCGGATTCTCCCATGCCAGGAACGGGCCTTTAATTTGTGGGAGTTTGATCCGGCTCAGCACCGAACCTTGAGCCGGCTCTTCGACACTATGTACGAAGATGCCTGTAAGGTGCTGCTCAAGGGCGCCGAAGCCCCCGCATCCGCTAACAAAGATCGCGGATACAGCTCGCAGCGTCAAGCCGGCGAGGTAAGTTGTTTTACCCTTCATGGGACTCTTTTTTCATAGATTGACTCTATGTGGGATCTAAAAACTCCCTAATCTTTGACAGGACTGGCTGAAGACGTCCGGACAGATTAACTGTCCGGCTCCTTTGCCGGAAGACCAATGGTCGCCTGATTGACGGGGCTGCTGGCCCCGGTACCCCATGTGGTGCCGGAGAAGAAGGCCAAGAAGGAGGCCACGGGAACTCGAAGGAGCTCCCGACGCAGTCTTGTCGGTCTGAAGCAGAATCTTCTCCTGAGGACGAGGAGGAGGAAAAAGAAGCTTCTCCCCCAGCGGGGGAGGAGAGGAAAAGGAAGGCCGCCCCAACTAGGGAGGCCGGAGGGTCCAAGAAGGGAAGAACCCTTCCTCCGGACTTCTCCACCAACGTCGACAATGACGAGGAGGATTGGCCAACAAGGGCCAAGCCCCTGGCGAGATCGTAAGTGTCCGGATACCCATGGCTTTTTTATCATTGCATAGTGTTCTCTAATACCGAACCATCATGTAGCCCGCCCAAGGGCGAGTTCACCGCTTCGTCAAGCGGGTCCCTGAGTTCGTCGGAAATGGAGAGTACTTCACTTCCGACTGCCTCCTCACCTCATGCTGCAGACGACGCCGCGGTGGGGCCCCAAGGGGGGCTTGGTCAAGAGGAGGTGGCGCAGGAGGCGCCAAGAAGGCAACCTCCCGGACTCGGGCGCGTGGGGAGAGATCCCCAGGGGCTCTAAGCCCGACCCTCGTCCGGACTCCATGCCGGAACCTTCAGCGGTTCCGGAGTCCGGCAAGCGGTCCCTTCGCAAGAAGGGTAAGACGCTGGTGTCCTCCGTCCAACCAGAGGCACCGGATAGCTTACTGGAGGCGCTTACAACGCTTCCATCAAGGAGGAGCACCGCACTGTTATGAGTGCGGTGATCCGGACAGTTCAGTCTGCCAAGAGCGGGCTGACCGAAGCCTGTAACAGCCTTCTAACAGGCTTTGAGGTAAGTTTAGAATATGTAAAAATATTACCGCATAGACAGTAGCCCTTGATGCTTAGTTCGGTGTTCGGAAAGAAAAGCCGGACTAAGGATCTAAAAGATATCTGTGAGAGTCTAACATAAGTATGTCAATATGTGAATGCAGGAGCTACTGGCCGACCTCTGCCGCACTGACTGCGGAGGTCGATGCATTGAAGCAAAGCCTCGAGCGGTCCGAGAACAAGCTCGACCTTGCCAAGAAGCAGCTCGAGGACAAGGAAGGTAAGTAATACCTTATTAAAGAAATACCTTATAGAAAAGGTTTTGGTTGCAAAAAATAACAGGAATTACATGGGTACTGCAGGGGCCACGAACGAGGTGGCGACCCTGAAGGAGGCGGTGTCCATGGCCGAAAACAAAGCGGCTGCGGAACGCACCGAGCAAGAGAAGGGGGAGGTGCAGCTGGCGGAGGTGCAGCAAGAGCTCCAGGCTCTCGTGGAAAAACACGAGAGTTTGGAGCGTGACTCGAAGACCCGAGAGTCCGAGCTTGCTTCGGCTCTTGAGAGTGCCAAAGCTGCTAAGGCCGAGGCCCAAAAAGCCCTCCAGGAAATTGAATCGCTAAAGAAGATAGCGGCGGGTAAGGCATTCTTTATGGAAAGCAAACATGTGAAAGTGAATTACCTATTACTTACCCGGATTCGGAGCTCTCCAGGAGCATTCGCAGATCTGCCCCGTAGTGTGTCTGATGCTGCCGCATTCTACCGCGCCAAGGAGGGGAGCTCAACGGAGAAGGTGTTCTGGTCTCAATATGCTGAGGCCGGACATCTGGTGCCCCTAAGAGACCAGCTGAAGCAGCTGGTCGAGCTCCACAAGGTCGCCGAATAGGCCATGAAGGGCCTCATAGTTCGGCTGTGGCCATTAGAAGCCATGCTTGGGAGCTACTTTGGGCTAGTGCGGCGGCTGGTGGACGCCTGTCCACGGATTGAAGCCATCAAGCGCTCCGTCTGCATTGAAGGTGTCCGTCGGGCCCTTGCCCGTGCTAAAGTGCACTGGGGCAAGCTGGATGCGGAGAAGCTTGTGATGGACGGGCCACCTAAGGGCAAGGAGCATCGCACACCCGAAATGTACTATGAGGGCCTCCTGAAGTGTGCCCGCCGAATAGCGGATGAGTGCTCAAAAGATGTAATTTTCGAATAGACTCGCATTTGTTATCCTGTACGCTGAAAACTTGTTCATGTGCGCTAAGTAACGCTTGTTAATTTAAAATATTACCTTCTGTGCGGCCGTTTATCAAATTTGAGAGATGGCAAGTCGTTGGCTTCAGCCCCCATGCCACAGTCTTTGGGGTGTTCGGGATAAACTTGAGCACTCTTGTTCCCATTTTGGGTCCATCTAGGGAGGCGCTCAACACAACGAACAAGGCAACATGACTTATAATGCTTGAACACTCTCACTTAGCCATAGAATTCTATAATTTTAAATTTCGTGAAGCCCCTAGTATTCGGAAGACCGAGTTCGGGGCGCTATCCACGCCTTGGCCGGACAATTCCGGTTCCTCGCTCTAAGCGGCATAAGTCTTTAGGGACCCGAAAAAACCTCTCGAACAGCGACCGGCTCTCGCCCTATCATGATGGTCAGTTTTAGCTTTCTCCACTGAGGTGCTCGACCCAGCTCAACCGGGGCACAATCGCAGTGGTTCTCCCGGTGCTACCTTAGCCGATATAACGGAACGTAAGGTACCAAGACACGGGAGCCGGGCAAACCCAACTATTGACCCAAGACATGATTCGGAGCCGATTCACATAATGCTATAAGTTCGGGGTGCCGCACTTGTGAAAGTGTTCGGACTTATCAAACCATAATTTTGGGGTACTTAAGCCCCTGGTGTATTGGCTGTACCAAAGTGTACGGGTGCGACATGTCATGAAATGAACATATATATAGATAAAGAAAAGAGTGCAATAATAGGCAAAATCTATGTATTGTTTATTCAAAAAGGTACTGCAATGAAGGCAGAACGATACAAATAGTGCTATAAGCAAGGGATGAGACTATCTAACATGTTCCCCTCCAGGGGTAAGCTGCGGGATGGTATGTAAAACAGGTATAATGCTCGTAATAGAGACCACCTGAACACTCGACGTGGCTTTACGCTTCCACAGCTATTGCATCGTGAGTTCGGCGATTCTAGTGCGGACAGGACTTACGGAAAACGGAGTCCTGAAAGTAAGAAAAAGGAAGAAAAAGGAAAAAGAAAAATAATGACACAATCGGAGCCCACAGTGCGGTTGAGCCGCATTCGGGCATGCCGTGGTCGTGCCCTCCCTTATGCCCATGGTATCTCCAGGCGTAGTTATGTACGCGTAGTAATCGGGCTTCGCAATTTCGCGAGGGCTGGGGTTGGGGCGGATTGCTACGCATGCTTGAATCGTGCCAGCGGTCTTGTTGTAGGTTACTTCAGCGCAGCGGTGTCCGGACGCTTAGTGGCCGGACTTAAGAATTGCTGTGAGAGGCTGCTTTGTTCCTCCGCCGAGAGGGCCGACGTGTGCTCCTCCGTTCGGAGAGCGTTCGGTGTTTCCATTGACCGTGATTACTCCTCGAGGGCCTGGCATCTTGAGCTTGAGGTATGCGTAGTGCGGCACCGCATTGAACTTTGCAAATGCGGTTCGTCCGAGCAGTGCATGATAGCCGTTGCGGAACGGGACGATGTCGAAGATTAACTCTTTGCTTCGGAAGTTATCCGGGATCCGAAGACCACTTCGAGTGTAATCGAGCCCGCATAACTGGCCTCTACACCCGGTATGACGCCTTTAATGGTCGTCTTTGTAGGTTTAATCCTTGAGGGTCTATGCCCATTTTGCACATCGTATCCCGATAAAGCAGGTTCAGTAGCCGCCGTCCATCAGGACTCTTGTGAGGTGAAATCCGTCAATAATTGGGTCAAGAACCAATGCGGCGAAACCGCCGTGACGAATGCTAGTGGGGTGGTCCCTTCGATCGAAGGTGATCGGGCAGGAAGACCATGGGTTGAACTTTGGGGCGACTGGCTCCATCGCATATACGTCCCTTGGTGCACGCTTCCGCTCCCTTTTGGGTATGTGGGTTGCGTATATCATGTTCACCGTCCGCACTTGTGTTGGAAAACCCTTCTGTCCTCTATTGTTCGGCGGCCGGGGCTCTTCCTCGTCGTTGCTATGCAGCCCCTTGTCATTGAGTTCGGCACTTAACTTGACTGCTTGCTTGAACACCCAACAATCCCAGTAGGTGAGAATGGCTGGTTTTTCGGGGCAGACATGTATCTGGCACAAGCGAACGAGTATTCGGTCCAAGTTGGACGGGCCCTGGGTATTTCTTTTGAATGGCTTCTTCCGCTGACCGGGTTTAGAGCCTCTGAATCCGGCATTGACGGCCGTATCTTCAGCATTATCACCGTTAATGCGGTGCTTGTTCTTGTTGCGACGCGACCTGCCATTGCTATCCTTGGTATCCGAACTATCAGGGTGTTTGGCCAAGTTGTTGCTTCGAGCTAGCCAGCTGTCCTCTCCCGCACAAAAGCGGGTCATGAGTGTTGTGAGGGCTGCCATGGATTTCGGCTTTTCCTGTCCTAGGTGCCGGGCAAGCCACTCGTCACGGATGTTATGTTTGAAGGCTGCAAGGGCCTCTGCATCCGGACAGTCAATGATTTGATTTTTCTTTGTTAGGAACCGTGTCCAGAATTGTCTAGCCGATTCTTCTGGCTGCTAAATTATGTGGCTAAGGTCATCGGCGTCTGGTGGTCGCACATATGTGCCCTGCAAGTTATCAAGGAATGCGGCTTCCAGGTCCTCCCAACAACCAATTGATTCTGCTGGCAAGCTGTTGAGCCAATGCCGAGCTGGTCCTTTAAGCTTGAGTGGGAGGTATTTGATGGCATGTAGATCATCACCACGGGCCATGTGGATATGGAGGAGATAATCCTTGATCCAGACCGCAGGGTCTGTGGTACCATCGTATGATTCGATGTTTACGGGTTTGAATCCTCGGGATTTGATGATCCATTACTTCATCATGAAGCATAGTGGGCGTCTTGGCGCCTACGTATTGGGCTATATCACGGCGTAGCTCATATGAGCTTTGTCTGCTGTGTTCGGCTGGCCGGGTTTCTTTGTATCCGTGACGGTAGTCATCCCGCGTCGTTGGGCGCCCACGCGGTCTGTAGATCGATCTTGTATGTTTTGCCTTATCCTCCAATATATCTCGCAAGTCCGGCGCGTTTTCCCGTGCCTTGGTACTTTTTGAGCGGCGTCGGGGTGTGGCTTGAGCGGAGGGCCGAGAGGCTTCTCTGTCACGGCCATGGGGTGGCCAGTCTGCCATGTCGTGCGTTGGTGACTTGGGTGCTTCCTCCTCTGATCGAGGCAACGGCCTGCGTTTGGGTAGCTTTTGGAGGGGCGTTCGAGTTCATACTCTTCGGCTGCAAGGACTTCAGTCCATCTGTCAGCTAGTAGGTCTTGGTCAGCTCTGAGCTGTTGCAGCTTTTTCTTGAGGCTGCTTGCCGTGGCTATAAGCTTGCGTTTGAAACGCTCCTGTTCGGCGGGATCCTCAGGCACGACAAATTCGTTGTTGTCGAGGCTTGCCTCATCTTCGGAGGGAGGCGCATAATTGTCTTCCTCGACCTCTCTTTCTGCCGCACTATCGTGCGGACTTGCTTCTCCCTCCTCCCGCGCTGAGTCCTGCTGGAGGGGGTTGTCTTCAACCTTGTCCGGGTGTTATTATCTCCGTGCGGAATCACCGTTTATTGTGGCGGGATTTAGAGCGGCGCCCGACGTCGGCGCTTCGGTTGCTTCTTGGAGGGTCATCCTCCATTGTTCCATCGCCGTTCCCATCTTTTGGGATGTCCACCATGTATATGTCATATGACGAGGTGGCCTTCCGGTGCCCTTTAGGTGCTTTGGGTCTTGGTAAATCTCCGGCATCGTCGTCCATACCGTCGATGTCTTGGAGTCGAAGTCGAGCATGTCGGTTAGATCATCGACATTGGCTATAAAGTGGGTGGTGGGTGGGCGTTGAATTTCTTCGTCGTCCGTATCCCAACCTTCCTGTCCGTAGTCCGGCCAGGTCTCTCCGGATAAAGAGAGAGACTTTAGTGAATTCAGGATGTCGCCAAAGGGCGAGTGCTGAAAGATGTCCACGGCAGTGAACTCCATGACCGGCGCCCAATCGGATTCGATTGGCAGGGGCGCGGAGGGTTCGGAGTCCGGAGAGGAGTCCGGCACCCTGGAGTCGAGGTCTTCGCAAAGGACAGGGATGGAGTTCGGCTTAATCACCGTAGAGATCGTAGCCCCCGAGGCGGTGTCCAAGCACTCGTCCTCGATCGGGGAATCCGGCTCCGGATTAAGGGCCGGAGCGGATCTTGATGCGGCCTCGTGGCCTTTGCTCGGCTGCAGAGCTAGATCATGCCCGTCAAGGCGGTCTTGACGCTGCACGGCTTGCAGCTCGAATCCGTCGAAGATCAAGTCTCCGCGGATATCGGCTGTATAGTTCAAACTTCCAAATCGGCGTGAAGGCCAGGCGTAGCTTCGACCTGCTCCGGATGGCCAGCGAATTGGCCCGCGATGCAAAGCCGCCGAATCGAAGATCTGTCCGGGAGAAAAGTCTCACCTGGACCGTGTCGTTGTTGATGATCGAAGGAGCCATCGGGCCCTATCGGTGACGATACGCAGGAACTCCCAATGAAAGAACCAATGTCGGTGTCAAAACCGGCGGATCTCGGTAGGGGGTCCCGAACTGCGGCGTCTAGGCGGATGGTAACAGGAGACAAGGGACACGATGTTTTTACCCAGGTTCGGGCCCTATCGATGGAGGTAATACCCTACTCCTGCTTGATTGATATTGATGATATGGGTAGTACAAGAGTAGATCTACCACGAGATCAAGGAGGCTAAACCCTAGAAGCTAGCCTATGGTATGATTGTTGTTCGTCCTATGGACTAAAACCCTCCGGTTTATGTAGACACCGGATAGGTTAGGGTTACACAGAGTCGGTTACAATGGTAGGAGATCTACATATCCATATCGCCAAGCTTGCCTTCCACGCTAAGGAAAGTCCCATCCGGACACGGGACGAAGTCTTCAATCTTGTATCTTCATAGTCTTGGAGTCCGGCCGTGATGATAGTTCGGCTATCCGGACACCCCCTAGTCCAGGACTCCCTCAGTCTCAAATTATCCACCACACCGTTGGAAGTGGTCAATCCCACTAACAAGGTGACGGATGCTAACTCCGACAAGGGGGAAGATACTAGTGAGAAAGTTCCTTTGTCTACTGGTAGAAATGGTAGTGGCATCTTTGCCCATGTGGAACCTCCTCTTACTTATTGAGGACCCATTCCCTCCACTCATTTGAATCATGCCGACTCTCCTCCTAAGATTGTGAAAAATGAGGATTTGGACGCTTGGATTTATCGCTTTAAACGTCATTTAAATCATGTTAATACTAATCTCTGGAGAATCATTGAGCAAGGTTTTTATCCAAATGACCCAAGAAATTTCACCCCTAGAGAAGCCGCGGACCATCAACTCAACGAGAATGCTCTCTTCATCATCCAAGATGCAATTCCATCCGAAGATCTTGCACATCTCCGACCTTTCACCATGTCCAAGGAAGCATGGCACCATGTTGTCTCCCTCTACAAGGGAAGCACAAGCATTCAATGCTCCAATTAAGAAGTGGTGCAAGATGAAGCCGATGAGTTTCCAATGAATGAAGATGAAGAACCTCATGAGCTTTATCAGAGGTTGACCACTCTCACGATCTCACTTCGAGATCATGGGAGCAAGGATACGGATGACAATTGGATCAAGCGCAAGTTCCTCAAGGCCATGATGCCTTACCACAAGGCCATGTCCTCCGTCATCCGTCAAAGGCCGGACTTCCACACCTTGTCCTCAAGTGAAGTGTTGGATGAGTTTGTGGCAATGAGGATCTTGGACAAGACCGCCGATAATGCGGTGTTGCGTTCTCAAAGAGCTAAGAAGCCCAACCTTGCTTTGAAGGCCAAGGTTATTGTGGAAGAAGAGGATGAAGAGGAAGAAGAGGAGAGCAATCCCTAAGATACAAAATATGCTTATCATGAGCACATGCTCTCGCTTCAAGGCAATTTTGGAGCAAGAAGAACACGAGGCCCCACTTCAACAAGAACAACTCAAGTGGCGCGAAGGGCAAGCAATGAATGAGTACTTGCTATAATTGTGGCAATGTGAGCCACTTTGTTGCGGAGTGCCCATATGAGAAGAGGGAAGACAATGGTGGCAAGCTCATCCGAAAAGACAAGGCCAAGTCCTTCCCCAACAAGAGAAACTTCACCAAGAAAACTCCTCCCAAGGGGTTGGTGGCACAAGAAGAGTAAAATGAGGATGATGATGATGATGATGAAGACAGTGAGTCAGTTGCCATGGCCTCCGTTTCCATTGCGACAACTCCAAGGGTGTCTCTCTTCGACTCACCCAATGAGAACATCACTGCCAAGTGCCTCATGGCCAAAGCCACCAACAAGGTAACCCCCAACATCAAAACTACCATCATTACTAATCCTTCTTTGAAGGATTGTATTGATGAAAATGAGGGGTCTAATGAGGAGGAAAATGAATTTGAGTCTTTTATGAGTAAGCTCAAGGGTAAATCCAAGAAGCATTTTGTTGCTCTCTTGGAACAACTTGGTGAAGCCAATAACATGATCGAGGCTCACGAATAAACCATCTCTAAGATGGAGGGGCATAGTCGTGACTATGCCGATGAGATATCGGATCTCTCTAATGTGCTTGAGGAAGAGCGCGGTCACCGTTTAGCTCTTGAGGAGTCACACAACGATGACCAATGCTAAATTAAAAGATCTTGATCATACTCTTGTTGTATCTCGTGTGCTAAATTCCGAGAAGGCCAAACTTTGGGTTGATCTTGCTAGACTCAAGGAGGAGTTTGATATACTTGACAAGGCTCACAAGGCCTTGAAGGGTACTCATGCCAGTCTTAAAGAGTCTCATGATCAACTCCAAGTGAAGATAACTAAGGAGAAAGCCACTTTTCCTCATATGGTTTTAATTGATAATGCAAATGCTACTAACCCTTGTTGTGAGCATGTGCATCTTGTTGAGGAGAATGCAAAGTTGAAGGAACAACTTGAGAAAGGCCTCGTGTCGTGCATACAAGGTGAGAAGAACCTCAACGACCTTTTGAGCAATCAAAAGGAAGTTGTGGCCAAGGAAGGGATTGGGTTCACATCCATGTCCAAGAACAAGAAGAAGAATGACAAGACCAAAAGACATCCTCCTCTCAAGAAAACTTTTTTGAAGGAGGGAGAGGGTGCTTCCAAGGAAAAGAAGAACAATGTGAAGGGTGGTGGTGTCAAGAAGGGAAATGCCACCCCTTCCAACAAAGCTGGCGACTTTAACCCTTCTTATGTGTTGTCTTGAGTGCTAGTGATGGGCATCTTTATGCCAAATTTGTTGGTTCTCCTTATGAGTACATTGAATGGTCTATTTGGGTTCCTAAGACCCTTGTTACTAACATCAAAGGACCCATTACAAAATGGGTACCTAAAACCAAGCATTAATCTCTTGTAGGTGTTTGCTTCCGGTGGGGGATCATGGTTGCTTGATAGTGGAGCTACTAATCATATTACCGGCAGCAAGGACTTGGTGGTGGACGTGCACAAGATTCCATCTATGCCCACCAATGTCGAGTGGGGTGATGCCTCGTCTTCTAAGGTATTGGGTCTTGGCAAGGTTGTTATTTCTCATGATCTCACGATCGAGAAAGTCATGCTTGTCGAGTCCCTTGCATAAAATTTACTTTTCGTTCGTCAACTTGCACTTATGGGCTTTGCTAATTTCTTTGATATTGATACCGTGGCCCTCTTGTGGAGCAAGACTCTTAAAGTAGCCTTTGTTGGGCATGTCGAGAACGGTCTCTATGTGATTAACTTCTCGGAGCGACCCACTAAGACCGCGACATGCCTAATGGCTAAAGTTGACGTGGGATGGCTTTGGCATCGCTGTTTAGCCCATGTCAATATGAGATCTTTGCAAAGTCTTCTCAAGGGGGACCATGTCCGTGGACTAAAAAATGTTAGTTTTGCCAAAGATCATGCTTGTATAGAAGGAAAGCTACATGAGAAGGCTCACCCACTCACGACTATTATTTACTCGAAGAGGCCTTTGGAGCTCCTTCAGTTGGATCTTTTTGGGCCTCAATCCTTTGATAGTCTTGGGGGTAGAAAATATTGCTTGGTGATTGTGGATGATTATTCAAGATACACTTGGGTATATTTCTTCAAGAGGAAGAGTGAGACCCAACAAACCATCATTGATTTTGCAAATGAAGCTCAACGCCAACACAATGCAAAGATCTTGACGATTAGAAGTGACAACGACACCGAGTTCAAGAACTACACCTTGGATGAGTTCCTTAGTGATGAAGGGATCAAGCATCAATATTCCGCACCTTACACCCCTCAACAAAATGGTGTAGGGAGAGAAAGAACCGGCATTGATGGATGCGGCAAGGACCATGATGGCGGAGTTCAAGTCTCCATACAACTTTTGGGCCGAAGCCATCAACACCGCGTGTCATGCATCCAATCGGCTCTATCTCCGCAAAGGCTTGAACAAAAATCCATATGAGATTCTCACCGGCAACAAGCCCAACCTCAAGTACTTTCGGGTGTTCGGGTGTAAGTGTTTCATTCTTAAGAAAGGTGTTCGTTTGTCTAAATTTGAGTCAAGAGCTCATGAGGGCATATTTGTTGGTTATGCTACAAACTCTCATGCTTACCATGTCCTCAATAAGTCCACGGGACTTATTGAGGAGACGTGTAACGTAGAGTTTGATGAGAATAACGGCTCCCAATTGGAGCAAAGTGGTACTTGTGATGTAGGTGATGAAATTCCTCCCCAAGCCATAAGAAGAATGGGTGTTGGTCATATACTACCCATTGAGGAATCCCTTGTGGCCGAAGGAGAAGGACAATGTTCCACTCAAGTGGAACTATCACCAAACCAAGACCCACACGCTTCCGAAGAACAAAGTGAAGGCCCTCAACCAAATGAACAAGAGCAAGGGCAAGATCAACCTCAAGATGGTGGTGAACCACCAAGTGATGCCCAAGGTCAAGTTCGCTCCTCTGAGCAAGTTCAAGATCAAGAGCAAGCTCAAGATCAAGAACAAACTCAAGACGACGCTCAAGATGATCAAGTTTGCGCTCCTCAACTCACCCCTGAGGAGGAATTGGAGCGTCGTGCCACCAAGATTGCATCCAAGCTCTCTACCAAGGGTCATCTCATGAAGAATGTGCTTGGAAGCATCCAAAAGGGGGTAAACACTCGTAGACAATTGGCAAACTATTGTGAACATCACACATTTGTCTCTTTTGTTGAACCCCAAAAGGTCTGTGAGGCGCTCGAAGATCCGGATTGGCTTAATGCCATGCATGAAGAACTGAACAACTTAGAGTACAACAAGGTGTGGAGGTTGGTGCCAAGGCCAACGGGGAACCACAATGTCATTGGAACCAAGTGGATATTGAAGAACAAGCAAGATGCTCATGGGATTATCATTCGCAACAAGGCAAGATTGGTAGCACAAGGCTACTCCCAAGTCGAGGGTATCGACTATGGTGAAACCTTTGGTCCCGTTGCTCGCCTTGAATCCATTCGTTTGTTGTTTGCTTATGCTTCTCATCACAACTTTAAGTTGCAACAAATGGATGCTCTTTGGGTGAGTTGGTCTTCTAAGAAGCAAAGTTGTGTATCCCTCTCGTCCACCGAAGCGGAGTATGTGGCGGCTGATAACCCACAAGTATAGGGGATCAATTGTAGCCTCTTTCGATAAGTAAGAGTGTCGAACCCAACGAGGAGCTAAAGGTAGAACAAATATTCCCTCAAGTTCTATCGACCACTGATACAACTCTACGCATGCTTAACGTTCGCTTTACCTAAAACAAGTATGAAACTAGAAGTACTTTGTAGGTGTTTTTGGATAGGTTTGCAAGATAATAAAGAGTGCATAAATAAAAGTAGTAGGGGCTGTTTAGATAAATAAACAATAAAGTAAATATAGCGAGTGTGGAAAAGTGGTGATAGGAGTTGCAAAATTTTCCCTAAGCAATTGACTACTTTACTAGACCGATAGCAAGTTTTATGTGGGAGAGGCCACTGTTAGCATGTCATCCTTGACTTGGAATTCTATGCACTTATGATTGGAACTATTAGCAAGCGTTCGCAACTACTAACATTCATTAAGGTAAAACCCAACCATAGCATTAAGTTATATTGGTCCCCCTTCAATCATGTATGCATCAATTTCTATGCTAGGTAGAAGCTTCTGTCACTCTTGCCCTCCAATACATAGTCCTATCAACATACAACTAACCCTATGGTGTGATCCACGCGCGCGCTCATACGATGGGCACCAAAGGACAACAACATAACCACAAGCAAATTAAATCAACCATAGCAATTCATCAACCACCGATAGGACAACAAAAATCTACTCGAGACATCATAGGATGGCAACACATCATTGGATAATAATATGAAGCATAAAGCACCATGTTCAAGTAGAGGGTACAGCGGGTTGCGGGAGAGTGGACCGCTGTAGATAGAGGGGGAAGGTGATGGAGATATTGGTGAAGATGGCAGAGGTGTTGGTGTAGCTCGCGGTGATGATGATGGCCCCCGGTGGCGTTCCGGCGCCACCGGAAGCGAGTGGGAGAGAGCCCCCCTCCTTCTTCTTCTTCCTTGGCCTTCTCCCTAAATGGGAGAAGGGTTTACCCTCTGGTCCATGGTCTCCATGGCGTGGGAGGGGCGAGAGCCCCTCCGAGATTGGATCTGTCTCTCTCTGTTTTTGCACTCTGGAATTCTGCCCTTTCACCGTTTCTTATATATCCGAAGATCTGTAACTCCGACTGGATTGAAACCTTCGCCCAGATTTTTCTCCGAATATTAGCTTTCTTGCGGCCAAAGAAGAGCAGCAACCACCTTACGGGGGGCCCACAAGGGTCAGGGGCGCGCCCAGGGGACGCAGGCACGCACCCCTGCCTCGTGGCCACCTCGGGCACCGTCTCGCGTTGATTCTTCCTCCCATATTTCCCAAATATTCCAAAAATATTCTCTGTCCGTTTTTATTCCATTTGGATTCCGTTTGATATGGGTTTACTGTGAAACATAAAACATGCAACAAACAGGAACTGGCACTGGGCACTGGATCAATATGTTAGTCCCAAAAATAATATAAAAAGTTACCAAAAGTATATAAAAGTTGTATAATATTGGCATGGAACAATAAAAAATTATAGATACGACTGAGACGTATCAGCATCCCCAAGCTTAATTCCTGCTCGTCCTCGAGTAGGTAAATGATAAACAAAGATACTACCTAGCATAATCTTGATCACATAATCTAATCATGGCATGAATATTAAGACACGAGTGATTCAAAGCAATAGTCTATCATTTGACATTAAGACAATAATACTTCAAGCATACTAATAAAGCAATCATATCTTTTCAAAATAACATGGCCAAAGAAAGTTATCCCTACAAAATCATATAGTCTGGCTATGCTCCATCTTCACCACACAAAATATTCACATCATGCACAACCCCGATGACAAGCCGAGCAATTGGTTCGTACTTTTTAACGCGCTTCAGCCTTTTCAACCCTCACGCAATACATGAGCGTAAGCCATGTTCATAGCACTATGGGTGGAATATAATGTAATGATGGAGGCTTGTGTGAGAAGACAAAAAAGGAGAAAGTGTCACATCGACGCGGCTAATCATCGCGCTATGGAGATGCCCATCAATTGATGTCAATGTGAGGAGTAGGGATTGCCATGCAACAGATGCACTAGAGCTATAAGTGTATGAAAGCTCAAACTGGAAACTAAGTGGGTGTGCATCCAACTTGCTTGCTCATGAAGACCTTGGGCATTTGAGGAAGCCCATCATCGGAATATACAAGCCAAGTTCTATAATGAAAATTCCCACTAGTATATGAAAGTGATAACTCAAGAGACTCTCTATATGAAGAACATGGTGCTACTTTGAAGCACAAGTGTGGTAAAGGATAGTAACATTGCCCCTTTTTGTTTTTTTGGGGGCTTCTTTGGCCCCCTTTTTTTATTTAGGCTTCTTTGGCCTCTCTTTTTTGGGTGGCAATGCTCTAATAATGATGATCATCACACTTTTATTTACTTACAACTCAATATTACAACTCGATACTAGAACAATGATATGACCCTATATGAATTCCTCCGGCGGTGTATCGGGATGTGCAACGATCTGGCGTAGCAATGACATCAAAAAACGGACAAGCCATGAAAACATCATGCTAGCTATCTTACGATCATGCAAAGCAATATGACAATAAATGCTCAAGTCATGTATATTATGATGATGGAAGTTGCATGGCAATATATCTCGGAATGGCTATGGAAATGCCATAATAGGTAGGTATGGTGGCTGTTTTGAGGAAGATATAATGAGGCTTATGTGTGATAGAGCGTATCGTATCACGGGGTTTGGATGCACCGGCGAAGTTTGCACCAACTCTCGAGGTGAGAAAGGGCAATGCACGGTACCGAAGAGGCTAGTGATGATGGAAGGGTGACAGAGTGCGTATAATCCATGGACTCACATTAGTCATAGAGAACTCATATACTTATTGCTAAAGTTTATTAGCCCTCGAAGCAAAGTACTACTACGCATGCCCCTAGGGGGATAGATTGGTAGGAAAAGACCACCGCTCATCCCCGACCGCCACTCATAAGGAAGACAATCAATCAATAAATCATGCTCCGACTTCGTTACATAACGTTTCACCATACGTGCATGCTAGGGGAATCACAAACCTCAACACAAGTATTTCTACTAATCCACAACTACCCACTAGCATGACTCTAATATCACCATCTTTATATCGCAAAACTATTGCAAGGAATCAAACATATCATATTCAGTGATCTACAAGTTTTATGTAGGATTTTATGACTAACCATGTGAATGACCAGTTCCTGTCATATCTCTAAATAGATATAACTGAAGCAAGAGAGTTTAATTCTTTCTACAAAAGATATGCCCACGCTCTAACAAATATAAGTGAAGCAAAAGAGCATTCTACAAATGGCGGTTTCCTATGTGAAGAGAAACAGACAATCCAAACTTCAAATGATATAAGTGAAGCACACGAAGCATTCTATAAAGCCATACTCAAAGAATATAAGTGAAGTGCAAAGAGCATTCTATAAATCAACCATGTACTATCTCATACCAGCATGGTGCATAAAATAAAAGTTAAAACTAAATGCAAAAGACGCTCCAAGATCTGCACATATCGCATGAACGAAACAAATCCGAGAATATACCGATACTTGTTGAAGAAAGATGGGATGCCTTCTAGGGCATCCCCAAGCTTAGACGCTTGAGTCTCCTTGAATTTTTACTTGGGGTTCCTTGGGCATCCCCAAGCTTGAGCTCTTGCCTCTCTTCCTTCTTCTCACATCGAGACCTCCTCGATCTTCAAACACTTCATCCACACAAAACTCAACAGAAAACTCGGTAAGATCCGTTAGTATAATAAAGCAAATCACTACTCTAAGTACTGTTGCAAACCAATTCATATTTTGTTTTTTCATTTTATATACTGTAATATAACTTTTCCATGGCTTAATCCACTGATAGAAATTGATAGGTTCATCAAAACAAGCAAACTATGCATCAAAAACAGAATCTGTCTAAAACAGAACAGTCTGTAATAATCTGAACATTCACCATACTTCTGATACTTCAAAAATTCTGCCAAAATTAGGAAAAATAGAAAATTTGTATAGAAAACAGCGCAGAAAGGTTCAGAACCATTTGGCGTTCCAGTAAAAAATTAAAAATCAAGCACTACAGCCAAAGTTTCTGTCCTGCACCGTAGAAACCAACAAGCATTGTAAACATCCTAAAGGCAAACCTTGGCACATTATTTTTATAATACAATGGAATTGTAATTATATTTGCTGAAAAGTTTCTGTAATCAAGATTCAGAAAGTTTCTGTGAGCATGAACATAGTTCAAGGCTAGCTCCCACTTTAACAATGCTCGTCTTTCTCACTTTCAATTTTCTTTTTGAAAAAGTTTTAGGTCCCCCTCTTTATTTTTTTTGTTTTTAAACTATATAAAAGTACTCAACAGAAATAAGTGACTCTCTAAAACTTCCGGGTTGTCTCCCTGGCAGCGCTTTCTTTAAAGCCATTAAGCTAGGCATATAGTGCTCAAGTAATGGATCCACCCGGATCCCAAGGTATATCAAAGCCAATTTTAATTAGCAATGATTTGGCATTTAGTAGTGAGCAGAAAGCAACATATATCAAGCAATGACGAAGTATAACTCTCTTCCTATGCATCGGCATGTCATAAAAGAACAATTCATGCACACATAGTAAAGGCCAATGCATAGTATAAACAGTTTCTTGCAATTTTTTGTGTTGGAAACATAAAGAGGCGGAGATGTAGTTCCTGTCTCATAATAATTGCAAGTAGGAGCAGAAAGAACATGCATATTCTATCTATCAAAATCATCATGTGCAACGGTAAAAGGCAACCCATCAATATAATCCTTAATAAGCACAAACTTCTCCGATATAGTGTAGTTTGGAGAATTCAAAAAGATAATAGGACTATCATGCGTGGGTGTAATAGCAACAATTTCATGTTTAACATAAGGAACTATAGCAAGTTCATCTCTGTAAGCATAATCGTATCGGCATCTTGGCCACAAGCATAGCAGGCATCATCAAAAAGGGATATTTCAAGAGAATCAACGGGATCATAACAGTTATCATAGCAATCATCCTTCGGTAAGCACGAAGGGAAATTAAACAATGTATGAGTTGAAGAGTTACTCTCATTAGAAGGTGGGCACGGGTAGCTAATCCGCTCTTCCTCCTTTTGTTCTTCGCTCTCCTCATCATCTTTTTCATCCAATGAACTCACAGTTTCATCAATTCCTTCTTCCATAGACTCCTGCAAAATATTAATCTCTTCTTGGACAGCGGAGACTTTCTCAATTAATGCATCAATATCGGCATTGCATTCATAATTCTCATAGAAATATTTAAGGATAGCTAAATTTTCAGGTCTATAAACAGCATCATAAAGATTTTCACACTCTTTGAACAAAGATTCAATTTCATAAGCACCCATAAAAGCAACAAATTCTTCTATTTGTTCCACATCATAGTAATCATATATACCATTAGCATAAGAAGCCAAGGTTTTATTATCATTAAATTTGCATGAAAAGGGAAGGTTTGGAGCCTTCATCCTAGAGCAACAAGTATAATCATAACTCAAGCATACTTGCCGAGCATACCACTTCAACATATAAATTTGATCCCATAATAGTTTCCCTTTTGAGTCAAGCGATAATCCCTAAAGTATTCACGTTGATCCAACGTGTCTCCCATTACCAGATTGAATGGAGTTTTCTCTGGATTATCAAAGTAGTACATAATATCTGTCACATAACGAGCATCGAGGGTTTTAGGAGGTTCCCCATCTCCATGAGTAGCAAGTAAACCTAACTTTTTTTGGTATTTTGTTTTCCATATCTATAACTAAAAATAGAGAACAACTAAGAACAACAAATAAAAATTACTTAGTGATAAAGCGAACGAGCACACACGAGAATATTCACCCCACGCTATTGCTCCCCGGCAACGGTGCCAGAAAAAGGTCTTGATAACCCACAAGTATAGGGGATCAATTGTAGCCTCTTTCGATAAGTAAGAGTGTCGAACCCAACGAGGAGCTAAAGGTAGAACAAATATTCCCTCAAGTTCTATTGACCACCAATACAACTCTACGCACGCTTAACATTCGCTTGACCTAAAACAAGTATGAAACTAGAAGTACTTTGTAGGTGTTTCTGGATAGGTTTGCAAGATAATAAAGAGCGCGTAAATAAAAAGTAGGGGCTGTTTAGATAAGGACACAATAAAGTAAATATAGAGAGTGTGGAAAAGTGGTGATAGGAGTTGCGAAATTGTCCCTAAGCAATTGACTACTTTACTAGACCGATAGCAAATTTTATGTGGGAGAGGCCACTGCTAGCATGTCATCCCTGACTTGGAATTCTATGCACTTATGATTGGAACTATTAGCAAGCGTCCGCAACTACTAATGTTCATTAAGGTAAAACCCAACCATAGCATTAAGTTATATTGGCCCCCCTTCAATCCCGTATGCATCAATTTCTATGCTAGGTAGAAGCTTCTGCCACTCTTGCCCTCCAATACATAGTCCTATCAACATACAACTAACCCTATGGTGTGATCCATGCGCGCGCTCATATGATGGGCACCAAAGGACAACAACATAACCACAAGCAAATTATATCAATCATAGCAATTCATCAACCACCGATAGGACAACGAAAATCTACTCAGACATCATAGGATGGCAACACATCATTGGATAATAATATGAAGCATAAAGCACCATGTTCAAGTAGAGGGTACAACGGGTTACGGGAGAGTGGACCGCTGTAGATAGAGGGGGGAAGGTGATGGAGATGTTGCTGAAGATGGCGGAGGTGTTGGTGTAGCTCGCGGTGATGATGATGGCCCCCGGCGGTGTTCCGGCGCCACCGGAAGCGAGGGGGAGAGAGCCCCCCTCATTCTTCTTCTTCCTTGGCCTTCTCCCTAGATGGGAGAAGGGTTTCCCCTCTGGTCCATGGTCTCCATGGCGTGGGAGGGGCGAGAGCCCCTCCGAGATTGGATCTGTCTCTCTGTCTCTCTCTGTTTCTGCGCTCTGGGATTCTGCCCTGTCACCATTTCTTATATATCCAGAGATCCGTAACTCCGATTGGATTGAAACCTTCGCCCAGATTTTTCTCCGAAAATTAGCTTTCTTGTGGCCAAAGAAGAGCAGCAACCGCCTTACGGGGGGCCCACGAGGGTCAGGGGCGCGCCCCTGCCTCGTGTCCACCTCGGGCACCGTCTCGCGTTGATTCTTCCTCCCATATTTCCCGAATAATATTCTCCATCCATTTTTATTCTGTTTGGATTCCGTTTGATTTAGGTTTTCTGCGAAACATAAAACATGCAACAAACAAGAACTGGCACTGGGCACTGGATCAATATGTTAGTCCAAAAATAATATAAAAAGTTACCAAAAGTATATGAATGTTGTATAATATTAGCATGGAACAATAAAAAATTATAGATACGACGGAGACGTATCAGCGGCCGGTAGTTGTTGTGCACAACTTCTATGGATGAGGCAAACTTTAAAGGATTACGGTGTCATTTGTGATAAAGTGCCTCTTTGGTGTGACAATGAAAGTGCCATCAAGATTTCTCTCAACCCGGTGCAACACTTCAAGACGAAGCATATTGAGATTCAGTATCACTTCATCTGGGATCATATTAGGTGAGGGGAGATCGAGCTCAACTATGTCAACACTCATGATAACCTTGTAGATATCTTCACGAAGCCCTTGGATGAAGCAAGATTTCGCGAGTTAAGGCATGAGCTAAATATCATTTATTCGAGGAATGTGGCTTGAACCCTTGCACATCCACCATACTCATCTTGATGTCTTGTTTAGGTGTAGGCATGGATATAGGGGGAGTGTTGTTCTCTCAATGAGCTCTCCCTCCCCCCATTATGAATAAATTGATCAACTCTTTCACATTGGCCTTTTTTATGGTACTTGTGCTTCAAAGACAAGTTTTGGTCATGGGCCCAAGGATAATTCTTCGCTGTGCCATACCAATTGACTCAAACATAGGTGGCTCCGGCCACCGCCCTCTCTTTCAAGAGGTTGTGTCGCGTGTTTGGTCCTTGTTGTCTGTTGTTTTCCTTTCTTCGTGTCGCGCTTGTGTTCGAGCTACCTCCTGTGCTAGCTTTTTGGTGTGTCCGTTTGCGTGAAGGTTGCTTTGCAAAGGCTGTTTTCCTCTCTTGTTTGCGAAACTTGCATTTTCTTGGGTGTACGGTACTACCGTGGCTTGCCATGGTACTACCGCAGGAGCTGTGCATGGTACTACCGCAGACAGCACGACAGTAATTTTTTACTGCTGCTGGACGAGCGATACTACCACCCAGCGTGCGGTACTTCTGCCCGGGCGGTACTACCGTGATGGCCCACGGTACTACCGCGCAGTCGTGAGCGCGTGGGGGTTAAGAGCGGGCAGGGGGAGTTCTAACTCCCCCATACCCATTCAACTCCTTTTCCCCATGTTCTCTCTCTCTCTCTCTCCTGCCCAAGAACGGCACCGGAGGACCTTGCCGGATCTCCATCTCCGCCGCTCTCCTCGCATTCCGACCGGTGGGATCGTTCCCCACCTCGCCCTCTTGCCATGGAACAAGGTTTCTCCCCAAATCCCTCGCTCTCTGCTTCGTTGTTTTGTATTTAGGTTTTGGGGAGATGCATGTTGTTATTGAGATTTTAGGCCAAATCTTTGCAAGAGTAGGATGGAGGAGAGTAGTAGTGCTGTAGAGATGCTATTTGGTATGTTGCCACACATAATTTTTTATCAACCGTAGTACCGCTCCGCTGTTGCGGTTGTGCCCAGATCTGATTTATCTCGGATCTGACCCCGAGCGGTACTACCGCACCTCCCATGCAGTACTACCGCTCTGGCCATTGTCGCCTCCTACGGTACTACCGCTCCTCAGGAGCGGTACTACCGCGCGAGGCGCGGAAGCAAAATTGTACTTCCGCTCCAGGCGCGGTACTACCGTGTGATGACCCACAAGTATAGGGGATCTATCGTAGTCCTCCCGACAAGTAAGAGTGTCGAACCCAACAAGGAGCAGAAGGAAATGATAAGCGGTTTTCAGTAAGGTATTCTCTGCAAGCACTGAAATTATCGGTAACAGATAGTTTTGTGATAATGTAATTTGTAACGGGTAACAAGTAATGAAAGTAAATAAGGTGCAGAAAGATGGCCCAATCCTTTTTGTAGCAAAGGACAAGCCTGGACAAACTCTTATATAGAGAAAAGAGCTCCCGAGGAGACATGGGAATTATCGTCAAGCTATTTTTCATCACGCTCATATGATTCGCATTCGTTACTTTGATAATTTGGTATGTGGGTGGACGACCGGTGCTTGGGTACTGTCCTTTCTTGGACAAGCATCCACTTATGATTAACCCCTGTTGTAAGCATCCACAACTACAAAAGAAGTATTAAGGTAAACCTAACCATAGCATGAAACATGTGGATCCAAATCAGCCCCTTACGAAGCAACACATAAACTAGGGTTTAAGCTTCTGTCACTCTAGCAACCCATCATCTACTTATTACTTCCCAATGCCTTCCTCTAGGCCCAAACAATGGTGAAGTGTCATGTAGTCGGCATTCACATAACACCACTAGAGGAAAGACAACATACATCTCATCAAAATATCGAACGAATACCAAATTCACATGACTACTTATAGCAAGACTTCTCCCATGTCCTCAGGAAAAAACGTAACTCTTGTGAATCATATTCATGTTCATAATCAGAGGGGTATTAATATGCATAAAGGACCTGAACATATGATCTTCCACCAAATAAACCAACTAGCATCAACTACAAGGAGTAATCAACACTACTAGCAACCCACAGGCACCAATCTGAGGCTTTGAGACAAATATTGGATACAAGAGATGAACTAGGGTTTGAGAGGAGATGGTGCTGGTGTAGATGTTGATGGATATTGACCCCCTCCCGATGATAGGATCATTGGTGATGACGATGGTGATGATTTCCCCCTCCCGGAGGGAAGTTTCCCCGACAGAACAGCTCTGCCGGAGCCCTAGATTGGTTCCGCCAAGGTTCCGCCTCGTGGCGGCGGAGTTTCTTCCCGAAAGCTTGCTTATGATTTTTTCCAGGGTAAAAGACTTCATATAGCAGAAGATGGGCACCGGAGGCCTGCCAGGCCTGAGGCGGCGCGCCTAGGGGGTGAGGCGCCCCACCCTCGTGGCCCGGGTGTGGGCCCCCTTTGGTACTTTCTTCGCTCAGTATTTTTTATTAATTTCAAAAATAACTTCCGTGGAGTTTCAGGACTTTTGGAGTTGTGCCGAATAGGTCTCTAATATTTGCTCCTTTTCCAGCCCAGAATTCCAATTCTTTGGCATTCTCCCTCTTCATGTAAACCTCGTAAAATAAGAGAGAATAGGCATAAGTATTGTGACATAATGTGTAATAACAGCCCATAATGCAATAAATATCGGTATAAATGCATGATGCAAAATGGACGCATCAACTCCCCCAAGCTTAGACCTTGCTTGTCCTCAAGCGGAAGCCGATATCAAAAAATATGTCCACATGTTTAGAGATGGAGGTGTCGATAAAATAAAATACGGACATGAGGGCATCATGATCATTCCTATAACAGCAACATATATGGATATTGTCATATGATTTCTTATGCTCAAGCAATAATCTATTCACAATGGCAAGTATGAATCAGAAAGTTCATTGAGAACTAACAAACTATGATCTCGGTCATTGACGCAATTGCAATTTATCATAACATCGGAAAGAGTCAATATAAGAGCTTTTTAGCAAGTCCATGTCGGTGTACAACAGTGGGGGCGCACCTTGATAACCCACAAGTATAGGGGATCGCAACAGTTTTTGATAAGTAAGAGTGTCGAACCCAACGAGGAGCTAAAGGTAGAACAAATATTCCCTAAAGTTCTATCGACCACCGCACGCTTAACATTCGCTTTACCTAGAACAAGTATGAAACCAGAAGTACTTTGTAGGTGTTTTGGATAGGCTTGCAAGAAAGTAAAGAACACGTAAATAAAACTAGGGGCTGTTTAGATAAAGACACAACTAAAGTAAATATAGCGAGTGTGGAAAAGTGGTGGTAGGTGTGGCGAAATTGTCCCTAGGCAACTGACTATGTTACTAGACCGGTAATCACTATTGCAATTTTATTTGAGGGAGAGGCATAAGCTAACATACTTTCTCTACTTGGATCATATGCACTTATGATTGGAACTCTAGCAAGCATCCGCAACTACTAAAGATTCATTAAGGTAAAACCCAACCATAGCATTAAAGTATCAAGTCCCCTTTATCCCATAATGCAAAACAACCTACTTACTGGTTCCAGGCTTCACACTCACGCCACCCACCATAAGCAAATCATAAACATATTGCAAACCCTACAGCGGGAATCCCTCACGCTTGCGCGACATGGAGGGCACCATAGGACAACACCAGTAATAAAACATGCAACTCAAATCAATCATAGCAATTCATCAATCACCGATAGGACAACGAAAATCTACTCAGACATCATAGGATGGCAACACATCATTGGATAATAATATGAAGCATAAAGCACCATCTTCAAGTAGAGGGTACAGCGGGTTGCGGGACAGTGTACCGCTGTAGATAGAGGGGGAAGGTATGGAGATGTTGGTGAAGATGACGGCGGTGATGGTGTCGATCGCGGTGATGATGATGGCCCCCGGCGGCGTTCCGGCGCCACCGGAAGCAAGGGGGGAGAGAGCCCCCCTTCTTCTTCTTCTTCCTTGACCTCCTCCCTAGATGGGAGGAGGGTTTCCCCTCTGTTCCTTGGCTCCCATGGCTTGGGAGGGGCGAGAGCCCCTCCGAGATTGGATCTATCTCTCTGTTTCGCGTTACATTACGGCTCTGTTTCACCGTTTCGCGTTTATATGGAGATCCGTAACTCCGATTGGCCTGAAACCTTCGCCCAGATTTTTTTCCGAATAATATCTTTCTTGCGGCAAAAGAAGAGCATCAACCGCCTTACGGTGGGCTCACGAGGGAAGGCGGCGCACTCGGGGGGAGGGGCGCGCCCCCTGCCTCTTGACCACCTCGGGCACCGTCTCACGTGGATTTTTCTTCTGGAATTTTCCATATTTTCCAAAAATAAGCTCTGTCCGTTTTTATCCCGTTTGGATTCCGTTTGATATGGATATTCTGCGAAACATAAAACATGCAGCAGACAGAGCTAGCAATTTGGACCGGATCAATATGTTAGTCACAAAAATAATATAAAAAGTTGCCAAATGTATATGAAAGTGAATAATATTGGAATGGAACAATAAAAAATTATAGATAAGAAGGAGACGTATCAGCATCCCCAAGCTTAATTCCTGCTCGTCCTCGAGTAGGTAAATGATAAAAAGAATAATTTTTGATGTGGAATGCTACCTAGCATAATCGTGATCATATGTCTAATCATGGCATGAATATTAAGACACGAGTGATTCAAAGCAATAGTCTATCATTTGACATAAAAACAATAATACTTCGAGCGTACCAATAAAGCAATCATGTCTTTTCAAAACAACAAGGACAAAACAATCTTATCCCTACAAAATCATACAGTCTGGCTATGCTCCATCTTCACCAAACAAAATATTCACATCATGCACAACCCCTATGACAAGCCAAGCAATTGTTTCATACTTTGACGTTTCTTAAATCTTTTTTAACTTTCACGCAATACATGAGCGTGAGCCATGGACATAGCACTATAGGTGGAATAGAATATGATGATGGGGGTTATGTGGAGAAGACAAAAAAAGGAGAAAGTCTCACATCAACTAGGCGTATCAACAGGCTATGGAGATGCCCATCAATAGATATCAATGTGAGGAGTAGGGATTGCCATGCAACAGATGCACCAAGAGCTATAAGTGTATGAAAGCTCAAACTGAAACTAAGTGGGTGTGCATCCAACTTGCTTTCTCATGAAGACCTCGGGCATTTGAGGAAGCCCATCATCGGAATATACAAGCTAAGTTCTATAATGAAAATTCCCACTAGTATATGAAAGTGATAACTCAAGAGGCTCTCTATATGAAGAACATGGTGCTACTCTAAAGCACAAGTGTGGTAAAAGGATAGTAACATTGCCCCTTCTCTCTTTTTCTCTCATATTTTTTTATTTTCTTTTTTTAATATTTTTTTATTTTTTTGGTGGGCTTCTTTGGCCTCTTTTTTTATTTGGGCTTCTTTGGCCTCTTTTATTTTTTTGTAAAGTACAGAGTCTCATCCCGACTTATGGGGGAATCATAGTCTCCATCATCCTTTCCTCACTGGGTAATTCTCTAATAATGATGATCATCACACTTTTATTTACTTACAACTCAATATTACAACTCGATATCTAGAACAAAGATATGACTCTATATGAATGCCTCCGGCGGTGTACCGGGATGTGCAATGATCTAGCATAGCAATGACATTAAAAAACGGACAAGCCATGAAGACATCATGCTAGCTATCTTACGATCATGCAAAGCAATATGACGATAAATGCTCAAGTCATGTATATGATGATGATGGAAGTTGCATGGCAATATAACTCGGAATGGCTATGGAAATGCCATAATAGGTAGGTATGGTGGCTGTTTTGAGGAAGATATAATGAGGCTTATATGTGACAGAGCGTATTGTATCACGGGGTTTGGATGCACCGGCGAAGTTTGCGCCAACTCTCGAGGTGAGAAAGGGCAATGCACTGCAAATCAAGAGGCTAGCAATGATGGAAAGCTGAGAGTGCGTATAATCCATGGACTCAACATTAGTCATAAAGAACTCACATACTTATTGCAAAAATCTATTAGTCATCGAGACAAAGTACTACGCGCATGCTCCTAGGGGGATAGATTGGTAGGAAAAGACCATCGCTCGTCCCCGACCGCCACTCATAAGGAAGGAAATCAATAAACACCTCATGCTCCGACTTCGTTACATAACGGTTCACCATACGTGCATGCTACGGGACTTGCAAACCTCAACACAAGTATTTCTCAACTTCACAATTACTCAACTAGCATGACTCTAATATCACCACCTTTATATCGCAAAACTATTGCAAGGAATCAAACATATCATATGCAGCGATCTACAAGTTTATGTAGGATTTTATGACTAACCATGTGAACGACCAATTCCTGTCATCTCTCTAAATAGATATAAGTGAAGCAAGAGAGTTTAATTCTTTCTACAAAAGATATGCCCGTGCTCTAACAAATATAAGTGAAGCAAAAGAGCATTCTACAAATGGCGGTTGTCTATGTAAAGAGAAACAGTAAATCCAAACTTCAAATGATATAAGTGAAGCACATGAAGCATTCTATAAAGCCATACTCAAAAGATATAAGTGAAGTGCAAAGAGCATTCTATAAATAAACCAAGGACCATCTCATGCCAGCATGGTGCATAAAAGAAAAATAAAAACCTAATTGCAAAAGACGCTCCAAGACTTGCACATACCGCATGAACGAAACGAATTCGGGAACATACCGATATTTGTTGAAGAAAGAGGGGATGCCTACCCAGCATCCCCAAGCTTAGACGCTTGAGTCTCCTTGAATATTTACTTGGGGTGCCTCGGGCATCCCCAAGCTTGAGCTCTTGCCTCTCTTCCTTCTTCTCACATCGAGACCTTCTCGATCATCGAACACTTCATCCACACAAAACTCCAACAGAAAACTCGGTAAGATCCGTTAGTATAATAAAGCAAATCACCACTCTAAGTACTGTTGAAAACCAATTAATATTTTGTTTTTTCATTGTGTCTACTGTAATATAACTTTTTCATGGCTTAATCCACTGATATAAATTGATAGTTTCATCAAAACAAGCAAAATATGCATCAAAAACAGAATCTGTCTAAAACAGAACAGTCTGTAGAAATCTGAACATTCACCATACTTCTAATACTTGAAAAATTCTGCCAAAATTAGGAAAAATAAAAAATTTGTACAACAAGACAGTACAAAAAGAATTAGAACTGTCGTGGTTTTGTCATGGCAGATGTCCTCGTGAAAGGACTTAGTCGTGGAGCCATCGCTATGGGTTAACTTGAAGGGGTTAAAGCGGACGCAAAGACACAATAGTTTATACTAGTTCGGCCCCTTCGATGAAGGTAAAATCCTACGTCTAGTTGTGATGGGATTGATGTGGTTTCGATGACTAGGGAGCAAATAAGCTTCGCCTAGGCCTCGAGTTGTTGTTGTCTGTCTTGAACCGCCGCCGGGTCGTCCCTTTATATACACAGGTTGACGCCCGACCGGTCTACAGAGTCCCGAGCCGACCTATACAAAGTGTCCGGCTCGGTCTCTCTCCTTTCTAACTTATATTACAAGTTTACATAATCATGGCGGTTTACCACTACTGGTCCTAATCCGCCTTTGGGCCGTGGGCTTCCAAGCTTTACTAATTGAACGCCATCTTCAAGACCTTCATGGGCTTCAACCACGATCTAAGGTGAACCGGCCCTCCCGGCCGGTTTATACTTAGTAGCTATATCCTCAACATTAGGCCCCGGATTGATTTGAATTTATTCATGTCAATCTTCAACACTAAAGATATCTTGTAAACATCCTCTTGTATTTTCGTAAACCGCCATATTGACTTCTCCTGTGAATTTTTGTAAACCGCCGTGACGTCATCTTCAGAGCGCTGCAACGGTCCGTCGTGACATCATCTCTGCATAAAAGGATTAAAAAGATTCCCTTCTCATTAATGATTCCCTTCTCATTAATGATTATCTCGAAAATCGAGGCGACAGGCGCGCCCACTCGGCCGCTTCGGACGCCTTGATTCTCGCGCCTGCCATTTATTCTTTCCCCTTATAAATAAAACCCGGGCTCCTTTTCTCTTCCTCTTACGCATCTTCTTCTTCCTCGTGACGCCCTCAGCTCTGAAGCTCCGCCGCCGTCCGCGACGTTCGAGAACCGCACCAACCAAGGCCGCTGCATCAACCTGAATTAGATCAGAGGCTCATCGCCCCCCTCCGCCGTAATCTGCAGTGGTAAGCTTCTTCTGTTCCTCGTCCTTAGATCTGCATTAGGTTTTACAAGCTCATCCGCATAGCTCTCCATTTTCCTCTTCATCCTACCTTCTGCCGTGGTAGCTTTGATCCAAAAACGATATAGATCTCTTGCGGTAGTCTTTCCGCATCTGTTTTTAATACTAGCAGCCCTTCCTTTTCTTCCGATAGAGTATGCATCCTTCTCTGTTTTACTTGAACGCTTTTAAAGAACGCAGTAAAAACTGCTTTATAGATGTGCGGTAGATCCAAATAGATTTGAACATTGTGTGAAACCTGTTTACATCAACACTTAGCAGAAATTTTGAATCTGGGACTTTCTGCCTATGGGCGGTTTAATCCTTGACGGCCAATCCGCCATATGTCATTAGCCCTCTCTTAAACCGCCAATTTGACCTTGCATTGTATTTTCACCGGTTTAACACTAAATTTTTTCACTTACAAACCGTGGACCGTAAACCGGCACCTGTTTGATTTTCTTTGAGCTCCCCCCTTCCGGAATGGCGAAACAATTTACTGCTTGCAATTGGGTTCCGTCCCGGATCACGGAAACACAACTCAACGGCTACGTCACCACTGGCGTTTTGGCCTCAAAAAATGTTCTCCACTGGCGAGTTCCGGAATCGGAATGTCCACCTGAACCTCAAGGAGAAGTGATTGTTTTTATGCAACACCTAGACCGGGGATTCAGCCCGCCCGGATCAAAATTTTCTGGGATGTCCTCGTAAGCTTCCAACTCCATCCACAAGATATTGGTCCGAACTCCGTGTCCAATATATGCAACTTTCAAGTATTCTGCGAAGTCTATCTTCAAGAAGAACCAACCGTGGAGTTATTTCGAGATTTCTTTCATTTGAACCGCCGTACAGAGTTCTCGGATGGCTCTAACACAGAACTTGGCGGCGTTTCAATCCAGAAAAGGAAGGAAGTGGACTTCCCTCACGCCAAACATCATAGCCATCCTAAAGATTGGAATCAAACCTGGTTCTACTGCCGGAACACTACTCCTGACGGAGAAAATCCCTTGCCGGGTTATCGCCCTCACCGGCTTAGCAACATCCACCCATTTCCTTCGCGCTTGACCGCCGCAGGACGAAAGAACTTTGCACCTCAAATTACCAAGCTCCGGGCTTTGATGGCTAACGGTTTAACTGGTATTGACCTTGTCCGCTGCTGGGTTTCTTGGGGCATCTTGCCATTAAGCCGCCGCCCCGGATTGATGCACGAATATACTAGTGACGTCAAAGATCCTCAACGTCATCACGAACTATCAATAACTGAGCTTGAAGTTACCGAAACAGTGAAGAAAATGCTTGATGAACCGATCTCCGCATGCAGCCAAACCGGGTTGGCTCCGTTCTGCCTCTCCAACAAACCGCCCGAGGTAAGATTCCTCTCCTTACTCTACTGACTTTGATTCCATATTGATTGTATTAATCCCTCTGTATTAATTTTTAGGCCAACAGCTCCTTTTGGAAACGAACTAAACCGGCCCGGGTTCCTCGTGCAAAGACCAAGACCACCAAGAAAACTGGCAAGAAGAAAACCGTCGAGTCTTTTGAACCGCCAGAAGATGAGGAATCAGATGCTGAGGTAGAGCTTGACTCACTTGGTTCCTTTTTCATTCATTTTATTGACGGTTACAATTCCCAGGATGACGCTGAGGCCAGTCATGCAGAACCTGTTGAGGTAATCCTTCTTTCTTGATTACGATCTTGTACGGTTAAAAGAATTAGCCGCCTGATCCGGAAAGTGAAACAATCTCACTCTCATGCTCATTTGAATCCAAAACTTTCTTTGAAGACATAGCAAACTGAAGAACGCCGTAAGACCCGGCATAGCGGTCAACAAATTACGTTGTCCGGTTTAGCTGAGACACCAACCCGGAAACATCGTCCAGAGGTGACTTGTTCTCCTGAAAAGCGTCATCCTTTGAAAGGTTTCTTCCGATTCCCTCTCAATCCGTCTGACCCGAATTATCAGGCTTCTTCCAACTCGTCTGGCGGTTCATCAACCACTCAGTTGCCTCCTCTCAAAGTTGCTGCTGGGTAAGCATATTACTCCTTAATTTGTTCTTTGTATTTGTCGGTCTATCATATTCTAACCCTTGATGTTGTAGCACCAAGGCTGGAAAGCTTAGTAAAAGGCCAAGATCCTCGACCCTCACTGGATGTTGATCCGGAGAAGACTCAGAGCATCATGGTGAAAATCCCAAAGTTGCTAAAGACAACTCTGCTGGGGAAAATCAAGATGCCAATGCTAATCCGCGGAGGTTGAACCGGATGTCCAAGTTGAGACTTCACATCCTCCTGCTCCTCCGAGTCTGCGGCAGGAACAACGGGACTCAATCGCTGATCCGCCAAGCCGGGTATGAAAGCACCAAGCCCAATTGAAAATGCTAATCCGGCCAGCCCGACCAAAGATGATGATGTCGTAGTTACGGGCACCGCATATACCGCCCCTGGTAATCCGGTTGCTCTATCAAAGCATAGTGCCAAGGAAGAATTTACTGCCATGAGCAAAGGGAAGGAGAAAACTGATCTGTCAGCTTATAACAATTTCTCTGCCCAAGACCTTCACTCTGGCTTCTGAACGGCTCTAGACAAGCCGTGATTTTGAAGCCGGTTTAGTAAATCTTATGAAGGAGCGCTATGAGGTAAACAGTTGTGCCTTTCTCTTGTACCTTCATTGCATAATAGCCCCCAAGGGCCTGTTTGTAATCTTCTTTCAAACCGGGACTTGATATAGAACTCAATACTTTCAGAATGCACTGATGTAGCCCCCAAGGGCCGGTTCAACTTAGTATAGTTAAACCGGGACTCAACATAAAACTCAATGCTTCAGAATTCACTGATGTAGCCCCCAAGGGCCGGTTCAACTTAGTATAGTTAAACCGGGACTTTAATTTATATCCCCGCATCAGAACATGTTCAAGCAAATAGCCATTAGCCCCCAAGTGCCAAGTTGAATACCTGTATTGAGCTTGGGACTTTGTAATTTTATTGGCAGATGAAGATCAAATATGCATTAGCCCCCAAGTGCCAAGTGTATGACTGGTTATGCGCTTGGGACTTGTAATGAAGATATTAACATGCTCCCTTTTTGTTGCAGAGTGAGATACGCCAACAAGCCTCACAAATCAATGATCTTCAAGAAAATATGAAATCTCAACAAGCAGAAACCTCCAAGGCCAAGGATGAGCTGAAAACCGCCTTGACTACCATGGAGCAGCTCAAGGAGTGGTTCAAGTCTGATCGGGCCGGCTGGGATACTGAAAAGGCGGGCTTGCTAAAACGGGCGGAAGATGCTGAAGCAGCTCTTAAACCGGTGACGGAAGAGCTCACTGGATTAAAGCGCCAAATCAATGCCATGACCTCTGCAATATTTGGTAAGCAACGTTTCACCAAGGTTGTGATGAATATTCCGCTTTGAAATTTCCTCCGGTTTAACCTGAACTTTCTTAAAACGGTACAGGTAGGCGCATTGCTCATCTGGGCTCTGACATGCGAAAGAAACTCAAGGCCGCGTATACGCTAATTGAACAGCTGTATACCGGCACCCAGCGAGTTATTTGCGCCACTTCTTATGATAATGCAGCTCCGACACTGATCAAGGACACACTGGACCGGCTATCTATGATACCAAAGCCTGGATAGAAGAATTGAAACGATCCGCTGCCGGGCTGGCACCTTATTGGCACTAACTCGCACCAAAGCATGGATAGCTGACCTTGATCCGGTGACATAGCCAAAGGCTTCCTGCTCAGGAAAATGGCGAAGTATTTGATAATGATGCTCTCAAACGGGTAATAAGGGAGATGCGTCCTCTGGCGAGTCAACTGGCAGAAGAGGCCAACCTGACGGTTCACCGCTCCTTCTATGACGCAAACAACAAACGGGTTGAAGCTGTTATTTCGGAAGTGCAGAACCTTGTTCCACCAACCCGTAAGCACACTTACGCCCCTGACGTTGATCCGACTGAGCTTATAAGTGAAGACGTTGTCTTTCAGGCTTTAACCCAGATTGACTGGACCACCAATGACTTTCGGCCATTGGATGGTGAGGAGGAAGAAGTTGAACCGACGCCAGACGACCCATCTACTTCACGTCATCCCGGCAATGAAGCTTATTCCGTCAAGTCGGTTGATACGTCAGAAACTGCCTGTTATGAAGCAATTCCAAATTTTGGGCCTCTGTGCCTTGTAATAGGATAGCCAACACTTTTGCCTTTTAATATGCCTTCGTGCATGCGTTTTGCAATTTATGCCTCCGTTTGATTTGCCAATGATAAGCTATTACCTGCAGCCAAAATCTTAAACCGCCACGGCGGTTTGTGCCGCCAGCTGGCTTGTGACGTTCATATATATATATATATATATATATATATATATATATATATATATGCAATGAAATATTGAGGTATATGATCAAAATTTATGATACAAAATACCTGCCATCGCTGGGCATGAAGTTGGCTTAGCCAATCTTGAAGCGGAGGTTGTATAAACCATTACCGTCAAAGGAGAAAACAGCTCCTGTGTTTATAATGCCGTTTTACCATGTAAACCGTGCCGGGTCATGACAAGCCCCCTATTACTCCATAATGGGATGTTAACAGAAAAAGTCAAACCGGAACAATTATCTCCGGATTAAAAATGGACCGAATTCCGTCAATTGACAGTTTGAACTGGTTTAAAAATGTTATCGGTTTAAAAAACGCAACAAAAATCAAATAACAGTTATGAAAAAAACATGGAAGCAAAGGCAATGATAAACCGTTTGCAAAAAGAGGCTTTCTTGAGCCGATCGGATGGTGTTACCATGGTCGGACACGACCAAGCTCCCTATAAGGTGTAGCCATGGTTCAAGTCAGCCAGTCCCCAACTCAAACCGTGACATTATGCCGATCAAGTGGCGTGGCAATGGTTCGGGTTCGACCAAGCCCCAAGTGACTCTATGGCCTTAGGCCGATCAAGAGGCGTATCTGGTTCAGACTTGACCATGTCCCCAAGTGATCTGGTGGCTTTCGCCTATCAAAAGGTGTTGCATTGGTTCGGACACGACCAAGCCCCCAAGTGATATCATAAAGCTTTTGAAAAGCAAACTCAGGGGGTAAACCGGAGGCCGCTTTAAGAAAGAACAACTCCATGTAACCACGCATGATGTAACAGAACAGATACCTCGCTTTAGCTGAGGCTCCGGTTTATTACTTTATTCATAATATATACACTGTCATATTATGTACATAAGTAGAGCTGATGGCTCAGGTATAATAAGGCCGAAGATGAGATATGTTCCACGGCCTGTTGGTCTCCTCCTCTGATGTGCGTGAGTCTTTATGCTCTCGAATATCGATCAGATAGTACGACCCGTTGTGCAGATTCTTGCTGACCACGAAAGGTCCCTCCCAAGGTGGGGATAACTTGTGCATATCAGTCTGGTCTTGGATGAGCCGAAGCACCAAATCTTCTTCTTGAAAAGTTCTAGTTCTGACCCGGCGACTATGGTAACGATGAAGATCCTGTTGGTAAATCGCCGAGCGGGCAACTGCTATATCACGCTCCTCATCCAACCGGTCCAAATTGTCTTGCCGTGCCGTCTCGTTGTCCGCTTCAACATAAGCTGCCACACAAGGTGAGTGATGACGGATGTCACTGGGGAGAACCGCCTCCGCTCCATAGACCATAAAAAACGGTGTGTATCCTGTGGATCTGTTGGGTGTAGTATTGATACTCCATAACACAGATGGTAGCTCTTCTACCCAACAACCCGGTGTCCTCTGCAAAGGGACCATAAGCCGGGGCTTGATGCCTCTCCAGATCTCTTGATTAGCCCTTTTCGCTTGACCATTGGACTGTGGGTGGCTCTTGAAGAAAGCGTCAAGCCGGGATGTGTTCACGTTCGCGAGAACTCTTTCATGGCACCTTTGGACAAATTGGTACCATTATACGTGATGATCTTGTGTGGAAAGCCAAATCGGAAAATCACCTTTTGATGAACTGAACCGCCATGGCGCGTCACACTTGCTAACAGGTTACGCCTCTACCCACTTTGTAAACTTGTCAACCGCCACCGTGAGGTGGGTCTTCTTGTCTTTGGACCTTTTGAAAGGTCCAACCATATCCAGCCCCAGTTGCAAACGGCCAAGTAATTGGAATCATCCTCAATTCTTGGGCGATTACATGAAACGCGTCTGGAGAACTTTTGGCAACCATCACATCGTCTGACCAGATCTTCCGCATCAGCATGAGCAGTCAACCAATAGAAACCGTGGCGAAACGGTTTAGCCACCAAGGATTTTGAACCGGCGTGGTGAGCACAATCTCCTTCGTGGATCTCACAGAATATTTCACAGCCTTCCTCAGGGGACACACAACGTTGAAACGCCCCTGACACACTGCAATGATGCAATTCTCCATTAACAATGGTCATAGACTTGGATCGCCGGATTATCTGCCGGGCCAACGTCTCATCTTCTGGTAACTCGCCCCGGTTCATGTACGCAAGATAAGGAAGCGTCCAATCCGGAGTGACGTGAAGAGCTGCCACCAATTGAGCCTCCGGATCAGGAATAGCCAAATCCGCTTCACCAGGGAGCTTGACCGACGGGTTGTGTAGCACGTCCAGAAAAACATTGGGTGTCGGTGTACTAGAGTAGGGGTACCCTAGTATCCCGTACTCGTGCACGGACTGTTGCAGCACCCCGCGGCAGGGTTTGCCTCGTCACCACGTAGATCCTCTGTGGCTCCTTTGGAGCCATTCAAGAACAAAGTATTTGATTAAGAAAACAAGGCCCCGACAAGAGGAGCTTTTCGGGAAGGCCACTCGAGGCATGCAGAAGACAAGGCCCCGGCAAGAGGAGCTTGCCGGGAAGGCTCGGAGCGCGACAAGCCTCCGGACGCGACAAGGATTCGGCCGCGGCAAAGCGCTTGCCGCGGCAAGCAGCCTCTCCATCTCCGCTCCAGCTCATCCAATGACGTGTCGCCATGGGACCTTTCCATGGGCGGCGTGTCGAGAGGCTGTGCAGCCAGCGGAGAGCAGCGATAAGCGGCGACAAGCTTGCCATCGTGGCGGCGGGCGCACTGACGGCCTCTGTTGCACTTTTTCGGGCGACAATCGACGGGCATTTATTGCTTTTGTCCCTTGCCGTCGAGTTAGGTATTTTGCATCAGTACATCGCTCGAGTAGGTGTACCAACTCCTGTTTTACATTTGTACCCTCATCTATGTTGCCACCTGTCGGAGACCCCTTGAGCATATAAAAGGAGGCCCATGCGCAACGTAGAAGAGGTTCGGTTAGTTCGGTTCATTCGACTCACTCGAGACCAGATACACTCACGCTAGGTTTTGTAGCTCTCATTTCTCCCTAGCAAGAACACAATACATCAAACAAGCAGCAGTAGGAGTTTTATCTCTCCGGAGAGCTCCGAAGCTGGGTAAACTGCTCGTGTGCCACGCCTCGATCCGCTCTTCGTGCGATCTCCGCCCCCCTCCGAACCACAAGGGGCCTGGTCCGCCGGCCCAATAGGTGTTCGTGGGTACGATCAGCCTCCCCGACATCTTTGGCGCGCATTGACCAGATTGTTGACTCCACGGCTGGGTGTGATTTGCTTTCGTTTCTTGATGCATACTCAGGATACCATCAGATCTTCATGGCCGAAGAAGATGAGGAGAAGACCGCATTCATCACACCATGTGGCACATACTGTTTCATTCAGATGCCTTTCGGTTTGAAGAATGCTGGTTCAACGTTTACAAGGGTAGTCCATGACGCTTTTGAGCCGCAAATGCACAGAAATGTAGAAGCCTACATGGATGACATAGTGGTCAAAAGCAAGGACAAAGCAACTCTGGTTCAAGATTTGGACGAGACCTTTGCAAATCTGCGCAAGATCAACCTCAAGCTCAACCCTGAGAAGTGCGTGTTTGGAGTCCCTTCCGGCAAGCTTCTTGGGTTCTTCGTGTCTCAACGAGGGATTGAAGCTAATCCCGACAAGATCAAGGCCATTGAGCAGATTGAAGCACCAAAGCGCGTCAAGGATGTACGAAGACTTGCCGGTTGCATGGCTGCTCTCAGCAGGTTTATTTCTAGGTCTGCTGAGCGCGCCCTGCCGTTTTTCAAAATTTTGAAAAAGGCAGGTCCAATGAAATGGACTCCCGAAGCGGAGGCTGCGCTGCAGGACTTAAAGAGATACCTGTCCTCCACTCCAACACTTGTCGCACCTAAGCCACAAGAGAAGTTGCTGCTATATATAGCGGCAACCAATCAAGTGGTTAGTGCTGCGCTAGTAGCGGAGAGGGAGGCGGATGACGAGCCAGCAACCACGGCAAGCACATCCAGCGACAAGCAGGGGGCTTCGCCGACAAGCTCTGGTCCCGAGAAGGACGAATCCACGGAGACGCATGACCAGACGCAGAAAAGGGTGGTGCAGCGCCCAGTCTACTTTGTCAGTTCCCTCCTGCAGGGGGCTAGGTCAAGGTACTCTGGTGTGCAGAAATTGCTTTTCGGCCTCCTCATGGCCTCGAGAAAGCTGCGCCATTACTTCCAAGCACATGAGATCACAGTTGTCACCGCTTTCCGTTGAAGAGGATCTGCAGAATCCGGAAGCAGCAGCGGGATTGTCAGTGGGCATTGGAGCTGTCAAGCTTTGGTCTCAAGTTTGAAAGCACATCAACTATCCAAAGCGAGGCGTTGGCAGAATTCATAGCAGAATGGGCGCCAACACGGATGAAGAGATTCCGGAGACGAGCATTCCGTCAAAGAAGCAAGCAAAGAGTGGCTGATGTACTTTGATGGTGCCTTCTCGCTGCAAAGGCGCCCGGTGCGGCGTCTTGCTTATCGCACCCACCGGAGAGCACCTCAAGTACGTAGTCCGGATGCACTTTCCCAAGGAGCAAGCGACAAACAATCTGCAGAGTATGAAGGTTTGGTTTCCGTTATCAGGATCGCAGTAGACCTTGGGATCAAGAAGCTTATTGTCAGGGGTGACTCACAGCTTGTCGTCCGACAAGTGAACAAAGATTACCAGAGTCCGTTGATGGAAGCCTACGTCGATGAAGTGAGGAAGCTACAAGAGCACTTTGACGGCCTGCAAATGGAACACGTTCCAAGAGCTCAGAATGATATTGCTGACGGCCTGTCAAAGTGCGCCGCACTTAAGTTGCACGTGGAACCGAGGATTTTCGTGCTCAAGCTAACTCCAGCCAACCGTAGCACCATCAAGCTGGACAAAGCAAGAAGAGGAAGTTGACCTCTGGTGATTACTTTCCGATGAGCTTCCCGAAGCCGTCTGCAAAGGTCCCCAAGATCAACACCAGCGGTGTTGAGGAGCAGTTTGCTGGCTGCACCCCTGTGGTTTGTTTCGTTGAAGCGAGACGCTCCCGACAAGTCTTGCTCCGACAAGCTTGCCGGGGAGCATCAAGCTCCGGCAAGGCCGCAGTGTTCTTGCCGTGGAAGCTGATGTTCCCAGCAGCAGATTTGCCTTTAGTCCTTGTTGTCGAGCCGCAAGCTCCGGCATGGGCACAACAGATTGTCCATTTCCTTCAGACGGAGAACTTCCGAAGAGCAGGAAGAAAGCGGAAAGAGTAGCCCGGCAGTCAAGTATGTATCAGTTTGTCGACAGCATACTGTACAGAAGAAGACTCAACGGTGTGAAATTGAAGTGTATTCCCAGGGAAGATGGACAGAAGGTGTTGGCAAAGATACATGGAGGCATATGTGGTCACCACATTGGCGCAAGAGCACTTGCCGGCAAAGCTTTCCGGCAAGGTTTCTTCTGGCCGACAGCCCTCGAGGATGCAAGCGCACAAGTAACCAAGTGTGAAGCGTGCAGTTCCATTCCAAGCAGATACACCAGCCAGCTCAAGCTCTCCAGACGATCCCTTTTTCCTGGCCATTTTGGTCTGGGGCTCGACATCCTCGGCCCTTTCCCCGCTGTCGGGGCTTTGAGTACTTATGCGTCGCCATCGACAAGTTCACAAAGTGGCGGAAGTGGAAGCGATGAGGAAGGTGACAGCGGTCAGCGATCAAGTTCTTCAGGTCGATTGTTTGCCGTTTCGGAATCCCTAACAGGATCATCACCGACAATGACACGCAATTTACGAGTCGCACCTTCATGCAGTACGTCCAAGATCTTGGCGCCAAGGTCTGCTTTGCTTCCGTGGCTCACCCGAGAAGCAACGGTCAAGCAGAGAGGGCAAATGATGAAGTGCTGCGCGGGCTCAAGACCAGGACTTTCGACAGGCTGCACAAGTGCGGAAGAAACTGGATCGAGGAGCTGCCGGTGGTTCTTTGGTCGATTAGGACGACGCCAAATCGAGCCACCGGCCAGACACCCTTTGCTCTAGTCTATGGAGCAGGCAGTTCTCCCCACGAAACTTCGTATCACGGATCGCCTCGAGTGCTCGCTATGATGAGCTTGAGCAAGAGCAGCTGCGACAAGATGACGCGCTGCTCCTTGAGGAGGATCGATCTTCGAGCCGCATTGTCGAGCCGCTCGCTTCTGACAAGCTCTGCGTCGCTACCATAGCCGCAGAGTTAGTGCCAGAAGTCTCGAGGAAGGCGACCTTGTTCTTCGGCGCGTTCAGTCCGCCAAGAGTTCAAACAAGTTGACGCCAAAGTGGGAAGACCCTTATCGGGTGAAACGAGTCACTAGGCCTGGCGCTGTCCGCCTTAAGACCGAAGATGGCATTCCGGTGAGCAACTCCTGGAACATTGAGCATCTTCGTAAGTTTTACCCATAGGGCGCGGTTGCCGGAACCCGTTCCGGCAACCACCTTTTGTACAAGTCTTGTCGCTGTTGCATGTAATCCTTTGTACAAAAGCGGACCTTGAGACCCGATGCATCAGTAAAGCTCATGCGTTGCGCACAACTTGTCAAATTCATGCTTTCATCATTTTATTGCATGTTTTGACTAACACTTTGTGCAGCAACCACACCCGGTAAGCAGAATCAAGCCGCTGGGCTCCATAACGTTATTTCCTCTTCTTTTTCTTTTCTCAAAGAAAGGAAGGCTCCCTCGCGCACAAGTTAACCAGGGGGGAAGGAGGAGATAATACTATGGACCAGGCACCGCTCGAGGAAGTTTCACCTCATCGGGAAACAAGAGACAGAAAAGCTAAGTTGCCAAAGTTTGAGCAATCGATTTATAAATTTTCAAGTTATCTTCCTCGAACGATAGTACTTTGTATGGAAAACCTGTGCGCAGAGGAACCAACTCGCCGGCTAGTCGCGCCCTTACTTTCTTTCAAGTCCGCTCAACAACTTAAGTGAGCTGCGGCTAGTCGCAACAAGGTTGCTTGTCGGAGGCGGCACTGCTAGCAGGCTGCTGACGTTCCGCACTCAGCGCTCGCGGCAAAAGTGCCCACACCGACAAGTCCCCCAAATGCGTAAGGCAGAAACGTACAAAGGAAGGAATCAAGTAGAGGAAATAACGTTGCATTGATCGCCTAAGATAGAGTATATTACAAAATAACTTGTCGCTGATCTAATAAAGTGTTCTAAACATGATCAGCAGCGACAAGGGAAAGACAAAGTTGGCGGCCTAGTCCACGCGGTCGCCATCGATCCGCTTGATCTTGTTCACCTTGTCCACAATGGGTGCGACAAGGGCTTTGAGCTCCTCCACGTTGGCGTCTGGCGGCAAGGATCTGAGGACGCCGTTAAGGTTGAGGCCCGGATTACGGAAGGCCACCTTGATCAACACCTTCTCGAGGGCTCCTGCACAGATCTGGCGTGATTCCTCGGCCAGCTGCTTTGGGACCTCTTCCCGGAGACGCTGGAGACCCGTCACCACGCCTTTGAAGAATAAGCTGAGTTTGGCGCTGGGTTGGAGATGCTCGTCGGAGGAGTACGCAAGGTCAGCCATCCCCAGCTCCATCATTTCGTTGTGGATGTCGTGGCGGTGTCCACAAGACCTTGATCCAGTGCTCCACGCTCTCCCTCAAGGTGCTCTGGATGGAGGCAGCATTCGCCAAAGAGCTCCTCCTTGGCCTTGATCGCCTCCAACAAGCCCACCTCCCGCTCTCTGGCGCTGTCCAACGTCTGCGTCAGAGTGGTCAGCTTCAGCTCAAGATCCGCCTTGGAATCCTTGGCGGCGTCGAGCTCCTTGCCTCTATCAGCGAGACGACTCTGCAACTCGCCAAGAGTGTAGGCGTCCTTCTTGCGTTCACGCTTAAGCACGACGAGCTCTTCGCCGCTCTTCTTGAGGGTGGCCTCCAGCTGTGCCACCTTCGCCTTCAGCTCTTCCTTGGCGGCCTCGGCAGCTGCGGCAGCATCCTTCGCTTCCTGAAGCGCCCCGCCAAGTGACTCCTCGCGCGTGGCAAGGTCTTCTTCATGGCTGTCCAGGTTGACCTTCCGCTGCGCCAGCTCACTTTTCTGCGTGGCGAGCTTCTCAGCAGCCAGCCGCTGCTCCTCCTCATTGCGGCCTTCTCAAGGATGAAGGCGATGCGCTCTTCTGGCGAGATACCCCAGCGCTTACGCTACGTTGCGGAGAGCTTCTTGGTTGGCGCTCGGAGCTCCTCCGCAGCTTCTCCATGTCCGCTCCTGCGCTCGCGACAAAGCGCAGCGGGTCTCCAACAGCCTGCCGGGCGCGGTAGAGCGACAACAGCTTCTTCGGCCTGCTCCTCCTCGACTTCGCCTTTGCTGCTTGGCGCGTCCACCAGCGTCAGCCAATGAGGCGCAGCAGCTCGCCGTCGAAGGTCTCTCCCTCGACCGGCGCCACAGAGCTCGGTTCCCGGGAAGCTTGATGAAGACGCCTTCGCCGCCCTTGGTAGGCGCTGGGCTGGGAGCTCCTCGAACTGGCCGCAGCAGCGGCGGGGGAGTCGGCTGTCGGTGTAGCGCTCGTCGCTCCTGCGGCCTCAGGGCCGTCAGTACGATCGCCCGACCCCTCGCCAGCTGCTGCGTCGGTAGCCTCGGTGGCCTCCTCGCCAATAGGCTCGTCGGCGACGACCTCTTCCTCCACAACGACGATCTCTTCTTCCTCGACGGCGGCCTCGTCGGTGTTGCCGCGCGTTTCCTCCTCGCCGGCGGCCTCGACCTCCATCGGCTCTGCGTCAGACGAAGAAAGGGCAATCAAGCAATCGTTCAAAAAGAGAAACAAAAGAAAGCAAGCCCAAGGGAAATTTTCGTGTAAGGGAGTTACCTGCAACGGGATCCGCAGCCATGGCCTCGACCACTGGAGTGTCATTGGCGCTGTCCCTTGCCGGGGTAGCCTCCCTTGCCGGAGTGGCCTTCCTTGCCGGAGTGGCCTCCCCTGTCGGAGGGCGCTCCCTTGCCGGGGAATTCTTTCTTAGCGGCGTAGTGGCAGCGGGCAGGATCTCGGAGGCGGCTTCCGAGCCCTCCTGATGAGGCTGCTCTGCTCCTACACAAGCACACAGTCAGATATCAACGAAGAAAGGGCACCCCCGCACACCTAATAGTAAGGAGAAAACTGCACACTTACTCTGGGGGCTGTGCTGGGGGCTGCTCTGAGGAAGGGTTGCCGGATCCGGCAAGGCGGTCTCGGACGCGTCCCCTGTCGCCATGGGAGAATCGTCCTCAACGACGACCGTCGGGATCTTGGCCCTCTTCGACGCTCTCTGGGCCAGCGTCCTTAAAAGGAAAGAGTCCAGAAGGAAGCAAATCAGATTCAAGATGAAGCAATAAAATTGAAGAAATACAAGCACAAATCTCAAGAGCTTACTCTTTGCCTTCCTCCTCGGAGCTGAGCGCGGAGAAGTCGAACTCCGGCTCGCCTCCGGTGCGACGAGGCGGGGGAGTGGGCTCTCTTGGCCGCTTGGCGGAGGCGTCGGCGGTGGCCTAAGAAGATTCCGCCCGGTTAGCCATTGCGGTGTAGGGCGCTCCTTGCAACCTCGCTTGCACGCGGTGGAGCGTCGCCGCCAGCTTCTTCTTGTGGGCGCTCTGCCGCCCGGCTCGTCTCCGCCTTGCGGAGGCGCCTCTTCAGCGGAGCCGGGGCTCACTGGCGGCAAGTCGCTTGGCGGTGGGGAAGAAAGCGCCCTCGGCGGGTCCACTCGACCCGGCCTCGGGCTCGACAAGCTCGTCCTCGCCGACGACCTCCCTCGCTTCGGCAAGGCTTGCCGCCTTCGCGCGTCCGCCTCCTCCACGGTGAACCCGAAGGCTCAGTGGCGGCAGCTGCTGCCGCCTCCTCCACTGGTGGCAATCCGCGCCATCTCCTCGTCGGTGGTGTCGCGGGTGAGCCTTTTCTGCTCGTCGGCGCGGATCGGCACTTCTTCTAAATCGTCGAAGAACTGCTCCACGACCTCGTCGGGGGGGCTCCTGCCAGGTTGGGACGATCCCATGGGAGTCACACAACGGCATCATGGCGCGGATGCGGTCGAGCGCCGAGTTGTTGCACAAAGGGACGACCCCCCGCGGCAACCTAAACCACTCAGGATGGTCGGGGTCGTTCTTGAACAGCTCAAGCAGTATCGAGTCCAGCTCCATGACGGTGAAGTTCCGGTTCAAGCCCGGCGCAGCCTCATAATGTCTGCCGCATTTTGGAACTCCTGTGCAGGCCTCCTCCTTTCCTGCAAGGGAAGCGATGCGGCGACGAAGGAAAGTCTGGGCCAATCGCGCTTACGGTTAACCCGGCAAGCCCGAGGCGCAGGATCCGGTCACAGCTATCTTCACCGCATCCTCCGGCGCCAAGTTACTCCAATCCCTGCCGCGCACTATTGGGGTTTGGCGCACGGCGGTGAAGGGCTGCGGGTTCTCCTCTATGACCCAGCACCAGTTGGCTCTCCACTCCTCCCACTTGTTGCGGAACTCTCCTTCTAGGTAGGCCTCTTTCTTGCCGATCCTAGAGACGCAGGCTATCCCTCCGACAAGTGGCTCTCCTCTCTCGACGCGGGGAACAAAGAAGTGGCGGAAGAGTGCCACATTCGGGTGGACTCCGACAAAGTTTTCGCACAAATGCGCGAAAACCGCCATGGTCAAGACGGCGTTGGGGGTGAAATCAAGGAGGCGGAGGCTAAACGTGTTCATGATGTCGCAGAAGAACTCGGAAAAGGGCGGGCAAAGCCCGCAATAGAAAAAAAGGCGAAGAAGGGTACCTGTTGGTGCCAAATCGGGCGGAGGCGGGGAAGTACCCTGCGTGCGCGGATGCGCACGCGTCTCCGTCGACCGGAAAAGGTAGAAGACGCCCCGCAGCTCCCTTGCGCCGAGCTGTGGGGAAGATGGCCCGCTCCTTCATGCGCAGCGCCGTGAGCCGCTGCGCCTCGGCCGACTTAGACGCCCTTCTCCTTGTCGACTTTAGGAGCCATGGCGAGGGCGGCGGAGGAGGCCGACGGCGGTGAGCGTGCTTGTGGCGAAAAGGGCGCTGCTCTCTTCGCACCGGAGAAGAAGAGGGAAGCGGCGGTGGTTTTCTTGACAGACAACGATGGCGAGTGGGCGGCCTGCCCTGTTTCCTCCGCTTATAAAGAGGGGAGGCGGACGTTCGCTTATACTAATAAAGAAACCCCCACGACCGCGCCCCACGATCTCTCGTGACGACGCCACGTCCGGTGCGTGCCGTTAGTGGGGATCGTGGTGGGTCGAGGCGGTTGTGACGTGGTCGAGGCGGCGTGTGTCCGTGCGATTTTGGGCCTGGCCCGACAAGCGCTCGGCACTGTATGCGGCCCAGCCGGGGCTCTGTCGGTGTCTTTGGGTAGGGGTACCCTAGTATCCCGTACTCGTGCACGGACAATTGCAGCACCCCGCGGCAGGGTTTGCCTCATCACCGCGTAGATCCTCCGTGGCTCCTTTGGATCCATTCAAGAACAAAGTATTTGATTAAGAAGACAAGGCCCCGGCAAGAGGAGCTTGTCGGGAAGGCCACTCAAGGCATGCAGAAGACAAGGCCCCGGCAAGAGGAGCTTGCCGGGAAGGCTCTGAGCGTGACAAGCCTCCGGACGCGACAAGGATTCGACGCGGCAAAGGCGCTTGCGCTGACAAGCAACCCCTCTCCCTCTCCGCTCCAGCTCATCCAGCGACGTGTCGCCATGGGACCTTTCCATGGGCGCGTGTCGAGAGGCTGTGCAGCCAGCGGAGAGCAGCGATAAGCGGCGCTGACAAGCTTGCCATCGTGGCGGCGAGGCGCACTGACGGCCTCTGTTGCCTTTGTTCGGCGACAACGGCGGGCATTTATTGCTTTTGTCCCTTGCCGTCGAGTTAGGTATTTTACCTTTGTACCTTTGTTCGAGTAGGTGTACCAACTCCTGTTTTTACATTTGTACCCTCATCTATGTTGCCACCTGTCGGAGACCCCTTGAGCATATAAAAGGAGGCCCATGCGCAACGTAGAAGAGGTTCGGTTAGTTCGGTTCATTCGACTCACTCGAGACCAGATACACTCACGCTAGGTTTTGTAGCTCTCATTGCTCCCTAGCAAGAACACAATACATCAAACAAGCAGCAGTAGGAGTTTTATCTCTGGGAGAGCTCCGAAGCTGGGTAAACTGCTCGTGTTCCACGCCTCGATCTGCTCTTCGTGCGATCTCCGCCCCCCTCCGAACCACAAGGGGCCTGGTCCGCCGGCCCCATAGGTGTTCGTGGGTACGATCAGCCTCCCCGACATTGGGCGGGACCGGTTTACGTTGAGAGCCCAACCGGCTTAAAGCGTCTGCCGCTTCATTCTTCCGACGGTCCACGTGGTCCACCTGATAGCCCTTGAAATGACCTGCAACAATATCCACCTCACGACGATATGCAGCCATGAGTGGGTCCTTTGAATCCCAAGTGCGGACACTGTTGAGCCACTAGGTCCGAGTCACGAAGCACTTAACACGGCTTAGATTCATCTCCTTAGCCATCCGGAGACCATGGAGCAAGGCTTCATACTCAGCTGCATTGTTAGTACAAGGGAACATTAAGCGGAGAACGTATGAGAACTTGTCACCTCGTGGGGAAATTAATCGACTCCAGCCCCGAGCCCTCCAATTGCCTGGATCCGTCAAAATGGATGGTCCAATATGTGTGATCCGGTTTTTCTTCAGGTGCTTGCAACTCCGTCCAATCATTAATGAAATCCACAAGTGCTTGAGACTTCACCGCCGTCCGAGGCACGTACTTTAGACCGTGCGGCCCAAGCTCTATAGCCCACTTGGAAATCCGGCCAGTCGCTTCCCTGTTCTGTATGATATCGCCTAATGGAGCAGAACTGACCACCGTGATAGGGTGCCCTTGGAAATCTTGCTTGACTTCCGCTTGCCATAAAAACTCCATATACTAGCTTACGCCAATGCGGATACCTTTGCTTAGATTCAATAAGTACTCGCTGATATAGTAAACCGGACGTTGAACGGATGCTCCTTCCTGCCTCCTTCCGCTCCACCACAATGGCCACCACGACCGCCTGGCGTTAGCGACAACATATAGCGAAGCGGCTCCTTGTCAATGGGAGCGGCGAGCACAAAGCGGAGTTGGACAATTGCCGCTTTAAGTCCTCCAACGCTTCATCGGCGATCGGACTCGAGATAAACTGATCATCATCTTGACATCTGGTACAAAGGATGGCCTCCTCTCCGAGGCGGTGATAAACCCGGCTCAGCGACAATCCGGCCGCCAAACGCTGAACATCGTTAATACACTTCGGTTTAGCCAGGGAGGTAATAGCCGTAATCTTCTCCGGATTAGCTTCAATTCCCTGTTGGACACGAGAAACCCAATAACTTGCTCGGAACACCAAAGACACATTTGGCCGGGTTGAGCATCATCTTGTAAACCCGCAGGTTGTCAAAGGTTTCCTTCAAATCGTCAATCAGTGTCTCCTTCTCCCTTGACTTGACCACAATATCATCAACATAGGCGTGCACATTACGGCCGATATGTTTATGCAGGCAATTTTGTACACAACGTTGATAAGTTCCTTGGGCGCTCTTGAGCCCAGAAGGCATAGATACATAGCAGAAGGCTCCAAAGGGAGTGATAAACGATGTTTTCTCCTGGTCCTTAACTGCCATCTTGATCGATGATACGAATACGCATCCAAAAAGCTCAAGCGCTCACAACCCGATAGCATCAATAATCTGGTCAATGCGGGGGAGGGCAAAAGGATCTACTGGACAAGCCTTGTTAAGATCTGTGTAATCCACACACATGCGCCAAGTGCCGTTTTTCTTAAGAACCAGCACCGGATTAGCAAGCCACTCTGGATGGAAGACTTCAACGATAAAACCAGCTGCTAAGAGCCTGGCCACCTCCTCTCCAATGGCCTTGCGCCTTTCTTCGTTAAACCGGCGGAGAAACTGCTTTGCCGGTTTGTACTTGGGATCAACATTAAGATTGTGCTCAGCGAGTTTCCTCGGTACACCTGGCATGTCAGAAGGCTTCCATGCAAAAATGTCCCGATTCTCATGGATGAACTCGATGAGTGCGCTTTCCTATTTCGGATCCAAGTTGGCACTGATGCTGAACTGCTTGGACGAATCGCCACGCATGAAGTCAAAAAGCTTAGTCTCAGCTGCCGATTTGAATTTCAGGGCCGGATCATGCTCTATAGTTGGCTTCTTCAATGGAGTCATGTCCGCCGGATCAACATCGTCCTTAATAGTACTTCAGCTCCTCGGTGGCACAAACCGACTCTGCGTAAGCTGCATCACCATCCTCACATTCCAAAGCGATCTTGCGGCACCCATGAACCGTTGTTGTCCCCTTGTGACCCGGCATCTTGAGCTGCAAATAGATATAACAAGGCCGTGCCATGAACTTGGCATAAGCCTGTCGCCCGAACAGGGCATGATATGGACTTTGGATTTTTACCACTTCAAACGTCAATGTTTCCGATCTGGAGTTATATTCATCACCAAAGGCCACTTCCAGAGCTATTTTACCAATAGGATATGCCGACTTGCCAGGCACCACACCATGGAACACTGTATTGGACGGTTTGAGATGTTTATCCGTTACCCCATACGACGAAAGGTCTCATAGTACAGGATGTTAATGCTGCTCCCTCCATCCATGAGTACCTTGGTGAACTTATAACCTCCCACCTGAGGTGCCACCACCGAGCTAGCTGACCCGGATTGTCGACCGGGAGGATGATCCTCTCTGCTCCATATAATGGGCTGCTCCGACCAGCGTAGGTAATGGGGTACGACCGGTTCAACAGCGTTGACTGCCCGCTTCTGAAGCTTCCGGTCTCGCTTGTCTAAGCTGGTGGTGAAGACGTGGTACTGCCCACTATTCAACTGCTTTGGGTTGCTCGATAACTTGCTGCTGTTGCTGGTTGTAACCACCTTGGCTATTCTGATTGTTCTGGTTGTTATGTCCGCCCGGATTACCATTAAATCCTGAACCGGAATTTCCTCCATCGTAACCCGGCCCGGATCCTGAACCGCCACCAGAGCCGTGATCATACCGGAAAGCATTAGAACTCTTGAACTCCTGCATAATGTAGCAGTCCTTCCAAAGGTGGTTGGCCGGCATCTCCTTTGTCCCGTGCTTTGGACAGGGCTGATTCAATAAATAATTTAAGCGATCCGGGTTAGGATTCGGAGCTCCACCACGATTCGCCTCCTTACCTCTGCGCCGCTGACCCTTGTCCTGCGCGCTGGTATTAGCTACAAAGTCCATGTTGCCATCCGCTTTACGCTTGCCATTACCTCGAGTGATGTTCTTGGCCCTTGGAGTTCTTGTTCTTCCTTCCCTTCTGTCTTGTCATCGTCGGACTCGGGATCCTTGGTACTATCAGAATCAGCATACTTCACTAAAGCACCTATGAGAGTTCCCATGTCATTACAAAATCGCTTCATGCTTCTAACTTTAATTTCGAGGCTGAAACCGGCGGTTGCCCTCCGTGGTTAAGATCGCAGAGTCGGCGTTGATCCGGTCCGATGAGTGCAAGATTTCAAACGGCGTACCCAATGGGTTGTTGACTCCCCTTCCCCTGGACACAAGCCGCTAAGTCCACTAAGGACATAGGCTGCTTACAGGTATCTTTGAAATTCTGGATAAACCGGGTTCGCAACTGAGCCCATGAACTGATAGAATTGGGCGGCAGGCTCTTCAACCAAGCACGGCCGTTCCTCAAGCATCATGGTGAAGTACTTTTGCACACGCGGCCTCATCCACATCCAGCATCTCCATGGCCATCTCATAGCTTTCTATCCATGCTTCTGGAGCTAAATCGGCAGTGTAACTTGGCACCTTGCGCGGACCCTTGAAGTCTTTGGGCAAGCGCACATTGCGTAAAGTGGGGGCGAGGCAAGGCACCCCAAAGAGCTAGAGGTAACCCCAGGCTCGACCGAGATGGTCAGACGAACCGCGTAAGCTGATAAGCCTGATGTTGTCTTTGCTAATTCGGCCTCCCCTGCACGCTCGGGCCCGGTCCACCACCTCTGGCGTTATCGACACCACCTGCCGGGTTGTTGCCGCAGGCGCACCACGCCGTGCATTACTTGATACGGCCGGTTCATCCACGTGCTCGCTATAGCTCCGGTTTGGGCGGGGAGGGGGTAGAGTGGATCCGGTCGCGGCTGTCTGAATACGCTTCTGTTGGACCAAAGCTGTCCTAAGGAGCTCCTTGACCCGGTAGCGTCTCTACCGCTTTGTGGTGAATCACCTTCAATTGGAATAGGCTCCAGCCGTGCCGCAGCCTGCAACAAGGTTATCCATCGGGTTGGAGTAGTGACCCGGAGGTGTTTGCAAAGCACGAGGCACACCGTCGTTATGGCGAGGTAGATCTATTAAGCAGATCGACCGGCGCGCCCGTCCAGTGCTTCCGCCCGGTTTACCACCGGCGGATTACTGGTTCCCGCTCCGGGGGTGTTGAATAGGTCTCTTCCTTTGAAAACTGAAGGCAAACGGGATCTGTATTTCCTCTTCATGACTTCATGTGACGCGTTCTGATTCAACATGAGCCTATAAGCCTGCGCATCTAAAGCGGCCCGCTCTGCCATCATCCTGGCGCTCGCAAGCTGCTAGATCCGCCTTAGCTTTGAGTGATTTGTTCCTTCACCTTCGCAATCTCCAGCGTTATGGCGTCCTGATCCATGGGGTTAGCCTCTGCCATGAGCGCAGCCAACACATCGAACAGATCTGATAAAACTTGAGCCGGCGGGCGCACAGGGCCTCCTGCCCCGGCAGCCGTCGTCGCTGTTGAACCGGCGATCGTTGCCGCAGCAGTCGAAGAGTGAAGTGCTGCTTGTGTACCGGCCATGAATATTCCATCCCGGTTGGGCAGATCGGAGGGGTCCGGAATACGGTCACCATCGGAACAGCCCCCAATCCGGCCATCTTGTAGCTGATATAGAGATTCAGTTTCTCCGGTTGACGACTCGTCATCAGAGTAGACGACGGTCTCGCCACCAGACTCTGATCCGTCCTGATAACTTCCTCCATGGATGACTCCCACAAAGGCACGCTTCACGGCCGGTTTAACCTGGGCAGATCTCGTACGCTGAGCCGTCTCGACGAGGTCGGCGCAGATGTCCGGCTCAGGCCCTGGCTCACCAATCTTGCCGATGAAGCGTGTATGCCACCAAAGGGGACCCGGTATCCGCATTTCTGATTGAGCGGCCTCGGGGCCCATCCTGCGTCGTCGATGTAGAGCTTGCCGCGACGACTCTTGGTCATCCGCCCACAAAGATAGCCTTAGAGTCCTTCGAACTTGCCCTCCAAGATCATCAAACCATCGTGCGATAGCCCCACGGTGGGCGCCAACTGTCGTGGTTTTGTCACGGCAGATGTCCTCGTGAAAGGACTTAGTCGTGGAGCCTTCATTACGGCTTAACTTGAAGGGGTTAAAGCGGATGCAAAGACACAAGAGTTTATACTAGTTCGGCCCCTTCGATGAAGGTAAAAGCCTACGTCTAGTTGTGATGGGATTGATGTGGTCTCGATGACTAGGGAGCAAATAAGCCGCCTAGGCCTCGAGTTGCTTTGTTCTGTCTTGAACCACCGCTGGGTCATCCTTTATATACAGGTTGGCCTTGGCCGGTCTCTGAGTCCCGAGCCGACCTATACAAAGTGTCCGGCTCGGTCTCTCTCCTTTCTAACTTATATTACAAGTTTACATAATCATGGCGGTTTACCACTACGGGCCCTAATCCGCCTTTGGGCCGTGGGCTTCCAAGCTTTACTAATTGAACGCCATCTTCAAGACCTTCATGGGCTTCAGCACAGTCTAAGGTGAACCGGGCCCTCCTGGCCGGTTTATACTTAGTAGGTATATCCTCAACAAGAACCATTTGACGTTCCCATGAAAAATTAAAATTCACGCACTACAACCAAAGTTTCTGTCCTGCACCGCACAAACCAACAAGCATTTTAAACATCCTAAAGGCAAACCTTGGCACGTTATTTTTATAATATAATGGAATTGTACAAGAGGATAATTATTTTTGTTGAAAAGTTTCTGTAATTAATGAAGATTCACAAAGTTGCCGTGAGCATGAACAAAGTTCAAGGAGCTCTCCCGCTTCAACAATGCTTGTCTTTCTCACTTTCACTTTCCTTTTTGAAAAAGTTTTGGGTTCCCCTCTTTATTTTTGTTGTTTTTAAACTATATGAAAGCACTCAACAGAAATTAATGACTCTCTAAAACTTCCGGGTTGTCTCCCTGGCAGCGCTTTCTTTAAAGCCATTAAGCTAGACATATAGTGCTCAAGTAATGAATCCACCCGGATCCCAAGGTATATCAAAGCCAATTTTAATTAGCAATGATTTGTAATTTAGTAGTGAGCACAAAGTTACGTAAATCATGTAATGAAGAAGTCTAACTCTCTTCCGATGCATCAGCATGTCATAAAATAACAATTCATGCACATATAGTAAAGGCCAATGCATAGTATAAACAGTTTCCTGCAATTTTATTGTATTGGAAACATAGAGAGGTGGAGATATAGTTCCTCTCTCATAATAATTGCAAGTAGGAGCAGAAAGCACATGCATATTATATTCATCAAAATCATCATGTGCAACGGTAAAAGGCAACCCATCAATATAATCCTTAATAAGAGCAAACTTCTCCGATATAGTGTAGTCGGGAGAATCCAAAAAGATAATAGGACTATCATGCATGGGTGCAATAGCAACAATTTCATGTTTAACATAAGGAACTATAGCAAGTTCATCTCCATAAGCATAATTCATATTGGCATCTTGGCCACAAGCATAGCAAGCATCATCAAAAAGGGATATTTCAAAAGAATCATAGGGATCATAACAGTCATCATAGCAATCATCCTTCGGTAAGCACGACGGGGAATTAAACAATGTATGAGTTGAAGAGTTACTCTCATTAGACGGTGGGCACGGGTGATCAATCCGCTCTTCCTCCTTTTGTTCTTCGCTCTCCTCTTCATATTTTTCATCCAATGAGCTCACAGTTTCATCGATTTCTTCTTCCATAGATTCCTGCAAGATATTAGTCTCTTCTTGGACAGTGTTAACTTCCTCAATAAATGCATCAATATTAGCATTGAATTTATAATTTTCATAGCAATATCTAAGTATAGCAAAATTTTCAGGTCTGTAAATAGCATCATCAAAATTTTCACAAGTTTTAAACAAAGATTCTATTTCATAAGCACCCATAAAAGCAACAAATTCTTCTATTTGTTCCACATCATAGTAATCATATATACCTTTAGCATAAGAAGCTAAGGTTTTATTATCATTAAATTCGCATGAAAAGTCAAGATGTGGAGACTTCATCCTAGAGCAACAAGTATAATCATATCTCAAGCATAGTTCCCGAGCATACCAACGCAACATAATAAATTGATCCCATAATAGTTTCCCTTTTTGCGTCGAGCGATAATCCCTAAAGTATTCACGTTGATCCAACGTGTCTCCCATTATAAAGTTGAGTGGGGTTTTCTCAGGATTATCAAAGTAGTACATAATATTTCTCACATAATGAGAATCGGGGGTTTTAGAAGTTACCCCATCCTCATGAGTAGCAAGTACCTCTAATATTTTTGCTTTTTTGTGTTCCATATCCATAACTAAAGATAGAGAACAACTTAGAACAGCAGATAAAAATTACTTAGTGATAAAGCAAACAAGCACACACGAGAATATTCACCCCACGCTATTGCTCCCCGGCAACGGCGCCAGAAAAAGGTCTTGATAATCCACAAGTATAGGGGATCGCAACAGTTTTCTATAAGTAAGAGTGTCGAACCCAAGGAGGAGCTAAAGGTAGAACAAATATTCCCTAGAGTTCTATCGACCAGCGATACAACTCTACGCACGCTTAAAGTTCGCTATACCTAGAACAAGTATGAAACTATAAGTACTTTGTAGGTGTTTTGGATAGGCTTGCAAGAAAGTAAAGAACATGTAAATAAAACTAGGGGCTGTTTAGATAAAGACACAACTAAAGTAAATATAGCGAGTGTGGAAAAGTGGTGGTAGGTGTGGCGAAATTGTCCCTAGGCAACTGACTATATTACTAGACCGGTAATCACTATTGCAATTTTATTTGAGGGAGAAGCATAAGCTAACATACTTTCTCTACTTGGATCATATGCACATATGATTGGAACTCTAGCAAGCATCCGCAACTACTAAAGATTCATTAAGGTAAAACCCAACCATAGCATTAAAGTATCAAGTCCCTTTATCCCATACGCAAACAACCTACTTACTCGGTTCTGTAGCCATCATGGACGCCACCCACCATAAGCAAATCATAAACATATTGCAAACCCTACAGTGGAATCCCTCACGCTTGCGCGACACGGAGGGCACCATAGGACAGCACCAATAATAAAACATGCAACTCAAATCAATCATAGCAATTCATCAATCACCAATAGGACAACGAAAATCTACTCAGACATCGTAGGATGGCAACACATCATTGGATAATTATATGAAGCATAAAGCACCATGTTCAAGTAGAGGGTACATCGGGTTGCGGGAGAGTGGACCGCTATAGATAGAGGGGGAAGGTGATGGAGATGTTGGTGAAGATAACAACGGTGTTGGTGTAGATCCCGGTGATGATGATGGCCCCCGGCGGCATTCCGGCGCCACCGGAAGCAAGGGGGAGAGAGCCCCCCTTCTTCTTCTTCTTCCTTGACATCCTCCCTAGATGGGAGGAGGGTTTCCCCTCTGTTCCTTGGCTCCCATGGCTTGGGAGGGGCAAGAGCCCCTCCGAGATTGGATCTATCTCTCTGCTTTACGCGTTACATTACGGCTCTGTTTCACCGTTTCGCGTATATATGGAGATCCGTAACTCCGATTGGCCTGAAACCTTTGCCCAGATTTTTTTTCGAATATTATCTTTCTTGCGGCAAAAGAAGAGCATCAACCGCCTTACGGTGGGCTCACGAGGGTAGGGCGGCGCCTGGGGGGCGAGCTGTTGGAAATATGCCCTAGAGGCAATAATAAATTAGTTATTATTATTATATTTCCTTGTTCATGATAATCGTTTATTATCCATGCTATAATTGTATTGATAGGAAACTTCGAGATACATGTGTGGATACATAGACAACACCATTTCCCTAGTAAGCCTCTAGTTGACTAGCTCGTTGATCTATAGATGGTTACGGTTTCCTGACCATGGACATTGGATGTCGTTGATAACGGGATCACATCATTAGGAGAATGATGTGATGGACAAGACCCAATCCTAAGCCTAGCACAAAGATCGTGTAGTTCATTATGCTAAAGCTTTTCTAATGTCAAGTATCATTTCCTTAGACCATGAGATTGTGCAACTCCGGATACCGTAGGAATGCTTTGGGTTTACCAAAGCGTCACAACGTGGCGGGTGGCTATAAAGGTGCACTACGGTATCTCCGAAAGTGTACATTGGGTTGTACGAATCGAGGCTGGGATTTGTCACTCCAGCGTGGCGGAGAGGTATCTCTGGGCCCACTCGGTAGGACATCATCATAATGTGCACAATGTGACCAAGGGGTTGATCACGGGATGATGTGTTACGGAACGAGTAAAGAGATTTGCCGGTAACGAGATTGAACAAGGTATCGGGATACCGACGATTGAATCTCGGGCAAGTACTATACCGGTTGGCAAAGGGAATTGCATACGGGATTGATTGAATCCTCGACATCGTGGGTCATTTGATGAGATCATCATGGAACATGTGGGAGACAACATGGGTATCCAGATCCCGCTTTTGGTTATTGACCGGAGAACGTCTCGGTCATGTCTGCATGGTTCCCGAACCCGTAGGGTCTACACACTTAAGGTTCGATGACGCTAGGGTTATAAAGGAAGTTTGTATGTGGTTACCGAATGTTGTTCAGAGTCCCGGATGAGATCCCAGACATCATGAGGAGTTTCGGAATGGTCCGGAGGTAAAGATTTATATATGGGAAGTCCTGTTTTGGTCACCGGAAAGGTTTCGGGTGCTATCGGTAACGTACCGGGACCACCGGGAGGGTCCTGGGGTCCTGAGTGGGGCCACCGTCCCCGGAGGACTGCATGGGCCAAGTGTGGGAGGGGACCAGCCCCAGGTGGGTTGGTGCGCCCCCCCACAAGGGCCCAAGGCGCCTATGGTTTGGGGAGGGGGCGCCCCACCTTGCTTGGGGGGGCAAGTTTCCCCCTCTCGCCCCCTTGGCCGCCACCCTAGATGGGTTTGGGGCTGCCGCACCCCTTGGGGTGGGAACCCTAGAGGGGGCGCACCCCCTCCCTCTCCCCTATATATACTTGAGATTTTGGGGCAGCCATACGCAAGAGTTTCACCTCTCCCTGGCGCAGCCGTACCTCTCTCCCTCCTCCTCTCCCGTGGTGCTTGGCGAAGCCCTGCGGGATTGCCACGCTCCTCCACCACCACCACGCCGTTGTGCTGCTGCTGGACGGAGTCTTCCCCAACCTCTCCCTCTCTCCTTGCTGGATGAAGGCATGGGAGACATCACCGGGCTGCACGTGTGTTGAACGCGGAGGTGCCGTCCGTTCGGCACTAGGATCTCCGGTGATTTGGATCACTGATGCGACTCCATCAACCCCGTTCACTTGAACGGTTCCGCTTAGCGATCTACAAGGGTATGTAGATGCACTCCCCTCTCTATTATTGCTAGAATCTCCATAGATTGATCTTGGTGTTGCGTAGAAAATTTTGAATTTCTGCTACCTTCCCTAACAGTGGCATCATGAGCTAGGTCTATGGGTAGTGTCAATGCACGAGTAGAACACAAGTTGTTGTGGGCGTTGATTTTGTTCAATATGCTTACCGTTACTAGTCCAATCTTGTTTCGACGGTATTGTGGGATGAAGCTGTAACATCCCAAATTTTCAATTTCGCATGTTATACATAGGTCATCCATGCATATCATATTTTATTGCATTTTCGTTTGCAATCCTCGAAATCCTAAGCAACTCAAGGACCCTCGGAGAGAGTTGGGGATTTTCCGATTTTCATATTTGATGTTTATCAAATACTGAAGACGAGGATTTTTTATTTCAATTATTTTCTCTCCGGAAAATATTTCATTTTAAAATAATAAATGAGGGGAGATAATATGACTTCTCCAAGATAATTGAAATATCGGAGGAAAAATGTTAAAATCATTACTTGGTTTTTATTTGATTTATTTTGGAATTTTATTCGCCCTAGGAAAATTTGCATGTTTTAAAAAAAATGCATTTTAGGGGCCAAGAAAAGTTCATCCTGTCCTAAATATTTCATTTAGACGGAGAAAACTTATTTTGGAATTTTTAGATTTTTATTTATTTTTCTAGGATTTTCATAAGTTTCGGCGGAACGTTTAAAAAAAAGGACCCGCGCCCGACTGGGCCAAGGGCCTAGCCGAGCAGGCCAGCCCAGCCGCCCGAGCCGTTGCCGCCTTCCCGCGTCGCCGCCGCCGTGTCCAACCCGGAGGACACCGCCGCCGCCATGCCCCTCCAAGTCGGAGCCCCCAACCTATATAAGCTGCCCCCTAAACCCCACCACCACCGCCCAGGGCAGTCGCCGCCCGCCGCCGCCGAGCCGCCCTAGCGCCGAGTCGCGCCGCCGCCGCCCCTCTCGCCGCCACCCAGCGCCCTCGCCGCCACCACGCCGCCCCTCGCCGAGCCCCGCCGGAGCCGCCCGCCTCGCCGGACGACCTCGCCGGAGGTAGCCACCCCGCCGCCCGTTTTTTTTCAAGAAAACCCTTCGGTTTTTTTGAGAAAAACCCTAGTTCGTTTTTTATAGATCGGTTTTATTCTCCGGTTTATTTGTTTAGCGAGCGTTCGCTCGTTCGTTCGTTCTAACGAACGCGTTCGTCGTTTAGTTTCTGCTAACGAACGTTCGTTCGTTTAGCCGTTCATCGTTTTCTTTTTATCGGATTTATTCCACGATTTTTCCGATCGCGATTTCTAATCCGATGTTCGAACTAGTATAACTTTTCGCTCGTTAATCGGAATCAAGCGATTCAAGCGCCTGGAGTTTCATCTCGAAACCCTCTTTCCGAATAGCCAACTCAAACAAGTTTTTGCCTTTGTAAAATTTGACCCTAGTTCAGATTAGTAAACAGATCTTGTTTCTTTCGCCGTTTGAGTTTCGTTGCTCCGTTTGGTTTGATTCTTCTTGTGAACCGGAGTTCTTAAGTTGAACTCTCCGGTCAACCTCTTTCAGTTGAAGTTTCCTTTGTGCATCTTTGCTTGTTGCTTATGTATGCTGTTGTTTGGTTGCGATAGAATTCCCGGAGTGCGAAGCGTGTTACTACGAGTCTCTAGGATTCCCGGATCGTCAGCAAGGCAAGTAACACTTTGATCATACTCTTTTCATACCCAGTTTTATGCATTAGTTTCAACCCTCAAACATTGCATGGTTAGGATGTCATTAAATTGTGGGTTGGGAAGTACATGATGAGGTAGGAACCTATTGCCCTGTTATTGTCAAACCCTTGGGAGTTACTTCTACGTATTGTTTATATTGCTATGCTATGCTCGTAGACGTGGATTGGGTTTGAGTGTATTCCATGACAGATGTGAGATTGTTAATTAATGGTGAACTTAAGGTGGCAACTTTAATACACATCTGGGTGGATCGAGGCACTGGGGAACCCAAAGTGTTGTCTGTTTTACTTTTTGGAAATCCGGGGTACCCGTGTGATCTTCCTATGGACCGCCACCAGGGCTCAAAGGGAACTGAGATTATTCATGCTAGAAACTTCCGTGTGCAGCCACAAGCTATTATGGGCTCTAGCATAGTTAAGTAAGTTACGTGAAGCTCTTGAAGAGGTAGATCGGCAGGTAGTGGGTTTTGTAGGTTTGGTATGGTCTACCCGGAGTAGAGAGTTAATGTTTACGAAGAGGCGTGTCTCGGTCATCCGTTTCTCAAACACCGTGCAGTGTGAGAAATCAGCGGAGGCGATCGAGTCTGGTGGGGAAAAGTCATAAACCTCTGCAGAGTGTACAATCTAATCATGGTTAGCCGTGTCCCGGTTATGGACAATCCACGAGTATCTAGTACTTGAGTATTCACATGTATCTCATCACTCTAAATTAATATTGCTTTGGGATGTTAATTACCTTAATTGGGATTGAGTTGGGGTTATACCTTCTCAATGATGTTTCAACCACCATGATAGTTAAAGTAAAATTTATTCCTTTGTTGTAGGAAAAATTGGCTTTCCATAATCAGAATCAGAGAGCTTTCCACCAGCCAAATATGCATGTAGTGGTAGCATTATTCTGTTATTGCTCTATTGTGTTACATTGCCAGCATATTCCATGTGCTGACCCGTTCTCGGGCTGCAACGTATTATGTTGCAAACTTTTCAGACGAGGAGTAAGGTTCGATAGGTCGTTGCCGTGCAGCTCAGCTATGCCGTTGGAGTTGATGGACTCACTTTATCTTCCAAGCCTTCCGCTGTTATCGTATTAGATGGCCTTAAGCCATATTATTGTAATAAGTTCTCTTTTGAGACATTCGATGTAATACGTGTGTGATTGCTACTCTGTTATAAATCCTTCGAGTCTTGTGTGTGTCGGCATTACCGATCCGGGGATGACACGGAAGCACGATACTTGACCATCCGAGGTCGGGTCGCTACAAGATGGTATCGAGCACCTGTTGAGTGTAGGACACGACCACTAAGATAAAACCATAGGTCACTCTTCTCTACTCATTTAGACTCCTCTCCATTTTCCACTCTTTAGGATAGCGGAGATGAAGAACAAGTTTGCACAACCGGATGAAGACACATCTTTTGGACGCCACTTGAAGGAAGTCACTAGGTACCTGAATATTGGAATACCAAGCTTCACCGGGACGTACAACGCCACTTTACCAGAGGAAGAGCGCTGGATGATTCAACTACAAGTTCCAGGAAGGACGTTCTCGCCAACTTCCAAGCCCATAGAGTTTTCTTTTAAAGCACCCACCTGGAGCCTCGGCAAGAGTATGGCAGCTCACATTACCATGGGACGCATTGGAGAAGTCTACAAGCGGGAGCTTAAAGACACCATATATCAAATATGTGGGCGCCGAGACGAGAAATGGGAAGTAATCAGCACCAAGAAGGATAGATCCATTGCAGCTTACATCCAGGAGCTAAACCAGCAGATTCGACGTCAGGAGAACGGATGTCTTGAGACATGATGGAGATGAAGAAGGCGAAAACTAGGATCATCGAGCTGGAGGAAGAACTCAAGTTTACACGCGATGGATATGAGGAAGAAATCAAGACCCTACTGGAGAAGAATGATGACCTAGTCAAGAAGATCGGAGTCTTCATGGGAGGACCAGCACCGGAAGAAGAGGAAGAAGATCCCACTTGTCCGGACAACTACATCATCATCGACGACACCGACTCTGACCCAAGTGATGATGACTATGAAGACGAAATTTGGAGCAGACATCATGGAGTCTTCCACCGATCAAAATTTCTAGATGACCACCATATAATAGTAGTATTTCCCCATGTAATCAGTAGTAGTTGAGCACTTATGCGATAGTTCTAGACCGTTTTGTATGCCCTTGCTTGATTGATTGAATGAATGTGTGTGTTTGCCTCATATGCATATGGGTAGTGTTTCTCCCCTAGTTCTTTTTCTATTCTAATCTCTTCCATCTAAAACCCTCAGATGCCTCCGAGGCGTGACCCCGGTTTTGTTTTCCCACCGGAGCTCACCCAGTTGATCCAGCAGCAGAATGCCTTGATGCAATTGCTAGTTCAGAACCAGGGCAACAACAACAACAACAATGCAAACAACAACCCGCCGCCAGTGGACAACTTAACCTGTTTCCTGAGGCTACAACCGCCGGTGTTTTCCAGTAGCACCGAGCCAATAGTTGCTGATGATTGGCTACGCCGTATTGGAAGGGAGTTAACCACCGCAGGATGTACAGATGCTGAAAGGGTGCGCTTTGCCGCACATCAATTGGATGGACCAGCAGCTGCATGGTGAGAGAATTACACGGCTACTTTTCCTATAGCCAATGTCACTTGGGACCAATTCCAACAAGCTTTTCGCACGGCCCATGTCTCAACTGGAGCCATGCAGATAAAGAAGCGTGAGTTTCGCAACTTACGCCAGGGGAACCGTCGTGGCCCAAAGATGCGTGGATGAGTTTAGCAAGTTATCGCGCTATGCCCACGATGATGTGGCCACAAATGCATGAAGCGAGGAGAAGTTTATGGAAGGGCTGAATGATGAGATGAGTATGCAGTTGATGGTGGCAACTTTCAACAACTACCAGGAGTTGGTAGATAATGCCCTAATGATTGAAGGAAAGCAACAGCAGATTGAGAGCCGCAAGAGGAAGTATGGACAAGGGAAGTATAACTCAGGAGCTCACCAGAAGCCTCGCTTAACCCCGAACTCGGGAGGATTTGTTCATAACCATGGAGGTCATAACCATCTTTGGAGGAGGATCGCATAATCAAAATGGTGCGAAGAACGGGAATGGGAATGGAGTCAACAATAATCAGGATCGCTCTAACCCAGCTACACCCGCCAAGAGGGACTTAAGCCAAGTTATTTGCTTTAAGTGCGGGAAGACAGGGCACTATGTCAATGACTGCCCTGAAGGAAAGAATGGAAACGGAAATGGAAGCGTTAGGAAGAAGCCCAATCCATTCAACAAAGGACAAGTGAACCACGTTAACGTGGAGGAAGTTGAAGAGCAGCCGGACGCGGTAATAGGTAAGTTTTCGGTTCAGTCATTTACCGCTCTTGTACTTTTCGATACTGGTGCATCGCATTCATACATATCAAGGGAATTTGTGGATAAGTTTAAGTTACCAACCCAAACCCTTAGGACCCCTCTTTAGTGAGCTACTTTGGAGCAGAGTACATGGCTAGCAGATGGTGCACCCAGATACCCCTAATCATTGGCACGCATGTTTTTCCGTCGACCTAATTATCTTGGAGTCGCAAGGATTGGATGTGATATTAGGTATGGGTGGATGTCAAAGTATGGAGGAAGTATTGACTGTGCTAGCAAGTCAATTTATCTTACCACCCAGGAGGAAAAAGGATTAAGTATGTATCTAGGCATGTGCCTAGGAGGAGCCAAGTGAATGCCCTCACGGTAGTTATGCGGAGGAAGTACCTGTAGTAAAGGATTATCCGGATGTTTTCCCGGAGAAGTTACCGGGCATGCCACCGGATCGAGACATCGAGTTTACGATAGAGCTATTGCTGTGCGAGGACAATATCCAAGAGACCCTATCGGATGCCATAAATGATCTGTAGGAAATTAAGAAGCAGATCAAGGAGCTATTGGAGAAGGGTTACATTCGTAGAAGTTCATCACCTTGGGGAGCCCCCGTACTTTTGGTGGAGAAGAAGGATAAATCCCTGAGGATGGTTGTTGATTATCGAGCTCTGAATGAAGTAACGATAAAGAACAAGTATCCCTTACCGATGATTAATGATATGTTTGATCAGTTGCAAGGAGCTAAGGTGTTTTGAAGATTGATCTACGATCAGGATACCATCGATTGAAGATCCGAGAAGTATATACCAAAGACAACATTTACCACACAATATGGATTATATGAGTATACGGTCATGTCATTTGGACAGACTAACGCCCCTGCCTATTTCATGAGTATGATGAACAAGGTGTTCATGGAGTATTTGGACAAGTTTGTTGTGGTGTTTATTGATGATATTATGATATACTCGAAGAACGAAGAGGAGCACGCGGAACACTTGCGTTTGGTTCTCGAGAAACTCAGGGAACACCAGTTATACGCCAAATTCAGCAAGTGCGAGTTTTGGTTGAAGGAAGTTGGATTTCTTGGGCATGTTATATTAGGAGAGGGTATAGCAGTAGATCGATGAGTTCGATCGATCCTTTGAATGGTTGGCACCCACTTGATTGGTGAGATCCATGATTTCCTTGGTGGCGAGGATATTATCGGAGATTCACCGAGAATTTTTCCAAGATTGCTAAGCCAATGACTGAATTGCTAAAGAAGGATACTAAGTTCAAATGGACAGAGGATTGCGAGACAAGCTTTGGGAGTTGAAGAAATGGTTGACTACAGCCCAGTGTTGACATTGCGAGATAACATAAGGAGTTTCAAGTGTATTGTGGCGCCTCTCGCTTGGGACTTGGATGTGTTCTTATGCAGGGCCGGAAGGTTGTTTCGTATGCCTCACGACAACTGAAACCACATGAGTTGAACTATGCCACACATGATTTGGAGTTAGCAATTTGTAGTACATGCGTTGAAGACCTGGAGACATTATCTTATTGGAAATCGTTGTGATGTGTACACGGATCATAAGAGTTTGAAGTACATTTTCACATAGAAGGAGTTAAACCTCAGATAGAGGAGATGGCTGGAACTTATAAACGATTACGACATGAAGCTACACTATCATCCAGGAAAGGCCAACATCGTAGCAGACGCTTTGAGCCGGAAGAGTTATGCTAATATCCTTGAAAGCAAAGGATTGCCAAAGGAGTTAGCTACGGAGATCATGGAACTTGGATTGGAGATTGTTCCAAGAGGTTTTCTTGCAACAATGGAGGTTCAGTCGATGTTGTTGAACAAGATTCGAGAAGCTCAGAAGGAGGACAAAGAGATTGCTGAGATAAGAGAGAAGATGGGCGAAGGAAAAGCCAAAGGTTTTCGCGAGGATGAGCACGATACCTTGTGGTTTGAGGACCGGATTTATGTACCCAACAATTCGGAGATCAGGAAGTTAATACTTCAGGAGGCCCATGACTCACCATACTCGATTCATCCCGGAAACACAATAATGTATTTGGACTTGAAGGAACGTTTCTGGTGGACTGGTATGAAGAAGGATATTGCCGAGTACGTAGCCGTATGTGATGTATGTCAAAGAGTGAAGGCAGAGCATCAGAAGCCAGCAGGACTGTTACAGCCTATGCCAATACCCGAATGGAAGTGGGACAAACTTGGCATGGACTTTATTACCGGATTACCCAGAACCAAGGCAGGATATGATTCAATTTGGGTAGTTGTGGATCGTTTGACCAAAGTAGCCCATTTCATCCCGTGAAAACAACCTATACAAGTGCAAAGTTGGCCAAGATATATATGTCGAGGATCGTATGTTTGCATGGAGTTCCGAGGAGCATCGTGTCGAGATAGAGGAACGATTTACTTCAAAGTTTTGGCATCGGCTACACGGACTTTGGGAACCAGATTAGAGTTCGATGCCGCTTTCCACCCACAGACGGATGGGCCAGACGGAGAGTCAATCAGATTCTGGAAGACATGTTGAGAGCCTGTGCGCTAGATTATGGATCTAGTTGGGATGACAATTTGCCGTACGCAGAATTCTCATATAACAACAGCTACCATGCCAGTTTGAAGATGGCACCGTTCGAAGCCCTATATGGACGCAGATGTAGAACACCATTGATGTGGGATGAGGTTGGAGACCGTCAGTTGTTTGGACCAGATTTGATTAAGGAATCAGAGGAGAAGGTTAAACTGATCAGAGACAGACTAAAGATTGCTCAGTCTAGACAGAAGAGTTATGCAGATTCAAAACGCAAGGAAGTAACCTATGAAATTGGAGACAAAGCCTATCTACGAGTATCACCCCTGAGGGTAGTGAAACGTTTTGGAGTTAAGGGAAAGTTAGCCCCAAGATTTGTAGGACCGTATCGTGTTTTAGAACGGATGGGAGAAGTTGCCTACAAGCTGGAGTTACCTGAAGGATTGTCAGGAGTTCACGATGTGTTTCACGTATCACAGCTAAAGAAGTGCCATGCTGAGATGGCCGATATATCGTTAATTGATACAGTGCCCCTGGAGGCGATTCATGTGGATAGTAATCTGACCTATGAAGAGAAGCCAATAAAGATCCTTGATTTCGACAGTCGAGTCATTCGCAGCAAGGTTATCAAGTTTTGCAAAGTTCAGTGGAGCCACCATACCGAGGAGGAAGCCACCTGGGAATGAGAAGAGGATATTCGCAAGGACCATCCGCACCTATTTTCTAGCCAACCCGAATCTCGAGGGCGAGATTCATCTTAAGGGGGGTAGGTTTGTAACATCCCAAATTTTCAATTTGGCATGTTATACATAGGTCATCCATGCATATCATATTTTATTGCATTTTTGTTTGCAATCCTCGAAATCCTAAGCAACTCAAGGACCCTCGGAGAGAGTTGGGGATTTTCCAATTTTCTTATTTGATGTTTATCAAATACTGAAGACGAGGATTTTTTATTTTAATTATTTTCTCTCCGGAAAATATTTCATTTTAAAATAATAAATGAGGGGAGATAAAATGACTTCTCCAAGATAATTGAAATATCGGAGGAAAAATGTTAAAATCATTATTTGGTTTTTATTTGATTTATTTTGGAAGTTTATTCGCCCTAGAAAAATTTGCATGTTTTAAAAAAAATGCATTCTAGGGGCCAAGAAAAGTTCATCCTGTCCTAAATATTTCATTTAGACGGAGAAAACTTATTTTGGAATTTTTAGATTTTTATTTATTTTTCTAGGATTTTTCTAAGTTTCGGCGGAACGTTTAAAAAAAAGACCCGCGCCCGACTGGGCCAAGGGCCTAGCCGAGCAGGCCGGCCCAGCCGCCCGAGCGCCGCCGCCTTGCCCGCGTCGCCGCTGCCGTGTCCGACCGGACACCACCGCCCGCCGCCTTGCCCCCTCCCAAGTTGGAGCCCCCAACCTATATAAGCCACCGCCCCCACCCCTAAACCCCACCACCACCGCCCCGAGCCCAGCGCCGCCTCCGCTGAGCCGCCCTAGCGCCGAGTCGCCGCCGCCGCCCTCTCGCCACCACCCAGCGCCCTCGCCGCCACCCCGCCGCCCCTCGCCGAGCCCCGCCGGAGCCGCCCGCCTCGCCGGATGACCTCGCCGGAGGTAGCCACCCCGCCGCCCGGTTTTGTTTTTAAAAGAAAACCCTTCGGTTTTTTTAGAAAAACCCTAGTTCGTTTTTTTATAGATCGGTTTTATTCTCCGGTTTATTTGTTTAGCGAGCGTTCACTCGTTCGTTCGTTCTAACGAACGTGTTCGTCGTTTAGTTTCTGCTAACGAACGTTCATTCGTTTAGCCGTTGTTCGTTTTCTTTTTATCGGATTTATTCCGCGATTTTTCTGATCGCGATTTCTGATCCGATGTTCGAACTAGTATAACGTTTCGCTCATTAATCGGAATCAGGCGATTCAAGCGCCTGGAGTTTCATCTCGAAACCCTCTTTCCGAATAGCCAACTCAAACAAGTTTTTGCCTCTGTAAAATTTGACCCTAGTTCAGATTAGTAAACGGATCTTTTTCTTTCGCCATTTGAGTTTCGTTGCTCCGTTTGGTTTGATTCTTCTTGTGAACCGGAGTTCTTAAGTTGAACTCTCTGGTCAACCTCTTTCAGTTGAAGTTTCCTTTGTGCATCTTTGCTTGTTGCTTATGTATGCTGTTGTTTGTTTGTGATAGAATTCCCGGAGTCTGAGCGTGTTACTACGAGTCTCTAGGATTCCCGGATCGTCAGCAAGGCAAGTAACACTTTGATCATACTCTTTTCATACCAAGTTTTATGCATTAGTTTCAACCCTCAAACATTGCATGGTTAGGATGTCATTAAATTGTGGGTTGGGAAGTAGATGATGAGGTAGGAACCTATTGCCCTGTTACTGTCAAACCCTTGGGAGTTACTTCTACGTATTGTTTACATTGCTATGCTATGCTCGTAGACGTGGATTGGGTTTGAGTGTATTCCATGACAGATGTGAGATTGTTAATTAATGGTTAACTTAAGGTGGCAACTTTAATACACATCTGGGTGGACTGAGGCACCTGGGGAACCCAGTGTTGTCTGTTTTACTTTTTTGGAAATCCCGGGGTACCCGTGTGATCTTCCTATGGACCGCCACCCAGGCTCAAAGGGAACTGAGATTATTCATGCTAGAAACTTCCGTGTGCAGCCACAAGCTATTATGGGCTATAGCATAGTTGAGTAAGTTATGTGAAGCTCTTGAAGAGGTAGATCAGCAGGTAGTGGGTTTTGTAGGTTTGGTATGGTCTACCCGGAGTAGAGAGTTAATGTTTCTGAAAGACTGTGTCTCGGTCATCCGTTTCTCAAACACCGTGCAACGCGAGAAATCAACGGAGGCGATCGAGTCTTGTGGGGAAAATGCGCAAACCTCTGCAGAGTGTACAATCTAATCATGGTTAGCCGTGTCCCCGGTTATGGACAATTCTGAGTATCTAGTACTTGAGTATTCACATGTATCTCATCACTCTAAATTAATATTGCTGGGGTGTTAATTACCTTAATTGGGATTGAGTTGGGGTTATACCTTCTCAATGATGTTTCAACCACCATGATAGTTAAAGTAAAATTTATTCCTTTGTTGTAGGGAAAAATTGGCTTTCCGCAAAACTGTAACCGTAGAGCTTTCCACCAGCCAAATATGCATGTATTGGTAGCATTATTCTGTTATTGCTCTATTGTGTTACATTGCCAGCATATTCCATGTGCTGACCCGTTCTCGAGCTGCAACGTATTATGTTGCAGACTTTTCGAACGAGGAGTAAGGTTCGATAGGTCGTTGCCGTGCAGCTCAGCTATGCCGTTGGAGTTGATGGACTCACTTTATCTTCCAAGCCTTCATTTGTTATCGTATTAGATGGCCTTAAGCCATATTATTGTAATAAGTTCTCTTTTGAGACATTCGATGTAATAAGTGTGTGATTGCTACTCTGTTATAAATACTTGAGTCTTGTGTGTGTCGGCATTACCGATCCGAGGATGACACGGAAGCACGAAGACTTGACCATCTGAGGTCGGGTCGCTTCTGAAGTGGCCAGACCGACCTTACGTACACTTACGTGAGACAGGTTCCACCGTCTGACATGCACTTGTTGCATAAGGTGGCTAGCGGGTGCCAATCTCTCCCACTTTAGTCGGATCGGATTCGATGAAAAGGATCCTTATGAAGGGTAAATAGCAATTGACATATCACGTTGTGGTTTTGCGTAGGTAAGAAACGTTCTTGCTAGAAACCCATAGCAGCCACGTAAAACATGCAAACAACAATTAGAGGACGTCTAACTTGTTTTTGCAGGGTATGCTATGTGATGTGATATGGCCAAAAGAATGTGATGAATGATATGTGATGTATGAGATTGACCATGTTCTTGTAATAGGAATCACGACTTGCATGTCGATGAGTATGACAACCGGCAGGAGCCATAGGGGTTGTCTTTATTTATTGTATGACCAGTGTGTCACTGAATAACGCCATGTAATTACTTTACTTCATGGAGACACGATGATGGAGATCATGGTGTCATGCTGGTGACGATGATGATCATGGAGCCCCGAAGATGGAGATCAAAAGGAGCAAAATGATATTGTCCATATCATGTCACTTTTTGATTGCATGTGATGTTTATCATGTTTATGCATCTTATTTGCTTAGAACGACGGTAGTAAATAAGATGATCCCTCGTTAAAATTTCAAGAAAGTGTTTCCCCCTAACCGTGCACCGTTGCGAAAGTTCGTTGTTTCGAAGCACCTCGTGATGATCGGGTGTGATAGATTCTAACGTTCACATACAACGGGTGTAAGCCAGATTTACACACGCGAAACACTTAGGTTAACTTGACGAGCCTAGCATGTACAGACATGGCCTCGGAACACAAGAGATCGAAAGGTCGAGCATGAGTCATATAGTAGATACGATCAACATGAAGATGTTTACCGATGATGACTAGTCCGTCTCACGTGATGATGGGACACGGCCTAGTTGACTCGGATAATGTAATCACTTAGATGACTAGAGGGATGTCTATCTGAGTGGGAGTTCATTAGATGAACTTAATTATCCTGAACATAGTCAAAAGCCCTTTGCAAATTATATCATAGCTCGCGCTTTAGTTCTACTGTTTTAGATATGTTCCTAGAGAAAATTTAGTTGAAAATTGATAGTAGCAATTATGCGGACAGTAGAAGGCTTATGTCCTTAATGCACCGCACAGTGTGCTGGACCTCGAACGTGTTCTGTGGATGTTGCGAACATCTGACATACACGTTTTGATGACTACATGATAGTTCGGTAATGTTAAATTGTTTAGAATTGAGGCACTGAAGACCTTGTTGAAATGTCGCGGAACATATGAGATGTTTCAAGAAGGGCAAGGGCAAGAAGGGATACTTCATGAAACGGCAAAACAGTTGCTGATCTAATGAAAAACCCAAGGTTGAACCCAAACCCGAGACTAAGTGCTTCTGTAATGAGAGGAACGGACACTAAAGCAGAACCACCCTAGATACTTGGTAGATAAGAAGGCAGGCAAGGTTAACAGAAGTATATTGGATATACATTGAATTAAATGTGTACTTTACTAGCACTCCTAGTAGCACCATGGTAATAGATACCGGTTCGGTTGCTAAGTGTTAGTAACTCAAAATAAAAGGCTACGGAATAAACGGAGACTAGCTAAAGGCGAGGTGACGATATGTGTTGGAAGAATTTTCAAGGTTGATATGATCAAACATCGCATGCTCCGTCTACCATCGAGATTGGTGTTGAACCTAAATAATTGTTATTTGGTGTTTGCGTTGAGCATAGACATGATTGGATTATGTCTATCTGTCTGATTATTCATTTAAGGAGAATAATGGTTACTCTGTTTATTTTAATAATACCTTCAATGGTCTTGCACCTAAAAGAATGGTTCATTGAATCTCGATCGTAGTGATACACATTTTCATGCCAAAAGATATAAGATAGTAATGATAGTACCACTTACTTGTGGCACTGCCATGTAAGTCATATTGGTATAAAACGCATGAAGAATCTCCATGTTGATGGATCTTTGGACTCACTCGTTTTGAAAAGTTTGAGACATGCGAACCATGTCTATTGGTGTATACGCATGAAGAAACTCCATGCAGATGGATCGTTTGGACTCACTTGATTTTGAATCACTTGAGATATGCAAATCATACTGCATGGGCAAGATGACTGAAAAGCCTCGTTTTCAGTAAGATGGAACAAGAAAGCAACTTGTTGGAAGTAATACATTTTGATGTGTGCAGTCCATTGAGTGCTAAGGCACTTGTGATGGATATGTTATGTTCTTACTTCACGGATGATTTAAGTAGATCTTGAGTATATTTACTTGATGAAACACAAGTATGAATTATTGAATGGTTCAAGTAATTTCAGAGTGAAGTTGAAGATCATCGTGACAAGAGGATAAAAATGTCTATGATATGATCATAGAGATGAGTATCTGAGTTGCGAGTTTGGTACACAATTAAGACATTGTGGAAATTGTTTCACAACTAACACCGCCTGGAACACCATAGAGTGATGGTGTCTCCGAACGTCATAGTTGCACCCTATTGGATATGGTGCATGCCATGACGTCTCTTATCGAATTACCACTATCGTTTATGGGTTATGCATTAGAGACAACCACATTCACTTTAATAGGGCACCACATAATTCCGTTGAGATGACACCGTATGAACTATGGTTTATAGAAACCTAAGATGTCGTTTCTTGAAAGTTTGGGGCTGCGACGCTTATATGAAAAAAAATCATCCTGATGAGCTCGATCCCCAAGCGGATAAATGCATCTTCATAGGACACCCAAAATAGTTGGGTATACCTCCTATTTCAGATCTGGAAGCAAAAGATTGTTTCTAGAAACGGGTCCTTTCTCGAGGAAAAGTTTCTCTTGAAAGAATTGAGTGGGAGGATGGTGGAGACTTGATGAGGTTGTTGAACCATCACTTCAACTAGTGTGTAGCAGGGCACAGGAAGTTGTTCCTGTGGCACCTACACCAATTGAAGTGGAAGTTGATGATAGTGATCATGAAACTTTGGATCAAGTCACTACCGAACCTCGTAGGTCGACAAGGACGTGTACTACTTTAGAGTGGTACGGTAATCCTGTCTTGGAGGTCATGTTGCTATACAACAATGAACCTACGAGCTATGGAGAAGCGATGGTGGGCCCGGATTCCGACAAATGGCTCGAGGACATAAAAAATCCGAGAGAGGATCCATGTATGAAAACAAAGTGTAGACTTTGGAAGAACTACTTAATGGTTGTAAGGCTGTTAGGTTCAGATGGATTCTAAGAGGGAAGACAGACAATGATGGTATGTGTCACCATTAAGAAAGCTCAGCTTGTCACTAAGATGTTTCTGACAAGTTCAAGGAGTTGACTACGATGAGACTTTCTCACTCATAGTGATGCTAAGAGTCTGTTGGGATCTCATTAGCAGTTACTACATTATTTATAAAATCTTGCAGATAGGATGTCAAAACATTGTTTCCTCGACGATTTTCTTGAGGAAAGGTTGTATGTGATACAACCAGAAGGTTTTGACAATCCTGAAAGACGCTAACAAGTATGCAAAGCTCCAACAATCCTTCTAAGGACTGGAGTAAGCATCTCGGAGATGGAATATACACTTTGATGAGATGATCAAAGATTTTGGGTTTATACAAAGTTTATGAGAAACTTGTATTTCCAAAGAAGTGAGTGGGAGCACATAGAATTTCTAATGAGTATATGTTGTTGACATATTGTTGATCAGAAATGATGGAAAGCATATAGGGTTATTTGAAAAGTGTTTTTCAATAGAAAACCTGGATTAAGCTGCTTGAACATTGAGCATCAAGATCTATGAGGATAGATCAAAAACGCTAAATGGTACTTTCAAATGAGCACATACCTTGACATGATCTTGAAGGTGTTCAAGATGGATCAGTCAAACAAGGAGTTCTTGCATGAGTTGTAAGGTATGAAGTCAAGAGTTAAAGCTCGACCACGGCAGAAGAGAGAGAAAGGATGAAGGTCGTCCCCTATGCTTCAAACGTAGGCTCCATAGTATGCTATGCTGTGTACCGCACCGGAAGTGTGCCTTGCCATGAGTCAGTCAAGGGGTACAAGAATGATCTAGGAACGGATCATTGGACAGCGGTCAAAATTATCCTTAGAGGCATAAGGAAATGTTTCTCGATTATGGAGGTGATAAAGAGTTCGGCGTAAAGGGTTACGTCGATGCAAGCTTTAACACCTATCCGAATGACTCTGAGTAGCAAACCGGATACGTATAGTGGAGCGACCATTTGGAATAGCTCCAAATGAAGCGTGGAAGCAGCATTTACAATATGACCTAGAGATTTGCAAAATACATACGGATCTGAATGTTGCAGACTCGTTGACTAAAACCTCTCTCACAAGCAAAACATGATCAAACCCCAGCACGCATTGAGTCTTAATCACATGGTGATGTGAACTAGTTTAGTGACACTAGTAAACTCATTGGATGTTGGTCACATGGCGATGTGACCTATCAGTGTTAATCACATGGCGATGTGAACTAGATTATTGACTCTAGTGCAAGTGGGAGACTGTTGGAAATATGCCCTAGAGGCAATAATAAATTAGTTATTATTATATTTCCTTGTTCATGATAATCGTTTATTATCCATGCTATAATTGTATTGATAGGAAACTCAGATACATGTATGGATACATATACAACACCATGTCCCTAGTAAGCCTCTAGTTGACTAGCTCGTTGATCAATAGATGGTTACGGTTTCCTGACCATGGACATTGGATGTCGTTGATAACGGGATCACATCATTAGGAGAATGATGTGATGGACAAGACCCAATCCTAAGCCTAGCACAAAGATCGTGTAGTTCGTATGCTAAAGCTTTTCTAATGTCAAGTATCATTTCCTTAGACCATGAGATTGTGCAACTCCGGATACCGTAGGAATGCTTTGGGTGTACCAAAGCGTCCACAACGTAACTGGGTGGCTATAAAGGTGCACTACGGGTATCTCCGAAACTGTGCATTGGGTTGGCACGAATCGAGATCGATTTGTCACTCCGCGTGACGGAGAGGTATCTCTGGGCCCACTCGGTACGACATCATCATAATGTGCACAATGTGACCAAGGGGTTGATCACGGGATGATGTGTTACAGAATGAGTAAAGAGACTTGCCGGTAACGAGATTGAACAAGGTATCGGGATACCGACGATCGAATCTCGGGCAAGTACTATACCGGTAGGCAAAGGGAATTGCATACGGGATTGATTGAATCCTCGACATCGTGGTTCATCCGATGAGATCATCGTGGAACATGAGGGATCCAACATGGGTATCCAGATCCCACTGTTGGTTATTGACCGGATAACGTCTCGGTCATGTCTGCATGGTTCCCGAACCCGTAGGGTCTACACACTTAAAGTTCGATGACGCTAGGGTTATAAAGGAAGTTTGTATGTGGTTACGAATGTTGTTGAGTCCCAGATGAGATCCCGGACGTCACAAGGAGTTCGGAATGGTCCGGAGGTAAAGATTTATATATGGGAAGTCCTGTTTTGGTCACCGGAAAGGTTTGGTGCTATCGGTAGCATCTTTGGGACCACCGGGAGGGTCCCGGGGGTCCACCAAGTGGGGCCACCGGCCCCGGAGGGCTGCATGGGCCAAGTGTGGGAGGGGACCAGCCCCAGGTGGGCTGGTGCACCCCCCACAAGGGCCCAAGGCGCCTAGGGTTTGGGGAGGGGGCGCCCCACCTAGCTTGGGGGGCAAGTTTCCCCCTCTCCCCCCCTTGGCCGCCACCCTAGATGGGTTTGGGGCTGCCGCACCCCTTGGGGTGGGAACCCTAGAGGGGGCACACCCCCTCCCTCTCCCCTATATATACTTGAGGTTTTGGGGCAGCCATACGCAAGAGTTTCACCTCTCCCTGGCGTAGCCCTACCTCTCTCCCTCCTCCTCTCCCGTGGTGCTTGGCGAAGCCCTGCAGGATTGCCACGCTCCTCCACCACCACCACGCCGTTGTGCTGCTGCTGGACGGAGTCTTCCCCAACCTCTCCCTCTCTCCTTGCTGGATCAAGGCATGGGAGACGTCACCGGGCTGCACGTGTGTTGAACGCGGAGGTGCCGTCCGTTCTGCACTAGGATCTCCGGTGATTTGGATCACGAGGAGTACGACTCCATCAACCCCGTTCACTTGAACGCTTCCGCTTAGCGATCTACAAGGGTATGTAGATGCACTCCCCTCTCTCTTGTTGCTAGAATCTCCATAGATTGATCTTGGTGTTGCGTAGAAAATTTTGAATTTCTGCTACGTTCCCCAACACGCGCCCCCCTGCCTCGTGACCACCTCAGGCACCGTCTCGCTTGGATTTTTCTTCTGGAATTTTCCATATTTTCCAAAAATAAGCTCCGTCCGTTTTTATCCTGTTTGGATTCCGTTTGATATGGATATTTTGCGAAACATAAAACATGCAACAGACAGGAACTGGCACTGGGCACTGGATCAATATGTTAGTCCCAAAAATTATATAAAAAGTTGCCAAAAAGTATATGAAAGTGAATAATATTGGCATGGAACAATCAAAAATTATAGATACGACGGAGACGTATCACATCTTTGTACCCCTTTACTCGTGCACGGGCAGTCAGAGCCACGCGCCACGGCCACATGTAGCAGGACAAAGGGGGAGCCGGAGAGAAGCTGAAGGCTAACACAAGACGATCAAGGCAACGCCAAGGCCAATAACAGAAAGAAGCAGAGGGACGGAGCAGTTTCCCCCGGCAAGACCCTTGCCGGGGACAGCTCCGGCAAGACCCTTGCCAGGGCAGCACGCCCAAACACCAATAGAGCAAGTTGCCTTTGAGCCACAGGTTCCAACCCAACCGGCTACGATTGGGCCAGGGCTCGGGAGGCACCTCTGTGGTGGCATGCAAATCTTTGTCAAGACCACAGATATATGAGATCAAGATGAGGACCAGAAGACGGCAACCCTCGGCAGGATCCTTGCCGAGGAAAGCCACAAGACCCCCGGCAAGATCCTTGCCGGGGACGACTGCGCATCGCGGCAAGACCCTTGCCGGGCCACCCGGCAAGACCCTTGCCAAGAACGCCAGCAGGGCCACCGCTAGGGCCGCACCAGCCAGGCTTCCACCATCGTTCGCATGCAGCTGCCAGCCCAACCAATTGGGCTGGCACCTGCGTGGCTACATGCAGCTCCCAGACCAGATCAGCAAGCACATGCGTGGCGGCATGCAGATCTTCGTGAAGCCCCTACCGCCGCGCCACCTCAGCTGCTTGCCTGCCTACATGGCGCCGCATGCACCGCTGGCTAGGGCTCGTGTCGAAGCGAGGGGGAGCGGCGACGGACGGGACGGGCCTCGCCCCTGTCCCCGATAAAGCTAGGGGACACCTAAGCGACGCATTAAATGCGTCTTGTCCTATAATAGGAGTGATAAGCTCATAGTACTATATGCCTTTCCACCTCCTGTGTGCCACTGTGGCAGCCCCTTTCGACTATAAAAGGAGGCCCATGGCGTACTGGAGAGGGATTCGGCTCATTGGAACTACTCAGCCACCATAGCTAGTTCGAGGGCTCAAGAACACTCAATACACCCACCAAAGCAGGACTAGGGTTTTACGCATCCTCGCGGCCCGAACCTGGGTAAACGATCCTTGTGCTGATTACTAATCCTGCTCTTCTTGCAACCCTGCGCCCCGGCAACCGTAGTAGGGATTCTTGTGATCCCATAGGTGTCGCTTCTCCACCGACATCTTTGGCGCGCCTGGTAGGGGACGCAATTGTGAGAATCTGTTCTAGTAGTTGGTCTAGCAGTTCTGCATCGCCATGGCTTGTAAAGAAGAAGACGGCCAGGAGAAAACGGCTCCGCCTACGAGCGCGAAGGATGCCAGCGCGGCAACAGAAAAGCTAAGTCATTCAGAGCCTTGAGCTATTTCTTTTTATACATAAGGTTATCATCCTCGGAGATCCTGCCTATGTATGGGAAACCTGCACGCAAAGGGGCCCTCCCACAATTGGAAACGCCCTTGTTCTATTTCGAGTCTGCTCAACAGCTCAAGCGGCCGCGTCGAGAGTGGGGGGGTAGCCTTCCGCACCTGGCAACGCTCTCAATTTTGACTCGAGTCAAGCTCGACAGTTCGGGCGGCCGCGTTAAGGGCGGTAAGGTGGTTCGCCGGCAGCAAGCACACCCGACAGGCCAATGGGGATCCATCCTCAAGACGCCGCCCTAGGTTTACGCGCCGGCAAGCCTACCCGATAAACGTAAGGTGGACATACAGAGAGAGGTTGAACAGGAAAATAACATGCATAGTATCAAAGTACTGCAGAAGTTATATTACATCGCTTGTTGCCGCAGTTCTAACTAAAGATAAAAATCGTCTTGGTTGTGAACTTGTAGCAACGAAAAGAAACGGGGTGCCTAATCCCGGCGTTGGCCCTCCACCCTCAGAATTCCGCTGACACCACTGATGACGGGCTTGATGCGCTCCCTGAGCGGAGCGAGGTTAGTATCCTCCGGCAAGCTCTCCAGCGCGGCGTCAAAGTCGAGGTCGGGGTACCAGTACGCTACCTTAGTGAGAACCTTGGTCATAGCGCCCTGGAAAAGCCTCCGGGCCTCATCGGCCAGCGAGGCCGCCCGGTTGGCGTGAAGCCGCTCCAAAGCACTGACGACCTTCTCAAAGAATAGGGTCAGGCTGCAGTTGGCGCTCACACTCTGCTCCGGGGCGGACCTCATGTCCGGCATCCCCATGGTAGCCAGTTGCGCGGCGGCCTGGTTGGCAACGGTGGCGAGGTGATTGAGCCAGCGGTTCTCGCCCTCCACGTGCTCCTTGAAGTTGAGGGCCTCGTTCTTCCGCAGCTGCTTCTCGGTCTCCAGGTTTTTGGTCAGGGTCCCTTCCCGGGCCCTGGCCTCCGACAGCATCTTCTCAAGACCCTCCAGCTTCAGCTTGAGGTCTTTGATGGAGTTGTTGGCCTCGGAGAGGTCCCCGGCCCTGCTAACGGCCGCGCCCTGCTTCTCCGTCAAGGCGGTGTTGAGCGTGTCCTTCTCCTGGGATAGCTTCAGGGCCTGCTCCTTCAGCCCGTTCCGCTCCACCTCCAGCTCCTTCACCTTGCCGGCGTGAACCAGAGCCTGGGCATCGAGTGTCTCTTTGTGCCTCTGGTCCAGCTATTGGGTCCGCTGCGTGGCAAGCTTCTCCACCTCCTTGACATTGGCGCGGAGTTCGGAGTCGAGGTCCGCCTCGCGCTTGGCGAGGTCCTCCTCCTGGGAGTTCAGCGCAGCCTGGTGCTGGGTCCGGGCGGCCTTAGCTGCCGCGGCCAAGCCCTCCGCCGTCTCCTGGGCCTTCTCGATGTCGGCCAACTTCATGGTAAGCTCCATGTCGCGCTTGGCCAGCTCGCCCTGGGCAGTCTTCAGCTCTTCGCTAGCTTGGCAGAACCAAGCCTGCGCCTCGGCGATGCGCACCTTGAGGTCCGCCTCCTCTTGGTCCACCGTTGCCATCCTGGACTTGGCCTTGTCCAGGCGGGCGTGGTGGAGTGCTTGGAGCCTCTGAAAGTTGGCACCCATGGCCTGGAGGAGCCGCTCCTCCTGGGAGCCGTCGCCACCTGCACTCAGCTCGTCGACGACTTCGAGCCCGGTGGCGGCAAGCACTTCTTCAGAAACACCTCTCCCTCGGCCAGGCGTCACGGTGCTCGACGCACCTGGAAGGTGGACGAACAAGTCGTCACTCACCCTCAGGTACTTGCCGGAGCCAGAGATGGCGGAGGAGGAAGGCTGGTCATCGACCACCTCCTCCTCGGCGGCGGCCTTGCCGGCCTCCCCGGCAGGTCCCTTGTCGGGCTCCTCGGCAGGCCCCTTGGCAGCCTCATCAGCGCCCTTGGCGGCCTCCTCGGCGGTGATCTCCTCGGCCTCCGCCACGGCAGCCTTGGCGACGTCCTTGATGATGGCGTCCACATCCCCTGGGTCCGCCGAGGAGGGATCTGGGCACCAAAGGAGGGAGTGAGGCAAGGCCAAGACCAAGGGTCAGAAAGAAAAAGGAACGGGGACGAAAGGCGAACAACTTACATGCCAGGCTGGGAAGCGTAAGTCCCTTCCCGCTAACGCTTACGCCGAGGCGAAGCCACCGGCGCCCGATTTCTCCTCCTCCTCCTCCATATGCGTGGGCTCGGTGCTCGGCGCCCTTGCCGGGGACGCCCCGCAAGGCGGCGTGGTCGATGGGGGCGGCGTGTTGGGAGTAGCCCTCTATGGCTCCTCCTGCCGTTGCTCTCCTCATGTGCACCCGGCGAGGTCAGTACCAAAGCGTCATACCCCCAACACATGTCGATGAGGGGAGAGTGATTAACTTACGTTGGGGGTTGTGCCGGGGGCTTCTGTCCGGGCTGCTCAGCACCACCAATGGCGCCCTCAAAGTACCCGCCGGGGCTGGCCGCGCGCCGAGGCCTTGGCCCTCTTCACCATCTGGGCCAGCATCTCCACGCCCCTGCGAAGGCGGAAACAAATCAACACAAGCGGCACAAATGGATGACACGGAGATGACAGAGAGGAACAGGATACTCACTCGTCGTCCACCTCCTCCTTTGTTTCCTTCCTCTTTCTTCTGGGGCTGAGTGACCCAAAGTCGAAGGTGACCCCCACGTCGGCGTCTGCCGGAGGAGGGGAGGAGGGCGGAGTCTGGGCGCGCTTGGACGAAGAGGAGGCAGATGCTTTCTTCTTCGCCACAGCGGACCTCACCACCTTCTTCGCCACCGCGGCCCTCGTCTGACGTGCGGACTCCTCTGGAAACTTTGGCCGCCGTGCGGCCTTGATGGGTCGTACCGGCTCGCCAAAAGTGGCATGTCGCAGGACTCGCCCTCTCCCCGTGGCCGGAGGATCAACATCCCCGGCCTCCTCCTCCGACAACGACTCGTCGGCCGCATCCTCAACAAGAGGAGCCTCGGTGCCGCCGCTGCTGGCCTCCCCAGCGGCCTCCACCCACCGGGCGAGCTCCTCCTCCTCTGCGGCCATCGTTTGCTTTGGGTTGCTTTGTGCTCGTAAGACCAAGTTCCCTATCATATGGTGTAAGACATATGCACTCTAGCGTATCTTATTGTCTTTCATGCTTAGTAACCCCTGAGCATATGCTATCTTCTGCCAGTTACTTTATGCTCATAGTTATTATCTTGCCTGCTTGCTTAGTGTTAGTTTTTTTGCAAGATATGCCTTGTCTATAAAATATAGGGGGAGTGTTGATCCTAGTATGTGTGCCGTGCAGTCCAAAGCACTTCTCTAGAGTGCACACATCTAGGGGGAGCCCGTCTATATTTTATAGATGGTGGGTTTGTCGTTGTTTCATTTTTTATCCCTTTGTGCAAATCCCATACTATCATCAATCCACCAAAAAGGGGAGATTGTAAGGGCATATTTATCCCTCAGTAGTTTTGGTGATCGATGACAATGCTTTTGCGGACTAATCGTGTGCAGTGAGCATTTCAGATATACCATGTCTAAGCACAAGACGATTTGGTGCCTCTCGGAGCTTATTGAAGACGGCATTTCTCTATGTTTCTTTTCGGTGGATTTGAGTCGTAGGAAAGCCGTACTATATATTAAGAGGGGGTTCGCGTTGGAAAGGTTTGGGTGGAATCAACACGTACACGTCTGTTCTTTTTTGCGCCACCTTTCCTTTTGGCTCTTTGGAGCATCCTCCGTCTCTCCGTATCTGTGTAAAATGAAGGACACCTAGTGTTGCTGATCTGGGGCATGCGGTAGTACTGCTCTTCGGAGCGGTAGTACCACAGGTGCTCACGGTAGTACCGCTCCTTGGGAGCGGTAGTACCGTGGCCTCAGACCAGGGGCAACTGCTCGAGCGGTAGTAGGGGCGGATGTAATTTTTTACATCCGCGCCCTACGCGGTAGTACGGCTCCGTTGCCGCGGTAGTACCGTGGGCTCTGGCCAGGCGCAGCAGCATGAGCGGAAGTAGGGGTAGATGTAATTTTTTACATCCGCGCCCTACGCGGTAGTACCGCTCCAGGCTTGCGGTAGTACCGTGTCGGATTTTTGCATAGATCAAAACTCAGCGGAAGTAGTCACGGATGTATTTTTATATGTCCGTGCCTTCCCAGCCTAGACTAGTCCTGCCTTGCGGTAGTACCGCAAGGGGGCGCGGTAGTACCGCGCCAGCGGTTCTACCGCTCCCTGCCTTAGCGCATCTGGGCTGGTTCTAGCCCCTGCCGTGCCAGCGGTAGTACCGCAGTTCTTCGCGGTGGTACCATGGGCCCGTGTGGTAGTACCGCTTGTATGGTGCGGTAGTACCGCGTGTCGCAGGCTGAGTTGGTGGATAACGGTTGGATTTGTTCTTTCACTATATAAGGGGAGTCTTCTTCTCCGAGTTGACCACCTCTTCCATCCCCAAGCTCCATTGTTGCTCTAAGCTTCATTTCCGCCTGATCTCTCTCCCTAGCCAATCAAACTTGTTGATTTTCTACACTACAAAAAAAAGACACATCCATGACATTTTGGGCTGAACGAAATTTTTTTCTGTCATACATATGACACTTCTATGACGATAATTGTGACAGAACCCGGTATCATCATAGATGTGGTGAGCTCCTACTTCTATGACAAAAAATCATGACAGAAAATGGGCTTTTCGTCACAGGCGGGCCGGAGACGCAGCTGCATGACATTCTTTGGGTCGCCCATGACGGAAAAACCATGGTAGAAGCGAGGGTAGGAAAATTTCGGGAGTTGCCGATTACGGTGGGAGGTCGGGGCCGAGCGATGCGCGCTGCTTTCTCTCGTATTAACGCACACGCTGCAGTGCGAGGCGTTGGCTCTACTCGAACCCGAAGCGAGGCGCTGGGCTCTAATCGAACTCGAGCGATTGCACCGCAGGCTACGCTGCTATCGAACCCGAGGGATCGATCGATGCCTGTTAACTGAACTCGATGGAGCGATTCCTTCGCTACTGCTGCTAACTGAAGCTGATCGATTTTATGAACAGTGAGCTTTGCGGGGGGGAGGGGTTGGATGAACAGTGAGCGGTGGCGTTGCCTCTACATGAACAGGACCCCCATGGTGTGGAGGGCTGGATGAACAATAGACGGTGGAGGGGTGGCCGTGAAGGGGTGGTTGAACAGGACCCCATGGTGTGGAGGGCTGGATGAACAATAGACGGTGGAGGGGTGCCCGTGGAGGGGTGGTTGAACAGTAGCCGGTGGAGTAGCGCGCGGTGGAGGCTGGATGAACAGGAGCCCGTGCAGGCTGGAGGAGGTCGACGGTAGCCCGTGGAGGCTGGAGGAGGTCGACGGTGGAGATGAACAGTATCCCGTGGAGTCCTATTTTGCAGTACGCCACACCCCTCCCGATGAACAGGACCCCCGTTTCGACCGTAGGAGGTCCGTTTCCTCTGTTGCGGTATGCCACACCCCTCCTGATGAACATGACCCCCGTTTCGACCGTAGAAGGTCCATTTCCTCCGTTTTGCGGTACGCCACACCCCTCCCGATCAACAGGACCCCCGTTTCGACCATAGGAGGTTCGTTTCCTCCGTTTTGCGGTACGCCACACCCCTTCCGATCAACAGGACCCCCATTTCGACCATAGGAGGTCCGCTTCTCCGTTCTTGATGACGCCACACCCCTCCCGATCAACAGGACCCCGTTCCAAACGTGGCCGATCGAACAAAACGCCGTTTCCTCCGTTTTGCGGTACGCCAGGCCTCGTTTCCATCGCTTGTTCCGTCCAAGCCGGTTGGCTCCCACGCGTTCCGTTGCCTCCCGATGAACACGACGGATTCCATTGCCTCCCCATGAACACGAGCCCTCGCCGTACGTATGCGCGACTAGGCGTTCGAGACCCCGCCCGTATGTACACATATGTGGCCGTATTTTCTTTCTTGCACCCTGGCCGCTGTACGTACGTGTACATGCTACGTGCGCGCCTCTACTATGACACGTGCACGCCTCTACTACGACATGTGCGCGCCTCTACATCGACCAGGTATATGCATATCGTTCGCGACTGTGGATAACAATGCTACGTGACGCTCGACCAGGTGGGTCCCGACCGCCGCACTTCCTTGCCTGCGAAGATGTAGCCGGCGGGTCCCAGCAGTCGGGGGGCGAATCGTTTTTTTTTTTCCCGGATGCACTTCCTTGGGTGCGAAGGTGTAGCTGCCGGGTCCCGGCGGTCGAAGCGAATGGTTTTTTTTTGCCCGGACGCACTTCCTTGCGTGCGAAGGTGTAGCTGCTGGGTCCCAGCAGTCAGGGGGGAGAATCATTTTTTTTGCCCGGACGCACTTCCTTGCGTGGGAAGGTGTAGCTGGTGGGTCCCAGCAGTCGGGGGGTGAATCGTTTTTTTCCGGACGCACTTCCTTGAGTGCGAAGATGTAGCTGGTGGGTCCCAGCAGTCAGGGGGCGAATCGTTTTTTTTCGGACGCACTTCCTTGCGTGCGAAGATGTAGCTCGTGGGTCCCAGCAGTCAGGGGCGAATCATTCTTTTTCGAAATACAGATGGCCCGTCGGTGGGACCCCTGTCGTGTGGAGGAATAATTATTTTACGCGTAATAAGGAGGCACTTCCTTGCGGCTGCCGTGGACCCGGTGTCCACCTGTCCACGTCTGATCCTCGCCCAATGGAAGTCGTTCCTTGACCATGTTGACCACACTGCGCCGAGAGCACCACGACAGTGGACGACGGTGAGGCCTAGGAAGGGGACGACGCGGAGCCGAGGAAGACGCGACAGTGGATGCACACGCGGAGAGGAGTACAAGGGTTCACTGGTTCGGCTGGGCTGCCATCGCCGCAGAATAACAGGGGGTGTGGGTGAGTGGAGGGATGGCCTGGCCAGTGGTGGGAGTAGTAGGGGGCGGCGAGGCCTCCGTGGCAGCACAGCCGGCCACGGGAGGCAGGAGCAGGCGACACGACCGATGCTGCTTTGGGCGGCTGGAGCAAGAAGACCAGAGGTTGAAGAAGCACGACTGTCGTTGGATGGACATCGTACGGTCACTGTAGCTAGAATCGTTTATTATTGACTAAGTTGACAAAGCCCTTGGTACGTCAACTTAGTAGGCCCACAGTGTCAGCTTCGAAACGGTGCGCCCAGATGTCGTGGGAGGAATCTTTTTTGGGCGGGTGAAGCTAGAATATCCGAGATTGAAGAAGAAGACGGCATCCGTTGGATGGACATCCAACGCCCATCGCTGCTAGAACTGTGTGTTGATAAGTTGACAAAGCCTTGCATACGCTGGCCAACTCGCTTTTTTAGGGACGCGTCAACTTAGTAAGGCCAGAAGTGTGTGGTAGAGAACTTATAGCCCATTTGAGATTTGTAAGAATGTGTAGCCCATTTTTGAATTCTAATGGAATTTACTACAGCCCATTTATATTTTGTTAAAAGTACAGCCCATTTCAACCAACCGTTCAAAACAGAATTCAATAAAATTTCCCACATTTTGATGGGATCCGAATATTTTTATCCCGAAATTTCTAGTCAGATTAAATACAATTTCAATATAAATTTATATTACGTAAAAATCCAATGAAACATTGCGCTCGCAACAATTAATGAAATGAAAATTTTCAATATTCCAAAAATAATATTTTATAAAGTAATCACTGTTTGGTGCATTTTTTAATAGTTACTACCCAGTTTCTATAATTACATCCCATTTATTATTTCTTAAAGCCCATTTTCTTGTCAAGCCTAATGCATCCCTCCTAGGAAAGATTTGCAGCCCAACGGGGCGGTGAATAACAACTTGACCTTGCCGGGGTATCCCTAAAATAAAGTATAGCTGGGCTAGCCATTTTCAGCTTGAAAAAAATTAATATCTGGGTTGGATATCTGGCCTGGGCTAGACGCGCCACAGCCTACCAGTTAATACCGCAGCGATGTTTTCGTTGTTGTTCAGAGGAGAAAAATTAATATCCGGGGTAAACATCGAAAAAATCAGCGGTGCTCACACCTCAAAAACACAAATACTGCTCGAGCTGCTTGGTCCAGCTGTCGGCCGCTTCTTGTGCAATTCTCTCGTTTATTGACTACTCCCTCCTTTCCGGTTTATAATGCTCAATTCAAAAATCTCACCAATCAAGGTAGATGGCGAGTGGTGGAATACTTTTTGTAGTTTTGTAAAGCACCTAATTAATGCTCTTGTTATCCTCAAAAAATTATGTTTATCAATGCATTAATTGCAATGCATGCATGCATGCATAATACATGCTTGGTCAATTTTCTCTTAATACTTGCATGCAATGATTTAATGCACCTTGGAATCTGAACATGTGATGGAAAACAACCAAATTCAGCCTTATAAAATGGAAAAACTAAAATTTTGAGATAAGCCCTATAAACCAAAAAGGAGGGAGTACATAGGTTGACAATGGTGTAGGACCGTGATGTCAGGAAACCAGGAGGAAGCAAAATAAATTATAGTTATATATATAATAAGGAGGCACTTGCGTACGTGAGGCTATGGACCTAGTGGGTCCCCATTGTTATCCTATCCAATTAAAGTCATCTCCTCGCCCGCGCGCGCTTTCCGCCCGAAACAATCAGCACCGGCCGCCCTGCTTCCCGGTGCAGGCGATTGCTCCGCCTTTGAACGACACAAGTGCCGTCCGTTCGTCCATCTGCAGCACACATTAATGATACGCGGTTGCCGAGGCGGCTACTCCGGCGCCACACGTCTGTCTCCCTCCGCCTACCACCATTGTTATATAAATCGCTGCGCCGGCCATAGCCGCAGTCATCTGCATCCGTTCCCTTTCTCCTGTCCACACCACTACTGCCCAGCATGGCTTCCTCGCGCTCCAGCGCTCTTCGGGACGGGCGGACGACGGACTACAAGGAGATGGCAGCCATTGTTGCCGACCAGCTGGCCGGCAGGCAGCCGGAGGACGACGACGTCCTAATGGAGAACATGGTAGTCGACGATCTGGTGCAAACCCCCTCCTCCAAGCCATCCTCGCCGGTGCATTTCACCATGACCATCGGCGAGGCCCGTGCCCAATATATGGACAGGGTGAGGCCGATGCGTGATGAGCAGTTCAGGGAGGCGCAGGCCGTCGCCGCCTACAAACACCATCTCCTCCAGCAGCACCTGCAGGCGGAGGAGCAGATCGCCGCGGGGCGGGCGGAGCAGGAGGCGCTGCTCGACTCGTACTGCTCCGCCCGCAAGGGCCTCCTCGAGCGCTGGCGGTACCTCATGCGGGTGGCGGAGGCTACGGCCGCCTAAAAAGAGGCTAGCAAAGAGGGCGATGAAGCGGGCGAGGCGCTGTTTGGCGAGACCGAGGATGAGGCAGAGGACAATGCCGGCTCCGATGAGTCCCCGCTCCGCTGGCGTCGACGACGCCCTGCTCCACCGAGGCCCCGCGGCGCCAACAACGAGGTAGAGGACACCGCCGGCTCCGCCGAGGCCCCGCCCCGCCAACAACAAGGCAGAGGACATCACCGGCTCAGCCGAGGCCCCACCCTGCCATCAACGTGGGGGACGATTTCCATCGCTCCGCTGAGGCGCCGCCCGCCGGCAACGAGACATAGGACATCGCCGGCTCCGCCGAGGCCCCGCCCCGCTGCCAACGAGGCCGCGCCACACAGAAAACAAGGAAGAGTAGAACACGGTAGGTCGCCGCTGCTCGGGTCCAAGTAAGGCCACCGCTGCTACCCTCCGGTTGAAGCCAAGCTAGGCGGGTTGACCATTGACGGCCGATTAGCTTCTTGGCAGCGACGTGGAGTCGGAGAGCTGCGCTGGAGAAGAACGCTGCTTCTACTTAACTGCTGGTGCAGTTATTGATCGACACGTGGCCCAACAGGCCACATGTCGATTACGCAATCGCACCTGCAGCTAAGTCATCAAGCTTCGCTCGCCTGGGACACAGTGTGGGTAGCTTCGTTAATTAATTATACCTCCAGCACCCCCTTTTTAGTTTTTTTGAAAAGGAGGATGACCCCTGACCTCTGCATCAGGGGGATGCATGCGCCACAAACACCCCTTTTAGTTGAAGAATGTATGAAATGTAATGAAATCCGGCATGTTTATATGAAATCCGACCGTGTATGAATGAATTTATTTCGATTAGTTTGAATTCCTGTATCACTGGCATTGGATGAACATGCAAAACAATACGTACTAGCATTATTCTCAGGGTGATCACCACGTTTGCAGTAGTTTCACATGTACTCCCTCCGGTCCTTTCTAGTCTACATACAAGTTTTGTCTGTAGTCAAAGTATCTCTACTTTGTCCAATCTTATAGAAAAAAGTATGCACTTTCACAATGTGCGAAGTAAAAAGGAACAGAAGGAGTACAAAGAGTTTGAGCAGCTTTTAGCGCTTTCAGACATTGCAGTCAAACACACAGGCCTGGCAATTCATAGAGAACATTCAAAACAATCGATGATTATGAATCTCAACGACTCACATGTCAGAGGCAATATTTACTTCACAACTAAAGAATAAAGAAAAAATTAATCACCGCTGCTGACAGCAAAGGGCGTCCCATTCAAAAATATCAAACGCATATCTTGCTAAAATCAATGAGCAAAATTTGACAAGGTTGTCCCATTCCAAAATATCAAATGCCTACGATTGTGGAATGGGCAGGGTTTTCCATCGATTCGGACATTGACATGGCACCTCGTGCTAAATAAACCAGTTGTTCTTTTGTGCGGTTCCACCAAAATCAACCAAATTGCCGTAGCTTTGTATGATTTCGCGCTTATATGTTGCAACGCCTTGAACTTATGGGCACCTCCTTTCTCGTGGTGGAAATGAATGATTTGATGTATTCATGAACATTTTGTGCAGTTCCCATTGAAACCAAGCCGAGCACCCCTGTTTGCACAAATACAAAAAAGTGATTAGTATAAAGCAAACTGTAATATGAATTGACAGTTTCAACAGGCACATACATGGTCCATGTAGAGCACACTTTTAGAAAAATGGAACAAACCGGAAAGAATCCTAGAACAACATTGTACTCACAAGCATCACAAAGAAAAAAATGGAGATTTGTCGAGTCCATTGAGCTGAAGTTAGTTTGGTATTGTGGGGAGTAATGTAACCATCCTTCAACTGCTCCTTCCGATGAGAAGATAGACAGGGCTTCTTCATCCCGGCATAATCGGAACTAGTCACTTCACGTACTCCATATTCTTCTTCGAGAGGAAGATGATCCCTGTTTGCTCGAAAAAAGGAAAGGAAATATTTAAAACAAAGATGATGAAGCACTTCTCAAGGACAATACCACTTTTTCATGACAGTATCTAAACAGTAGCACAACACCAATAGAGATGACAAAGCTCAATCATACGGATGAAATCAGTGGGTGAGTACCAACATTTGTCAGGAGGCTGATTGTGTAGAACATACAGATGAAGCACTTCTCCGGACCATCTATTGCTATCTACGGGGGTGGCCATGCTTACTATATACTCCTCGATTAGTTTAATGTTTCCAACATCTTGTGCAGTTCCACTAAAATATATGGTATCTTCAAAGAAGATCCCTGTTTGCACAAGTAGAGATAATTGCATATGGCATCAAATCAGTGGCAAAACAATTGCTCGTTCCAGCCATAGCAATAAATTAAGATGCAAAACTATATCATTACTTGTGTCATCACAGCCCAAAGTGCTTCATTACAAAGACCGGAAGTTGATTTTTGTTTTTCTTCCGCTTGTTCTTCCCCTTCATCACTTGGTTCAATAATGCATAAGCTTTGCCTTCAATGTAAGATTTGGCATGTCAATTAGGGAGCAAAAGTATAGTACTAAACTTAATTTTACTGATGAAAGTGGCAAAATACAGGCCAACAGTTGTGAAATATCCTTATCTTACCTCAATGGGATATTACGGTGCACATACTGATTGGAAGTCTTGTCTCCATTTGTGTAGTTCATTAAAATCAAGCAACATTATCGCATAAGTAGCACAACATATGAAAGCACACTACGTAATCATGTGAAAGAAGGCTAGTACTGACCTCTCATGATGCGGAATTCAAACAACTCACAAGAAGAAAGATCTGAACCAAATTCGCCTTAACGGATAGGAAGTAAGATCTCCTCTCGTGCAGTTCCACTAAGATCAAGCAATCAAGCAACGTTGTCGGTGTGACATTTTGGTTGAACTGCACAAAACACTTTAACACTCTTAAAACAAAAGTGTTTTGTGCAGTGCAACAAAAGGTCACAATGGCAACGAGGTGAAGTAGATAACCCTGTTTACATAGAGGTGCAAAGGAAACAATTAGTGGTCAATAACGGTGGATAACACAGAAGCCAACAAAAAGAAGCATCTACCTTATCTAAATGGGAAAGAAAGCAAGACAGTAGCATTTCTCAAACGGTGGCATTGATTAATATTAAGATAGAGATTATATTAACAATAAAATTCATTAAACGTGTAATTTGCTTTTAACTGTGGCATTACATCAATTTTCCTGCGGCATTATTAGAGGGTGTTTGTTTACAGGGACATTTTGGTGTAGGGACTAAAAAAACTCCGTGTCACCACATCTAAACCAAACAGGAGGGACTTTTCGGGACTAAAAGTGGGCATTTGGGACTAAAGAAAGAAGACCCCGAGGGAGTCTTTTTGGGACTTTTCCAGTAGTTGCCCCTGCCACGCATCGCACCTTGTTTCTATTAGTTCATTACTAGGGGTAACATGGTCTTTTATCATGTCATTTAATAACCTCTAGTCCATGTTTATTCCCTAGAACCAAGCAGGTAGGGACTAGGGAGTTTTTTAACCAAATAGGGCCTTAGATTAACAACAGCTAATGAGTTGCAGACGGTGGGCGACCAGCACCATGTGCATCTACCGATGTCTTGTGGTCATGCACACCTGTTGCAACAAAGAACAAACAACCAAGGAGCATATTTGTGTTGGTCCCAGTTTCGTTATCTTTAGACACCTTTCCCTATGTGAGCGCAGCAAATCTAGTCCTGCTCAAACTCTACAGCCTTGTCCCTTCCTTTCCTTTTTGAACTAGTACTTTCGCCCCTTCCTTTCCTCTTTGAACCACGTCCTATATTTATGCGATACAACTTTCCCCACTACTTTCCCCCATTCCTTTCCTCTTTGAACCACGTCCTAGATTCATGCTATACAACTTTCCACCTTCATTTCCTCTATGAACCACGTCCTAGATTCATGCTATATACAACTTTTCCCACTACTTTCCCCACTCCTTTCCTCTTTGAACCACGTCCTAGATTCATGGTATACATGCAGCTAGAGCAATGCATGTGGAGTAAGTAAAATATACCTTAAGGTTCTTGGGGCATGGTTCGGTGGGCGACGGGACGGCTGCGAAGAAGAAGGGGTCGAAGGCCCTCCCGGGCCGCCGCTGGGTGGAAAGTGAATAGTAGTGCCGGTAGTGGATTCCCTCCCTCGCCGACGGCGACAGCGTTAAGCCTCCTTCCCTTCCCGGCGGACGGATCCTGCTGGCTCTTTGAGCAGCAGTGAGGGGAGAGAGAGGCCAACGAAGTCTTGTTTAGATCTGGAGAGGGCGAGAGAGTGTGAAGAGAGCAACTACAAGCTACCGAGGCTCCAGGAGAGGCGAGAGAGTGTGAAGAGAGAACCAAGTACTGGGCTCCAAAGGTGAGAGGGCGAGAGAGTGTGAAGAGAGCAACTACAAGCGCCGAGGCTCCAAGGTATATATATATATCTTGGAGAGAGAGTGTGAAGCATGCAAACCCTAGAAAACATTTTGACCACCAAAGAATCCTCCTGGCAAAAATTATGCTCAAGTGTAGTTATCGAACCCGAGACCTCAAGTTTGCTGAGCGAACAGGCTAACCAGCTACACGACCCTCCCGTTATGTTCAACGAGAGGAAAATAACCTTTTATACATTCCTGCATTCGTGTGACAGGCATGCCGTGTTTTTTTGTGTGTGTGAGAGTCATTAGGATTTCAATCATAATCGTGTCATGTGGCTTTGGTGGTAAGACTATCCACAGTGGTGTAGAAATAATGCAGCCTTAGTCACCTTACCTCTCTCCATGTAGTATGTTGGGTCCCACCAGTCAGAGGGTGAAACAAACAAATTAATAAGAAAAATTAAAAGCGCCAGCGGTGTCCAATTGATCCCTCTGTTCGCTCACGTACTATTTTAAGTTAATCCTTATTATAACATGACACAAATTTTGGGCACTTGTATTCGACTTAAGTCAGTGTGCCACCGTATCTCGTATACTTACTAATCCCTCCGTCTAGGTGTAATAAGTCACGTTAGAAGGTGCAACGGGACCAAGGTGCGTGTGTGTGCGTGTGTGTGTTTAACAGCATGTGTGTGTTAGAGAGTGCGACAGATCGACCTACTCCTACAGAGATATGGTGTGTAGTGTACGATTTTAGCCGTGAGAGTCGGTGCATCCTCTCGTTTCCGGGCGTGTCCGGTAGGGACATGCAGACAGCCACGCCCGCCTCCCCGACCAGCCCTGGCCCACCCAAAGCCCCTCCATCGCCAGCAGGCTTCCCGCCTCAAACGGTCAGCGCTCCAGAGAATCGGTGCCGCATTCATGCCCGGCAGAGCGGACGCGACCTCTCACCGGGCGCAAGAGTGATGGTTGCTTCGTCCGTCCAACTTATCGCTGGGTCTATGTGATTTGACGGCTCATTGGTCTTTATTATCGAGGTGGTAGGACTGCTGGATGTCCCACGCTTTCAGCGAAAGGAGGTAGTAGATTACAATTTTCTCCATTCTTACAGCGGAGTAGTGCAAGAGCAGTGAAAACACGTAGGCTCAGTGATTACATGGCCCACCTCACACTATCACCGTGCGACACCTAACTCTTTACATAGTACTCCCACCGTTCCTAAATATTACTAGATGAGTCCCCGCGCGTTGCCGCGGAACGGCGGTATATCTCTTTGCTCAAAATTATCAATTTCATAGAACTAAAAAAATCTATAACCGCATGACAAATGTGGTAGCCAAACTAAATAAACTCCCGTCATCATTTAGATCATCCCATGTAAGGAAAAAAGATCAGCCAACTCCTACTGCATAATGGGATTATATTTTTCTTTTTGACATGTTAATGGGACTTAAAAGCTCACTTACATGCATGCTACGGTGCATGCTTGCATGCAGAACATGTTGATGTGATTTAAAACCCACTCACATGCATGTGCCACGGTATTTCTGCATGCTTGCATGTGGCTTAGTGGGCCTCTCAACGCCTAGATCGACGGCTATTATGACTGATTTACTTCATCTAACGACTACGTCAATTTTGATGATGTGGCTCAAGGAGAGGATAGAGAATTCCTAGTAGTGGGGGCTAGCTATTACTAGTAGATAAGTCTTTGTAGAGATTCCACTAGGTGAACTACATACGGAACAAAATGAATGAATCTACACTTAAAATGCATCTATATACATCCGCATGTGGTTAATGGTGAAATCTCCACAAAGACTTATATTTAGGAACGGAGGAAGTACTAGTATAGTACTAGTATAGTACTAGTAGGTACTGTAATTTATCAGCGAGATAAATTTGTACAATGTTATGAAGCTTCCAGCTCCTGTTACATGTATCTTGCGTCCAAGATTGCCTGTTGCAACATTTCATCAAATACAAAGGAGACTAACATGCATGCTATTGCATCTCAATGATTGACAGATCATAGCAAATATGTACTCCCTCCGTTCCAAAATAAGTGTCTAACTTTGTGCAAACTTTAGTACAAAGTTGTACTACTACTAAAGTTGACACTTATTTTGGAACAGAGGCGTGTAAAGAAAAAACGATCCATGCAGTCCCTAGCCCTTGAACCGTGAACCCTGACCAGGCTTCAATTTGCTGGCAACGGTCGAGCTTCCTAATAAATGAAGTTTGCAACCTTTTGACCATCGGATCATTTTGTGCAGTTTCACCAAAATCGAGATGAGCATCCCTGTGGCAAAGAAATTGAAGAAGCGTGATTAGAATAAGATTACTAGGACTAGTTGATGAGACATAAACTCATCACAAATACAGTACGTAGAAGCCAGTAGAGGTATCAGGTATGTGCGGGGAAAAGAAGTAGAGAAATATCCACAGGGAGTGATGTGGGCAGCTGAAGCAGTGGTGCAAGCCGGCTGTAAAGGGAGTTGTACCTGAGGGACGTAGCTCAACCTTGAGGAGGGCGGCGGGAGGCGGCAACTACACACGTCGCGGCAGTGAGCAAGGGACAAAAGCAACCTCACCGGCTTTGTGAGAGAGAACGGCGGGGACCCCTGATCGGGACATGTCGACAGTGGGTTTTCACCGTCGGCGACGGCCACCGCATCTACACTAAGCATCCACCCCTTCCCCAAGCGGACGTGATCCGCCGGGATGTTAGAGATGTGGCCACGCTGCTTTGTGCGAGAGAGTGTGAAGAGAGCAACCCTAGCAAGCAAATCACAGAGGGCTGGCCCGTCCTGACTATGTATATAGTGGAGCGGTTTCCTTTTCTCTCCATATGAACCTATCATATTGTGTACGTGGCACTGAAGAAAAAAATTATTTATAAATGACGCGACACCTACTAACCTTGCGCTTGGCATCTCCAAAATATTAACCTTGCGATTGGCTCTTCGCCTCTTCGGGAAGTCGAGCAATAATGGTAGTGCAGTATATACCGTTTAGGCTATATGAGACCGAATGAATTGCTGCACGTCCACCACGTGGGCGAGGGTCGAGGGGCGAGGGAGAGTGCTACTACATACGAAGCAAAATGAGTGAATGTACACTCTAAAATACGTCTATATACATCAGTGTTTGGAGTATGTACTAGTAGTTCATATTGAAATCTACCAAAGGACATATATATTCCAAACAATATGATATAATCTCTATAACCAAGGTAGTAGGGACGAGGAGTAAACAGAGGGAGTAGTAAATTTTTCTCCTCGTCCTGCGAGCCACCGCGCGCATGGGTGAGGGAGGTGCAAGCTTCACCTCATCCTGCGAGCCACCGCGCCCGTGGGCGGGGGAGACGGCGTACTAAGCAAGCTTCTCCTCGTTGTGCGAGTTGACGGGACACATCAAAAGTACTCCAGTGTATAGAGCCTTGCCTCTAAGGTAGGCCCCACATGGTTTGCCTTTTTTTTAATTTAACATAATGCGTCAAGTCGCAATTTGTTTGTTCACCCGTGGTAGACGATCCTCCCTCCACCAAGTGGACAACCAAAGACACGTGCCAAATTACCACATGGGCTGCCTTTTTCATACGTAAATGAGCTCCACCGTGTACCCGCGCGGGTGTGGTTGGGAAAGAGACGGGAGTACGTGCGCCGTGCATGCACCTCTTCTCTTCGTGCACGGCCCCCACCTACGTGGGTGTGTGTGAGAGATACAAACCGCGTTCGTGAGTGTTTTTTGTTTTGTGGTGGGGGTGGGGGTGGGGTGGGGGGTTGATTTCGTGAATTATTTGTGGGAATATGTGTCGATGACATCTCAAACAAAATTTTGCATTCAATGTGTGTGAAATGGAGGCCTATCCATATCATACATAGAGGGTCGGGCAATCCACGAGAAGAGAGGGAGGGGTCATAGCTATCAATAGAGTCGAAGAGAGGATCAAGTGGGTGGGTGCGAGATCGATGAAGAGATCCATCGAAATTGTGTGTGTGTGTGTGTGTGTGTGTGTGTGTGTGTGTGTGTGTGTGTGTGTGCAAGTCAAAGATATAGGGCGACTGGCCTACCGGAATGTTAGAGGGCACATGTCAAGTTTGTGTGTGGCAGGGAGACATGACTAGAGCGCTTGATGTATCGGTGTGTGGGGGTGGGGGGTGGGGGGAGGGGTAGGCAGAGGCCTAACTATAGAGGTACAACGACTCGTATATGTGTTGAGAAGGAGAGACCCAGCTATGTCTTGAGGGAGATCGGTCGACATCCATACATAACTGAAGGACGGGAAATATGATGGGACAGAGAGAGAGAGAGGAGAGAGAGAGAGAGAGAGGGAGGGAGAGAGAGGGAGAGGGGTAGAGTGTTGGATGGGTGATGGAGTTGCTTCTCGGAGATGTTGGGAGAGGCCTACTAGACAAACTGAGGGTGGAACTGCAATGTTATCAATAAGAGTGGGAATGTGTTTCTGTGTGTGCCTGTGCGTGATAGATCTGTCGGGACGCATCCATGGATGATGAAGGGGAACCATGTGTTTGGTAAGCAAACCTAACTAGATCGGTAGATCAATTGTTGTTTGTCGGAGGAAAGGGAGAGACACAGCTAATGAGGTAGATCGATCGGTGTGTGGGTAAAAATGAGTTATAAGGACCTAGCTGGCTATATGTATAGCGAGAAATCGGTCGGTGTACGTCCATTTGTTAGAGGCAAATAAGGCCCAAATGAGACGGATAGACAGAGAATGGAGCTAGGAGGTGGTGCGAGAGGGCCAACTACTAGCTAGATAGGGGGAGGAGTGCGGTTGTGAGATCAATGAAAAGAGGCGAGAGTTTACACGTGTGTCTCCGACCATATGAGAGACACGAGGCAAGGACACATAAAGGAGGAGATTGAAGTTGTGTGTGTATGCTGTAGGCAGGCATCATTGGAGAGGTTTATCGATCGGTGTGTGTCAGAAAAGAGTTGTGGAGACTCGGGAGAACGACCTAAAGAAAAAAAAATGAATGTGCCCGTGGATAGAATGCCGCGGGAGGGGAGGGCGAGGAGGGCGTGTGCATGCACGAGAGAAAGTTAGTGGTAGCTACAAAGGCTAGAGGATTGTGTGGGTGTAAGAGACTAACAAAGATCATAATTTGATATGAAAGCGGATTCATATATTTGAATAGTAGATCATAGTGTTTTAAACATTGCATGCATGAATATAGTGGTGATACACGTGTTGTGCACATGTTATACCATAATGTGATAATGCATGGCGTTTGCAACTCACAGCTAAATGCCGAACAATCTAAACCATACTATACATCAAACAATCTCACATTTTATTTGAATTTGTGATAATGTGCGGCGTTGGCAGTTTACAACTAAATATCGAGCAATCTAAACAATACTATATATCGTACATTCTCACATTTTATTTGAATTTGTGGTAATGTGTGGTGTTTGCAACTCACATCTAAATACTTGTAGGCGTAGGGGGCGGGGCACCATACATAATGTGATAAACACATTATACATATGAGACATGGTTTAGATTATGAAGATCTAGCTAGAGCTAGAAATGTAATGTGATTTGAAATCAAAATAAAGTGGATTCAAAAAATCTAGTTCGAGTTCATATAGTACACATAGTTCATATGTAACTCGACACTAATCATGTGGTGTGCTATGAAGATAATACACAAATGATGGTTTAACTTGACAATATTGATGATTGTAGATCTTATTAAAACAGAGAAACGAATTCAAATGCTTTGACTTCACAACAATCATTACTGTAGATCTTATTCAAATTTAGTTCATATTGAAGCGGTAGTATATACGTTTGGAATGCACTAAAACATTCATTTGAGTAGTAGGTTGCATGCATTATACACATAGCGAAATATTTTAATTGACATAACATGAATTCAAAGTTTTGAATGACATTTGTAGTGTGCATTGATTTGGTACAGTACACGTTAGGCTTGTCCGGAAATTTCAACCCGCGCCTTGTTAGCCCGAAATATTTAAGATATATCTTTGTCTTGTTGTGCTCCGACAACTCCCTCCATCTCAACCTGCGCCTTGCTATTCTGAAATTACAACGCGCGCGAAAACTCCCACCTCCTATGAAATCCCGACACGCGAAATGCCCGTGGTACCCCTGAACCGAAAGAACCGCCTCAAATCGATGGGGGGTACTTTCGTAACTTACCCCACATTTCGGACAAGCGCGTATCTAAGCCATGGTTCCCCACTGCCATCCCATCCGCCCACCCATTTGTACACCAAGGCCGCGAAAACCCGCGATGAAACCCCACACCCTGCTCCGTCCGCCACCCAGCCGGAGCCTCTTCCCCGACGACGTCGTCCATAGCAACACCTCGATGTTCCTCATCCACCGTACCTGATGAGGAATCGTCGTCGATCTCATCGTCCCGCCGGTTCAGCCACCCCGTCCTCCACCTCCAAGGAGCTGCCCCGATGTTCCCCTCGCCTTTCGCGCCACCTCCATTCCCACACCGCCATCTTCACCTGCACCACCGGAACAGCATCATCATCACCGTTTCCTCGGATGAAGTTGCGGCCTAATCGGCGCCACCAAAGAGGCTGTACACTAATCGCCGCATTTTCTTCTTGATTCGATCTCACGGTGCTTCCGGCGCTCGATCCTGAGCCGACACGGCGCAGCTCCATCCACGGCGGCGTCGCCGGCCACTTCCTCCACGACGCCGCCCTCGGGCGGCGACGTCCACATCAAGAGGAGCTCCTGCTGCTTTAGCTTCGCCGCGCTGCTTTCTGCTCTTGCTCTCGGTCCCTGCCGGTCTCGCTCTTGTTATTGCTCTTGCTCGCGCTTGCTCTCGCTCTTGCTCTTGCTTATGGCGCTGCTCGATTTGGCTACACTTCAGTCGACTGAATCGACTTTTAGGTCAGTCGATTTTAAATGGGTTGGCTCGCCGGGGTGAAGGAAGAACCAGCCGCAGCGGGGAGGGGGGCTCGCCGGAGAGGTACCCCACTATCTATCACAGGGTTCAGGATGGGGGCGGTGGTCGCCGGCGGTGGCGGGGCGTTGGCGGGGCGGTGGCGTGGGGATCGCCGGAGAAAAGGCTCGGCACGTGGGGGCCTAGAGGGATGACTGGGGCGGCGGCAGACCGGTGGCAGGGAGTGTTTTCGGGGCGGGCGTGGCGACGCACCGCCGGCCACGGGCGGCGGGTGGCTGCTGTTTGGCCGGTGGTGGCTGGTGGCTCAGGGGGGTGGAGGTTGAAGATGAACCGCAGACCCTTGATTTCATATCCAACGGCTGCAAAATGACCAGAGATGAAAAAGTCAGTCGACCGACGTGTAGCCTCACCTTGCTAGTGCGTTCAGTTTCGACAGCAAAATTCAGTTTCGACAGCAAAATTCATTTTCGACAGTTAGGTTCAGTTTCGACAATTAAGTTCAGTTTCGACAGTTAAGTTCAGTTTTGACAGTTAAGTTCAGAGATGAGCGGCTGATGTATTTTACATCTAGCACTTTGTGGTTATGTATTTTACTCATGTATTGGAGATGCTATTAGAATTCCACTCAGGTTAATGTTGTTCGTTGTCTCTCTTGTCCTGCTTCAGCCTCGGCGTCGTACAACTCACCGGAGCTGCTCCAATGACGAAACCCTCCATCACAGTGAGCAGTACCTCGGCTCCATCTCCAGACGCCTAAGATCTTCTTTCCCTCCTCCGACAGCAAAGTCAGCCGGAGCATCCTCACCGGCCAACCCAATCACGCTGAGATCGACATGGCTTCGCCAAAGAGGTTGTACACTTGTTGCATCTCTTTTTTACTCTACATGTTATATATATTGTCCACTGAGCACATGGATTTGTTCCTTTAGTGTCTCCTTGAAAGAAAAAACGTAGGAATTTTAATTTTCACTTGTCCTCCTTTTCAAATTCCTATTCATGAAGCACAAGACTAAGAGATAGTAGCATAATAGCATTATAACCATACATTTTCTTGTGGTTTGACTTAATCTCACCATGCTTCTTTGCATCCTGTGATCTTTCAATTGTTGTGAATCAAACACCCAGTTGGCGTAAATCCTATGTTTTTAAATTCTCTGTTTTGCACGTGCATTCCTATCCTATTCCTGTCTATTTCCTATCCCTGCATTGTTGGAATCCTCCAATTCAAACGAGCCCTTACAGAATTACTTCAATGAAAATCTTGCGTGGTTTGTCCCGCCTCGCCAAGGCCGTCATTCACCCCAAATTTCAGCTGCTCCAACGATAGAAGGGTCCAGACAACAGGATCCGCCTCCAGACTGTCTTTTCGCCGCCTCGGATCTTTCTTCCCTTACCGCAGCCATTAAAACTGCATTACCATCATCAACCGAGCAGATGACCTCGAGGACTACACGGGTCCGCAAGAGAGGTCGCACTCTTCGTGGTTCCGCCACGTTATGCATCGCTTAATATTACATGCTACTTTATCGCCTTGTTCACCGATTAGACTCGAGTCACTCCAAACTAATGGTCAAACTTGAGTTTTTAAATGGTTGTGGGATACATATCGGGCCGTATCAATAGTATCTATCTACTATCTGGTTAATCTCCGTGTCTACTATGAGTTTCATGTTGGGTGGGAAACAAACAAGAAAGAAGCCATTATCTGTCTTTATTAATCAAGCCATTATCATCTGCTATTATTGGTTTTGGGTCTATCCACAGGTTGCTACCATCACTCTGGATTTACGCATGCACTCCTTACATAATCTCACTATGTTTTATTCCTATGCATGACAGTTATTGTAAACAATGGAACTGAACATGTAGAGCAAAAGAGACGAGCCTTGTGTGGCAATATAATTTCATGCAGACGCCGCTCCATGGTAGGCGCAAAGGCAGCCCCCTCCACGCATTTCGGATTGTAATCGAGAGGAAGATATCTGCTACGAGGGGGATTCGGAAGGAGAAGATAACTCCTATTTACCCCCGAGGTCTTCGCTCTAACTTGGCATGCCGATGTTGGTTATATCATGCATATGGTGTCTTGCATTGCTTACTTTATACATCAAATATGTCATCTCGCTTAGTTTAGACATCCTTTGTGCGAATGCCATCTGCTTAGTTTATTCATCATTTATGTGAATTATGCAACACCACCTTGTTTAGCCAGGCATCATATATGTGAATTTTGCAATGCCATCCTACTTAGCTACCATCTTATATGTAAATTATATCAGGCCATCCTTTTTTTCGTTACATATTACATTTGTCAACAATGTTAGTACATTCAATCGCTCTTCGTGGTGCATCAGCCATTTGACACGGTGATGGCAAATTTGGAGTGAAAACAAGGTCTTACGAGCAGACTATGCTATCGACAAAGCGCATATCTCGCTGGTTACGGATAGCTCCTCGGAGGAGGATTCAGAGACAGATGACCAGTCCCTATTCCCCGAGGTGTATGCTCTAACTTGGCAAGGTGGTTATGTTGCTCATATCGTATGTATGGTGTCTCGCATTGCTATGCCATTTGATTAGTTTAGACATGCTTTGTGTGAATGCCACCTTGCTCGTGTCTAATTACCATATATGTGAATTATGCATTGCCATCTTGTTGCAAGACATTATATATGTGAATTATACAATGCTATCTTGTTGCAAATGCATTATATATGTGAATTATGCAATGCCATGCTATTTAGCCAATCATCATGTATGTGAATTATATCATGCTATCATTTTTTGTATTACGTGTTCCATTTGTCGACAACGCGTTTGTATATTCAACTACTCTTCCTGTGCATCGGCCATTTGAAGTGGTGATGGAAGTATCTCGAGTGAAAACAAGGTATTCAGAGCAGATAATGCTACCTGCTGAAGCAGACATCTTCTTTGAAGAGCTACTCAGAGGAGGATTCAGAGACTGATGACCAGTCCTATTTCACTCCTGAGGTCTATGCTCAAACTTGGCAGGGTTATGTTACCCATGTCATGCATGTTGTCTTGCATTGCTTAGTTTTTACATCATATATAGATTGCCATCTGCTTACTTGCTTACTATATAAATCATATATTTGAATTATATCATGCCATCATGTTTACATAGTACATACACATCATCTATCTGAATTATGGCATGGCAACCCATTTAATAAAGACACCATATAGTTATATCATCTCATCCTGTTTACTGTTTACAGTCATCATATTTAGAATTATGGCATTCTATCCATGAATGTATATGAATTATGGCATGCCAACCTATTTAATAAACACATTATATAGTTATGTCATGTCATCCTGTTTACATAGTCTCATATTTTGAACTATGTCTTTCCATCTTTTAGTTAGCCATCATAATGTGAAATTGTGTCATGTTATCCTGTTTAGTTAGCCATCATATATGTGAAATTGTGTCATGCTATCCTGTTTGGTTAGACAACATAAATATGAATTATTTCATGCCCTCTTTTATTCCCCAGTATCCATTGCACCTGTCTATCATACAATATCTATACTTTCAATTACTTTTCTTTTTTTTCAGCCATTTGAATTGGAGAGCGCGATGGCAGTATCTAAGGGAGTAACAACACGGTGTTCAGAAAAGATAGTGCTACCAGTTGATGCAGATAGAACCACGGTTGTACTTGCCCAAGGACCAGATCCACCGCACATAACCCAGACTCTCATAGATTGTACCCCTACCCAGTTGGACAGAGAACCAGCTACACCCCTTCTAACCCCAACCCCGCAGATAGTAACCCAGCCCAGTTGACACAAAGACCGTCTCCACCACAGAGCACCCAAACACGAGCGGTTAGTAAGGGAACTGCAGTGCCCAAAGCATGAGGACCACCACTCCGAATCCCAACTCAACGCTTAAAGGAGAAGAATATTTGTTCTCGTGTCGTGTTCTGTAGCTATGGTTCATACTCCTTTGCTCTTGCATTATCAGTATTTACTCATACCAACTATTTTCAAATTTGAAGGATGGAATTGAAACTCCAATGGCGCAATAGCAGGTATGTTTTAAACCTGTTTCTTTAACTGGTTTGCTGTTGTAACCTGCTCTATGTTGATTTCAGTTTCAATTGAATAAACAGTTATGTTCTCATGTCATGCACATTACAAGTGTTTTTATTGCTCTATAGTTACCCACACTTATATTCTGTCTATTCTGCTTTGTCTTGAACAAATATTATTTGAAATGTGTCTCTATCTTGATTTGGCAACAAAATCTAGAATGATCTGAGACCATAAAGTGACCATGGTACATAGATATATGTTTGTTTCATCCGTTATCCCGTCCACTTTACTACCGAACTCATTTACCAAAATGAGTTACATATACAACATGGTAAACATGTGATGTGTCTCGCTTGTTTCTCTTTTAGAATGCGGAAAAATATTGGAGAACAGTAGACCGCATTATCCAATGGTAAAGGAAGTAATGCAGATAAGGTTCAAGATAGTGAGACATCCCTCGTTGGTCTCCAAGAAAGTCGATAAAAACTATCTTGACGACGGTGAGGGAACCCAAAAGTCCTGTCTTGATGTAGTGTTCGAGTTATCGGCCACTACTGCTGGCACAAGCTCTTGAACTCACCGCCTGAATCAGTTCGCTTTTCTTGAGTCTCAACTTCAAGTTGAAAGACATCAATCGAGATGTCCTGACAGAAGTCAAGGACCGAGGAAGTCCTGCAGAATTCAAATGCATATTTTACGGTGCAACAAAGAAGTTACTGGAGGATTTAAGCGCCAAACAAGAGAAAGTTAATAAGCTTGCTAAGCATCTTGCCAGCATTATGGGTACCTGAATATTGTTTCTTGAGATCTTACGAAGTGGTTTCAGCCTGGATTTGTTTTGTCATGCGGCGTTTATTTGCGCTTGGTCGCCAACTTTGACAACCGGTGTATATGATATGCTGCTTTGTTCCCTATATTTGCACCTTTGGTGGCGAACTTTGATGCCCAAAGTGGATGTAATATGTGTAACAGCCGTGATAGCCTAGCATAAGTTGCTTGCTTATTTATTTCCTTGTTGTCTTGTTTATTTGTCTGCTTGTAGTCAGTGCAGTTATTTTTAAAACTAGGCCACAATAACCATGGGCTAACATTTACTGTAGTGACACTGGGCCTCCTACGGGTCGTAGAAACAGTGGGCCTTCTACGGGCCGTAGAAACAGTAGACCTTCTACGGGCCGTAGAAACAATGGGCCTTCTACGGGCCGTAGAAACAATGGGCCTTCTACGGGTCGTAGAAACAATGGGGCTTCTATGGGCCGTATCATCAATGGACCTTATACGGGTCGTATGACCATAACGGGCCATCGTTAATAGGTCGTATTTGATGACGCTATGAAAACGGCCCAATGTATTAACGGACCACAAACGGGCCAATGTAACCACGGGCTGAATTTGGCCCACAAGCAGAAAATGACAGTAACGGGCCATAAGTAAACGAATGCTGGAAATGAGCCCAAGAATAGATGGGCTCGAGAAGGCCGAAAGATAACATTCTTTGAAACGCCCAACTGAATAACGGGCCCTTAATGGGTATAAAGTGATATCTTTGTTCATTACGGGCCTGTTTCACCACGGGCCGTTAATGGGTGTAAAGTGATACCTTTGTTCATTGCGGGCGATTTCACCATGGGCCGTTAATAGGCCAAGAGTTACATAGGGCCTCATATGGGCCGAAAGACGTCATGGGCCATACATGGGCCAGAAGTGAAAACGGGCTGGAATCATATTGGATGGCCTAGATGACGCTACTGGGCCTAATTCGGATAAGGCGTAACAGGCCTTGGGTTAGCGGGCCGTAAATGGGCTATATGCGAACAGGCCGTTAACAGGCTTTCCATATTGTGTTGTTCCCTTGCTTGCTTGTGTGTTTGTTGTCGTTGCATCATATAGGTTGTTCACCTAGTTGCACATCTAGACAACCTACTTTGATGCAAAGTTTAAATTGGCAAAGAAAAGCTAAAATTTGTTAGTTGCCTATTCACCCCCCTCTAGTCAACTATATCAATCCTTTCACCTAGCGAACGACGGGTATCGGCGAGGGCGGTGGACACCCAAAGAGAAGGAACCATCACAGGATCATAGCTCCAGTGAGATCCCTGAAGAACCTGCCAGGTATTGTTGAACCTGCCCTCCAACGCAACCATGTAGCGACGGACGTGCTCGTCCTCCTTGCTGACATGGTAACGTACCACCTCCGTGGGGTCCGAAAGCCTCCGCACCGTCAGTGGCCCACGCGACCGCCACCAAAGAAGGTTCGGGTCAACGACGGGCTGGCAACTCACCAAGCTGCGCCCCCCGGAAGGTAGCACCTCCTAGTACCAGCCCGGTGGAGCCCAGACCCGGACATGGCCCCTCTGATCAAGCAGTCCTCCTCCGCCGAGTCGACAACGAGGATGCAGGATAGGCATCGTCGACGTCGACACGGGAATAATTGCTTTAACTAAAAAATAACAACACATGTGACATGTTCAAAATATGACATGTCCACTTCAAAACGAATCAACCTAGAATTATGTTAAATACACCTAAAAATAAACTAGTTCTATTAATTTTCTTACTAAAAATAGACTAGTCCTATAGTAAAATTTTAATTAGATCATCAAATCTCATATACTTAAATTTTCTTACTAAGAATAAACTAGTTATATTAATTCAACTAGTTCAACTAAGCACTTACTATAAATAAAAATAAACTATTTCTTACTAAAAATAAACTAGTTCAACTAGTTCTATTAATTTTCTTACTAATTCTATTAAACACTTACTAAAAATAGTAAAAAACTACATTATACAATAGTAAAAAACTACAATAAAAAACAGAAAAAATAGAGATGGAGGGAGGAGGGGTGGGAGGAGGGAGGAGGGGTGGGAGGAGAGAGGAGGATGGTGAGGAGGGCGGTGGGATCGGAGGAGGGGGAGGAGGGAGGGAGGAGGGGGTAGGTGGTGGGAGGGGGTGGTGGGAGGGAGGAGGAGGAGGGAGGAGGAGGGGGCCGCCGGAGGGAAGAGGTGGGGGAGGAGGAGGGCGGAGAGGGAGGGAGGGAGTTACCTAGGGGCGCTGGTGGGCGACGGCGGCGTCGGCGCGCGGCGGAGTTGGGCGAGTGAGAATGCGAGTGGAGAGGCAGGGACGCGCGCGGGTGGATAAGGTACATGTAATAGTAGCGCCGGAACGCAAACATCGCTACTGCTAAGGTACATTGCAGTAACGCTCCTGTGGAGAAAGTGCTACTGCTATGATCATTAGCAGTAGCATTTCTAGTAGTAGCGCTTGTTAGAGAAAAACGCTACTGCTAAGTTCAATAGCAGTAGCGCTTTTTCTATATAAGCGCTACTAGTATATCTAGCCTGCCTGCAACAGTCTGGCAATTATAATAGTAGCGTGTTTTGCATCCACAGCGCTACTATTAAGTGAATAGTAGCAGCGCTCGTAGTCAAAAAACGCTGCTGATATTTAGCAGCAGTGCTTGCTTCTAAAAAGTGCTACTGGTGAGCTCTTGTGTATAAGCATTTCCCTAGTAGTGATGTCCCTTCAGAGCACGTTAGCATTTCTGAACATTTTTTTGGAAGTATGAATTTTTTAACATATTCCAAAAAATTGAACAAATTTTGATTCCAAACATATTTTGGAAAGCGCAGAGAATTTCAAAAGTGAATAATATTTCAAAATTTATGTATTTTGAAGAATTGAACAATTTTTTAAAAGATAATGAACATTTTTCAAAACTTGTGACCTTCTAAAAATGAAATTGAAAAAATAATCAAATTGCCCAGTTGCATGTTAATGATAGACTTGCAATTGGGACAAAAAATGACGACCCAGTTGTGAGTCGATGGTGAACTTGCAACTTGGATAAAAAAGGTCAAACCCGGTTGCAAGTCGATGGTGGACTTGCAATTGTGTCAAAAAAAAACCATCAAGACGAACTGCGAGTCAAGCATGGACTTGCAACTTGGATAACAGATAATCAAGGGCCAGTTGCGTGTCAATGGTAGACCTGCAACTGAAAAAATCATCGGGCCCAGTTGCGAGTCGATGATTGACTTGCAACTATGACAAAAAAATCAAGGTCCCACTTGTGTGTCGATCGTTGACTTGCGAATAGAACAAAAGGGTGAGACCTAGTTGCGAGTCGATGGTTGACTTGCAATTGAGACAAAAAAGTCAAGTCTTTTTTCTCAAAAAAACAAAAAAAATCAACTTTAGTTGCGAGTCAATGGTGGACTTGCAATTGCGGCAAAAACAATCATGCCCAATTGTGTCGTTGGTTGACTTGCAACTGAGATAAAATAAGATGAGTCGGTGGTAAATACAAAATAAAATAAAACAAAAAAAGATAATAAATACAATTACAATATGTGTAGTTGCATGTCAAGCAATGGAAAAATAAAAATTATTACTGTGCCAGTAGGAAAAGCAACATTTCCTTGTATCTGTGTACCATCGATGAATAGAAAAAGGTAAAAATGAATACCTCAGCCCATGAGGAAAAAGAAGAAAAAAGGCTACAGCCCAATACAACAAAAAGACTACTGGTCGCTCACTGAACAGCTCACGCGCGCGACGCAGAAAAGCGACATCACAGCAACAACTAATAGAAATAAAAGGTTTGCACAAATCTTAGAGAGTTACAGTTTATAATCCTATGCTGAAAATCTTAGATGTTTTCTTCACGAGAGGCACATATTTACTTTTCGTTGAGGCTTGGATTTGCTTTCACAAGAGACATGATTTTTCTTTTTTTCCACATGAGGCACAAATTTACTTTACGTGCAGTTACGGATTTGCTTCCGCGAGAGGCACGGTCGTGCCTTTTGGAAAGAAAAAAAAACACGTTTTCATTTTTTTCCCTTCCGTGAGACACAAATTTACTTCTCGTGGAGGCACGATTTTGCTTGCGTGTGCCTCTCAGGAAAAAAACGCGTTTTTTTCCTTCCGCGAGAGACACATGTTTACTTTTCGTGGAGGCACGAATTTGCTTCCGGGAGAGGCACGTCTCCGAAAGGGAAAGAAACGTGCTCAGGGTTCGGTTTTTTCATTCCTTTTTTTCGCGAAAATTAGTTTATCAAAAACATAGAATCTAGTTTTAAAAATCTCGACGAAGAATCCAACTGTGAAAACGGTTTAAGATTTGGACATACGGTTTGAGAGACAAAATGTTTCAAATAAACAAATCTACGAAAAAAAGGAAAAACTTCTAGATTATGACAAATGGTGTACATACAGTGTGACACTTGTCGCAACCTAAAAAGGTGCGAGTGATCTTTCCAAAGAGTTTTTTTTTAATTAATGATTTCGTGCAAGTCGTACTCGTCTAACATGCATAGCTCACAGGCAAGGCCCAGCCACATAGTTATGTGTAGCACCCATGTGACAAGTCGAGTAGCAAAGGCCCTAAAAAGATCGAGAAGCAATCCTTTTTTCTTAGGCAGAGTAGCAAAGTTATGACCCTCTTTTTAGCACCCACCGTGGAGCTGACATTCGCCTTCATACAGTTTTTTTATATTTTTTCTCCTATTTTATATTTATTTATATTCTGATAAATATGGAAAATTTTACTTTACTTAGTGCACAAATACTCCACTTTTCACGAAAGACATAGATTCACTTTGAAAATGTCCACACATTAAGATAATGTTCACAAAATATAAAAGTTTCTTCATGTAATTTCAATAAAATGTTCAATACGTTTAAAAAACCAAACATATAAAAAGTATGTTCTTGACATTTAAAAAAATACTCATGGAAAATAAATTTTGTTTGCATAATTTATAAAAACATGTCCATACCATTCAAAAATTTGTCAACAACAATTGTAAAATTTTCACATTTTAAAAATATGTCCATGATTTTGAATTTATTTTCATAAAAAAGGTAAATTTTAAAATAATGTGCGTCCCATCAGAAATTTTTCATGAAATTACAAAAACAAATTCACACGTTTAAAAATATGTGCAGGACATTTAAAAAAACATTCTTGAATTTTAAAAATCTGTTCACCCAACAAAAAGGAAAAATAGATAAACCAGCACATAAACGCAGAGGAGAAAGAAATCGACGGGAACCTTCCCCAAACCACCCAAAAACGGATAGAAGTTCCTTAAAACCAGAACTAATTAGGGCGCCTCTGGGCTGGCCGGTTAAGAGCGCCATGTAGGTGAGCTCTCAGTCGGTCTCACAGAAAGCGGGATATAGCATTGCTACTTTAGACTAGTACTAGAAGAACGCCCGTACGTTGCAACGAGGCCACATTAATTTTAAGAGTTCAATATTACGACATTGGCGACCTTTTTCACCATTAAATCCTCACACACACTCTCTCTCCCCCTCCCTCTTCCTCCCTCTCTCTTTCTTTAACACACACACATAGCCTATTCTCCCCGCCAGTAAGACTTACTCAATTGGCAATAATGTGTGGACTTGTGGTGAGCTTGACCGACCCCGTCCACACGGCCACTGCCCTCTCTGCTGGCTAGGAGCTTGTCGAGGAGCTCCGAATGCCTTCGCTACTTCGTCTGTGCCAACGAGATCAAGTCCAGCACCCCCAGATCGACGGCGTTGCCGTCTTCCTCAACCTTCGGCCACCGCGAAATTGTCGTTCGATCCGCGCCGCCCCAAGCTCCCCTGTGTTCCCCTAGGGTGCCACTGACACCGTCGTGATCTCCTCTTGCCTTTCCCCAGTTTCCCCTCTCGTTTACTCTCGTTAGGTATTTCGCCGTGGCCGAGAACCGCCGTCCGTCATGGCCATTGCAGGGGTAGCCATTGAGCTCCTCGGATTGACCCCGTGGCACATGCCCGCTCCTATGTGCGCCCATGCCCGAGCCTTCAGCTCTTCTTCCGCGCTCGCGGGGCCACTCCCTCTCTGGCTCTCCATGCCCACGCAAGTGCCACACCGCGTCCGTCGCGCCCGCCGTTGCCATCACGCTCGCCACAGCCACCGCTGCTGTGCCCAGCGCGGCGCACACCACACCGCCACGCCACACTCTCGTGGCTGCGCTTCGCCCGTCTGCTGCCGCCTATCCCTTCGCCGCCCACAACCGCGCGCTCGCGCCGCCTCTGTCGCGGCCATCTTTCGCCAGCCACCCCTCAGCCCACGCCGGCCGCATCTCTCGCCCTTCACCGTCGGCCTTTCGCCTACGCTGTTGCGTGCTTCTTCCTGCTGCTATGCGCTGCTCTACCACGGGTACGCTGTTGCGCCATGCCCTCGACACCGCCGTGGACAAACGTGGCGGAGGGATTGTCAATGGAGTACGAGAAGGAGGTGGCGGAGAAGGTGTGGAGAGGCAAGAAGTCTAGGGTGGCGTCAGCTGGCTGTGGTGGAGGTGATTATGCGAGAAGGAGCCGCAGCGGAAGGAGAGGCCACAATTGGAAAGAATCGTAAAAAAAAAATCATAACCCGGAGATCTCATTCGAAAAAATGCTAATATCGATGGAGGGGTGATTTCCTTCAATAGGTGGAAAACATAGGAAATATTGGATGTTATCAAGGAAAGGTAAAAATTTAGGAAAGTTAGGATTTTGAACTGATTTCTATGCAAATGGGGTTTTATTGTTTGGTAACATGATATCAGTACATGTCTGTTTGTGACGTGTCTGATTAGGAAAGTTTGCAAATGTTAAGAAACTATTTATTAGGAGGAAAGTTTGTGAGGTGTCTGTTATTTGTTTTCTAAAACAAATTTCACTAATGAGAGAAATCGATTGATTTAAATAAGTTAGGAAAGTTAGATTCAAATCTATTATTTATTTCTTAAAAATTTATTATTTGTTTCTTAAGACAAATTGAACCAATAAAAGGAATCGATTGATATGAATAATTTAAGAAAGTTAGATCCGTGATTTGTTATACGTTAGGAAATTCCTGGTTGTAATAAAGAGTAGAGAGAAAAATAAACCGATGGACCGGGATGGGAGGGGTGGTGGGAGGAGAGACGAAAAAAACCAGCGAAAATAAACCGTGGAGTCTATTCACCAACTGCTCCATTAGAAATAGAGATACGGCTTCAATGACCAATTTATCTTGGTAGTTGGGTTTTCCCTTCTTTATGTAAATAAGTGATTCTTCCCTGATTTCATTAATGAATTGCAAAGATGCCTTACACAAACTAAAGCCTCACGAGAGACTGAGATAAGAAAAGGCATGCTCAACAGAGCAAGTTTTTGCAACATAGCACCATGATTACAACCCTTGTTTTCGAAGCTGGAACATCCATCGTGTCTATTATATATTAAAAGTAATATAAAAGAAACCAGGAGGAAGATAAATATGCTACAAAATTCCACATTAATTAGAAAATATTGGCCGTCAATCTGGTAAATATTTAAAATAGGATTATTTAGACCGTTAGATCTATGTAACATATATAAAACGTACATATGTGCTAAAAGAATCAAGTGTCCACATAAAAAAAAATCAAGTGTCTACGTCAAAAACAAAGCGCCCTCAAGTGTCCACGTCAAAAGAAAATGAAGAAAAAGAAAAGCCCATCCTCTAGCGAAAGAAATCACGCGTCCAGGTAAAAGAATGCACCGGTCCTCATATATCCAGGTAAAAAAACACCCATTCATCTAGCTAAAGAGAATCACGTGTCCATGTCAAAAAAAAACACCCATCTATCTAGCTAATGAAAATCACGTGTCCAGGTCAAAAAAAAAAAATCATCCATTTAGATTTTTGCATACATACATCCATCAGGTGCATACGTACATGTACATGTGTTGTATTGTCTTTCCGGCCGGTGGGGAGCAAATCAATCATTAGCTTGGTTATGTTATATACTCCCTCTGTAAAACTAATATAAGAATGTTTAAATTACTATTTTAATGATTTAAACGCCTTTATATTAGTTTACGGAGGGAGTAAGTGGGAAATGCATTTGTGTGCTTCATGTCTGTATACGTGCGTGTTGAGCCTGGGCAAAATCAATCAGCTAGCATGGGTAGCTTTGCATTGAAGGAACCGGTCAGCTTTGACGCCTCCTGTGTGCATATACGTTGAGCTAGATCAATCCTCGATATCTATCATAGCTATGTGCATACTGTAATCCAAAAGAACCATATATATAACCATGCACGTATGAATTAAAGCATATGAAATGGAATTGTGCTTAAATAATGTTTTGTTAAATATGCAGATACTTGGGCCAAATTTTCGCTAACATGGTAATGAAAAAGAGGAAATCAAACAAATGAAAAGCTCAAAATTCATCGGTTCTAAATGGTCCACACAAAATTGACCAGAACAGATAATTCCGGGAAAGAAAATCGATTTCTCTTCCGAACCTAGGTATATTATCTATTACCGTATAGCAATTACCGGGTGTATCTATCTATAAACATACCACTCGGGTAGAAGACAACTTGGTTGTCCACATTATTATGAGGACATCCTAAACAAAGAAAAAAAAATCAAACCTAGGGAAGATCAAAGTAATCTTGATTTATGGAGCAAACAAATGATGGAGCATGCCTGTGAACGGGAGCCGTTCAAAACAGTGGCTGGAGAACCAGGTGTACGTACACATGGATATCGAAGAAGACATCCCAGGAACGATAACAGGAGCATCTACACCTACGCCGGCAAGACAAGCTTTAGCCATCTCTGGAGATTTCATCCTGAATGCTATAATTCCAGTCTCAAGTAGTTACATTCTCATGCCACTTGATTTCTACTATCTTGCTAATCTCAAGTGTACATATAATAGAATTCAAGTAAAAGTTGTAATTCTTCATATTTCAAGACTACACGAAACCTAATATTAAGACAATAGCAATGATGTTTAATCTCTTTCAAAGGTCTAACAAAATTAACCCCTGATTTTTTTTTCATTGGTACATTTGATTTTTTTAATAAAATATTATTACATCTGGGTGTGAAATGATAAATTTACATTAATCCTTATTAATTAGGTTTTGATTTATTATTCTATGTATTACAAAAGTAATGAATGATAATTAAAATATTCGAAAGGATTCTAGAATATTTTTAATCTCACACTATATAAGAAGTTTAACGGTAAAATATGATAGAGGTTTAAAAGGCATTGCCCGCGCATCGAGCGGGCCACATTGCTAGTTACAACAAAATCAAAAGAAGGTTCATCAAACTACATCACCCCAGAACCTATTAATAACAAGAAGTCAGCAAGTTGGCGTGCTCCAGGAAACGAAAAAAGGGATCGTCCTTCAATACGTCTTCCAGCGGCACCCAACCTTTTTTTTTGAAACGCGGCAAAAGATTTGACATTTTCATTGATTAAGAGAGAAGTTTAAGAGGTTAAGGCCCATAGCTGAATTACAACAATCACTCTCGCGGCATTATGTTACTCAAGTGCTTCCCCCCAGCCATGCTCCAAAGTGACGCCTCCTCTTTAATCCTAGCAACAATGACTCCAACCAGGACAGCAGTATTACGAAAAATCCGCGCATTCCTCTCATTCCACATCTCCCAAGAGATAAGAAGCATCAAGGAAGCAAGTGGTCTTCGCGATTGTGTCTTCTTGGTAGCATTGTGGCTCCACCACTCTTTAACGGAAGTCGCATCACTCCAATCACTAGAATGCACATCATGGAGACCCAGCCAATCTTTGATCATGCGCCAAACTCTCATAGTGTATCTGCATTGGAATAGAAGATGAGCTTCTGACTCTTGAACCTGCTTACATAGGGGACAAAGGTTACAGTTTGGCAACCCACGACGTTGAAGCCTATCCGTTGTCCAGATCCTATTGTTGATTGCCTACCAAGCGAAGAACTTGCATTTAGGAGGCGCCCAAATCTTCCAAACGGTCGATACCATCTCAGTGTCAGTATGGCCAAAGAAATGCGCCTTGTAGGCCGACGTCGCCGAGTAGTGTCCATCAATGGCGAACTTCCAGGTGATAGTGTCGGGCGTGTCCATGTTGAGGTGGATATGGGAGACCTTCTCCCAAAGGGTGACAAACCGAGAGAGGTGCTCGACAGTGATGCCGCGAAGGATGTCCACCTGGGAAGTCCAGAAGTTGTCGTGCAGAGCCATTCGAACTGAGTAATTCTTCCTCTTCGACAATTCATATATTTTAGGGGCCATGTCTTTGGGCCTAATCCCATCTAGCCAAGGAGACTCCCAAAACTTGGCACGCAAGCCATTGCCAACTTCGACCTTGGTAGCTGCAGCAAAAATATTTCCGTCGTTGTCATCACAAGGGGTTCCCAAGCCAACCCATGGCTTGTCCGGGTGCAGCCACTCGGCCCATAGCCACCGAAGACGAAGGGCGATGGCAAACTTGTCAAGATTTAGGATTCCCAGGCCTCCATGCAGTTTGGACTTGCACACTTGTTTCCAATTTATCTTGCATTTTCCACCTGTGACTTTATCACAACCTGCCCAAAGGAAAGCACGTCTGAGGGCATCGATCTTCTTCTTTACCTCCACCGGTAAATCTAGCACCGTCATGTAGTAGACAACAATCGCCGTGAGGACCGACTTGACCAATACCACCCGACCCCGCAATCTTGTCCTCGAGGGGCTGGTAGTGAATTCTCTTCAGCCTCTTGACAGATAAAGGCAACCCAAGGTATTTCATTGGAAAGAATGAAAGCTTGGACGGGAAGGATTGGAGGATGTCTGGAAGATCAACATTTTCGCAACGGACTGGGGCGACAAGACTTTTGGAACAATTTGTGACAAGGCCAGTGACATCCCCAAATTGCTTGAGAGTGTCAGTGAAAAACTGGACATCCTCCTTAATAGGCGAAAGAAAAACCGCGGCATCATCCACGTAAAGTGAAGCTCGGATAGGCATAGCATTTCCACCAAGGGGGTGTAGATTTCCTTGAGCCATGCTCTTTGCCAGTATGTGGTGCAGCGGGTCGATGGCAAGCACAAATAACAGGGGGGATAGAGGGTCCCCCTGCCTCAAACCCCGACCTAATTTGATGGGATCGCCAGGCACGCCATTGAGCAGAACACGAGAGGAAGCCGAGGACAGCAGGGCCGAAACCCAACCTCTGAAGCGAGGCGGGAAACCAAGGTGTCGAAGTAGGTCGAGGAGGAAGTCCCAACGCATCGAGTCAAAGGCTTTTTTGATGTCAAGTTTGAAGAGCAACGCCGAAGTTTTCCTACGATGGAAGCATCTCGCGAGATTGCGCACGTACATGAAGTTGTCATGGATGCATCTTCTTTTAATAAATGCACTTTGAGCGTGTGAGACAAGCTCATTCATGTGCGAAGCAAGCCGGTTGGACATCATCTTAGCAATTAGCTTAGCAACGACATGAATAAGACTGATGGGACGGCCGCCACCACCTTTGCCTGGCAAAGAGGTCGGCCGCCACCACCATGAGTTTTTCAATCCTCTACGGAGGGCCTCCGTCACATTACCCTTCTGCAAACAAGCCCGATCGTCAGTATAACTACAAACAACTTGAATGGTGTTTATGTTTGCAGTCTGGGGATGGTTATCTTAATTATTAAGTTGCTATGAGCTCGGTACTTGTAGTTACATCTCACTTTAAGCGCATGCTACTAGTTCAGCCTTCTTAAGAAGCATAAGACTAAGGAGTGATATGCTAATATACGAGTAAACACTGAATTAAATGTTGCCAACCAGCAATTTATCTTACGTATGTGTAACCTAGCATGATCATACTAGACTGAAAATAAACAAAATTTCGATGAACTGAGTGCTAGCATTTAATCTCACAAGTGTGCAACATAGCATGAACTTACTTTGATAAATACATTGAAATTGTGTCTTCCGAGAGAAAATTGGAAGAAAGTGCATAGGCGTTGATCTTGGTTGAGCCTAGCGGAACCTAACCCAAGCCCGGTGATGTGGATATTTCACATTACCACTACAAAGTATCTAATTTTGAGAAAATGTCATCAATACTCACAAATTTTGCAAAGAGAGCCTTGGCTCAGTGGTTGGGCATGCGGTTGTGCAGCCTAGCGACCTGAGCTCAATTCCTAGAATTGACAGGTGATGCACAGGCGTTTTCTCCCGTTTATTGAGGATCAAGCTTGGTGTGTGGTGTAACCTCTCATCAAGAAATATCTTGATACTCATTTTAAAAAATTCTGAGGACCATGTATATCTTGGTACTCATACTAAAATGGATGTATGCATCCCTGGTTGGTGCAGAGGCCGGGAAGTGAAAATCTCTCCCATTTTAAAAGACACCCCCGCGTCCCCCGCGTCGCCCCCGCTCGGGCGACTTGGGCGGATCACAACCCTAGCCGCCGGGGGCTCCCCGTCCTTCCATCCCTCCCTACGCCACCGCCGAAGGACGTCGCCGGCCTATAGCCCGGGGGCTGACGGCGGTGGCGGGGGCCTTCCCTCTCTCCTGCGCCATGGGGGCGGTGCGGAGCCCCGCGACGTGTGGTGGCACGGCCGATCTGGCCTTGGTGGCGTGGCGGGCCAGCCTTGACCGGCGGCGGCCGCCTCAGCCTAGGGCGGCGATGGTGGCGGGTGTGGCGGATGACCCTCCTTCAGGCAGCGGCCTTGGCTGCGTTCGGCGGCGGCGACGGACCATCTGACCACGGATCGGCGGTGGCGGCATGGAGGGCCTGGTGGTTGGGTCGGCGCCATGCGCCGTTTGCCCTCCGGACAGATCTGATTTGGCCGGTGCGCCTTGCTCGATGTGCGGCGGCTCAGATCGGCGGCGACCCGTGCACACGATGCTTGATGGAGGTTCTTCGAGCGGATCCGGGTGAAAACCTCGTTATCGGCTTGATGCCAAGACCGGCGTTGGCGTCACTCTGTTGTGTCATTACCTTCTTGAAGGCATCGCCATGGAGAAGCTCCAGACCTCTATCCGCTACCTCCGGGGGAAACCCTAGATCAGTAGATCGGATAACGGCGGTGCGTTGGTGTCATTTTCTCCTTGGGGCGTCATTCTTGGAGGCGTACACGGGATCAAGGGACCAGTGGACGGCTTATCTGGTGGAGCGGTGCTTCATCTACACATTGATGACGGCGGATCTCGGCGGCGTGGCGCAGTGGAGACTTGGCGCCCGATGCGCAGTGATGGACTCGCGCAGGAGGAGGTAGTTGTCTGGCATCATGGTGGCGTCGATGGCAGAGTGGAAGACGGACCTGTGGAAGATGGCGGCGACGACACATGAGTGCGTCAGACCAGTTTATGCCCCAGACCCGGTATGTGGCTGGGGCTTCTGGCTTTTGATGATAGGCTTAGGTGAGTGGTCTGGGTATTTGACCCAGCTAGCACCCCTTCATCATATGGATAGGAGTAGTGGCATATGTTGCCAAGATGGCGGATTCAGGCATATTGTTGTAATACTTTGTAAGGTCCTCGGGAATAATAAATAAAATAGCCGCATGCATCTCCCAGATGCAGAGGCCGGGGGTCATCCTCCTTTTCTAAAAAATAATTACTCACAAATTTTGAAATATGTGAATAGTAACCATTAAATGTCATTAATATCATTAAGAAAGAATAAGTATTAAATAGTAAGGAAAAGTGTGATTTGTATAATTGTTGCAGGCTTGGGCATGGTGTTTAAATCCTTCATTGTAAACATAGACTCGTCCAAGGAAAGATAGATGAATTAATCCTTATTACCCAAAAAAGTTAGTGTTTACTATTTAAAACTCACCCATGCCGTCACTTACAGACTAACTAATATTCTTTAAAAGGAGGATTACCCCGGCCTCTGCATCTTATTGATGCATGCAGCCGTATTATTAAGCAAGTAAGACATGCACTAGTAGAAAAAGGGCCTATAGTCCCGGTTCATAAGGGCCTTTAGTCCCGGTTCGTGAACCGGGACTAAAGGGTCGGTACTAATACCCTCACCCTTTAGTCCCGGTTCTATCCAGAACCGGGACAGATGGGCCTCCACGTGGCCTGTCCGGCTGAGCCCAGCAGGAGGGTTTTGGTCCCGGTTGATGGCACCAACCGGGACAAATAGGCATCCACGCGTCGACATTTCTTTGGCTCTGGTTTTTGTTTTTTTCAAAAGAGGCGGGGGTTGGGGGTTTGGGGGTTAAGTTAGGTGTTTCATATATTGTGCTATAGCTAGCTAATTAATAGAGAAAAGTGTCCTTTCTTTTGTCCGTGCTTGGTCGACGCTACGTACTATACATACGTATAGAGAGGACTAACTAGACATGCTAGCTAGCTAGTAATTAAGCAAACAGAAGATCGTCATGAACATATATATGCATACAGAGAGAAGTGATATCGACCACCTCTCCTTCTCCGAGAGATTGGTCGAACAACAAGTTCTCGTATATCTATCCGACGCTACGGCTACATATATACAATAATTATCTTTCAAAATACGGATAGCGTGGTCCACATGGTATTCCCCTTATTCAGAGATAACATAGTCAAGAAAGACTGCCGCAATTTCCTCTTGAATTGCTCGTATGTGATCTTGTGCTAGGAGTTCATCCGCTGCGAAACATCTAATTTTAAGAAAGGGGTCAATATATATATATATATATATATATATATATATATATATATATATATATATATATATATATATATATATATATATGAATGAATGAAACTCAACACAAATGATGGTAATAAAATTAAATTGTGAATATTTTTATTTACGCACTTCAAATTGTTTGTCGGAGTAGCCCCTCTCACCGGTCGTGTGGCGGATGGACTCGCAAAGCGTAGTATCCTGTAAGTCATTCCCTTGTTCCTGCCACAACCACTTTACAAGAAACAGAGGTCAATCAGCAAGCACATGCTAAATGGTATTGATGAAACTAGCGCTTGAATCACTAGGAGATGCGCGTGGAATATGCTACTATATAGTACTTACTTTCGGGTGTCTAAATTGCAGCTTCTTCGGTAGTCCCGGAGCTTTTTTGGTGAATTTTCCCCAAGCCCTGCCATACAAAGAAAACAATTACTTGATATCAGAAATGAACAAAGTTGCTGATATGGTGGATAATGATCGACTTAACTTACTTCTCGAGCATTTCAGTCATTTCCGCATACTCCTTGGGATCTTTTCGTCTCGAGTCTAAGACAGTTACTACTCCTGCTCAAGCTTAATCTCTAGGAGAATATACTGGAACCTGCGCACGCATGCATAACTCATCAATATTACATTTCTATAACCTGGACTAAATAAGGGAAACCGAATATGCCACAAGACAGTAACACTCACGTGTAGTTGTAAGGAAAGAGTATTATATCCTTGCGTTCATTTGTTTCCAATGATCGTAGCAAGTTGGCCTCGGTTTCCTTGGCACGATATTTAACCTCATTTGCATCGATGAGATATGTGTTAATGAACCCAATATCACCCACTTGTTTTTTCTTCATTTCTGCGATCTTCAATCTGCATAATATAGTGAGGATATTTATAAATACATGCAATGAAAGAGCTGAGTTATATAGAGATACTTAATGACAGAAGTAGTACTACTTACAGACGATAGCAGGTGACCGTTGCTTTATCGATGGCCAATTGATTGAAAAACTGATAGAACTCCTCAAATGGAATAGGCAGCAGTTCAATTCCAAGGAGGTCATGCTCCTTTTAACTCTCAAATACAAAGTATTCCTCCCGTCGAGACTCTTTGCAGGTTTTCATGTACCAATCATGCAATCTTCGCATCATCGTTGTTAGAGAGCTTTCATCTTTGACGAGAGGCTTCCCGTACTCGTATCTTTGTATCTGCACCTCCAAGAAATCAAATTGTACATCATCGGGCAAGTAATCTTCAGGATTGCCATAACCGGGCACCATCCTCGGATCGACGATGTCGCTAGTAGGCACCTTGAGCGGGGGGCACGATTCCTTCGCTTGTTCGCCGAGCTGGGCAATTTGTTTCCAGCTCGTCGTTCTTTCATCCTTTGATCAGCAGCAGTACTTCCCGATCTCTCCGCCTCGGCAAATGCCTTTCCAATAATGCGCTCATAGTTGCCTTTGGCGGAGACTTGGGTGGTTTTGTCGGGGCAGCAATCTTGCGCCGCTTTGACCGGATCTACCTTCTCCTCCGGAGGTGGATGTCTCTTTGCTTTCAACCCTTGAAACCAGTCATCCACTTCGGTCTGCGCGATCTTCGCGTTTTCCTCCTCGCTCCTCTCGTACGGTAACTTCTCCGAGTCTTGAGAAGGACCGAATCAGATCTCCTCCCGCCTTTGGCGATCTTGCTAGACGCCGACAGAGCAGATGGAGCGGATGTCTTCTTTCCTTGCTTACGAGGCGGAGGAGAAGGACTACGACGCGCGGAGCAGCCGGAGCGGCGGCGGGTCTCTTCCGCCTTGCCGACGAGGCGGAGAAGGAGGAGGCTGGCTGCTGGACGCCGGTGCAGGCGCAGAAGGAGACGGAGTGCCGCCACGCCGGAGAAGGAGCCGCCGAGTGCCTGGTCGTCCACTCATGGAAGAGGAGGCGGTGGAGGAGGCGGAGTGCCACGACTTCGCGGAGGAGGAGGAGGAGGCGGTGGAGGAGGCGGAGTGCCTGACTTCGCCGGAGGAGGAGGAGGAGGCGGAGGCGTCCAGTTCGGAAGGTTGATGAGATCCTTCCGCCATAGGCATGGAGTCTTGAGCGAGAACCCAGCCGATACTCCCCTTCACCGGTAGGGGTGGTCAAGCCGAGCTCCTCAAATCCCTCCGTTATTTCATCGACCATCACCTTAGCATATCCTTCCGGAATCGGCCGGCGGTGAAAAGTTGAGTCGGGTTTAGTGGGATAAACAGAGCCAACAGCCGCCTTGACCTTTAAATTGCTCCATTGCGCCATAAGGTGGCAACTTTCAAGATCCGTGATAGCATCCACGGGATAGCTGGCGAGAGCCGCCAAGGCATGCTTGCTCTGGCTGAAGCAGCTCGGTGGAAGCCATTTGCTTCTCCGCCGAGATGGCGGGGTAGCCGGGGAAGCTTCGCAGGTCGTTTGTTGTGATCGGCTGCTTCTCGTTCCTCTTCTCGTTCCTCTAGCCCCATTACCCTTTCGTGCAGCGCTTTGCATTAGGCTCTGCTCCAGCTTTCTTCCTCCTCTCATGGGTTTTGTAACCCCTGCGTCCGAAATCCAGCCTTCCACGAAAGGGAGCTGGCGTGCCTCGTGTCTGTTCAGTGTGATCAGGATTCCCTAGGGCCATTGTGAGCTCGTCCTTCTCCACATGCGAACGAACTTCCCTTGCTGCGCTGCTTCGATATAATGCTTAAGCCTCTTGACTGGTATGTCCAATTGTTCGTCCGTCCAAATGCACTTCCCGTTATAGGGTCCAAGGATCCGCCGCCGAAGAACCAAGTCCGCAACGGTCTGGCGATTCATTGTCTCGGGTTCGATCCCTTTATCAAGCAGATCATTCTCAGCCTTGGACCACTTAGGTCGGGCTATGAGGTAGCCACGACCCCGTGCGATGATGAAGCTTCTTCTTCGCAGCATTTCTCTTGTTTGTCGCTGACATCTTTTTACTCTTTTCCGATGTCTTGTAGGCCACAAATGCGGGCCAGTCATCTCTGATCTTCTCATATTTGCCCGTGAATTCTGGTGTCTCATTTTTTTCGACATACATATTGAGGTCTTTCTTCCAATTCCTGAATAGTTCTGCCATCTTCTTAAGAGCAAAAGACTTGATTAATGGCTCTATTACTGACTTCTCCGGATCATCCTCTGGCGGTAGGGTAAAATTTGACTTCAGCTCGGTCCAAAGATCATTTTTACGCATATCATTGACATAAGACACCTCGGGGTCTTCGTTCTTAGGCTTATACCATTGGTGGATGCTGATCGGGATCTTGTCCCTAACGAGAACCCCTTGACCGAGCAACAAATGCCTTCTTTGTCCGGTAGGGTTCAATCGGTTGGCCGTCAGCGCGATTTGTATGATCTCAAACTTTTCATCCGAGCTCAACTTTTTCTTGGGCCTCGTCTCTTTACGAAGTTGTGCTCGATCCGGAGGGCTAGAAAAAAGAACAAAGGCGAGAGTTAATTAATATGTGTACATATATATATACCAAAACAAAGGCGAGAGCTAGTCAAAGACAGGCTTAACTAATATATATACCTGGCGGACTCGGTTTGGTGATCACCGGAGCCGTCCTCACGGTCTACTTCTTGCACCGGCATTGGGTCATCGGAGCCATGTAAATCATAGCCAGCTGCTTCTTCACCCTCTCCTTCCGGACCATCGTTATCGACGTTGAGAAACATCATCGAGGAGACGACATCACTTACGTAATGCGATTATGTCCCTCAACAACGCTTCTTGTGCTTCGTCTCGGGGTGTCCATAGTTTCTACAAATATTTACAACATGGCAATTATTATTCAAACATGACAGATATGGATATATTAGTGCCAACGTAGAACTAGCTAGCTAATCACAATAAGGAATCATATTAGTGGCCTCGACGCTGCTTCTCTAGGGTTTGGGGTGGCCTCGACAACGCTTCAAGGGTTAGGGGGTGGCCTCGAGAACGCTTCAAGCTAGGAGGGGGTACGTAATATCAACCCCCCCCCCCCACGTGTTGAAGCTATTGGGAGGGGGTCAGCGTTGAACAGTACATCTATGTCCCACAAGTAGGGTAGAGGGTCGTGGATCGCCGAGCGGTCGAGGGTCAAGGGGTCGAAGATCGCCGAGGGGTCGGGAGGTTGCCTAGTGTCAAAGGATTCAACAAAACCATGTCTTCATCATTAGGCGAAAATGTAGTGCATGATGGTGAAGCTCTCCAAAGTTGTTTTGGAGCGGAGTCCCAGATAGGATAATTCGCTTTTTGGTACAAAGTTCAGCAAAAGGCAAATTATCCTATCCGGACTCCATTCCGTAACAACTTTGGAGGACTTCGCATCATCATGCCATGGTTACTTCCGGCTAATGATGAAGCCATGGATTTCTTCAATACTTTGACACTATAGGAACCCTCGACCCTGAAACCTTCGACCCTTGACCCCTTAATGACCCTCGACCCTCTACCCTAGTTCCCGACCCTAGACCCCTCGGCGATCCTCGACACCCTCGTTATATCGACAACGACGCCCCCCCCCCCCTCGTGTCAAAGTTTCTTCTTTCTCCTCTATTCCTTTCTTTCTTCTTCTCCTCTTCTTTTTCTTCTTATCCCTCGAGAAAGGAAAATAAGGAAAAGGAAGAAAAGAGGAAGAAGGAAGAAGGAAGAAGAAGAAGAAAAAAAAGAAGAAAATAGAAGAAAGGAATAGAAGAGAAGAGGAGAAGAAGAAAGGAATAGAAGAGAAGAAGAAAGGAATAGAAGAGAAGAAGAACAAATAGAATTTTTCTATTTTTCTTCTTCTCTTCTATTCCTTTCTTCTTCTCCTCTTCTTCTTTTTTCCTCTTTTTATTTATTTCTCCTCTTCTTCCTCTCCTCTTCTTCTCCTTTCTTCCTCTTCTTATTTTCCTTTTTATATGAACATATCATCATATATATGAACATACATTTTCTTTGCATATGCATATGAACATACATACATACATTTTCTTTGCATATGACCATACATACATTTTTCTTTGCATATGACCATTCATACATTTTCTTTGCATATGCTTTGCATAACATACATACATATGAACATACATACATACATATAAACATAACATACATACACAAAAAATTCTAAAATCTGCCTAAAAAATCTAAAAATCTGCCTAAAAGTTATCCATCCATCCATCCATCCATATAATGAACATATATAATGAACATATAAAAAGCATGCATACATCATCGATATTATTTTCATATAATGAACATATATACAAGAACATAAATCTGCCTAAAAAATTATATGAATTTTTTATGAAGAGGACGAGGGGACAGGGAGGAAAGGGGGGTCGGGAGCCGGACGAACGGGAGGAGGCGGCGTCGAGGCGAGGCGGTGGGGGCGAGCGCGGCGACGACGAGGTGGGGGCGGGCCGGGCGCAGGGCACGGGCGGCGGCGGCGTGGGGGCGCAGGGCGCGTGCGTGTTCGTGGGACGAGTAGGGCGGGCGGCGGCGTGGGGGCGCAGGGCGCGGCCGTCGTGTTTCGGGACGGGCGGCGGCAGCGTGAAGCGCAGGGCGCGCCCGTGCGTGTTCGGGACGGGCAGGCACGGGGCGGCGGCCGGGCGGCTCGGGCGCGGGGCAGGGGCACGGGGAGACGGGGATGGCGGCCGGCAGCGGCGACGGCGACGAGGAGCGCGCGATTTGGGCAGCCTGGCGGCGGGGGCAACTGGCTAGGGAGGCGAGGGAGATGTGAAAATTTCACAAGTCTTGCTTATATAGAAAGAGCATTGGTCCCGGGTCGTGGCACCAACCCGGACAAAACCCCCCATTAGTCTCGGTTGGTGCCCCCAACCCGGACCCAAGGCCAAATTTCAGCAGCCCAAAGGGCGGAAGCGGCGACCTTTGGTCGGTTGGTGGCACCAACCGGGACTAAAGGGGCATTAGTCCCGGTCGTGCCACGAACCGGACTAAACCCACCTTTAGTCTCGGTTGGTGCCACCAACCGGGACCAAAGGCCTGTGCTGCCCCGCGCCAAATGTTTAGTCCCACCTCGCTAGTTGAAGGGCGCCGGCACTGGTTTATAAGCGCTGGTGCACGACCCGGGACTAATGCCCCCCTTTAGTCCCGGTTGGTGCCACCAACCGGGACCAAAGGCCTGTGCTGCCCCGCGCCAAATGTTTAGTCCCACCTCGCTAGTTGAAGGGCGCCAAGACTGGTTTATAAGCGCTGGTGTGCGTCCCCTTCGAGCTCCTCTCAAATGCAGGCTTCGGGCCTAATCATGCTCTTGCTGTGGGCCTATTGGGCCTCTGCGGGCTGAATCCTGGCCCATGTAGGGTTTCTAGTCGTATTCAGCCGTGGGGGCCTAGTAGGTGGTAGTTCTTTTTGCTTTATATTTTATTTCTTTTTGCTTTTAGTTTTAGAAAAAATATAAACTTTCTATTAGTGCCATTAGTTTTAAAATTTGAAAACACTTTTTTGTTTTCTTTGTTGCTTTATTTATTTTATTTTGTTTCTACTTACAACAAAATACTTATTGTTGCTATTTTTATTTTTTTCAAGTTTTTTTGTTTTGTTTTCTGCATTATTTATTTTCTTTTGGTTTTTTGCTTTTTTTAAATTCTTTTTGCTTTTAGGTCAGCAAAATTATAAACTTTCTGTTAGTGAGACCTATCTTATTAAGGCCAGGAATGAAGTCAACACAAAACCCGATGACATCCTCTGTTTGATGGCCCATGGAGATGCTTCCTTCTGGCCTAGCACGGTTACGAACATATTTCTTTAGGACTCCCATGAACCTCTCAAAGGGGTACATATTGTGTAGAAATACGGGCCCCAGAATGACAATCTCGTCGACTAGATGAACTAGGACGCGTGCGTCATGATATTGAAGAAGGATGGTGGGAACACCAGCTCGAAAGCCCGACAAGACATTGCGCCCACATCACTCCTTAGCGTTGCTATGATTTGGATCGATCACCTTACGAGATATTGCATTGAGGAATGCACATAGCTTCACAATGGCTAATCGGACGCTTTTCCCAGAGAAGCCCTCTCAATGCAACCGGAAGCAGTTGCGTCATAATCACGTGGCAGTCATGAAACTTTAGGTTACGGAACTTTTTTCGACATATTTATTATTCCCTTTATATTCGACGAGAAGCCGGTCGGGACCTTCATCTTGAGCAGGCATTGAAAGAATATTTCTTTCTCTTCTTTCAGAAGAGCGTAGCTGGCGGGACCTTCATATCGCTTCGGAGGCATGCCCTCTTTTTCGCAAGCGTTGCAGGTCCTCTCGTGCCTCGTGTATCTTTTGTCTTCCCATACACGCCCAAGAAGCCTAGCAGGTTCACGCATAAAGCGTTCTTCGTCACATGCATCACGTCGATCGAAGAGCGGACCTCTAGGTCTTTCCAGAGGGTAGGTCCCAAAATATAGATTTCTTCTTCCACATGGATGCGTGATTCTCGGCGTCATTCGAACAGCTAGTCCGCGGGACCCTTTCTAAAGATTACGTGTAAATCATTGACCATAGCAAGTACGTGATCACCGCACGCATGGCGGGCTTCTTCCGGTGATCTGCCTCGCTTTGAAATGCTTGCCTTTCTTTCGACATTGATGGTTGGTCGGAAGAAATCGGCGATGGCCCAGTACACATTCTTCCCGCAGCTTCCGTATATACTATCGGTGTCAAGTAAACAGTGCGTGCATGTGTGGTATCCCTTGTTTGTCTGTTACGAAAGGTTATCGAGAGCGGGCCAATCGTTGATTGTCACGAACAGCAACGCCTTCAGGTCAAATTCCTCCTTTTGTGCTCATCCCACGCACGTACACCGCTTCCATTCCACAGCTGTAAAAGTTCCTCAACTAATGGCCTTAGGTACACATCAATGTCGCTGTTGCCGGGTTGCTTAGGGCCTTGGATGAGAACTGGCATCATAATGAACTTCCGCTTCATGCACATCCAAGGAGGAAGGTTATACATACATAGAGTCACGGGCCAGGTGCTGTGATTGCAGCTCTGCTCCCCCCAAAGGATTAATGCCATCCGCGCTTAAAGCAAACCATACGTTCCTTGGGTCCTTTGCAAACTCATCCCAAAGACTTTCTCTCGATTTTTCTCCATCGCGACCCGTCCAACGGGTGCTCTCAACTTCCCGCCTTTCTTACGGTCCTCACTGTGCCATCGCATCAACTTGGCATGCTCTCCGCTTCAACAGACGTTTCAACCGTGGTATTATAGGAGCATACCACATCACCTTCGCAGGAACCCTCTTCCCGGAGGCTCGCCGTCAACATCACCGTGGTCATCTCGTCTAATCTTATATCAAGAATGCACCGCATACCGGCATGCGTCAGATCCTTGTAGGCACCACGGTAGAGGATGCGATCATTAGGGCATGCATGTATCTTCTCCACCTCCAATCCTAGAGGGCATACCACCTTCTTTGCTGCGTATGTACTGTCGGGCAATTTGTTATCGTTTGGAAGCTTCTTCTTCATTATTTTCAGTAGCTTCTCAAATCCTTTATCAGGCACAACATTCTCTGCCTTCCAATCGCAGCAATTCGAGTACGGTACCGAGCTTTGTGTTGCCATCTTCGCAATTGGGGTACAACCCTTTTTGTGATCCTCTAACATGCGATCGAACTTCAGCTTCTCCTTTTGACTTTCGCATTGTGTCCTTGCATCGACAATGACCCGCGGAGATCATCATCATGGGGCACATCGTCTGGTTCATCTTGATCTTCAGCAGCTTCGCCTTGCAGCACCATCGTGCACATCGCAGTGCAACTTGATGTTCAAGAGCATCACCGTATTCAGGGGGCACATAGTTGTCATCGTATTCTTCTTCCTCGCCGTCTTCCATCATAACCCCTATTTCTCCGTGCCTCGTCCAAACATTATAGTGTGGCATGAAACCCTTGTAAAGCAGGTGGGTGTGAAGGATTTTCCGGTCAGAGTAAGACTTCAGATTCCCACATATAGGGCATGGACAACACATAAAACCATTCTGCTTGTTTGCCTCAGCCACTTGAGAAAAGCATGCACGCCTTAATGTACTCGGAGGTGTGTACGTCACCGAACATCCATTGCCGGTTCATCTGCGTGCATTATATATAATTAAGTGTGTCAAAATCATTACAGAACATCATGAATAGATAATTAAATGACCAAATTAATAGAAGTTCATCATCACATAAAAACCAAAGTACATACATAGTTCTCATCTAACAACATAAAGCTCTGCAGAGCATCTAAATTAATTAAACCATACATTGAAACTATGTAAAACATTTCAATGTGAAAACAAATACGATCATAATCGCAACCAAGGTAACAACTGATCCAACGGCATAATGATACCAAGCCTCGGTATGAATGGCATATTTTCTAATCTTTCTCATCTTCAAGCGCATTGCATCCATCTTGATCTTGTGATCATCGATTTACATCCGCAACATGCAACTCCAATATCATCTTCTCCTCCTCAAGTTTTTTATTTTTCCTTCAAGAAATTGTTTTCTTCTTCAACTAAATTTAACCTCTCGACAATTGGGTCGGTTGGAATTTCCGGTTCAACAACCTCCTAGATAAATAAAATCTATGTCATGTTGGTCGGCTTAATTTTCATAAACAATAAATGAACCAATAGTTATGAAAAGATAATATATACCACATCCGAATCATAGACAGGACGAGGGCCGACGGGGGCGGATACCAAAACCATCGCACTATATAAGATGCAATAATAAAAGTAAGAAAATAATACAAGTAAGAATATTTTTCCTTTCAGAAAGAATATAAGAACAAGAGGCTCACCACGGTGGTGTCAAGGCGATGAGATCGCCATGGGTGATCGACGGCGGTGAAGACGGGACGGGCGTGACGGACCGCTAAACCTAGACAAATATTGAGGAAGATGGAGGTTAGAGGTCGAGCTTGGAGAGGAGAAAGCTTAAGTAGTGTGGCTCGGGCATTCCATCGAACACCTTGTGTGCATAGGAGGTGAGCTAGAGCACCACCAAGCCCCTCCCCTCGGCCGTAAAAAAACAGAGCAGTGTGCTCTGCTTCTGCGCGAGGGGCTATATATAGGCAGCACCATTAGCCCGGTTGGTGGCATGAGCCGACTAAAGGAAGCCTTTGGTCCCGGTTCATGCCACCAACCGACCAATAGTGGTGGGCCAGAGCCAGACCATTGGTCCCGGTTCGTCCCACCAACCGGGACCAAAAGGTCCGGACGAACCGGGACCAATGGCACGTGGCCCGGCCGCCTCGGGCTCACGAACCGGATAAATGCCAGATTAGTCCCGGTTCTGGATTGAACCGGGACTAATGGGCAAAACAGGCCTCAACGATAGCCCCTTTTTCTACTAGTGATGTCTTAAATTCAGTACAAGCTCGCAGGTAGAGCTGAAATGAAGAAAAAAATAAAAAGTGCCACAATCTATCCTATTATTGGATCGTCAACCAAATCGGTTGTAAGTATCCTGTGCTGCCATCTTTCAAAGGTTGCACCCAAAAGTCATATGCTCCTTGGCTTCCGCATGATTGAGTCACTTACAGAATCACTGATGGGGGCATATCTGATATATCATTGAAGTGGGAGATAATATGAAATTGGTTATACTACCTTCTTGCAATAGAAAATCATGTATGTAAAAATTGTATTATCATCCAATTTATAGCTAATGAAGTGTTAACAGTGACACGATGATTATCCATATATGGTGATCACTCTAGATCATTCTAAAACATGTTTGGTAATAATGTAATTAATACTACATTAAGAATGTGTTGATTGGTCAATTCAAAAGGGCATTCCCATTTGCATCATTGTGTAAGGATATTGGTATGCCCTTTGAGTGCCTCTATATTCCCTCGCAAAAAAAAAAGAGTGCTTATATATTATTTTCCTTTTGAAGCAAGTTACCAAATACAAAAGCATCCATTTGGCTTACATATTTTTGTGTTAGTAGTAGAGATACGTGAAGAATATTTGACATCAATGGCAAGCACAAGGATTGATGTTCGTAAGCTCCTCGCCCTATGTTTCACGCACATCGTTGTTATCCATGGTGACAAGGAGTGGAACATCGACGGTGAGGGACGCTGGATAGCAACCATCGTCGGGTGGGAGGAGGACAAGTGCATAGCCAATGCCACAATGATGACCGGAGCTTCCACCGCCTTGTCCTCAACCTCCACCCCCATTGTAGCTGCCTCCTCCAGCGCCAATGCCGGTGACAGCGACTAAGGCTAAGGCTCTTGCCGCGGCAATGAGGAGGGTGCCAATGAGCAGGACCAGGAGAGCCGTGAGACTGGGGTGGTTGGTCAAGTCAACATGACAGAAATCCACAACCAAATCCATTCATAATGAGCCCTCGCTGATGCCTAGTTTTGTCTATGTTGCTTTTGACAAATACATACATACATTGCCTCCAACGGTCTCAACCATACACATGCACAAGATTTAATGTATCAAGCAAACACACTTCATTGGATTTCCTTTTTTTTTACATTTTTTTAGCCAGAGAGGAGGAAAGAAAGATGATTTATTGATTAGATGAGTTTTGTGGGAAGGCCGTCCCGACGAACTTGAGGAAGCGCTCCGAGTAGAATTGAGGTTCAACTGCAGATATTGACAAGGGGTTATACTTATACTTGATGGACTTGTATGCATGCTCAATCTTCTTTGTCATGTTGTACTTCTGCAGAATATCAATGATCCCTATGTAGAGCACCACATCATACATGTGATGGAGTGATTTGCTGCCTTCTTCTTGTTTGTCTTCTTTCTCCGCTCTCGCCGGCATGTTGACCCCTAGCTGGATCGGGAGCCTATTCAATTTCACAACAAATTCAATCATCTCAGATCATACATTTAGCATTGGAAGAACATGAGGATGGAACAACACAAATCAATTTATAATGACCTTCCTGTGCCTGGAAGCAGAAGATCTACTTCCTCGAAACAACCCGACGGCGCACGCAGGCGGCTCCCCCTTATGTGCGGGCCGACAGCATCTGAACCATTTTTGTCACTGCCTCGCTGCACCAAAATCAGCCCATCTCGATAGTTATAAGCGGAATCCTTCTCCGCGGCATCTGCATTATCGATATCAGCAAGCAAAAAATGCTATTGCAAAATGCGTTATTTGGACAACATACTCAGAGAAATAAAGACATATATTGCAAATTTGCATCCATACCTGCTTCTGAAAGAACGGTCAGTTTATCTGGCAAAATGCTTTCAGGACATGATGATCCTATTTGTAGGTTTCGGCGAGCCCGGTAATGGAAACCAAGAAGCAAGCTGTAATCCATTATACTGTGGTTCCTTAGAAATTCGCTGTCAATTTCAATCTGCCTACATAGAATAAGAACATAGCATGGTTTTTATACAAAGATAAATGGTCATGAGAATAAGCAGTTTTTTTTCTGAGCGAACATACTTAAGCAAAGCATCTCGCCAAGAAGGCTCGAGATAAAATGAATAGTTCAGATCCAAGTCTTTCAGAGTCGTGTTCTCGTCGATTTTAATTTTCTCTGTAGAACGACCCAAAGATGAACCTTTCAAGTCAAATCTTCGATGAATTCTAAGTTCTGTGCAGAACATGTTGCCCATCACTACAAATCGAAACTGCATATACAAACAATCAAAATCCACGGTTCAGTTTCTACCATTATTACAAAAAAGTAACTAGAATAGGAAAAATCAGATACGGCAACTAATATCCCTTTAAGATTGAACGGAAATTAATATGCCGTTAAAAAATATATAGGAAGCTTTAGACACTATGTGAAACTTTGACTATCAATTGCAACGGCGATATGTCATCGGAAGTCCCAAAAATAATAATATTATGAAACTACTCTCTTGAAAAATCCATTGGTATTATTTTGACATGAACAAAATAAAGCAGTTTTGTACGTGGTACTACTCAAATTTATAATATTTTTTGACAAATTCGAAATGAGGCAATAGGAGCACAAACACCAATTAATAATGTCACTACCTTTTGACCGCTGGAAGGTCTCACCCTGTGGAGGCCAAAAAATTTAGTTACAAGTGTGTTCTCATAGGAGTGGACATGACGATAATAGTACGGAAGCATACGCAGAAGAACCTGCATCATGTCAAGTAAATATCAAAGGTGTACATGTAAGAACATGAGCAAAAAGAACAAGTTTGATTCGAGTGCTAATATGATTCATTAAGTGAACTAGGAAACTAGTTCAGATAAGCTAAAAGCTCTGGACCATTGAAGATATCCGTTTTGGATCAAGTGTTGGGTGATGAGATATGCAAGCTCCAGATCATTTGAATCTTGCTTCTTTTTTTGTGCGGGTATTTGAATCTTGCTATTTGCTATTAAGAGCTGGAAGTGGTAGAGAACCTGCACTTCTGATTTCCGAAGAGTCTTGATCATAAACTGGTCATCTTGCGATAAGAAAAAGATACTCCCACTCTTTCCAGGAGAAGATAGCTCCCTAAGTGCATCACTTCCACTAATGGAAATCATGTAATCTGCTGTGTCAATCTTGAACATCTCCCTCAAATTTCTATAATCAAATTCTACCAAGAAATTAGTCTTGTTATGTTCTGAAAAATAAAATACTGCAAGGGTGTCTCACTAACTATTGAAACAAATGAATTTCAAACTGAGTGAGTTAATAAGCATTCAAAATCATTGCAGAACAATATTCAGATTGATTGCAACATGGTAACACTTCAGCCATTGAATTACTCAAGTTACTCGATGGCATCCTTATAATTTTACTTTTTTCTTGTGTTAAGCTAAGTTACTGAAAAAGTCTTTCACCCCGCTTTATAGATAAAGCAAACCGCCCAAGGCAAACATCCAACAAGGTTCACACACACACACACACACAAGTTCCACAAACAGCACAAAGGGTTAAGCTAAGTTATACGAATGTACTAGATCAACAGAAGAACATACCCTTCTAGATAATGAGAAGACACATGCTGACCAACAATATATTCCCATTGAATGAGAAGTGAGGCACAAACCTGAAAACCATTGGGCAGTAGTCCTTCCACTTGAAATCTAGAGCACGATGTGAAGGAGTAAGCGGTGATCCGTTTTTGGGGAAGTTCATCCAGAAATTTGCTTTGGGGCCAAAATCAGAAGCTTGCACTTCACGCTCCTGAATCGGCGTAATCCTCCCAACTGTGTACCTGAGTAGTAAAACCAAGGTTTTTAATTCCGGATGCAAAAAAAAAACTTGTGGGGCACTGAGATATCTTGTTACCGCGGTAACCAGAAAATACCGGGCAGTTACCAAACGATTTTTTTTTGATGAAATTTGAATCTGAACAAAATTCATCCAAAATCCATTCACATTAAAATTCAGTTTTTTTCATCAGTAAATCAATTTCCCGTGAGGCCGAGATGCGCAGTTATATTACCGGGCGGTAACCGAATTTACCGCATGGTAACCAAAACCTTGAGTACAGGCGTACAGCCACATTTCAACCTTAGAAGACAGTAACACTCTCATTGTCAATAAAAGGAAACTAAATTAACGGATCATAGGCTTCATAGCGCTCACAGCAATGTTGAGAAGGAAACTGTTGAAAATTTAGATTGGGATGCCTATGTACCGAATTAGTTGTCGCTCAAACGAATGTATCTAGACGGAGTTATGCATTACCTGATTCCAAGTTGCAGACAGAGCATCAGATCGTAGCTCCGGTGCCCTTTAATTATCGTCTCTCCAGGCCGTTTGGCATCCTTCACCTTCCTGCTCCGTCGAAGTCTCGGTTTCTTGGACGACGGCGAATCCGGGAGGCTCTTATCCAGCACGACCTCGCTGATCAGAACGCCCTGCGCGTACTCCCTCTCGAGAATCTGGGAGAGGGAGCCAGCCGTGTCTTCACATTTCAGCGTTTTCTCAGGACCCGCATGACCTCCGGTGACCACCCCGACGGCCACTCCGATGGCCGCGCCGATACTCCGGCGTCTCTGCAGGGACGGCCTCTTCTTCATCGCAGGCCGCCCGAGGCCCGAGTTCCTCCTGGACAAACTCGCATCCGCCTCCGCGGGCTCTGGGACTGGGTCCGCGCCGGTGCCGAAGGAGACGTCAGGCAGCACGCCCCTCTTCCTCAGGTCGTCGAGGCGAGCGGCGGGAACCCTGCGTCGTTCAGGGTAGAAGGTGCCCTTCCCGTCCTTGAGCCCCCTGCTCCAGGTCCCGAGGTAGCACCCGCCGCCCTCCCAGGTGTAGAGCCCGTAGCCGTGCGCCACGCCGGCGACCCAGTTCCCCTGGAACGAGTCCCCGGTGCTCCAGGTGAGGACGCCTTTGCCGGACATGAGGCCGTTCCTCATGGTGCCGACGTAGCTGTTGCCGTTCGCCCACGTGTACCTGCCCTGGCCTTCCATCTGCCCCTGAACCCAGGAGCCCTGGTACACGTCGCCATTGGCGTGCGCCTGGAGCCCGAGGCCGTGCTTGCGGTCCAGCTTCCACTGCCCCTTGTAAGACGAGGAGGAGGAGCCGTTGGTGTACGTCCCTTCGCCGTCCATGAAGCCGCCGGAGTATTCACCTTCGTAGACGGCCCCAGACGGCCACTCCGTCCTTCCATTGCCATGCCTCATCCCCCGCCTCCACCCGCCCTCGTACACGCAGCCGCTGCCTGACCATACGTACCTCCCCGTGCCCTCCGGTACTCCCCCCGACAGCGTGCCGGAGTAGAGGTCGCCGTTGGGTAGCGTGAGCTCTCCGGCAGAATTTGTCCACGAAGCAGCGGCATCGGGATGGCTTTGATGAGAGCGAGCTGGGGGGTTGCTGCTGGCCGCAGGGGCTGCTGTCCTGCCTTGCATACTACTCAGGTTGTCCTGCAGAGGAATGCGAAGTTAAGAGAGAGACATATTCATACATGAATCGACCAAGAGTTAATTTGGTCTCAGGTTGAACATGCATGCAAGTTGACCTTCTTGAAGGAGGTGTAGCTATAGTGGTGTTGTAACTTGTAGTGCTGGTTGATCTTGGCATGTGTGCTGGAGTATGAAATCAAGAGTGGTATTAATTAGTTGTCATATCATAGGGGCGTCGCGGTGGCTGTGATGAGTTCCGATTACTACGTAGAGTAAACGTACTAGCTCCCGCTGCGGCGCCGCCGCTCACCGCCCCGTTCAGGCTTCCGGCGAGGTTGCTACACAATCTGAGGGACAGTCCAAAACGAAAAGCACCCCATCCGCACCTAAGAACCCTTGTCCCAGTGTGGCTACACGTGATATAGGGTTGCTCATCCCGCCCGGTGTCGTAGAAGCTAAAATGAAACTCTCATATACTACATGTTCTGTAAGGAGGCTAGCTCGCTAAATGATACTCTTTTGTCCCATGATAACATCTTATATTATGGGATGAAACGAGTACATTCATTGGCTACCTGCTAACGCTATTGACCCGGTTGGTGAGGCTTTTTGCTCATGAACCCACTAAAAGGTCGATTAATACTGCCTTTAGTCCCGGTTTAATCCAGAACCGGGACTGGTGGGCCTCCACGTGGCCTCTGCCCTGTCTCCGGGCCGGGTCCGGCAGGGCAAGTTCGCTATCTTCTAATCCGAGTCGCGGTAAAAAAAAAAAGGCCCCACCCGCACCTAGGAACCCCTCATCCTGGCCAACGTCGGCAACGCCGCTGCTAGCCATGTCGTCCCCGGCCGTGTCTGGCAAGGCCCTGACGAGGCCTCGCTTCGCATGTGCCTCTGCCCTCATCTTCTTCTCTGCGAAATCGACTTAGCAAAAAATTCAGGCAGCATGTAAATACCGAACACGCCAAATTTATGTACACTCTAGATCGATCCAAATTAATTGACGCAATATCTATACTAATCTTTATACAATTTGTATAGAGGTTGCATCGTTTAATTCGGACGGAGTAGGAGGGATGCCCATGTAGAGATGATCCATCCGTACAAGGATATAAGGAATTAATTGAAGAAACACCATGCACCCAGCCCGGACAGGAGCAGGAGAGGAGCAAATCCAAGGGGATCAAGAGAAAACGTAGAGGTATGACTATGAACAGCAACGCGAGAGGAGGGCATGGATCGGCGAAGGGGGCCGGGCGGCGAGAGATGGATGAGCAAGTTGGGTTGCTTTCTTGCTTACCGATCGATGGATGCAGTTGCAATTGCAATGCGGCGCCGCGCCACAAAGAGCAAGGAGAAGGAAAAGAAAACTCTCTATGCGCTTCTCGTCTCTTCTCTTCTCTCCTCTTTTCTTGTGTGTGTATGGTAGTATATACTGCTGCATGGGTGGAAATGACAGTGGCTGTTCATGGCTGCCAGCTGCTGCTGCAGTTCTTGCATAGCAAACGTGACAAGACAATTCGATCTTACCAGTCTATTCACTGTAGTATTTGTTTATTTACTTACCGGTGAAGCAAGCAACTAGGTCGAGCTGTTGCACATGGCGCCATGTGAGAAGATGTGACCGCCAGCCCTCTTCTCTGTCTCTCTCGCTTCTTCTTGCTCGCTAATGGTGAGTACTAGTATGAAAATGCAGTAGGTACGTACGCGCTGACAGCCTGCTCACAATTGATATACAACTATATCCTGATACGTAATACTCCCTCCGTCCGAAAATACTTGTCATCAAAATAAATAAATAAAATGTATTCAAATATATTTTAGTTATAGATACTCATTATGAGACCGTCATCCGTTTTTCTTGCTCATGCAAGTGCGATACAAGTATACAACATGCATGTACCCCTTTACTTTTTACACTTTTTTTTCCTTTGAGAGTTTCCACGTTATGCATGTGAAAAGCAAGGACTCATCTAGATGTGACATTACTATGTCACACCTAAGTATGACATCACACAAGATCAGCAAAAAAACAAAAAAAAATTACAAATCTTGAAGCTTCTAATTATGTGATGATCTACTTAGATATGACATTCTTAAAAAACATCTAGATATGAACTAGTCATTCTGAAAAGCAATTCCACCGTGCATGGGATATCTTGTTCATGGATTCACCGTTTGTGATTGCTTTGGCTTTCATGCTATTTTTTCATTGTTCTTAGAATTTTTCTTATTTCATAGCATTACATTGAGTTTTTCTTTCTGTTTTAAACAGTGTTTCAATGTTTTACTTCCTCTCTTCCAAAATAATAGAAGTCTTAGGCCCAAGTTAAACTTTTTTAAGTTTGACCCAGTCTATATAGGAAATTCAACAAAGATAATTCGGTTTTACAGATGCTGATATTTTATACATACTTGCTCAAACTTAGTGAATTTTGACTTAGGACAATCCTAAAACTTCAATTAGTTTGAAACAAAGGGATTATCGTGTACGATCGTCTACCAGCAAACATGTTCCAAAACAAGTGCATTTTTCATTAATACACAATGAAACATGATGATACACATTGAAACAAGACAAAAACCGAAAGAAACGTTTAGAAATGAGATAATTTTTATAACAACTAAAAAACTGACATAAATCTCAAAGCAACCACGGATGACGGATCCATCCAAGGGATACCCCATACACGGTAGATATACCACGCTCCGTCTTGCATGACATTGCCGTGTACATATATATTCTCCTCCTTGTCAGCAAAATAGATACCCTCTATGTTTCTTTTAGTTTGCATATTGCTTCGTCCGTTCCCAAATAATTGTCTTTCTAGCCATCTCAAATGGACTACAACATACGGATGTATGTAGACATGTTTTAGAGTGTAGATTCACTCATTTTGCTTTGTATGTAGTCACTTGTTGAAATCTCTAGAAAGACAATTATTTAGGAACGGAGGGAGTACTCTACATGCATGGTTGCATGCATTGTTCTTGGACTGTGGGCTAACCTCCAATTAATATATCCTTGCCACACTTTGTATTTGAAATTGAGCTATGATATGATGTTCTAGGTCGTTAGATAAAAAAAAGTATCCTTGCCACATATGCATGGTGCGAATGATAATACTCATAGAAAAACTTTTTTAACTTATACATAGAGTACAAAGGAGTCGAAAGGAGTATATATATTGGGAGTACCGGAAACGATCAATCAGAACATACTGGGAGTTTTTATTCTGTTCTCTTCCTCCTTATCAACAAGCTAGATAGGTGAATAGATCTACAGTGGTGTATCTTTTCGTGGCGGTATAAGCTCATAATAGTCAAGTGGCTAGAAACAGAAGAAGAAATGATAAACCTAAAATGCTGTACTCCATACTTGTATATCTTTTCGAGGCGCCTTAATTAAGCTAGAAATATAGTATAGAAGAAGAAAGAAGCTAAAAGCTACGCCTACTACTACAATGATTTTCCTGGTCTACAACAGCGAAAAGTAGGAGTATCACCTGTGCACTACTTTAGTCAATCAAGTTGTAGTACCCCTTTCGACAATTAAGACTGTAAGCACAGCGCTAGATTGAGCATCGAAGGTCACATAGTGCAAGGCATCTATCACATGACCGATTGAAACCAACTGTGATCTAATAGCAATAACAGCAAGCTACTACTCCCTCCGTCCCAAAAAAACGTCTTACATTATGGGACAGAGGGAGTACGTGCCTAGCTAGCTAGCAGCCAACCAGGTGCATTAATTGGACATACTAAAACAAGGAGAAGAAGGTGTTGCCCATACGCTAAGCCTGATCAATACCCTATATATAGTATGATTGGGACTGATCGAAGAAGGTTAATCAAAGTCCTTTCGTACGCCCACTAGGCGCGGCATTCGCTCGCGCTGCCTCTAAACTCGCGTGCATTGCCCGTGGCCATGGTCGATGTGACAACGATCTGCTACGGCGTAAGTGATAGACTGATTAAACAAGGAGATGGATGATGTTGCATGCGTACACGCGTCCTGTAGGTACGACCAAGAACATATATGTACTGTGTGCATGCATGCGTGTACGACTGAGTCAAATTACTGTTAATTTTGTCCTTACATGTTTCGTCCCGGCTGTTACCCAGACTTGGTTTTACCGGTTGTAAATTTGTCAGCCACAACAGGTACGCAAAATGATGCTGGATAATTTGAAACACTACTTCGCGCGAGAATTTATTCACTGATACCAGGCGACAGTTCATCAAACACAGTTCACAAAACGAAAACAAACAACAAACAGACTTCATACAAATTACAAACCAAACCCTAGATAATTGAGACCCTAAACCCTAGGCTTTATGGTCGAACTTGTTGCCATGCGGGGTGTCCTCAATGTTGAGGTAGAACTGCACATAGGAGGTGTGTTGCGCCCACGCAAGGATATGCTCCTCCCGGGCTTCCTCCCGGCAGCGCTTAGAGCATCTCCGGCCGTTCGGCCCCCCAGAACGGCGAAAAAAGGCCGCCTGAGGACGAACTGGTGCAAGTTAGGCGCTTGGGGACGGCTCGGTCCCTAGTTGTCGCTCGCAAGGTCGTCCTGAGTTTGGCCAAATTACGTAGATCTGGTACGAACTCGGCGAAATTTTATTGAAACTTGTACAAAAAAGTAAAAACATGCAAACTACGCAAACTAAAGCCAAACTACGCCGCTAGCCACTACCCCGCGTCCACCGTCCGCCATCTACATGCCGAGAAGCCTGTAGAAGCGGGTGTAGTCGCCGTCATCGTCGTCTTTGTCATCGCGCGCCCCGGCGGAGGCACCGTCCCTGCTACAACCCTGCCCAGGGTCGCCGATGCGCGGCCGGCCGCTTGACGGCCCGGCCTCTTCCTCCTCGTCACTGTCGATGACGATGACGCCGCCCTCCTCGCGGCCGCGTCGCCGGGCCAGGAGTTTCGCGTACGCCTGGCGCTGGGGTGCACCTGCTCGCGGACGTTATCCTCCTTCGCCCACTTTAGGGCGGACTCGTCGTCGGGAGCCACCATGTCGGCATGCTCCGGCTTCACGGGGAGCAGGCCCGGGTCGGGCTTCGGCCGGACCAGGCGAAGGGAGCGCGGGAAGGGGAGGGCACCTCATTGATGACGAGGGCGCCACTGCGGGTGCAATGCCGTTGCGGCGTCTCCTCGCGCTCAGCCTCCACGCCCCCGGCACGCGCATGTCAGGGGGCGCCGGGTACTCGGCCTCGTAGAGGAGGCGCGCCTTCGGCTCTTGGAGGTGTCGGCGGCCGAAGCCGTTCACCGCTGCGCCATCGCCTGGGAACCTCTCGGTCATCTTTGCTTCGCTCGTCGGTGGGAAGGGGGGAATGGATTTTGCGAGAGGGGGGGGGGGGGGTGTGGCGTTCACCGGCGGGGAGTGGGCGCATTTTATAGCCCAAGCGGGGTGGCCGGGAGGCGGCATGCCGAGCGACGCGTGGCGGGAGCGACGGACGCTGCCGGCGGTGTTTTCATCAAGGCCGCCCGTGAGGCATCAATGGAGGCTTACCGGCGCGGCAGCGCGGCAGCCTTGGCCAGCCTTGGCATTGATTCCCGCGGGAACCGAGGCGATGAGGACGATGAAGCGGCGTCTCGCTGACTAGGCGGGCCCGCCCCCGTTCGCGCCAAAAACGCTCGCCCCAGCGCCCCCGGACGTCCCCCAGCGCGCCGGGTTCAGTCTGGGTCCGCCGGCACTAACTTTGACCCAAACCGGCGAAAAACGGGTTCTTGGGGGCGCGGCTGGGCTGTTTTTTTGGCGCCGACGCAAAAAAATCGCCTTGGGTCGTCGTGTTGGGGGCGTGGCTGGAGATGCTCTTAGCATCCAGGTCGCCCATTGCCGCCGCCTTCTTGGCCTCCAGAAGGGCTGCCATGGTCTCGTGGGTCTGCACTACGTGCAGACATGATGTGCTTGGCGAGCACATCCCAGCCGTCGCGACCCCCGTCGCTGCTCCGGGAGAGGCTGCCACAGTCCCGCGCCGCCTTGCACTCGTCGTGCTCATCTCTCCACAACACGACATTTCTCCGGGTGGCGGGCGCGCTTGCTCGGAGGCGCACCCCCATGGCTCCACCTGCCCCGATGTGGCCCCCATGTGGGCGGATCTGAAGGCCGTCGATCTGCCCTACTTTGAGAAAATGATGTGGAGAGGATCGAGAAATTACTCACCGGACTTGACTAAGCCTGGCGGTGGAGGAGACAAAACGGGGCTAAGGGGATCCAGGAGGCTAACCCTATATGCCCCGGCACCGTTCATATAGTGCGCGATGGGGTGCTTATCCAGTGTGTCGGATATTTTTATCCGGACCGAGCCGATATGCAGTGGCTCTTCAGGCAAAAAAAGAGCCTAAAACCGTATGTCGGCCAGAATTTTCCGGGCCAGAGGTGTTTTAGGGGATCTGCTAGAGACGCTCTAAGATCACCGCTGATTACAGCGCGGGTGCAGACGAGGGTGTGGTCGCTGCGACTGGAGATGGGGAGCTTCATTTGGGGGAACGACTGGAGACGCCTCATCTTAGCCGGGTGGTGAGGCGGTGCGTGACAGCGCCCTCCCACTAGCCACGGGTAGTGAGAGCCGGTGATTCGGCCGGCGGTGTAGGGGTAGGGGAGAAAGTGTATTTTTGGGAAGTAGGGTGTTTTGGCGACCGGGCGCGATAAGATTCGAACTTTTTGGTTTCAAAAAAATCTAAAAAGTAAGCGTGTATATGAGGATGAAATGTATATGTGAGTAAAAATTCAAGATAGAATACCTTGAATTGTGACCTGTACGGAAAAAAGCAAATTTCTGGGGTGAAATATATCATGTGCTGAAAAGCCATGGATTTGTTTTTTTTTTCTTTTGCACAGCTATTCCAACGTATTGCATCATGAAAATTTACGCAGATGTGCATTATGCCTCCATGTATGTTTGTAGTTTTTTCAGATTTCTTTGAAACATAAAAATATGAATTTTGATGAATATTTTTTTTCAAAGATGGCCTCTCACTAGTAGAAAAGGGGCCTATTGACCCGGTTGGTGAGGGCCTTTAGCCCCGGTTCATGAACCGGGACTAAAGGGTCGGTACTAATACCCTGGCCCTTTAGTCCCGGTTCAATCCAGCTCCGGGTGGGCCTCCACGTGGCCTCTGCTGTTGAGCCAAGGCAGGAGGGCCTTTGGTCCCGGTTGGTAGCACCAACCGGGACCGATAGTCATCCACGTCGACATTTACGTGGCTGGGGTTTTGTTTTTTTTGAAAAGGGGGTTGGGGGTTTTAGGGGGTTAATTTAGGTGTTTCATATATTGTGTTAGCTAGCTAATTAATAGAGAGAAGTGTCCTCTCTTTTGTCCATGCTTGGTCGACGCTACATACTATACATACGTATAGAGAGAGGACTAGCTAGACACGCTAGCTAGCTAGTAAGCAAACGAAGGAAACAGAAGATCGTCATGAACATATATGCATACAGAGGGAAGTGATATCGACCACCTCTCCTTCTCCGAGAGATTGGTCGAACAACAAGTTCTCGTATATCTATCCGACACTATCGGCTACATATATACAATAATTATATTTTACAAAAATAATCTCCTAACATACGGACGCGTGGTCCACATAGTATTCTCCGTCTTCAATGATCACGTGGTCAAGAAAGAATGCCGCTAATTCCTCTTGAATTGCTCGCATGCGATCTGGTGCTAGTAGTTCATCCCGCATCCGGAACATCTAATTTTAAGAAAGGGGTCAATACATATATATATATATATATATGAATAAATTAAACTCAACACAAATGATGATAATAAAATAAAATTGTGAATATTGTTATTTACGCACTTCATATTGTTTGTCAGAGTAGCCCCGCTCACAGGTCGTGTGGCGGATGGACTCGCAAACGTAGTATCCACAGAAATCATTCCCTTGTTCCTGCCACAACCACTTTACAAGAAATAGAGGTCAATCAAACTGATAATTAGCAAGCATATTAAATGGTATTGATGAAACTAGCGCTTGAATCACTAGGAGATGCGTGGAATATGCTACTATAGTACTTACTTTCGGGTGTCTAAATTGCAGCTTCTTCGGCAGTCCCAGAGCTTTTTTGGTGAATTTTCTCCAAACCCTGCCATACAAAGAAAACAATTACTTGATATCAGAAATGAACAAAGTTGCTGATATGGTGGATAATGATCGATTTAACTTACTTCTCGAGCATTTCAGTCATGTCCGCATACTCTTTGGGATCTTTTCGTCTCGAGTCTAAGACAGTTACTACTCCCTGCTCAAGCTTAATCTCTAGAAGAATATAGTGGAAGTTGCGCACGCATGCATAACTCATCAATATTACATTACTATAACATGGACTAATAAGGGAAACTGAATATGCCACAAGACAGTAACACTCACTTGAAGTTGTAAGGAAAGAGTATTATATCCTTGTGTTCATTTGTTACGAACGATTGTAGCAAGTTGGCCCCGGTATTTTCGGCATGAAATTCAACTCAGTTGCATCTATGAGATATGTGTTAATGAACCCAATGGAACCCACTTGTCTTTTCTTCAATTCGGCGATCTTCAATCTGCATAATATAGTGAGGATAATTATAAATACATGCAATGAAAGAGCTGAGTTATATGGAGAGACTTAATGATGTAAGTAGTACTACTTACAGACATGAGCAGGTGACCGTTGCTTTATCGAGGGCCAATTGATTGAAAAACTGATAGAACTCCTCAAATTGAATAGGCAACAGTTCAATTCCAATGAGGTCATGCTCCTTTTAACTCTCACATACAAAGTACTCCTCCCTCGGACTCTCTGCAGGTTTTCATGTACCAATCATGCAATCTTCGCATCATCGTTGATAGAGAGCTTTCATCTTTGACGAGAGGCTTCCCGTATCGTATCTTTGTATCTGCACCTCCAAGAAATCATAATGTACATCGTCGGGCAGGTAATCTTCAGGATTGCCATAACCGGGCACCATCCTCGGATCGACGATGTCGCTAGCAGCACCTTGAGCGGGGGCACGATTGCTTCGCTTGTTTGCCGAGCTGGGCAATTTGTTTCCCAGCTCGTCGTTCTTTCATTCTTTGATCACTTTTAGTACTTCCCGACCTCTCCGCTTCGGCAAATGCCTTTCCAATAATGCGCTCATAGTTGCCTTTCGGCGGAGACTTGGGTGGTTTTGTCAGGGCAGCCAGAGTGCGCTTCGCTTTCACCGGATCTACCTTCTCCTCCGGAGGTGGATGTCTCTTTGCTTTCAACCCTTCAAACCAGTCATGCACTTCGGTCTGCGCAATCTTCGCGTTTTCCTCGTCGGTCCTCTCGTACGGTAACTTCTCTGGATTCTTCAGAGAAGGATCGAATCTGTATCTCCTCCCGCCTTTGGCTATACTGCTAGACACCGGTAGAGCAGACGGAGCGGATGTCTTCTTTCCTTGCTTATGAGGCGGAGGAGAAGGACTACGACGCGCCGGAGCAGCCGGAGCGGCGGCGGGTCTCTTCCGCCTTGCCGACGAGGCGGAGAAGGAGGAGGCTGGCTGCTCGGGCGCGCCGGTGCAGGCGGAGAAGGAGGCGGAGTGCCGCCACGCGCCGGAGAAGGAGCCGGCCGAGTGCCCTGATCGTCACTCGCCGGAGGAGGAGGCGGTGGAGGAGGAGGAGTGCCCTGACTTGCCGGAGGAGGAGAGGAGGAGGCGGAGGCGTCCAGTTCGGAAGGTTGATGAGATCCTTCCGCCATAGGCATGGAGTCTTGAGCGAGAACCCAGCCGATACTCCCCTTCACCGGTAGGGTGGTCAAGCCGGAGGTCCTCAAATCCCTCCGTTATTTCATCCACCATCACCTTAGCATATCCTTAGGAATCGGCGGCGGTGAAAACTTGAGTCGGGTTTAGTAGGATAAACAGAGCCAACAGCCGCCTTGACCTTCAAATTGCTCCATTCCGCCATAAGGTGGCAATTTTGAGACTCCGTGATAGCATCCACGGGATAGCTGGTAGGAGCCGTCAAGGCATGCTCCGGCTGAAGTAGCTCGGTGGAATCCACGCTGCTTCTCCGCTGAGATGGCGGGGTAACCGGGGAAGCTTCGCAGGTCGCTTTGCTGCGATCTGCGCTTCTCGTTCCTCTTCTCGTTCCTCTAGCCCCATTACCCTTCGTGCAGCGCCTGCATTTGGCTCTACTCCAGTTTCTTCCTCCTCTCATGGGTTTTGTAACCCCTGCGTCCGAAATCCAGCCTTCCACGAAGGGAGCTGGCGTGCCTCGTGTCCGTCCAGGGTGCTCAGGATTCCTGAGGGCCATTGTGAGCTCGTCCTTCTCCCTGTCTGGAACGAACTTCCTTTGCTGCGCTGCTTCGATATATTGCTTTAGCCTCTTGACTGGTATGTCCTATTGATCGTCCGTCCAAATGCACTTCCTCGACACAGGTCCAAGGTTCCGACAGCCTCAAGAACCAAGTCCGCAACGGTCCGGCGATTCATTGTCTACGGTTCGATCCCTTTGTCAAGTAGATCATTCTCAGCCTTTGCCCACTTAGGTCGGGCTATGAGGTAGCCACCACGACCCGTGCGATGGTGAAGCTTCTTCTTCGCAGCATTTTGCTTGTTTGTCGCCGACATCTTTTTACTCTTTTCCGATGTCCTGTGGGCCACAAATGCGGGCCAGTCATCTCTCGATCTTCTCATATTTGCCCTTGAATTCTGGTGTCTCTTTTTTATCGACAAACTTATTCAGGTCTTTCTTCCAATGCCTGAATAGCTCTGCCATCTTCTTAAGAGCAAAAGACTTGATTAATGGCTCTATAATTGGCTTCTCCGGATCATCCTCTAGAGGTAGGGTGAAATTTGACTTCAGCTCAGTCCAAAGATCATTTTTCTGCAGATCATTGACATAAGACACCTCAGGCTCTTCGTTCTTAGGCTTATACCATGTTAGAAATATGCCCTAGAGGCAATAATAAAAGGATTATTATTATATTTCCTTGTTCATGATAATTGTATTTTATTCATGCTATAATTGTATTATCCGGAAATCGTAATACACGTGTGAATACATAGACCACAATATGTCCCTAGTGAGCCTCTAGTTGACTAGCTCGTTGATCAATAGATAGTCATGGTTTTCGACTATGGACATTGTATGTCATTGATAACGGGATCACATCATTAGGAGAATGATGTGATGGACAAGACCCAATCCTAAGCATAGCACAAGATCGTGTAGTTCGTTTTGCTAGAGATTTTCCAATGTCAAGTATCTCTTCCTTAGACCATGAGATCGTGTAACTCCCGGATACCGTAGGAGTGCTTTGGGTGTACCAAAGCGTCACAACGAATCGGGTGATTATAAAGGTGCACTACAGGTATCTCCGAAAGTGCGTTGGGTTGACACGGATCGAGATCGGATTTGTCACTCCGTGTTACGGAGAGGTATCACCGGGCCCACTCGGTAGTGCATCATCATAATGAGCTCAAAGTGACCAAGTGTCCGGTCACGGGATCATGCATTACTGATGCAGTAAAGTGACTTGCCGGTAACGAGATTGAACGAGGTATTGGGATACCGACGATCGAATCTCGGGCAAGTAACATACCGTCTGACAAAGGGAATAGTATACGGGATTGATTGAATCCTCGACATCGTGGTTCATCCGATGACATCATCGAGGAGCGTGTGGGGGCCAACATGGGTATCCAGATCCCGTTGTTGGTTATTGACCGGAGAGTCGTCTCGGTCATGTCTGCATGTCTCCCGAACCCGTAGGGTCTACACACTTAAGGTTCGGTGACGCTAGGGTTATTAGGAAGACTTGTATGTGATTACCGAATGTTTTTGAGTCCGGATGAGATCCCGGACGTCACGAGGAGTTCGGAATGGTCCGGAGGTAAAGATTTATATATGGGAAGTTGTCAAGCAGACACCGGAAAGTTTCGGGGTCATATCGGTATTGTACCGGGCCACGGAGAGGTTCCGGGGTCCACCGGAGGGGCCACCTCTCGGAGGACCTCATGGGCCACAAGGGCAGGGAACCAGCCTGGAGGGCTGGGCGCCCCCCCTTGGGCCCATGCGCCTAGGGGTTGGGGAACCCTGAGTGGGCGCGCCTTTGCTTGGGGGCAAGCCCCCTCCACGGCCGCCCCTCTAGTTCTCATCTTGAGGGGCCGGCCCCCCTTGCCCCTTCCCCTATAAATAGAGGGGGTGAGGGGAGGGCTGCAACACGCTTCCAAGGCGCAGCCACTCCCCTCCCCAACACCTCTCCTCCTCCGCGTGTGCTTGGCGAAGCCTCGCCGAGAACTTGTCACTCCATCACCACCACGCCGTCATGCTGCTGTTGGAGCCTTCTTCCTCAACCTCTCCTTCCCCCTTGCTGGATCAAGAAGGAGGAGACGTCGTCCGTTCCGTACGTGTGTTGAACGCGGAGGTGCTGTCCGTTCGGCACTTGGTCATCGGTGATCTGAATCACGGCGTGTACGACTCCATCATCACCGTTCCCTTGAACGCTTTCGCACGCGATCTACAAGTGGTATGTAGATGCAATCTCTCTCCCATGACTCGTTGCTTAGATGAACTCATAGATGGATCTTGGTGAAACCGTAGAATTTTTTTTAATTTGCAACATTCCCCAACAGTGGCATCATGAGCTAGGTCTATGCGTAGTTCTCTATTGCACGAGTAGAACACAATTTTGTTGTGGGCGTAGATCTTGTCAACTTGCTTGTCGTTACTAGTCTTTTCTTGCTTCAACGGTATTGTGGGATGAAGCGGCCCGGACCGACCTTACACGTACGCTTACGTGAGACAGGTTCCACCGACTGACATGCACTAGTTGCATAAGGTGGCTAGCGGGTGTCTGTCTCTCCTACTTTAGTTGGAGCGGATTAGATGAAAAGGGTCCTTATGAAGGGTAAATAGAAGTTGACAAAATCACGCTGTGGTTATTCAGAGGTAAGAAAACGTTCTTGCTAGAACCCAATTGCAGCCACGTAAAAGATGCAACAACAATTAGAGGACGTCTAACTTGTTTTTGCAGCAATTGTCATGTGATGTGATATGGCCAGAAGTTGTGATGAATGATGAATGATATATTGTGATGTATGAGATCATGTTCTTGTAATAGGAATCACGACTTGCATGTCGATGAGTATGACAACGGCAGGAGCCATAGGAGTTGTCTTAATTATTGTATGACCTGCGTGTCATTGATTCAACGCCATGTAAATTACTTTACTTTATCGCTAAACGTGTTAGCCATAGTAGTAGAAGTAATAGTTGGTGAGCAACTTCATGGAGACACGATGATGGAGATCATAATGATGGAGATCATGGTGTCATGCCGGTGGCAAGATGATCATGGAGCCCCGAAGATGAAGATCAAAGGAGCTATATGATATTGGCCATATCATGTCACTACTTTATATAATTTCATGTGATGTTTATTATGTTTATGCATCTTGTTTACTTAGAACGACGATAGTAAATAAGATGATCCCTTAGAGTAATTTCAAGAAAGTGTTCCCCCTAACTGTGCACCGTTGCTAAAGTTCGTCGTTTCAAAGCATCACGTGATGATCGGGTGTGATAGATCCTTACGTTCACATACAACGGGTGTAAGACAGTTTTACACATGCATAAACACTTAGGGTTAACTTGACGAGCCTAGCATGTACAGACATGGCCTCGAACACAAGAGACCGAAAGGTCGAACATGAGTCATATGGAAGATACGATCAACATGGAGATGTTCACCGACGATGACTAGTCCGTCTCACGTGATGATCGGACACGGCCTAGTCGACTCGGATCATGTAACACTTAGATGACTAGAGGGATATCAAATATGAGTGGGAGTTCATTAAATAATTTGATTAGATGAACTTAATTATCATGAACTTAGTATAAAGTCTTTGCAAAATATGTCTTGTAGATCAAATGGCCAACGCTAATGTCAACATGAACTTCAACGCGTTCCTAGAGAAAACCAAGCTGAAAGATGATGGTAGCAACTATTCGGACTGGGTCCGGAACCTGAGGATCATCCTCATAGAAGCCAAGAAACAATATGTCCTAGAAGCACCGCTAGGTGATGCACCCATCCGAGAGAACCAAGACATTATGAATGCTTGGCAGTCTCGTGCTGATGATTACTCCCTCGTTCAGTGCGGCATGCTTTACAACTTAGAACCGGGGCTCCAAAAGCGTTTTGAGCAACACAGAGCATATGAGATGTTCGAGGAGCTGAAAATGGTTTTCCAAGCTCATGCCCGGGTCGAGAGATATGAAGTCTCCGACAAGTTCTATAGTTGTAAGATGGAGGAAAACAGTTCACAAGGAGCACATACTCAAAATGTGCAGGTTGCACAACCGCTTTGTCCCAGCTGGACATTAACCTCCGGACGAGGCGGTCATTGACAGAATCCTTGATCGCTCCCACCAAGCTACAAGAGCTTTGTGATGAACTACAATATGCAGGGGATGGTGAAAACCATTCCTGAAGTATTCTCAATGTTGAAGTCAGCAGAGGTTGAAATCAAGAAAGAACATCAAGTGTTGATGGTCAATAAAACCACTAAGTTCAAAAAGGGAAAGGGTAAGAAGAACTTCAAGAAGGACGGCAAGGATGTTTCCGCGCCCGGTAAGCAAGTTGCTGGGAAGAAGTCAAAGAATGAACCCAAACCTGAGACAGAGTGCTTTTATTGCAAAGGGAAGGGCCACTGGAAGCGGAACTGCCCCAAATACTTAGCGGACAAGAAGCCGGCAACACTAAAGGTATATTTGATATACATGTAATTGATGTGTACCTCACGATTACTCGTAGTAACTCCTGGGTATTTGATACGGTGCCGTTGCTCATATTTGTAACTCATGCAGGAGCTGCAGAATAAGCGGAGACTGGCGAAGGGCGAGGTGACGATCTTGGCGTCGGGAATGGTTCCAAGGTCGATGTGATCGCCGTCGGCACGCTACCTCTACATTTACCTACGGGATTAGTTTTAAACCTCAATAATTGTTATTTAGTGCCAAGTTTGAGCATGAACATTGTATCAGGATCTCGTTTAATACGAGATGGCTACTCATTTAAATCCGAGAATAATGGTTGTTCTATTTATATGAGAGATATGTTTTATGGTCATGCTCCGTTGGTCAATGGTTTATTCTTAATGAATCTCGAACGTAATATTACACATATTCATAGTGTGAATAACAAAACATGTAAAGTTGATAACGATAGTCCCACATACTTGTGGCAATCGCCGCCTTTGGTCACATTGGTTGTCAAGCGCATGAAGAAGCTCCATTACGATGGACTTTTAGAGTCTCTCGATTATGAATCATTTGACACATGCGAACCATGCCTTATGGGCAAAATGACCAAGACTCCGTTCTCCGGAACAATGGAGCGAGCAACCAACTTATTGGAAATCATACATACCGATGTGTGCGGTCCAATGAGCGTTGAGGCTCATGGAGGATATCGTTATGTTCTCACTCTCCGATGACTTGAGTAGATATGGGTATGTCTACTTGATGAAACACAAGTCTGAGACCTTTGAAAAATTCAAGGAATTTCAGAATGAGGTAGAGAATCAACGTGACCGAAAAATAAAGTTCTTACGATCAGATCGTGGAGGAGAATATTTAAGTCACGAATTTGGTACACACTTAAGGAAATTTGGAATCGTTTCACAACTCACGCCGCCTGGAACACCTCAGCGTAACGGTGTGTCCGAACGTCGTAATTGCACTCTATTGGATATGGTGCGATCTATGATGTCTCTTACAGATTTACCGCTATCATTTTGGGGATACGCTCTAGAGACAGCTACATTCACTTTAAATAGGGCACCGTCTAAATCCGTTGAGACGACACCGTATGAATTATGGTTTGGGAAGAAACCTAAGCTGTCGTTTCTAAAAGTTTGGGGATGCGATGCTTATGTCAAGAAACTACAACCTGAAAAACTTCGAACCCAAGTCGGAAAATGCGTCTTCATAGGATGCCCTAAAGAAACCATTGGGTATACCTTCTACCTTAGATCCGAAGGCAAGATCTTTGTTGCCAAGAACGGATCCTTTCTGGAAAAAGAGTTTCTTTCGAAAGGAGTAAGTGGGAGGAAAGTAGAACTTGATGAAGTACTACCTCTTGAACCGGAAAGTAGTGCAGCTCAGGAAAATGTTCCTGTGGTGCCTACACCTACTAGAGAGGAAATTAATGATGATGATCAAGGTACTTTGGATCAAGTTGCTACTGAACTTCGTAGGTCCACAAGGACATGTTCCACACCAGAGTGGTATGGAAACCCTGTCCTGGAAATCATGTTGTTAGACAACGGTGAACCTTCGAACTATGAAGAAGCGATGGCGGGCCTAGATTCCAACAAATGGCTTGAAGCCATGCAATCCGAGATAGGATCCATGTATGAAAACAAAGTATGGACTTTGACAGACTTGCCCGATGATCGGGAAGCGATAAAAAACAAATGGATCTTTAAGAAGAAGACGGACGCGGGTGGTAATGTCACCATCTATAAAGCTCGACTTGTCGCTAAGGGTTATCGGCAAGTTCAAGGGATTGACTACGATGAGACTTTCTCTCCCGTAGCGAAGCTTAAGTCCGTCCGAATCATGTTAGCGATTGCCGCATACTATGATTATGAGATATGGCAGATGGACGTCAAAACAGCATTCCTTAACGGTTATCTTAAGGAAGAGTTGTATATGATGCAGCCGGAAGGTTTTGTCGATCCTAAGAATGCTAAGAAAGTATGCAAGCTCCAGCGATCCATTTATGGGCTGGTGCAAGCATCTCGGAGTTGGAACATTCGCTTTGATGAGATGATCAAAGCGTTTGGGTTTATGCAGACTTATGGAGAAGCCTGCGTTTACAAGAAAGTGAGTGGGAGCTCTGTAGCATTTCTCATATTATATGTAGATGACATACTTTTGATGGGAAATGATATAGAACTCTTGGACAGCATTAAGGCCTACTTGAATAAAAGTTTTTCAATGAAGGACCTTGGAGAAGTTGCTTATATATTAGGCATCAAGATCTATAGAGATAGATCGAGACGCCTCATAGGTCTTTCACAAATCACATACCTTGATAAGATTTTGAAGAAGTTCAAAATGGATCAGTCCAAGAAAGGGTTCTTGCCTGTCTGCCAAGGTGTGAGATTGAGCTCGGCTCAATGCCCGACCACGGCAAAAGATAAAGAAGAGATGAGCGTCATCCCTATGCCTCGGCCATAGGATCTATTATGTATGCCATGTTGTGTACCAGGACCTGATGTAAACCTTGCCGTAAGTTTGGTAGGAAGGTACCAAAGTAATCCCGTAAGGAACAACTGGACAGCAGTCAAGAATATCTGAAGCACGAAAAGGACAAAGGACATGTTTCTCGTTTATGGAGGTGACGAAGAGCTCGTCGTAAAGGGTTACGTCGACGCTAGCTTCGACACAGATCTGGATGACTCTAAGTCACAAACCGGATACGTGTATATGTTGAATGGTGGAGCAATAAGCTGGTGCAGCTGCAAGCAGAGCGTCGTGGCGGGATCTACATGTGAAACGGAGTACATGGCAGCCTCGGAGGCAGCGCATGAAGCAATTTGGGTGAAGGAGTTCATCACCGACCTAGGAGTCATACCCAATGCGTCGGGGCCGATCAAACTCTTCTGTGACAACACTGGAGCTATTGCACTTGCCAAGGATCCTAGGTTTCACAAGAAGACCAGGCACATCAAGCGTCGCTTCAACTCCATCCGTGAAAATGTTCAAGATGGAGACATAGAAATTTGCAAAGTGCATACGGATCAGTATGTCGCAGATCCGTTGACTAAACCTCTTCCATGGGCAAAACATGATCAACACGAGAACTCTCACGGGTGTTCGATTCATCACAATGTAGCTAGATTATTGACTCTAGTGCAAGTGGGAGACTGTTGGAAATATGCCCTAGAGAAAATAATAAAAGGATTATTATTATATTTCCTTGTTCGTGATAATTGTCTTTTATTCATGCTATAATTGTATTATCCGGAAATCGTAATACACGTGTGAATACATAGAACACAATATGTCCCTAGTGAGCCTCTAGTTGACTAGCTCGTTGATCAATAGATAGTCATGGTTTCACGACTATGGACATTGGATGTCATTGATAACGGGATCACATCATTAGGAGAATGATGTGATGGACAAGACCCAATCCTAAGCATAGCACAAGATCGTGTAGTTCGCTTTTGCTAGAGCTTTTCCAATGTCAAGTATCTCTTCCTTAGACCATGAGATCGTGTAACTCCCGGATACCGTAGGAGTGCTTTGGGTGTACCAAAGCGTCACAACGTAATCGGGTGACCATAAAGGTGCACTACAGGTATCTCCGAAAGTGTCTGCTTGGGTTGACACGGATCGAGATCGGGATTTGTCACTCCGTGTTACGTAGATGTATCACCGGGCCCACTCGGTAGTGCATCATCATAATGAGCTCAAAGTGACCAAGTGTCCGGTCACGGGATCATGCATTACTGATTTAGTAAAGTGACTTGCCGGTAACGAGATTGAACGAGGTATTGGGATACCGACGATCGAATCTCGGCAAGTAACATACCGTCGACAAAGGGAATAGTATCACGGGATTGATTGAATCCTCGACATCGTGGTTCATCCGATGACATCATCGAGGAGCGTGTGGGAGCCAACATGGGTATCCATATCCCGCTGTTGGTTATTGACGGAGAGTCGTCTCGGTCATGTCTGCAGATGTCTCCCGAACCCGTAGGGTCTACACACTTAAGGTTCGGTGACACTAGGGTTATTAGGAAGACTTGTATGTGATTACGAATGTTGTTCGGAGTCCGGATGAGATCCCGGACGTCACGAGGAGTTCGGAATGGTCCGGAGGTAAAGATTTATATATGGGAAGTTGTCAAGCGGACACCGGAAAGTTTCGGGGTCATATCGGTATTATCAGGGGCCACCGGTGAGGTTCCGGTGGTCCACCGGGAGGGGCCACCCCTCTCGGAGGGCCTCTTGGGCCAAAAGGGCAGGGAACCAGCCTCGGAGGGCTGTGCGCCCCCTTGGGCCCATGCGCCTAGGGTTGGGGAACCCTAGTGGGGCGCCCCTTTGCTTGGGGGCAAGCCCCTCCTCGCCGCCGCCTCTAGATCTCATCTAGAGGGGCCGCCTGCCCCTTCCCTATAAATAGAGGGGTGAGGGAGGGCTGCAACACACTTCCAAGGCGCAGCCCTCCCTCCCAACACCTCTCCTCCTCCGCGTGTGCTTGGCGAAGCCTGCTTGGGGCTGTCACTCCATCACCACCACGTCGTCGTGCTGCTGTTGGAGCCTTCTTCCTCAACCTCTCCTTCCCCCTTGCTGGATCAAGAAGGAGGAGACGTCGTCCGTTCCGTACGTGTGTTGAACGCGGAGGTGTTGTCCGTTCGGCACTTGGTCATCGGTGATCTGAATCACGGCCACAACCACTCCATCATCACCGTTCCCTTGAACGCTTCCGCACGCGATCTACAAGTGGTATGTAGATGCAATCTCTCTCCCATGACTCGTTGCTTAGATGAACTCATAGATGGATCTTGGTGAAACCGTAGAAAAAATTTTAATTTTCTGCAACGTTCACCAACATACCATTGCTGGATGCTGATCGGGATCTTGTCCCTAACCAGTACCCCGCACTGAGCAACAAATGCCTTCTTTGTCCGGATGGGTTCAATCGGTTGGCCGTCGCGCGCGATTTCTATGATCTCAAACCTTTCATCTGAGCTCAACTTTTTCTTCGGGCCTCGTCTCCTTACCGAAGTTGTGCTCGATCCAGAGGGCTAGAAAAAGAAAGAAAGACGAGAGTTAATTAATATGTGTACATACCAAAACAATGAATGCATCAATTAGCTAGTTAGCACGGGCTTAACTAATATATATACCTGGCCGGACTCAGTTCAGTGATCACCGGAGCAGTCCTCACGGTCTACTTCTTCACCCTCTCCTTCTTCCACCGGCATTGGGTCATCGGAGCCATCATAAGCATAGCCAGCTGCTTCTTCACCCTCTCCTTCCAGACCATCGGTGTCGTTGAGATACATCAACGAGCTGAGGGCATCACTTCCTTCTGCGATTATGTGCCTCAACAACGCTTCTGCTGCTTTGCCTCGTAGGCGGGGTGTCCATAGTTTCTACAAATATTTACAACATGGCAAATTATTATTCAAACATGACAGATATGGATATATTAGTGGCAAACGTAGAACTAGCTAGCTAATCACAATAAGGAATCATATTGATTAGTGGCCTCGACGCTGCTTCTCTAGGGTTTCGTGGCCTCGACAACGCGCTTCAAGGGTTAGGGGTGGCCTCGACAACGCTTCAAGGAGGGGGTAATATAGAAACCCCCACGTGTTGAAGCTATCGGGAGGGGTATATCGACAACAACAACGGCGACACTACATCTATGTCCCACAAGTGACGTGGGCATCGACGCCTGGCGTCACTTGTGGGACGTGATGTAGTGTCCCACACCGACGACCACATGTATCTCACACCGACGATACTTGCTATTTAATTAGGGTTTCCTCTACCGCTCGGCGACCCTCGGCGACCCTCGCTCCCAATAAAAAAGAGGAAGAAGAAGAAAAAAGGGAGAAGAAAGAATAGAGGAGAAGAACTCCTCTATTCTTTCTTCTCCTCTTTTTTCTTCTTCCTCTTTTATCAAAGTCGAGGATCGCCCGGCGATCGGTCGAGGTCGAGGATCGCGTGATCGGGAGGTTGCCTAGTGTCAAAGGATTCAACAAACCATGTCTTCATCATTGGCGAAAATGTTGGGTGCATGATGGTGCGAAGCTCTCCAAAGTTATTTTGGAGCGGAGTCCCGAGATAGGATAATTCGCTTTTGGTACAAAGTTCAGCAAGAACCTTCCGAATATCGTTATTTGGAAGGCCTTTGCTGAAATTGCATACAAAAGGAAAATTATCCTATCCGGGACTCCATTCCGTATCAACTTTGGAGGACTTCGTACCATCATGCCCGTTACTTCCGGCTAATGATGAAGCCATGGATTTCTTCAATACTTTGACACTAGGAAACCTCTCGACCCTCGAACCCTCGGCGACCTGGAACCCTCGACCCTAGGCGACCTGGAACCTCGACCCTCGATCCTCGACCTATAGAACCCTCGAACCTCGACCTCAAACCCTCGACCCTTGACCCCTTAACGACCCTCAACCCTCTACCCTAGTTCCCGACCCTCGACCCCTCGACGATCCTCGACACCCTCGTTCCCGATAAAAATTAAGAAGGAGAAGAAGAAGAAGAAGAAAAAAAGAGGAGAAGAAGAAAGGAATAGCTAGAGGAGAAGATCGAAGAAAAAAAGAAGAAAAAAGAGAGGCGAAGAAAGGAATAGTGGAGACGCACAGAAACTCGAATATTCTATTTTCTCTTCCTCTCCACAATTCCTTTCTTCTTCTCCTCTCTTTTTCTTCTTTTTTCTTCTTCTTACTTATTTCTCCTCTTCTTTTCCTCTCCTCTTCTTCTTTCTTTCCTCTTCTTATATTTTCTTCTTTCCCATCCTTCTTTTTCTAAAATTGTAACTTTTGCATATATAAAACTTTTCTAAAATTGTAACTATCTATATATGAACAAAAAAAATTCTATGAACCAAAAAAACATCACATACATCACATACACACATACATTATAGCCACATACACATATACATCACATATGAACAAAAAAATAAACTAATAAAAATAAAAAAAACATATTGAAACATATGAACAAAAACATATAGCCACATACATACACATACATTATATATATATATATATGAAAAAAAATTAAACTAAAAAAACATACATTATACAGCATATACAGAGCATATACAGAGCATTATACATACATCTTAATAAAAAATGAAAAATAGGCCGCGGTGGTCGGCGACGGCGATTTATGGTTGGTGGTGGCGCTTACGGATGGCGTCAAGGGGACGGCAATGAGAAGGAAAGGGAGGAGGCAGGGGCTCACAGCGCTGGAGGGGTCGAGGTCGCCGGCGGAATCGGGCGAAGCAGCGGTGGCGTGAGGCGGCGAGGTCGGGCAGCGGTGGAGCGGGACGTCGACGCATCGGGCGGCGCGGTGAGGCGGACGGCGACGGCGCATTGGTGGCAGCAACAACGGGCGGGCGACGACGACGGCGGCGACAGTACGGGCGACGGCGTCGGGCGTGGCGCAGGGCGCAGCCGGCGACGGCGTGGGCTCGGCGGCGGACGGCGTCGGCGTGGGCTCGGGGCACGGGCGACGGCGACGGCGGGCGGCAACTGGCGGCGTCGAGGAGGTCGGCGTCGGGCTGCTGGCGATGAAATCTGAAAAACGCTAAGTGTTTGCTTATATATAAAGCCTTTGGTCGGTTCAGTGGCACAAACCGGGACTAATGCTCTTTAGTCCCGGTTGGTGCTCTGAACCGGGACCAAAGGCCAATTTTCAGCCCAAAGGGCGGGAAGCGGCGACCTTTGGTCGGTTGGTGGCACCAACCGGGACTAAAGGCATTGGTCGGTTCGTGGCACCTCGGGACCAATGCACTTTTTAGTCCCGGTTGGTGCCACCAACCGGGACCAAAGGCCTTCGCTGCCGCGCCCAAAGTTTAGTCCCACTCGCTAGTTGAGAGGGAGCCGCTTTTGTTTATAAGGTGCGTGCGGCTTCCCTCTCGAGCTCCTCTCTAAAGCAAGCTTTGGGCCTAACTCGCAATCTGTGCTGTGGGCCTCTGGGCCTTCAAGGGCCTGAATCTCAGCCCATAGAGTTTCTAGTCGTATTCAGGCCGTGGGGGCCCAAAGAGGTGGCACTTTTTTGCTTTATTTTTATTTCTTTTTGATTTTAGTTTTAGAAAAATTATAAACTTTCTGTTAGTGCCATTAGTTTTAAAATTTGAAAACACTTTTTATTTCTTTGTTGCTTTATTTATTTTATTTTGTTTCTACTTACAACAAAATACTTATTATTGCTATTTTTATTTTTTTCAAGTTTTTTGTTTTGTTTTCTGCATTATTTATTTTCTTTTGGTTTTTGCTTTATTTTTAATTCTTTATTTCTTTTAGGTCAGCAAAATTATAAACTTTCTGTTAGTGCTTTTAGTTTTAGAAAAATATAAACTTTCTGTTAGTGCCATTAGTTTTAAAATTTGAAAACATTTTTTTCTTTGTTGCTTTATTTATTTTATTTTGTTTCTACTTACAACAAAATACTTATTGTTGCTATTTTTATTTTTTTTCAAGTTTTTTTGTTTTGTTTTTTGCATTATTTATTTTCTTTTGGTTTTTTGCTTTATTTTTTAATTCTTTTGCTTTTAGGTCGGCAAAGTTATAAACTTTCTGTTAGTGCCATTTATTTTAGAACAATTATAAACTTTCTGTTTGTGCCATTAGTTTTAAAATTTGAAAAAACTTTTTTTGTTTTCTTTGTTGCTTTATTTATTTTATTTTGTTTCTACTTAGAACAAAATACTTATTGTTGGTATTTTTATTTTTTTTAAAGTGTTTTTGTTTTGTTTTCTGCATTATTTATTTTCTTTTGGTTTTTTGCTTTATTTTTTAATTCTTTTTGATTTTAGGTCAGCAAAATTATAAACTTTCTGTTAGTGCCATTTGTTTTAGAACAATTATAAACTTTCTGTTTGTGCCATTAGTTTTATAAAATTTGAATTCTTTGAAATTTGTGTGAATCACAAGTTTGTGAGCTCAACAAGGCGTAGAGGGACGGGCTTATAAACGGTGTGGCGCCCTTCGGTTGGCGAGGTTTTCAAATTCATAGTTTTCAAATGAACTCTGAAAACGTTGGCATAGCATGTGCATGTACAAAGCGAACAATGGTATCATACTTCTGTTACAAAGTTGGCATGGTATCATCATAATAGTTGCGGAGAAAGTCTTTGCTTTCTCTTCGCTTGTGTCGTTGCTTATTGCGCGTAACCATGGATAATCTTCATCGTTTATCGGGATGCTTGGGTCAGCCTTGACTTTGAAGGGAATTTCATGAAACTTTTCATACTCTTCAGACATGTCTGTCTTGCCCTCCACTCCCACGATGTCCCTTTTTCCTGAAAGAACTATGTGGCGCTTTGGCTCATCGTATGATGTATTCGCTTTCTTATTTTTTCTTTTCCTCGGTCAGGTAGACATGTCCTTCACATAGATAACATGTGCCACATCATTGGCTAGGACGAACGGTTCGTCAGTGTACCCAAGATTTTTCAGATCCACTGTTGTCATTCCGTCTTGTGGGTCTACCTGCATACCCGCCTCTGACAGATTGACCCACTTGCACTTAAACAAAGGGACCTTAAAATCTACTCCGTAGTCAAGTTCCCATATGTCTACTATGTAACCATAATATGTGTCCTTTCCCACAGCCGGTTGCTGCATCAAAGCGGACACCGCTGTTTTGGTTGGTGCTCTTTTCATCTTGGTCAATCGTGTAAAATGTATTCCCATTTATCTCGTATCCTTTTCAAATCATTACAGATCGAAGATGGTCCCTGGACAACAAGTACAACTCATCACAAACAGTGCATGTCACCTCACGAGACGTGTTTCCAACCAACTGCTGAAAGTCTGATGTGTTCACATGTAATCCGATCGTCGCCTTTGCTCCGGGTGTTTGGGCGCAGACTGTTCTTGTGTTCATCGACATACGGGGTCACCAAGGTATAGTTACGTAGAACTGTGTAGTGTGCTTGAGACCAAGAATATCCGTCCTGCATATTATTGAGTCCCTTCCAAGCGTGCATTTTCGATCAGTCTCCCCTCATACCGCGATTTGGGAGACCTATCTTCTTAAGGCCAGGAATGAAGTCAACACAAAACCCGATGACATCCTGCGCTTGATGGCCCATGGAGATGCTTCCTTCGGCCTAAGCGCGATTCTGAACATATTTCTTTAGGACTCCCATGAACCTCTCAAAGGGGTACATATTGTGTAGAAATACGGGCCCCAGAATGACAATCTCGTCAACTAGATGAACTAGGACGTGCGTCATGATATTGAAGAAGGATGGTGGGAACACCAGCTCGAAACTGACAAGACATTGCGCCACATCACTCCTTAGCGTTGGTACGATTTCTGGATCGATCACCTTATGAGATATTGCATTGAGGAATGCACATAGCTTCACAATGGCTAATCGACGCTTTTCCGGTAGAAGCCCTCAATGCAACCGAAGCGGTTGCATCATAATCACGTGGCAGTCATGAGACTTTAGGTTACGGAACTTTTTCTCCGGCATATTTATTATTCCCTTTATATTCGACGAGAAGCCAGTCGGGACCTTCATCTTGACGAGGCATTCAAAGAAGATTTCTTTCTCTTCTTTCAGAAGAGCGTGGCTGGCGGGACCTTCATCTCGCTTCGGAGGCATGTCCTCTTTTTCGTTAAGCGTTGCAGGTCCTCCGTGCCTCGGTGTATCTTTTGTCTTCCCATACACGCCCAAGAAGCCTAGCAGAGTTCACACAAAGGTTCTTCGTCACGTGCATCACGTCGATCGAAGAGCGGACCTCTAGGTCTTTCCGAGGGTAGGTCCCAAAATATAGATTTCTTCTTTCACATGGAGTGCGTGATTGTCGGCGTCATTCGGAACAGCTAGTCCGCGGGACCCTTTCCAAAGATTACGTGTAAATCATTGACCATAGCAAGTACGTGATCACCGCACGCATGGTGGGCTTCTTCCGGTGATCTGCCTCGCCTTTGAAATGCTTGCCTTTCTTTCGACATTGATGGTTGGTCGGAAGAAATCAACGATGGCCCAGGTACACATTCTTCCTGCAGCTTCCCAGGTATACACTATCGGTGTCAAGTAAACAGTGCGTGCATGCGTGGTATCCCTTGTTTGTCTGTCCTGAAAGGTTACTGAGAGCGGGTCAATCGTTGATAGTCACGAACAGCAACACCTTTAGGTGAAATTCCTCCTTTTTGTGCTCATCCCACGTACGTATACTGTTTCCATTCCACAGCTGTAAAAGTTCTTCAACTAATGGCCTTAGGTACACATCAATGTCGTTTCCGGGTTGCTTAGGGCCTTGGATAAGAACTGGCATCATAATGAACTTCCGCTTCATGCACATCCAAGGAGGAAGGTTATACGTACGTAGAGTCACGGGCCAGGTGCTGTGATTGCTGCTCTGCTCCCCGAAAGGATTAATGCCATCCGCGCTTAAAGCAAACCATACGCTCCTTGGGTCCTTTGCAAACTCATCCCAGTACTTTCTCTCGATTTTTCTCCATCGCTGCGACCTGTCGGCGGGTGCTCTCAACTTCCGTCTTTCTTACGGTCCTCACGTGCCATCGCATCAACTTGGCATGCTCTCCGTTTCTGAACAGACGTTTCAACCGTGGTATTATAGGAGCATACAACATCACCTTCGCAGAACCCTCTTCTGGTAGGCTCGCCGTCAACATCACCGAGGTCATCTCGTGCGATCTTATACCGCAATGCACGCATACCGGGCATGCGTTCAGATCCTTGTATGCACCGCGTAGAGGATGCGATCATTAGGGCATGCATGTATCTTCTCCACCTCCAATCCTAGAGGGCATATGACCTTCTTTGCTGCGTATGTACTTTGTCGGGCAATTCGTTATCCTTTGGAAGCTTCTTCTTCATTATTTTCGTAGCTTCTCAAATCCTTTATCGAGCACGACATTCTACGCCTTCCATCGCAGCAATTCGAGGACGGTACCGAGCTTTGTGTTGCCATCTTCGCAATTGGGGTACAACCCTTTTTTGTGATCCTCTAACATGCGATCGAACTTCAGCTTCTCCTTTTGACTTTCGCATTGCGTCCTTGCATCGACAATGACCCGGCGGAGATCATCATCATCGGGCACATCGTCTGGTTCCTCTTGATCTTCTACAGCTTCGCCCGTAGCAGCACCATCGTGCACATCGTCTGTTTCCTCTTGATGTTCAGTAGCATCACCGTATTCAGGGGGGCACATAGTTGTCATCGTACTCTTCTTCTTCGCCGTCTTCCATCATAACCCCTATTTCTCCGTGCCTCGTCCAAACACTATAGTGTGGCATGAAACCCTTGTAAAGTAGGTGGGTGTGAAGGATTTTCCGGTCGAGTAAGACTTCGTATTCCCACATATAGGGCATGGACAACACATAAAACCATTCTGCTTGTTTGCCTCAGCCACTTCGAGAAAATCATGCACGCCCTTAGTTTACTCGGAGGTGTGTCTGTCACCGTACATCCGCGGTTCATCTGCGTGCATTATATATAATTAAGTGTGTCAAAAATCATTACAGAACATCATGAATAGATAATTAAGTGACCAAATTAATAGAAGTTCATCATCACATAAAAACCAAAGTACATACATAGTTCTCATCTAACAACATAAAGCTCTGCAGAGCATCTAAATTAATTAAACCATACATTGAAACTATGTAAAACATTTCAATGCGAAAATAAATGTGATCATAATCGCAACCAAGGTAACAACTGATCCAACGGCATAATGATACCAAGCCTCGGTATGAATGACATATTTTCTAATCTTTCTAATCTTCAAGCGCATTGCATCCATCTTGATCTTGTGATTATCGACGACATCCGCAACATGCAACTCCAATATCATATTCTCCTCCTCAAGTTTTTTTATTTTTTCCTTCAAGAAATTGTTTTCTTCTTCAACTAAATTTAATCTCTCGACAATAGGGTCGGTTGAAATTTCTGGTTCAACAACCTCCTAGATAAATTAAATCTATGTCACGTTGGTCGGCATAATTTTCATAAACAATAAATGAATCAATAGTTATGAAAAGATAATATATACCACATCCGAATCATAGACAGGACAAGGGCCGATGGGGGCGGATACCAAAACCATCGCACTATATAAGATGCAATAATAAAAGTAAGAAAATAATACAAGTATCTATCTAAACATACAAGTAAGAATATTTTTCCTTTCAGAAAGAAGATAACAACAAGAGGCTCACCACGGTGGTGTAAATCGATGAGATCGGCGTGGTGATCGACGGCGATGAAGACGGGGGCAGGCGTGAAGGACCGCTAAACCTAGATAAATATTGAGGAAAATGGAGCTTGGCGGTCGAGCTTGGAGAGGAGAAACCTTAAGTAGTGTGGCTCGGGCATTCCATCGAACACCTTGTGTGCATAGGAGGTGAGCTAGAGCACCACCAAGCCCTCTTCCCCTCGGCGAGAAAAAGCAGAGCGGTGTGCTCTGCTCTTGTGATGGGCTATATATAGGCAGCACCATTAGCCCGGTTGGTGGCATGAACCGAGACTAATGGGACGCCTTTGGTCCCGGTTCATGCCACCAACCGAGACCAATAGTGGTGGGCCAGGAGCCAGACCCATTAGTCCCGGTTCGTCCCACCAACCGGGACCAAAAGGTCCGGACGAACCGAGACCAATGGCCCACGTGGCCCGGCTGGTCCTCTGGGCTCACGAACCGGGGCAAATAGCTTCATTGGTCCCGGTTCTGGATTGAACCGGGACTAATGGGCTGAACTGGCCTGGGCCATTGCCCCCTTTTCTACTAGTGTCTAAAAACAATTTTCGGTATTTGGACAACTATTTCCTAGGTACTCGCTAATTTGTCTATTTGGTTTGGGATCCACGCGATCGATCGACTACACTAGACAGCTAAGCTTGTAGCCTTTCCCCTCCATTGCCCCAATCTGTATCAGAAAGAAAGAAACAAAGAACTTTTATCAACCCGGCCATATAGCTAGGTACTAGTAGCTGGGCATATTTCCTCTTTTCCATCCAACTACACCGGCCCATACACTACACCACTTTACTTTATTGTACACTAGGTGCCAACTGAGCATACATGGAAAGTTGGAAACTACAAGGATGTGTATAGTCACATCATTGCCGAGATAAAGGATGCAGCTCGTGTGCAGGGACACATCATCTTTCGTCACGAGAGGGAGGCTCGGATAGGGAGGCTAATAGAGAACCTCCCAATCATTGTTCGGTCAGACTCCTCGGAGGCCCTTTGGTATGATCATCCTATTACTGAGATTATAACATTAATGGTGGATGTGAAGTTTATTCCATAGAAAATTAATAGGGATCAAAATAGTGCCTGCGGCTCAGTAGTGGCTGTTCGGTACTCCCAGAATTTTGACATAGTTTTTGTTATTTTTTAGATACTTTGTATTTTTGATGAATTTTTATAATAGATCTGGTCCTTTTCGGAAAAAAAGAGCACACCAAAGCATTTTGGTTGCACCAAGATCACCATATATTGAGAATCTTTTGCCTCTTGACTATATCTCTATGATATTAAAATAATACTCCTTTTACACGCTAAAAAATAGAGAAGCTAATAATTTCGCCTGTGCCATGCGATGATGCCCTACCAAATTAACCAAATTAGATAATCCATGTCCGCCTTTCTTCTTCTTTCCAGACTAACGAGTTCGATCCATGAAGCCTAAAGTTTAGGGTTTCATTTATCTAGGGTTTGGTTTGTAATTTGTATTAACTCTCTTCGTTGTTCGTCTATGTTTGATGAACTGCCGCGTGATCTCTCTTTGTTGTTCCGCATGCTGAATTTGCAACCCGTAAAACCAGTTTCGGGTGATTTTAAGGGATATGCTAAAGATGCTCTTATGTATATTTCCCCTCCCCTCCTTTCCTCCTGCATGCATGCAGCTACAACTTTTGCTTTTACTACTATAATACCGCAAAACCAGTTTTGGGTGATTTTAAAAGGGATATGCTAAAGATGCTCTTAGGTATATTTCTCCCTTCCTTTCCTCCTGCGTGCATGCAGCTACAACTTTTGCTTTTACTACTATAATAACTAGCTAATCCATCAATCTTCTGCATGCATGCGCCATGCACACAATGCATATCGTATTAAGCTCGATCACATGCATCGGTCACATGCGCGCGTGTGTTCTCTTGAAATCTAACAGTTCAGTTCAGGTGCCTCCTAGCTACCTTGACTATATGTTTCATATTGGAAATAAGCTCGCAAGATGTCCTGTTTGGACATCAAAATCCGCTATACATATATCACTACAACAACTACTTTTATTCACATGTCACTACAACAACTAGGCTCCGTGGAAAGGGAAGCTTGTGGTGCATCGAGTCTAGGACACAGCTTGCATTGGGGCCCGATTGTAAGTGGGTGGCCCATTTGTGAATGGTTGTCGGGCCCAAGTGTAGGTATGAGTGACGTGTATATATGTCCCTTTGCATCTCACGTGACGCTAGTTCTTTGTTACCTGCTGGGAGCATAGTCATTTGCCTCTGTGGTCGACCTTGTGTGGTTGAATTTCCGCTAGCACACATGTCATATGTAACTAACACTGTATTTTCCGTCACATCTAAATTATGCCTCCAACAAAAGCGAAGGACAGCACCATTGCAAGAAAAAACACCAAGCCCATTAATAACTAAAGCCCACAACCCAGTGGCTAGCCATGATAAGACCACCCAGAATTGTGCGGCAAAGCGCGTGATAGCTTCTAGCGATCGATCGATATCGACTATAGCACTTAATTCTTAAGCTACTCCTAGCTCATGTTGCCGACATATGATAGGTCAAAAGATGTTAGGGCGGTGATTTATGTGTTCTTAAATCGATCTCAAACGTAGAGAGAGGAAGAAATGGAACTACTATATGATTGCCAGACATTTTGATCAATTCATAATTAAGCTGCTTAATTTTTTCTCAAATTGTGGTCGTCTGTCAGAGATTTTTAAAACAGAAAAAATGATTTGGTTGTGGACTGAAGCCCCGGCAAGCTGGAGTGATCTCTCCATTTTTTTAATATAAATCATCTCATATATTAATATGGAAATGATATCAATTACGTCATGCCTCTTCATCAACATGACTCAAGAGCTAACATCCAGAATGCACACGACTAAACTATTACAAAAGGGAGAGGAAAAAAGTGACCAACAAAACAGCTACAACAAACAACAACAATAACCATCAACGATGACAACCTTAGATTTAGGTGCTCCAACAACGACACCTCCAGGAATTACAGAACGACGCACAATTGTCCCTATCGCTGGACCGAACCACTAGCGCCTGATCAAGGATTTTAGACAAGAGTGCGCGAGATCTATTGATAGATTTTCATTGGATTAGAATCCCATCAAAAAGTGAGTGGAAAAATCTACCCGGGGGACAGGATGATTAATGGAGTGCTTTGTGGTGAAGAAAGTGCACTTTTATTGTTGAATATAGAGTTCAGCAAACCTGGAAAGTAAATACCTGCAAGGGTACTAGGGCACACTTTTGTTGTGGAATAAAGAGTTGAGCAATCTCTCCCATGGCCGACGTGATCTCACGATCAGCTCAGGTGGTGCCTACTAGCTAGCTAGCTGGGCCAGATGTTTGTTTCATGCTTGTTGGAAAGAAGCCATCCACTTCAAAGGTCGTAGCTTGATTGGTACGTGCTCTACTTAATTAACTACTGGTAATAAGGTACCTCCTGCTGCCGACATGTGGTACCTTCGCTTGATAGATGAGGAGTAGTGATTATTCTTTTCCTTGTAGACGAACGTAGAAAGAAGAAGATTTTCTTTTCTTTCGAGAATCGACAGAAGAACATGTGGAGTTGCTGCACATACTGCGGCCGCAAAGCTGTCTGTCGGAGTTAGAAAGAGAAAGCGGCTGAGCTAGCCCAGCCGAGCCCATATTCAAAGCGTAAGGGCAATGTACGGATGCCCTATAAAAAAATTGACTAGTGGTATATGAATAGAGATGCTCCATAAGAAAAAATAGCTTAATGTATCTATATTGATGTTTTCTTTCTAATGCAAGCTGTCTCTAATGGGCCACATTAAGCAAGACACGTGCATGCCATGCATCTCTACTCTTCATTTCAACTTTTTCAACTTTTGTACCGGACCACATTTTTTCTTCCCAACACCCGCCTCCTGCTAAGCATCTCCTGACATCCGATCCTACATGCCATATGGGGCATTACCCTGGGGCTATACATTGACCATGCGCTAATAATACTATACCTACAAAAGGGTTACTTAACTTTACAAACTAACTCCCCTAATTTTTTTTCAAACTAACTCCCCTAATTTTTTTTCAAACTAACTAACTACACCCCTCCTTTTCTCAAAAAAAAAAAACACCCCTCCAGAATTTCACTCGGGGGCCTCTTCCTCACCCTGTTTCCAACCCCAATACTCCACATTAGCAAATACGTAAAATCCTTATAAACCTTAGTAGGAAAAACTAGCATTCTCTTCAAAGCGGGTGAATGAATTCAATGTCCGGCACACCTTACTGAGGGTTAGGTTCTATTTAACCACGAAGACTATATCTAGCTTGTCGCGAGTATAGCTTCCGCTCGCTAAAGCATTTTCTTGACCTGTAGTAAACTGGGCAGGCATGTTTCATGTTTTTTTCGATCGCTGGGGACGTTCAAATTCTTGTGTTTGATGACTACTTTTTCATACACATTGTACATTTTTGGTATATACCAGGAACAGTTTTTTTATACACGTTTAGCATTTTTAAATATATGATTAAAAGTTTTTTATGCACAGCAACATATTTTTAGATTTATGTTTTCATGTTCAATTTCTTATGCAAGTTATACATTTTCCGTATAAATTTAAGAACATTTTTATACATATTTAACATTTTGTAAATACATCATCAACATTTTTCATAAACATTGTATTTTTTGTATATATGACAAACATTTTTTTCCACACACTTAAAACTTTTCAAATGCTTGATTAACATTTTGCAAATACTTGATTAACATTTTGAAAATACTTTATTAACATTTCTTAAAATGCTAGATTAACATTTTTAGATACATGATCAAGTTTTTCATACAAATTGTATATTTTCTGTATACATTAGAGATATTTTTTCTATACACATTTACATTTTTGAAATGCTTGGTTAATATTTATAAAAATGTATGTAAGTGTATTTTTGAAATATATGAACAGAAATAAAAACAAAAGCAAAAAAGATCAAACAAAAAAAGTGAAAAAGTGTAGAAAAATTATGTATGCCCCTCCCGCACGCTGGACCGGCCCATTTAGGGAGACGCCTGAAGCAAGCCAATGCTCTGTGTCGCTTGAAGCGAGGCATAGTCACGCTAGGAACTGTAGCGGTTCAGTGGGGAAGCGGCTATGTATGGCCTGTTGGGCATTTCCTATACGACGCTTGTTGCCCCAGTTAAAGACATCGGTGCAAACGGTTGCACATCCTCCCACCTCTATCGATGTTGCATGGGCGGCGCTTGTTACATGATCAACATTTTTCATACACATTGTATTTTTTTGTATATATGACAAACATTTTTTTGATACACACTTAACACTTTTCAAATGCTTGATTAACATTTCTTAAAATGCTAGATTACCATTTTTAGATACATGATCAATTTTTTCATACACATTTTATATTTTTTGTATACATTAGAGATATTTTTCTATACACATTTACATTTTTGAAATGCTTGATTAATATTAATATATAAACATAAATAAAAAACAAAAGCAAAAAAATGATCAAACAGAAAAGTGAAAAAAGTACAGAAAAATTATGTATGCCTCTCCCGCGCGCTGAACAGGCCCATTTAGGAAGACGCCTGAAGCGAGCCAACGCTCTGTATCGCTTGAAGCAAGGCATATTCATGCTAGGAACTATAGCGGTTCAGTGGGGAAGCGGCTATGTATGGCCTGTTGGGCATTTCCTATACGGTGCTTGTTGCCCCAGTTAGAGGCATCGTTGCAAATGGTTGCACACCCTCCCACCTCTATCAATGTTGCATGTGCGGCGCATGTTACGTGATCAACATTTTTCATACACATTATATTTTTTGTATATATGACAACCATTTTTTCAATACACATTAGCACTTTTCAAATGCTTGACTAACATTTTGCAAATACTTGATTGACATTTCTTAAATGCTAGATTAACATTTTTATATACATGATCAAGTTTTTCATACACTTTATATTTTTTGTACACATTAGAGATATTTTTTCTAGACACATTTACATTTTTGAAATGCTTGGTTAATATTTTTTAAATGTTATCTAAGTGTTTCTTTTTGGAATATATAACCATAAATAAAAAAGAAAAGAAAAAAAAGATCAAACAAAAAAGTGAAAAAAATACAGAAAAATTATGTATGCCTCTCCCGCGCGCTGGACCGGCCCGTTTAGGGAGACGCCTGAAGCGAGCTAACGCTCTGTCTTGCTTGCAGCGAGGTATAGTCACGCTAGGAACTGTAGCGGTTCAGTGGGGAAGCGGAATGTATGGCCTGTTGGGCATTTCCTATACGGCGCTTGTTGCCCCGGTTAAATGCATCCGTGCAAACAGTTGCAAACCCTCGCACCTCTATCGATGTTGCATGGGTGGCCCATTTTTTCTATCATATTTTCAAAAAAGGGTACAGACAAGGGATTCGAACCCGACACCTTTCTTTCAGAGAGTACCCCACTGACCACTACAAAATCTGAGCACTTGTGCCCACTTAATTCATTTTGTCCTTTTATTCTTTCTCCGGTTCGCAGCTGATTTTTTCTTCTTTTCTTGATACATTTCTGGACCAGTATTATTTAGTTTTTCTTCATTTTTCTATTTCTTTTCTTTTTTCAGCATTCTTTTTATTTTCCTTTTTCTTTAATTTTATTTTCTTTTTACAAATGCATGAACTGTTTCTCAATATTCATAATCTCTTTTTCATAATCGATGAACTTTCTTCCAATTTCATTTGTTTTTTCAAAATTGTTGAACTTTTCTGCAAAATCTATGAATGTTTTTTTTGCATATTTCGCTTGTTGCTAGGGACCAGCCTCTGTTGGGCGAGGCCCAGGAACCTTCGTGTGAGCGCCACAGAGATGATACATTTGCTAAAGGCGCCATATAGGTCCTCCCGGCGTGCTCATTGTGTCGAATTGTTGAAAAACAAGCTCATCGACCAGCCCATTCTACACTTACGAGGCGGTTTGTCACTCCAGTTATGGGTCCTTCTGCAAGGTACCTGAACCGGTTCTAGTTGTTCTGGCTGTTTAGTTTTTATTTTTCCTTTTATTCTTTTTTACTATTTTAATTCTTTTGTTTGTTTCAGTTTAACTATAAAAAAATTGGGATTTAATTTTTTCGAAAATGTTTGTCCTTTTAAAAATGTTTGAAAATTTAAAAAATTCAGAATTGAGTAAATGTTTCAGTTTTCAAATTTTGTTCATAAATTAAAAAATGCTCATGCCTTTGAAAATTGTTTGAGGATTTGCATAAAATGTTTCCTTCTTTAAAAAATGTTTCAGAATTTTTAAAAGCATTCACGTTTTCTTAAACTTGTTCAGAATTTAAAAAATGTTCTTGTTTACAATTTTTTTCATAAATTCAAATATATTTGTGTGTTGAATTGTTTTCAGGAATTGCAAAAAAATGTTTAAAAAAACCAATTCACATAGGTACAAAAAAGATCAGTAGCGCAAAAAAAAAAACTTCACCAAAGTGTCGCGCGCTACACGTACCAATGGGTTGGCCCAGTCCGGCTTCCCTGGGGGGTCTCAACTGCAGTTTTATTCGTATTTCGCAAGAAATATTATGAATATCCCTTTGCAGCTTGGTACCTGGCAGCAAGATTTTTTCTGCAGTTTAGCTTTCTAGTCTTTTACTTTTCAAGCAGTTTTTTTGTTTTTATTTAAAAACTAGGTTTTTTTTGGTGAAAACATGATTTGTTTTTGAAAGGTTTGTAAATTTTATTTATTTTTATTAAGTGATGTTTTTTTTGTAAAAGCGTGATTTTTAGAATTTGTTTTTTTCAAAAAACATATTTTGAAAATTTTGAATTTTTTTGAAAGAAATATGAAACCAACAAAAAGAAAGGAAAAAGCAGAATGGAGAAACCTGAAAAATAAAACCTTCCAGAAGGTTCCCAAAGCAAATAAATAAATAGAGAAACATTCCTGAAACTGTTATAGCTAAATGGCTTGTCGCAAATTGCATAGGTCCTTACCTGCAAATGTGTTTGTGCTATAATTGGCCATAACGAGCTTCATATTGAGAACACTCAGCTAAGGCTTTTGTTCGGTTGCATTTCCAATTGGAGAGGATTAGAGGGGATTCGAGGGGTTTTGACTTATAGGGGATTTACAACCCGCCCCCATCCCTGCCAATCCCCTTCAATTCCCTGTCAATCGAACAGGCCCTGGACCATCAATATCGCTATGGGAAGCCACCCAGTGGATTGTCCTCATCGAAGCAGTAGCCATCATCCAAGTTTGACATGCCCATGACCCAAAGGAACCACTAGTCGCTCGCTTCCAAGTTCCAACTGGTTGGCAAGCTCGCCATCTATTCTATGGTGAGTGCACTACCACATTTGAAGAAGATATACACCTCAGACGAATCAATGGAATAAGAAACGAAAGCAAGACAAAATGTGTGCACGGTTGTCACAGGAGGTAAAACACGAAAGCCTTTGCGGGCAGTCATTTCTGCAACGTAAGATAGAACTGCATCCTCATAGCAAACCGGTTAGATATTATAACACACGTTCATTACCGCTCGGCTTAGCACAAGTGACATGGACGAGGATAGCATATTTTCCCCCCAAAAGGAGAGTATACCCGGCCGCATGCACATAGTCAAAAACAACGATAAAATCTAGCTTAGAGATCATAATAAGACAGAAAGAAACATGTCGGTCTAACTTTAATCTGCATCATCATATGCAGATATGCGTAAAATAAATCTCGCGACAAGATGATAGCAGGAGCCTACCGAAGGTATACCCAAGCGTTGACCGCTTCCTCATTCTCTAACTTGTTTGTGTTAGTCGAATGTCTCAAGTGTCAGGTTGAGGGGGTGGCAGCTGTAGTAACCAACAAAGATTTATAATCCCGCAACTACAAGGCGTGATCTCGTTAGATTGGGCCTAGTATAGTCCAATCCATGCCCACCATTTTGATTATTTTCAATAAAACTAAAATTTTTAATTCTTGCAAAACTAACTTGGCTCAACCATTGTGCTCGTCATCCCTCCATTGTGGCTGTCTCCCTTCACTCCATTGCATCCATCAAACGGAAAAGAAGATGATTACCTTACATTCATCCATATCTCACTGACGATGATATTCGAACTTCCTACCGACCGCTTCCGCACCCTCTTCCCCCCTTCTAGTATCGGGTCTTGCGTCTGCAAGACGCAAGAAGTGTTGGGTACCACACCTTCCCCATCTTCATTCGGTGACGCCCTCGTCACCTCCGCCTCTTGCTCCCACCACGTCAAATCTCATCCCCACTCCTGCTCTTGGCACCACCACCTCTTCGCTCCTCATCCTCTTCCGAACTCCCTCCCCTTACGTACAACATGTCTGACACAACTAATATCTGCCCTTGGTCGCCTCTGCCAGACTCTTCGCCATCACGACATATATTGCTCGATCACCAGCCTTCCTGAACCGAAGTAGCGATCCACATGATGTGGTGTGCCAAAGAGATCATGCATTCCGAAGCAGGCCCTAACATTGTACCACAATTTGGGGAATAAAAATAAGACATTCTTTGAATATTGCATTGCCCACCTCCACCACCGAAACATCTTGTCATCACAGTCGTGTGTTCTACTCTGCTGATGAGACTATGTACACTTCTTCCTTGACCCTGTGCTCACATGTAATTTGGAGCCCCCACCACCACCACAAGCAAGTGTGCCGCCTATGTCTAGTACATTGATGCCGAGTTGTGGGCTTATCTGCTGATGGCATTACTCCCTCCTTGTCTTATGCAGAGAAGCTCAAGTCGATACTGATTGTCGTTTTCCTTTGGGAGATTTGGAAAAGAAGGAGCACTAGAGTTTTCAGTGATGAGCCCCCATTCGCGAGCTACGTCGGTTGCAGCATTGTTGTGGGCATCCGCCTCTAGCGTTGCCGTTGTTCATGCTCGATCTTCAAGTCCAATCTTCAAGCTTGGGTGCAAAGTTTTGTACCGTCGCTATAGCTGCCACACAAATGCCAGTGCGACTGAACTTTTGTTGTGGGTTTAATTTGGTTTTGAAATTCTTGTGACATGATAAATCTATGTTGTGTATAACTCAGATTATTTCAGGAAATTTTTAAAAGGTCTTCGAGCTTTTGGTGTACCGGCTACCGGCTTAACCCAGCCAGTGGGAGGGAGCAAGAGAACTTGTAAGACATGCCTAAAATGGGAAGGGAAAGAAATGAAGGAAGGATTTTCTCCGGTCGGGATCGAATCGAAACGGGAAAGAATTGTCACACGGGCTACCCCACCATATCCGCTCCACCCAGCTTCGGGAGGCCGACATCGTGAGAAAGCTGCACCAGTCAGCCGCGCCCACACCCGCGGCTAAACCACCGCCAAGCGAACCGGCAGCCGGCAGACGCCCCCACCCACCCAGCACGAGACAGGCGAGAGCACCGAGCGACGTGCCGACGACATGGGCGACGTCGCCGTGGCAGCGGGCGGGCTATCCTCCACGCCGACCCCGCCGCCGCCGGAACTTTGCATGGTGGCGCGCGCCGTGGAGCGGCTGGTGGCGCGGAACGACGCGCTGCTGCTGCTGGACGCGGAGCAGGGCGGCGGCGAGGGGATCACCGGGATGGCGGCGTTCGAGGGCACGGGCCCGCCGCGGATCGGCGTCGCTCAGTACCTGGAGCGGGTGCACCGGTACGCGGCGCTGGAGCCCGAGTGCTACGTGGTGGCCTACGCGTACGTCGACAAGGCGGCGCACCGCCGCCCGGCGGCCGCCGTCGCGTCCAAGAACGTGCACCGGCTGCTCCTTGCCTGCCTCCTCGTCGCCTCCAAGGTCCTCGACGACTTGTAAGTTTTCCTTCTCTTCTTCCTTCCATGCTACTCGACGACCCAAGCAATAACAGAGTAGGAGCTCTTATCACCATTGCTGTCAAGCTAGACAAGAATAACCAAAGAAAGCATAACCATCAGTTACTAATGAACTACTACTAGCTACTAAGATAGTGCCGTAGGACCGAGGGGCAGAGCTAGGGATCGAGACCAACCATGACCACAACTAACTTTGGAAAAACATGGCCACGATAAATAGATCAAAATCTGGAGACGGCAATGGAGAATACGAGTGGTACTTTGTATGGCGGTGAGGCACTTTCATTCAAGTGGAAGAAAGGGAAAAGGCCCAAAAGGAGAGTATACCCGGCCGCATGCATGTACGATTTTGCCTGTGCCCGATCAGTTATTCCTTGTCACATCAGTCGGTTAGGTGTTACCAGACACTCAAGTATAACGACTGGTAGGTGTAGCACGTACACTGGTTATGTATGTAGCGCTTCATGCATGATCCGTCTGTATTTAATTATGTCGTCGTCAAACAAAAGTTTGGGCTTTTCAAAGTACAGTACATGACAGGCACCTGCATAAATAAACAACGTCTTGATCAGACAGATCACGGAGATATACGTGGTTATTGCCTGAGGTTGATCCAACTCGCGTGATTATTACCTGACGTTGATCCATGACGATGAATGCAAAATTTACATTTTGCTCGGCGTTTTTGTACACACGCATTTTCCATGGTGAAAATTAATGAGTGTAAGTAAGCTGATTAGCTGAACCCTGTGTTGGATGTTGACACGCGTGCAGCCACCACGACAACGCCTTCTTCGCGCGTGTGGGCGGAGTGAGCAATGCGGAGATGAACAAGCTGGAGCTGGAGCTCCTCGGCGTGCTCGACTTCGAGGTCATGCTCAGCCGCCGCCTCTACGACCTCTACCGCGCGCACCTCCACAAGCAGCAGGCCGACGACCACCACGACACGTCCGACAAGCCGGATCAGGAGCCCTCGAGGGTCGACGGCGGCGAGGAGGACCACGACGATGATCGGATCACGCGGCTGCCGGAAGGCGTCTTGCGGTACGACTGGAGCCAGCAGGCGCCGGCGGCGAACGGCGGGCGGCGGCACTCGTCGTCGCAGGCACCGTCGCGGTACTCCTAGGTAGCTTCTGGGCTAGGCCACGTACAGCGATCCATGTGCACATCAACTAACTGTATGTATACGTTCTGCTCGGATTCGATGTGTATGCACGGTGAATGGAATACACTAGAGTTTCAGCTCGTTTCTAGCCGGTTTAGAATACAGACCTCCTCGCGGCGTTTTAATTCCAGGCAGGAATCAAGATGTGACTTTGTCAGGCCTGACAACTGTTGAAGATCACCTGATGAAGCACAGTGCCATTGTGTTTTGCCTGGATGCGTGTCAACCGTTGATCTGCGATCCAACGAAGCTTAGAAGAACTTACTGCTTCGCGGCCGAGATGCGCCCTCAGCCGTCAATCTTCATCTGGACGGCTCAGACCGTTGTAACCGTACTTTTAAAAAGTTACCGCGTTACTTTTATCTGATGAACCTGTCGCTTTCTACTTTTAGCTCTGAATCCTCTTTATAAACCCCCTCCGGCTTGTGGAGAGGGCATTCGGGATTATTCTGGGCTTGGCCCTTGTAGCCGCTGTGTTCCGGCTGGCAAGAACCCTAACTACTTTGCCTCGGATCTGAATGAATCGATCTCAAATTCCCCACAAATCAGCCTGTTTTTCTCTGTTCGAGTGCAAATTCAGTGACAGTCACCACTAGGGCCTGTCAAGTGGTATACAAAGCGTAGGTCGTAGTCCTTGGAGGCGAGATTGAGCCCCAGATCCAATCTGGGCTCCGATCTGGTGCAGCTGCGGTGTTCGGAGGCGATAGGCGGCGGAGATCGTTCGGCAGCAGAAAGGTAGAGCAGTGGTTTCTGAAGAAAACTTCTTCAGTATAAAATCCCACCCAACCCTCCCTTTCAGTGCTGCTCGTTCCGGCGACGCAGTTTCTACACCGATCTGATGAAGAGATTTGAGATTGTGTGGTTGGTTGCTGGGTGACCGGCGTAAAATCCCTTCCCACTCCCTCCCAAGTTCGTCCTCGGACCGGATCTTCAAGAATGACCAACAAAACACCTGAAGACATGGCAGGTGAGACGCAGGATACTGATTGTTTGGAGCTCGAATCTCTGCAACTTGACATAAAAACACTCCGGCAAGAACGCGAAGAAGACAGAAAGGAATTCTACCATTTCACAGACTCTGTCAACAAGAACTTCGCTAGCATATAGAAGAATTTCAAGAAAATTCAGAGTTCCTTGCTAAAGTTAACAGCAGAGCAGTCAGTTGACGAACAAGAAGAGGATGAAGAAAGACCAAATCCGCTGTCAGGGCAAGGAAGCACGGCTGTTCCTCCAGGAAGGCCAAAGCAACTACCAAACAACCACCTCGCCACTGAGAAACATGATCCTGCAACTGGGGGATTTGTTGTTCTTGTCGACAAAGCAACAGGCAGAGAGCTAAACATGGATGGCACGCCAAAGGGTCCTTATAGGCACCCTAATCATACAGCCACCAACCAAGATTTCCACACCCCTCAGCAACAACTAGGTCAGGTCACAAAACATTTCATGACAGTGGAAGAATTACTTGAAGCAGAGGTCAGAAGAGAAAGGAACATGCCTTATACACCTGAAGTTAGAAGAAATCTCCTTTGTGTTAAACCTGCAAAGTTGAACATTGCAGAATTGATGGAGTTGATGCAGACTCATGGATATAGAATATTGAACAATATTTTTCAGCTGCAAGAACTCCAATTGAACAAAGAACTAAGATAGCAGTTTCATACTTAAAAGGAGAAGCTATCCAATGGTGCAGAGGTACTGGGTTCATTGTTAATCATACTCCTTGGCACAAGTTCTACTCTACAATCACACAAAGGTTTGCAGTAACATCTGTGTGTGAAAATGTAAAAGCCTTCCACAAGTTAACACAACAAACTTCAGTTGCTCAATATATAACAGAATTTGAACAACACATGAACTTGATGAGGAGGGACAACCCTGCAGTACCAGATGACTATTACATGCATAGTTTCATTGTTGGGCTACACCCTTACATCCAAAGTCACCTGGAATGTTTGGAACCTACTGATAGGGCTGGAAAAAAAGCTCGAAGCTCGCGAGCTAAACGAGTAGCTCGTGACTCGGGTCGAATCGACTCGAACTCGAACAATAACAAGTCAAGCCGAGCTTTAGTTTAAGATCGTTTAGAGGACGAATTAAATGAGCCGATCTCACAAGTTCTTGTATAACTCGTTAGGCTCGGTAAAAGAATCAACGTTTCTGGATCGGTAGTAAAAAACAGCCACTAAGCACCTTGCGTCCAAGCATAAGGCCCAACCGCTCAAGGCCTAGTCACCTAGGAGACTCATACGTACATGACCATATATGTCCATGTTAAATTCCCAGTTAATCTTTTTGTTGTATTCATAAGGTTTTTATGTTCATATCTTTATGAGCTTAACAAGCTAAGCGAGCCCATTTCATGAGTTATCTGAGTCGAGCCAATCTTGGATTTGAGCTCGTTATAGTAACGAGTCGAGTCGAGCTAGCTCGTTAATGAAACAAGCTTTAGCGAGTCGAGTCGAGCTGGCTCGACTCGGCTTGAATTCCACCCCTACCTACTGACATGAACAAAGCTATGTGGTTAGCCAGGAGAATTGAAAAGTCTTGCACTCCTGCCATTACTCAGAAGTCCTATGTGCCCAACTACGGAAGAAGAACTACAGGAGAAATATCTAAACCTGTAATTCCTGCAAGCACATCTCCTGCTTCTGTTATACAACAAGCTAGATAAAAGGGCATTTGTTATAAATGTAGAGAACCATGGTTCCCAGGGCACAAGCAAGTGTGCAAGATGTCACAAAAAGCACAAGTTCAGGCACCGCAAGAACAAGTAGAAAATCCTGACATTATCTACATAGTAGATGCAGAGGAGTAGGGGTAGAATTCGAGCCGAGTCGAGCCAGATCGACTCGACTCGCTAAAGCTTGTTTCGTTAACGAGCTAGCTCGACTCGACTCGTTACTATAACAAGCTCAAATCCAAGATTGGCTCGACTCGTATAACTCGCGAGCTGGCTCGTTTAGCTTGTTAAGCTCGTTAAAGATATGAACATAAAAACCTTATGAATATGACAAAAAGATTAACTGGGAATTTAACATGGACATATATGGTCATGTACGTATGAGTCTCCTAGGTGACTAGGCCTTGAGCGGTTGGGCCTTATGCTTGGACGCGTGGCTGTTTTTTACTACCGATCCAGAAACATTGATTCTTTTACCGAGCCTAACGAGTTATACAAGAACTTGTGAGATCGGCTCGTTTAACTCGTCCTCTAAACGATCATAAAATAAAGCTTAGCTTGACTTGTTATTGTTCGAGTTCGAGTCGATTCGAGCCGAGTCACGAGCTACTCGTTTAGATCACGAGCTTCGAGCTTTTTTTCCAGCCCTACAGAGGAGCTACAATCAGACGGGGAAGAAGAACCTCCTGGTAACCAAGAGCTCAAAATTTCAATGCATGCAGCTACAGGAGTACCTAAAGATAAAAAGAAACACACTTTTACTCTACAGGTCCAAATTGGAAAAACAGTGGGTCTAGCCTTGGTGGATAGTGGAAGCACTACAACTTTCATCTCCCCTGCTCTTGCTTTACAATCTGGCTGCCTTGCCACACCAGTAAAACAAGTCCAAGTGACAGTAGCAAATGGGGGCAAATTATACAGTGTTTTTTTCTCCACAACATCAAGTACAACATCCAAGGAGTAGAATTGGTGTCTGATTTCAGAATGCTGAAACTCACTGGATATGATATCATACTTGGAGCTGACTGGATGTATAAGCACAACCCTGTCACTTTTGATCTACCTAACATGAGGTTGGGGATCAGACAACCCAATGGAAAACAAACCACCTTCTTGGATGAGAGTTTGCCACTAGCCCTTGCACTCCTATACTGCAAGACATGGAAAACATACTAGATGACATGCTTACTGGAGCTTTGATGTGGATGCAACCAGTGCAGCTGGAAACCATACATTACTTTGTGCAAAAACCTAGAATAACAACAATATTAGAAAACTTCAAAGATGTTTCTGCAGAGCCCACTGGTTTACTTCCACAAAGAGAATGTGACCATGCAATTAACCTTGAGACTGGAGCCCCAGTTATAAATCAGAGAGGATGCAGATTGCCACATCATCAGAAAAATGCATTGGAAGAAATCATTCAAGATCTTCTCCAAAAAGGGTTGTAAGATTAAGTCACAGTCCATATTCCTCTCCTGCTATTTTGGTCAAGAAAAAGGACATGACTTGGAGGTTATGCATTGATTACATAAAACTGAATGCACACACAATCAAAAACAAATATCCCATACCCATGATAGAGGATCTTTTGGATGAACTAAATGGAGCAAAAATCTTCACCAAACTGGATCTGAGAAGTGGTTATCATCAAATCAGAATGAAAGAAGGAGACATAGAGAAAACTTCTTTTAGCACACACATTGGTCTGTTTGAATTCCTGGTAATGCCTTTTGGAGTGACAAATGGTCCTCCTACCTTTACAGAACTCGTGCATACTGTATTGGGGCCATTACTGAGACACTGTGTGCTAGTTCTCTTTGATGATATCCTCATTTTTAGCAAGACATACAAGGAACACTTGGAACATATAGCCCTGGTATTGGAAGCACTCAGGAAACATCAACTATATGCAAAGCTATCTAAATGCACCTTTGCACAAAACAAAGTGGAGTATTTGGGCTATGTGGTCACTGACAAGGGAGTCTCCACAGATCCTGCAAAAATAGAAGCCATAGTAAACTGGCCCACACCTCGGAATGTGACACGCCTGAGGAGTTTCTTGGGATTAGCTGGATACTACAGGAGGTTTGTTCAGAATTATGGACTGATTTGCAAGCCACTGTTTTATGCATTGAAAAAGGAAGGATTTCAATGGAATGATGTGCAAATGACTGCTTTCCAACAACTAAAAGACAGGATGACTTCTGCACCAGTCCTTGCCTTGCCTGATTTCTCCCTGCCTTTTGTCCTAGAAGCTGATGCTTCTAGATATGGAATTGGAGCAGTGTTGATGCAGAAGGGACAACCCATTGCATATATGAGCAAAGCTCTAGGCCCTAAAGCAGCTGCCTGGTCCACCTATGACAAAGAGGCTCTGGCAATCATTGAAGCACTTAATAAATGGAAACACTACTTTGCTTCATCCTCCCTGATTATCAGAACTGACCAGCAGAGTTTGAAATACATACTCCTCATTAAACTGAAAGTGTTCAACACAAACTCCTCATTAAACTCATGGGGTACAAATTCACAGTGGAATACAAGAAAGGCAAGGAAAATAGAGTAGCTGATGCTCTCTCCAGAGTTAAATATGCTCTGAATGCTCTAGGCTCTAGCACTGCAATTCCCTCTTGGATTTCTAAAGTTGTGAACAGTTACAAAGGAGACACTAAATGATCTGAATTAATTGCTAAACTAGCAATAGATCCTACTGGCCGACCTCCTTATACTCTCACCAGTGGAATGCTCAGGTATAAGGGAAAAATCATGATTGGCAACAACAGTGAACAAAAAAAAATTCTTTGCTCACTTCTTTTCACAAGTCTGAATTAGGAGGAGACTCTGGGGAGAGAGCAACTTATCACAGATTGAAAATCCTATTTACTTGGCCTGGAATGAGGAAGGCAGTGCAAACCTTTGTTCAGCAGTGCCCTGTCTGTCAACTGAACAAGGCACAACATGTGCATCCCCCTGGCCTGCTACAACTCCCAGTTCCAGATTTTTCTTGGACCCACATTTGCATGGACTTTGTGGAAGGACTGTCCAAATCTGAACACAAGGACATGATACTGGTTGTGGTTGATCGTTTCACTAAATATGCTCAATTTGTGGCCATGAGACATCCCATCACCGTAAAGACAGTAGCACAAGCTTTTACTGACAACATATTCAGATTACATGGACTGGCTACATTCATAGTTACTGATAGAGATAGGATTTTCACTAGTCATCTCTGGCAGCACCTGTTCAACAAAATGGGAGTCAAATTGCACATGAGTACTTCCTACCACCCCCAATCAGATTGGCAAACAGAGAGAGTAAATCAATTTCTTGAGAATTACTTAAGATGCATGGCTTTTGCTCATCCCAAGAAATAGCATACTTAGCTTTCCATGGCTGAATGGTGGTACAACACCACATTCCACACATCACTGAAAATGACTCCTTTTCAAGCCCTGTATGCCAGACCTCCCCCCTGATTGCTGAATTGATGTTACCACCAGTGGAAGGAGAGGATCACCAAGCTGAACTGGATAGGGACACAATAGCCCAACAGATCAAGGACAACTTGCTCAAAGCACAAGAGAGAATGAAGTATTTTGCAGACAAGAAGAGATCTGAGAGACAACTTGTTGTGGGAGATATGGTCTATGTCAAATTGCAACCATACCGACACACAAGCTTGAGCATACACAGGCACCTCAAACTTCACTCCAAATATTATGGGCCCTTCAGAGTCATGGAGAGAATTGGAGCAGTAGCTTATAGGCTCCTCTTGCCTGAGGGCTGTCAGCTTCATCCCACCTTTCATGTAAGCCAACTCAAGAAGCACATTGGTCCTGAAGCTGTACCTAACCCCAAATTGCCACTCCTAGATGCACATGGTAACATTCTCATTCAGCCTGAAGCACTGCTTGAACGAAGATTAAGCCCACGAGTCCAGGGAGACATTAGCATTCCAGTGGTATAGTGGCATATCAAGTGGCTCAATCTACCAGTGGAGAATGCCACCTGGGAAGATGCGGCTTTCATTCAGAAAATATTCCCTGATTTCCATCCTTGAGGGCAAATCTGTTCTTCGTCGGGGGGAATTGTCAGGCCTGACAACTGTTTAAGATCACCTGATGAAGCACAGTGCCATTGCGTTTTGCCTGGATGCGTCTGAACCGTCGATCTGCGATCCAAAGAAGCTTAGAAGAACTTACCTCTTCGCGGCCGAGATGCGCCCTCACCGCCGATCTTTCATCTGGACGGCTCAGCCGTTGTAACCGTACTTTTGAAAAGTTACCGCGTTGCTTTTATCTGATGAACCTGTCGCTTTCTACTTTTAGCTCTGAATCCTCTTTATAAACCCCCTCCGGCTTGTGGAGAGGGCATTCGGGATTATTCTAGGCTTGGCCCTTGTAGCCGTCGTGTTCCGGCTGGCAAGAACCCTAACTACTTTGCCTCGGATTTGAATGAATTGATCTCCAAATTCCCCACAAATCAGCCTATTTTTCTCTGTTCGAGTACAAATTCAGTGACAGTCACCACTAGGGCCTGACAGACTTACACATGTAAAATAAATACAGGTGTAAAAACTTACACCCATTCTAAGCAGGGCGTAAGATTGGAGTTAAATCGATGGTACTTGTACCTATTTAAACTTGAATGCCACCTCACAAAAAAAATTTGAATGCCAAGAACCTTGCATTTGCAAGCATTGCCTCCTTTTTTTGAGATCGGGAGTAGCAATAAGACTACTCAGGAAGACTAGTACATTCAGCCAGCATCAAAGGTCATAGACTAGTCGGGACATCTGCAAGTATCATCTGATCATCGTTGCTCCTGTGTAGTGCAGCTAGCCCGTGAGCCAGGCCATTGTTGCACCGCTTGGCGTGGACTATTTTGCATGCAGCAAAGGCACCCATTGCAAGTTTGATGTCCATGATTATGCCATAGCAGTGGGATCGCGTGGGGCTCTTCATGTACACTTCTTTGACCATCATTTGATTGTCCATCTCCAGGACCACCTCGCCGCTGTGAATCACCGCCAGCGATTGCAGACCAACCAGGGCTGCTCTAGCCTCTGCCTCCTCAACGTTGTGGCTCGTCGGCAGCTCCTTACAAGCAGATAGGAGCACGACGCCGCGATGATCTCTGGTGACAAACCCAGCCGCGCTCGTCCCCAACTCTTTTGCATAGGCAGCATCGCTATTTAATTTTACTATGCCGGGACAAGGTGGGGACCAATGCATGCCTGAGTCCTCTGTATATCTCAGCTCGTGGTTGGGCTCATCAGTATTTGTTTTTCCGTCCAACGACATCACTGGGATCCCGCCAATCTGATTTCCTCCTCGTATTTCTCAAGGGATTGTACTGATGATTTGATAGTCTGTTTGCCCTCATTCCGCACGCAGTCTTCCCGCAGGTGCCAAGAGCGCCTTAAAAGCAGCAAAATTTTTGCCCGGGTTTTCTCTTTTTCAGAGTCTAGCAGGACCTGCAGCCAGTTATCTCCTGTGTACCAGAACTTCTTTTCTGTTGGCAGGTTCCAAGTTTCTCTCATTGCTGATCTGAGCCCTCTACTTTTGGTGCACATAACGACGGCATGGAATTCATCCTCTCTGCCATTGCCACAAATACTACAAGTGGCGTTGAAAGTGCAACTATCCCTAGGTGGTTTTGGTAATTCATAACAACATATAGCTCATTGAGCTAATGCTATTCCAAGACTATTATTTCAGGAAAGCTCAATGAATGGCATGTCATGGATGATGAAAGTGGATCCCTCAAAATACTAAGGACAAAGGATTGGCTCAAGCTCAAAAGCTCAAGACTCTTCATTTTACATTTTAGTGATCCAAGATCACATTGAGTCTATAGGAAAAGCCAATACTATCAAGAAGGGATGAGGTGTTGCTTAATGAGCCTCTTGCTTCATGTGCTTAGTGATATGCTCCAAAACCCTCAACTACTTTCCCACATCCACATATGACCTAAACCTAAAGCCAAAATCGGTCACACCGATTCTTTCTATCCGCGCCACCGATTCCAAAAGTCATAGCCACTGCCACAAACCCTAAGCAAATCGGTCTTACCGATAGGGATCTCGGTCTCACCGAGATGGGGTTGCAATCTCTGTTTCCCTTCGTAACGCTTCGGTCTAACCAAAGTGAGCGATCGGTCCCACCGAGATTGCAATGTAAACTCTCTGCTTCCTTTTGTAACATTTTGGTCTCACCGAAAAGAGCAAATCGGTCCCACCGAGTTTACCTGACCAACTCTCTGGAAAGCTTATTACCAAATCGGTCCCACCGATTTTGTGTAATCGGTCTCACCGAGATTACGTTATGCCCTAACCCTAACCGAATCGGTCTCACCGAGATGCATGTCAGTCCCACCGAAAATCACTAACGGTCACTAGGTTTACTAAATCGGTCCGAACGAGTTTAACGATTCGGTCCCACCGAGTTTGATAAATTGTGTGTAACGGTTAGATTTTGTGTGGAGGCTATATATACCCCTCCACCTCCTCTTCATTCGTGGAGAGAGCCATCAGAACGAACCTACACTTCCAACTTACCATTTCTGAGAGAGAACCACCTACTCATGTGTTGAGGCCAAGATATTCCATTCCTACCATATGAATCTTGATCTCTAGCCTTCCCCAAGTTGCTTTCCACTCAAACCCTCTTTCCACCAGATCCAAAACCTATGAGAGAGAGTTGAGTGTTGGGGAGACTATCATTGAAGCACAAGAGCAAGGAGTTCATCATCAACACACCATTTGTTACTTCTTGGAGAGTGGTGTCTCCTAGATTGGCTAGGTGTCACTTGGGACCCTCCGACAAGATTGTGGAGTTGAACCAAGGAGTTTGTAAGGGCAAGGAGATCGCCTACTTCGTGAAGATCTACCGCTAGTGAGGCAAGTCCTTCGTGGGCGACGACCATGGTGGGATAGACAAGGTTGCTTCTTCGTGGACCCTTCGTGGGTGGAGCCCTCCGTGGACTCGCGAAGCCGTTACCCTTCGTGGGTTGAAGTCTCCATCAACATGGATGTACGATAGCACCACCTATCGGAACCACACCAAAAACATCGGTGTCTCCAATTGCGTTTGAATCCTCCAAACCCTTCCCTTTACTTTCTTGCAAGTTGCATGCTTTATTTTCCGCTGCCTATACACTCTTTGCATGCTTGCTTGAATTGTGTGATGATTGCTTGACTTGTCCTAAAATAGCTAAAATCTGCCAAACTCTAAAATTGGGAAAAGGTTAAGTTTTTATTGGTCAAGGAGTCTAATCACCCCCTCTAGACATACTTCAAGGTCCTACAAGTGGTATCGAGCCTTGGTCTCCATTTGCTTTGATTTCCATAGCTTTTGGTGGTAATTGCCTTGGTTTCACAACCTAGGAGAGTATGGCGTCTAGCGAGGGAAATTATCACCGTAGAGGTCCTTACTTTGATGGTACTAATTTTGCTAGTTGGAAGCATAAGATGAAAATGCATATTCTTGGACATAACCCCGCCGTTTGGGCAATTATTTGTATTGGCTTGCAAGGTGAATTCTTCGATGGGAGAGAACCAAACCGTGAAGCTAATGCGGAAGAACTGAAGATGCTACAATACAACGCTCAAGCATGTGACATCATCTTCAACGGATTGTGCCTCGAAGAATTCAACAAAATCAGCCGTCTTGAGAATGCAAAGGAAATTTGGGATACTTTGATTGATATGCATGAAGGTACCGAATCCGTCAAGGAATCCAAGTTGGATGTGCTCCAAAGTCAGCTTGACAAGTTCAAAATGAAGGATGGTGAAGGTGTCGCTGAAATGTACTCTAGGCTTGCTCTTATCACAAATGAGATTGCCGGCTTAGGGAGTGAAGAGATGACCGACAAATTCATCATCAAGAAAATCCTAAGAGCATTGGATGGAAAGTATGATACCGTGCACATTGACCCAAATGATGCCAAACTACAAAGATCTCAAGCCAACAGAAGTCATTGGAAGGATTGTTGCTCATGAGATGTCACTCAAGGATAAGGAGGAACTTCACAACAAGTCAAGTGGTGCTTATAAAGCCTCAAGTGAAGCCCCCACATCATCAAGTGAGAAACCAACCTTCAATGAAGAATTGAGCTTAATGGTGAAGAACTTCAACAAATTCTACAAAAGTAGAAGCAAAGAAAGAAGCTCCAAGTCAAGGTCTTACAATGACAAGAGATCTTCTAGTCGAGAGCGCAATTGCTACAATTGTGGGAGACCGGACACTACTCCAATGAGTGTACGACACCCTACAAAAGAAGAGAAGATTCTCCAAGAAGAAGGAGCAAAAGAGAAGAATCACCACCAAGAGAGAGGAGGAGTAGAGATGATCGTTATGAACGAAGACCCTCACGGGGAAGCAAGGATTCGGAAAGAAAGGACAAGTCATCAAGGAGCTACACAAAACGAAGACATCAAGCTCATGTTGGTGAATGGGTTTCCGGCTCTGACTCCGACAATCACTCCGAGAGAAGCTATCACTCCGACTCCGAATATACTCAAGATGAAGGTGTTCCCGGTCTAGCACTTGTGTCAACCAACTCCTACGACATATTTGAATCACCAAATGAAGGAATTGGAAGATGCTTCATGGACAAAGGTCCAAAGGTAGCACATCCCGAGTATGTTGACTTTAATAGTGATGAAGATGACTTGCTTGTGGATGATGATTTACTTGTTGACAACTCTATTGATGAATACTATGATGAAACGTCAATTAATCATGCTAATCAAACGAATGACAATGATAAGGAGAAAATGGAGCTTCTAACTAAAGAACTAAACACTTTTAAGTTGGCTCATGAAACTATCTTCGAAGATCATTGAGAACTTTTAAGGGCTCATGAGAAGTTACGCTTTGAAAAGCTCAATCTTGAGCAAGAGCATGAGTTCTTAAAGGCAATCAATGATGATCTCCGCAAGAAAAGTTCTTCTTACATTGCTAAGCGTTTACTCCTATCTACTTACATGCCTCAAGTCAAGTCTAGTAACAAGTACAAGAAAGATACTTCCTCTAGTAGTAACAATAATAATGTCAAATCCAATGTTGTTGCTTCTAGTAGTTCTCTTGATTCCACTAATGATTCTCTTAGCCAAGTTACACTTGAGCAAGAAAATAGTTTATTGAAGGGAATTATAGAGAAAGGTGTTTACAAGAGCCTTGCCGGAGTAAGCAATTGAGGAAATTGTACGCAAGCAAGGAAGGCGCCGGAAGAATCAAGGTGTTGGTTTTGAATGAAAGTTCAACACCAATGGAGTTGAGTGGGAAGAAGATCAATACCCCAAGACAAAGTTTGTTCCTCAACAAGAGAAGTATGATCCTACTTCCTTCAAGGGGACACAAGCTCAAGATGATCTTCCACCACAAGACCACAAGAACAAAGGCAAGGACAAGCTTCAAGAAGAGATTGATGCATTTGAAGAAGCACCTAAAGCCTCGCTCAAGTGGGTCCGCAAGACTACGCCAAGTTCTACTTCATCAAGTACAACTACAACTCCAAGGATTCCCATCAAGATGATGTGGATCCCAAGAAGAAGAACTAGAGAGTTCTTGAGGGTGACTCCGCCAACATTCTTCACTCATATCATTTTGGCAAGAACAAGTGCAATCAACTTTCACATCTTGCACTAGTTCAAGGAGTCACAAACGCTCATGTTGGTAAGGCAAGGGACAAGCTAACCTAATGATTTCATGGACATCATCTTGCGTGTGCATCACTCTATGTCTATGGATATTCTTGTTTGTTCCTTGTGGGACTAACCCATGTAGGCAAGTTGAAAGTGCAACTCACTCCAAAGGATTGCTCCAAATGATCTACATCAACATTGAGCATCTACATCTTCAACACCTACATGAAGTCATCATCGACAAAACCCAAGGTTAGTTCATCCCTCTAAGGGGGTATCTCACATCTAGGGGGAGCTTAACTCTAAGAATTGAGTCAAAGCAACTCTAATGGTGTGAACACATTAATGCATTATGTAAAAGTGGTAACCCCACTTGATCTTAAACGATGAGTATGAACTATGATCAAATGTTCTCATTTGACTCCTAAGTCCATATACTCATATATAGATGACCTAGTCATCGCCAATTGTTTGATAGTTGCTAAAATTGGTTGTGCATGCTTTGCCACATATTTCAATTGCCATCTTATTGTGTGAGCATGTTGGTGCATATTTTACTCATTCAAGGACATCCACTTGTTGTTTTGTTTGTATGGATTCTTTTCTTTGTGCCAAGTGGATGGACAAGAATGCCTAAGAACCTTCTTTATCTATCTATGCTTTTCTCGTCTCAAACTCTATTCATGCTACATCACAAAATTTGATCAAGTCAGATTCGAACCACTCTGTGTGAGGAGCACTCGAGTCCCCGATTCGTCATAGACTTAACTTCCAAAACCTCTTAGTGATTCTCGGTCCGACCGATCCTTCCATTTCGGTCCTACCGAGATCATCAAGTTGATCTGAGTTTTCAATCTCGGTGCAACCGATTTGAACTTTAGGTCTCACCGATTTGTCAGAATCGAACACGATTATGCATCTCGGTGCCACCGAGTTGTTCCGCTCGGTCACACCGGCTGTGGTCGAGCTATATATAGCCACGGGCAAAACATTGGAAATTTCTCCGAAACCCTTCGCTCACAAGAACAGCTCGCTTCCGCCATCGTGGTCTCCGGATCGTCTCCTCGCCGCCAAAGCCTCTCGTCGCTGGTCTTCGCCCGCCGTCAACGGATTTCGTCCCCGCCGTTGCCGCCGTAGCAAGTCCACCGCCAAGTTAGGGTATGGACTTAATCTTTGTGCTATCCACGTCGATTCACGCACATTGTTTTCATATTGATTCTTGCCACGATTGAAACTCTTCTATCCAGCCAAAGTAATTCATAGATTAGATGTGATTCAAAATTTTAGGTTTAGGTTTCCGCCGAAACCACCTCGGACCCACCGAGTTGAAAAACTCGGTCTCACCGATTTGGCTTATGCCGTTGCACTAGTGACTCTCGGTCTGACCGAGAATTACTAATCGGTGCAACCGAGTGGAGGAGTGTGTGAAAGCCTAGCAGTCTCGGTACCACCGAATCGAAACTCGGTCCAACCGAGATCATCAGCTTAGGTTCCAAAACTGCTTCGGTATCACCGAGTTTGAAAATCGATGGATCCGAAATGCTTTTTGTGGAAAACTAAGACTGAACTTTTGAGTCATTATTTTGCAAAAACCTTTGCATTTTGTGATGCTCATCGTTTCTATCTCATCTATAACTCTTCACAGGGTCAGCAATCGACTTTTGGCGGTATGTCCGATCAAAGTGACAAACTGTAACAGTCAAGAGCAGATGGACTTGAGTGAGGGCACTAGTCCCTCAACTTCAGATGAAGGGAGCAGAAGTACTCCTAGCAATTTGCCTAAGGCTGCAACTAGGCAAAGGAGGAAAAGAACTTCAGATTCAGAGGATGAAGATTACAAAGTCGAGGAAGATGAGGCAACTTCCAAGAAAGTGGTGCTCAAGAAGGAATATGGCTCAGCAAAGAATGCAAAGCCAGGCGTGAAGACCAAAAGGCCTGCAGGAAGACAACCAATGTCCAAAGCCAGAGTGTCTACACAAGCTTCTTTGGAAACCCAACCCAAAGAACCAGCTGCTGCAGAAGGGAAGAAAATAAAGGAAAGGGTGGGAAGCCTTCCATGATGGAAGAGGAAGATGAAATTGCTGCACCAGCTCCAAAGGCAGCTAAGCTTATGGGTGATGCAATCAGATCAGGGGCTGCAACATCCAAGCCCAAGGAAGCACCCAAAGCTGCCCCCAAGGCCAAGTCTGCACCAAAGAGGAATACCAGGAGTATTCCAAATGCCGAGAAGAACAAGGCCCCAAAGGTTCGAGGATGCCGATGAGGAAGATGAAGAAGGACAGGTTCGAGAAAGCTCAAGCCCAAGATACCAGACCACAATGATGCCCATCCTGTGGCTGAGGACATGAGAATCAGGAAGGATTCAGGGCTGAGGATATGGAGGATGGCAGATCCATATGCTTCAAGAAGAAGAACTGCTGTTGACTACAGGTTCCACACAAAGGAACAACAGGACTTCTATGAAACAATTCTATTGGACAAGAAGCACATAGTTTGTGATATGAGGTGGGTCGAGTGGACCTACATGAAGGAGAATGAAGAGCACTATCCTGGAGTGCAAGATAGCTTTGTTGCTTGTGGAGTTGCAGATTTTGTTGGACAGAAGTTCACCAACTGGAATGATGAGCTTATCATGCAGTTCTACTCCACAACACATTTTTACCTAGATGGAAAAATTGTTTGGATGTCTGAAGGTACAAGGTACCAGTCAACTGTTGAGGAGTGGGCAAAGCTGATAAATGCCCCAGAGGAAAATGAGGATGACCTAGACATTTATGCAAAGAAGAAGATGGGTCACAATTCAATGGCTCACATGTACAAGGAAATTCCAGACAAGGCATTAGGAACTCACAAGTTTGGATCAGTTCACTTTCACTTGCCGGGGTTGCCAACCATAAATTGGATTCTCGAGGCACACTTTGTTGCCCAAGTCCGGTGACCATAACATGATCAGAGGGCATGCCATCAACATGTTGCATGTGTTTGATGTGCCACGAAGTTCAAAGTCATGAGCACGATCATTGAAACAATCAAGAGGACTGCAGCAGATCGTAAGAGGAGCTGTGGATATTCACCTCAGATTCAAGAATTGATAAACTCAAAAATGGGCACATGAAAATATCAGTTGGATAAGGAACACTTTCCACTTTATCCAGACTTTGAGGACAATGAGGTTGTCATGAATGAAGATGATCCACAATCAGTTCAAGCTCAGGAGAAGAAGGAGAAGGCAAAGAGGGAGAAGGCTGCCAAGATGCCAACTCAAGAGGAGGCATCTGAGTATTTCTTGAAGAACAAGCAGGAGCAGCTCGGATACTTAATAGCATCAACTCTGAGGATTGAGAAGGAATTGGCCACCCTCACTCAAAATCAAGAGAGCTTGGAGAGAATCATAGAACAAAAGTTCTATAACTTAGATGTGAAAGTAACTGAGATTCAGTCTGCAGTGGAGGAACTACAAGATGACATGCAGGAGAGGAAGGGCAAGACTACCACCAATGTGTTTGCCAGAGAGCCCAGAGCCTAGAGGTCATCTGCTGTGCCAGTTCCTGACACAAGAGCAACTTCATCTACACCAGCTCCAGCATCAACTCCAGCACCATCTACTTCAACTGAAGCATTCGTCCTCGGCGTTATCCGGACTCCACCACCAGAAGATCGAGCCTGAGAGTCGATCTAGCACTATGCATTTTCTATGAACTTTTTGGTAACTTGTTGCCAAAGGGGGAGAAAAATGTATAGATCATAGGCTTCGAGAGAGAGTGTTGCTTTTGTTCTCTCTTGCTTTATTTGGTGGTTTTTCAATCTTTGTTTGCTTTTGGTTGAGATACTATGCTTGTGAGACATTGATGATCATGTGTTTGATCATAAGCTACACTTATGCATGCTTGATATTATCCTATCTATATTATGTGATCACTCACTATGCTTGGTGACGAGTGCATGTATTCATTGTTTATTATTTTGAGCGCTCCACCAAGATGTATGTGACATGGAAGAGTAACCCATGAGCCTAATTCATTGTGCATTTGCAGTCCAAAGCAAATCTAAAACTATCACAAATTTAGGGGGAGCTCTTGCTTATCACATACTTCTCAAAGCGACGATGTTATTTAAATTTTATTATCATTTGTCGAAGGTTTGATCTATATGTTGTCATCAATTACCAAAAAGGGGGAGATTGAAAGTGCAACTATCCCTAGGTGGTTTTGGTAATTCATAACAACATATAGCTCATTGAGCTAATGCTATTCCAAGACTATTATTTCAGGAAAGCTCAATGAATGGCAATGCATGGATGATGAAAGTGGATCCCTCAAAATACTAAGGACAAAGGATTGGCTCAAGCTCAAAAGCTCAAGACTCTTCATTTTACATTTTAGTGATCCAAGATCACATTGAGTCTATAGGAAAAGCCAATACTATCAAGAAGGGATGAGGTGTTGCTTAATGAGCCTCTTGCTTCATGTGCTTAGTGATATGCTCCAAAACCCTCAACTACTTTCCCACATCCACATATGACCTAAACCTAAAGCCAAAATCGGTCACACCGATTCTTTCTATCCGCGCCACCGATTCCAAAAGTCATAGCCACCGCCACAAACCCTAAGCAAATCGGTCTTACCGATAGGGATCTCGGTCTCACCGAGATGGGGTTGCAATCTCTCTGTTTCCCTTCGTAACGCTTCGGTCTAACCAAGTGAGCGATCGGTCCCACCGAGATTGCAATGTAAACTCTCTGCTTCCTTTTTGTAACATTTCGGTCTCACCGAAAAGAGCAAATCGGTCCCACCGAAGTTTATTCCGACCAACTCTCTGGAAAGCTTATTACCAAATCGGTCTCACCGAGTTTGTGTAATCGGTCTCACCAAGATTACGTTATGCCCTAACCCTAACCGGATCGGTCTCACCGAGATGCATGTCAGTCCCACCAAAAATCACTAACGGTCACTAGGTTTACTAAATCGGTCCGACCGAGTTTAATGATTCGGTCCCACCGAGTTTGGTAAATTGTGTGTAACGGTTAGAGTTTGTGTGGAGGCTATATATACCCCTCCACCTCCTCTTCATTCGTGGAGAGAGCCAGCAGAACGAACCTACACTTCCAACTTACCATTTCTGAGAGAGAACCACCTACTCATGTGTTGAGGCCAAGATATTCCATTCCTACCATATGAATCTTGATCTCTAGCCTTCCCCAAGTTGCTTTCCACTCAAACCCTCTTTCCACCAGATCCAAAACCTATGAGTGAGAGTTGAGTGTTGGGGAGACTATCATTGAAGCACAAGAGCAAGGAGTTCATCATCAACACACCATTTGTTACTTCTTGGAGATTGGTGTCTCCTAGATTAGCTAGGTGTCACTTGGGAGCCTCCGACAAGATTGTGGAGTTGAACCAAGGAGTTTGTAAGGGCAAGGAGATCGCCTACTTCGTGAAGATCTACCGCTAGTGAGGCAAGTCCTTCGTGGGCGACGGCCATGGTGGGATAGACAAGGTTGCTTCTTCGTGGACCCTTCGTGGGTGGAGCCCGCTGTGGACTCGGGCAGCCGTTACCCTTCGTGGGTTGAAGTCTCCATCAACGTGGATGTACGATAGCACCACCTATCGGAACCACGCCAAAAACATCCGTGTCTCCAATTGCGTTTGAATCCTCCAAACCCTTCCCTTTACTTTCTTGCAAGTTGCATGCTTTATTTTCCGCTGCCTATACACTCTTTGCATGCTTGCTTGAATTGTGTGATGATTGCTTGACTTGTCCTAATATAGCTAAAATCTACCAAACTCTAAAATTGGGAAAAGGTTAAGTTTTTATTGGTCAAGTAGTCTAATCACCCCCCCTCTAGACATACTTCAAGGTCCTACAGGCATCTATTTCAAGGGTTCTCTTGTGCTTGTTCTCTTTAGCAGCAAGGGTTTTTGTTGCCACTCTCCAAGCGAAGATTCGAACTTTACCAGGCACTTTCACTTTCCAGATGAGGTCCCAGATGCTGCGGTCAGTTGGTTCCCTCGACGAGCTGGAAGGGGTGTGGCTTGAGAGGGCAAGATTTTCAGCAAGCTTGTAAGCACTTTTGACTGAGAATACTCCATTGTTCTCGAAGTGCCATGCTACCCGATCCTCCACATTAATTAGATGCCGGAATGAGGATCTTGCAAATCTCCTCGGCATCGAATGGGTAGAAGATCTGTCGAATGAGGCCTTCATTCCACTCTTTCTTGTCCGGATGCGTAAGTTGATTAATCCATTGAAGACGAGACCTTCTAATAAAAGCAACTGTCAAAAGGCCCTCTCTTCTTGGAAGCCACTGGTCGCGTTGGATTTGTATTTGCTTTCCATCACCTACTCTCCAGATGAGTCCTTTCTTCAGTAGCTGCAGTCCAAACTCAATGGCTCTCCAAACCGGAGAAGCATCCGACGCAAAAACGGTGTCCAGTAGATTTCCATTCGGATAGTACTTGGATTTTAGCACTCTTGCACAAAGGCTTTCCGGGTTTTGAATCAATCTCCATCCTTGTTTCGCAAGGAGGTCTTGGTTGAAAAGATGCATATAGACAAATGTGTACTCGAACGTCCGTGCACGATTAGACAGATGTGTGGCAACCCCTGAATGGTTAGACCACTTTAAAATTGCATCAGTGGAACATATCTGCTCGTCTAGGTCAGACCACCTTCCCATTCTTTTGCGAGTTGGAATCAGGATGGAATGGAGACCGGTGGATCAGAGAAGAAGTGGTACCTTTAGGTATGAACAAATGTGGGAACGAGTTGAATCTCTGCAAAATACTATAGCCACAGCCTGGAAGGAATATGGCCCGGCTGGAAACTTGCAGCAAGTTTGCTCAAAACTGAAACAGATGCAGGAGTATCTGCGTAGATGGGAGGAAAGGGACTTTGGCTTGGTCATTAAAAAGATGGCAGAAATTAGAGCCAAACTTAAGAGGATCTGGAGCTTGGCACCCTCACCTGAACAACAAGAAAGAGCTGATTTACTGGCCCGAGAGTCGGATGAACTTCTACTTAGGGAGGAACTCATGTGGAGGCAGCGTTCGCGCGTTACATACCTTAGAGAGGAGACAAGAATACTAAGTGGTTCCAACAGAAAGCAACATGGAGAAGGAAGAAAAACACAATTGCAAAACTGAGAAATGAAAATGGTGCCTGGGTAGTGGACACGAGTGGTATACATGAAATGACAAACTCCTAAAGACTGTATGAGAAAGAAGAAGGTGTTGATCCAACGGAAATTTTGGACCTGATTGTGGACAGAGTAAGCAGCGATATGAATGACATGCTGACCAAGCCCTTCTCTGCGACGAAAATCAGTGACGCTCTGTTCCGGCCCCCTCAAAGCCCCGGGGTCTGATGGCTTCCCGACGCGTTTCTTCCAAAAAAACTGGGGAGAAATAAAAGATTACATTATAAGAGGGGTTTTAGATTTCTTTGATAATGGTGTCCTCCCGGAAGGTCTCAATGTCACTGTACGTCCTCATTCCAAAAGGAAATGACCCCCAGTCGCTGAAGGACTTCAGACCCATTAGCCTGTGCAACATCATCTACAAAGTGGTGTCCAAGTGCCTTGTCAACCGCTTGCGGCCTATTCTTGACAAGATTATTTTGGAGACACAAAGCGCCTTTGTTCCGGGGAGGATGATCACGGACAATGCCATTATAGCGTTTGAATGCTTCCACAAAATCCAGCACAACAAGAATGCAAGAGACAACTATTGCGCATACAAACTGGACCTAGCTAAAGCTTACGACAGGGTCGATTGGAATTTCCTGGAAGGTGTGCTTCAGAGATTTGGCTTTTGCAGTAAATGGATGAACTGGGTGATGCAGTGTGTCTGCTCCGTGAGATATTCAGTGAGATGCAATGGGGAATTGCTAGACCCGTTTGTCCCATTTAGAGGCTTGCGACAAGGTGACCCTCTCAGCCTGTATCTCTTCCTCTTTGTCGTAGACGGATTAGTACACCTGTTAAGAAAGGAACTGATGGAGAATAATTTGACACCTATTAAGATTGTGAGAAACAGCCCAGGAATCTCCAATCTCCTTTTTGCAGATGATAGCCTGGTTTCTTTCAAGGCCACAACAGAACAAGCTGAAACTATTAAGAGAGTCTTATCCACCTTCCATAAATGCACTGGACAACAGCTTAGTGAGAACAAATGCTCCCTTATTTTCAGTAGAGCATGCCGGGCCGCTATGAGAGAGGATATAAAAAAAATCCTTGGGGTCCAATCTGACACTTTTGAAAGTAAGTACCTTGGATTACCCACCCTAGAAGGGAGGATGAAGGATGATCAGTTCCAACCAATCATGGGTAGATCAAAAAAGAGATGCAATGATTGGTCGGAAAAATTTATATCGTACGCGGCAAAGGAGGTCCATGTGAAATCGGTGGTTCAGAGCCTCCCTACATTCACCATGAGTGTCTTCATGTTGTCAAAAGGCTTTTGCAAAAAGTATGGAAGAATGATTAGGGACTTCTGGTTGGGAGATGAAGAGGGGCATAGAAAGGTCCACTGGATGGCTTGGGATGCATGACAAAACCAATGAGATCAGGCGGCATTGGTTTCAGAGCATTGCCTCCTTTTTGTTAAGTGTTGTCCTTTTTTTCCTTTTGTATGTGTGTTTGTGTTAGTGTGCCACATTCAGTTCAAATCGCCCACCCTTAAAAAATTATCCGGAACACCCCAATTTTATATACATGGAACATTACATAATATTGTTATTTTCAAATTTAAGTATTGTTTTGAAACAGTTTTTACTATTTGTGTATTAAATGGACTTATGGCTGAATATAATTTAGATTTGAACTACAAGTATCTCAAATAAGATATTAAACAGTTTATTCGAATATGAATAATCCAAGTAAGCCTCATAAAATTTTGCAAAAATTTTGAAGCAATTTTGAACAGCCAACAACTTAAATATTTTCTAAATAAAAAAAAGAAAAAAGGGACACATTTTTTGTATTTAAATTTCTATCTATAATAAAAGATACAAGAGATACATGGATGAAGGAGAATGAGGAATGTACTTTCCTTTGGGCTAGGGAGAACATATAGAGACACGACTAGAGGAGTGCATTATATTAAGAGAATGATTTAAGTAGATGGAATAGATACAAGTCATCAATGTATACTCTTAGTGGAAAATCTTACACAAATTATTTGAGAATAGATAGACATTAAGTGAATAAAAGAAAATTGCAAAAGGATGTTGGAGATAATCATGAAAGTCAAATGAATTTACAAGATGGGTTTGGGAACTCAATGCCACTGATTTTTAGTTATTACACACCAAATTTTTTATTATAAAACATTAGATACTTAACGCAAGGGTTTCTACTAAAGTCTAAATCCTGTATTTTAGGACACATCAGTAGCTAGATTATTATCATGATATATTAAAGCTAACATAGCGACTCAAATAACAACTGAAAGCTGGAGTAAACATCTAGCCACGCAAATGGGCGGGTCACTCGGCTAGTTTTAATAAAACTAAATACAATATTAGAAATTTAACAACTTAGTTTTCCTAGTGGGGTTCTTTCTTGAGTATATATGGGGCACTAGATCATTCTTCCCACACGACCAAATTTCCAATGCGAGGACCACAAAACCAAAAATATATTGTGTGTTTCGCAAGAATCTAAACCCCTGCAAAGTCAGAAGAAGGATAAGTCAACCTTGTCAACAAAATCGCCAGTTATATCCCACAAGTTGATCTATGCAGAACTAAAACATTTAGGAACTATTAAAATGGATACACTAGTCCTTGTGGTGGGATGAACAAAAGCATGATGCACGGTGGATTTACAAAATACTAAGGTGATTGAGAACTTACAAACTTCCACACACATAAAGTACCTACTTCTTAAACATTATTGGGATTTACTAGTTCTCATATACATGGGAATTAGTTTTTTTCTTGAGAAAAATATGGGAATTAGTTAAGTCTAATCTATCTAACTCTATAATATAGGGGAAATGATATGGTTCAGCCGGCGGATTAACAAGCTTGCGTCCACTGTCTTAGTTGCACGCCATGCGTCCCATGTGGCGTGGTGAACCAGCCCCCCATGATCTCTCCTTTCTTCAACAACGCCTCTATTGCAAAAAAAAGCGATTGCAACAAGACCCCTATTACAAAAATAATTAAATTGCAATAAGGCCTCTGTTGTAAAAAATGTAACAAGATCTCTATTGCAAAACAAAATGTAACATGACCTCCATTGCACAAAAAATTGTAACAAGACATCTGTGGCAAAAATAAAATTGCAACCTGACCTATGTTTTGCATAAAATTGTAATATGACCCGTGTTGCAGAAAATTACCGCTACACGACCTTTGTTGAAGTGGTAGAAGGTGGCGCTCACCCCTCAATCTGCCAAATCCGACTCCCGCGAGGCGACTAACCTTTTAAAAAGATTCATTAGCTGATGCGTAGCAGCGCCCTTGTGTTTTTGAATATTTTTACATTTTAGAGTTTTTTAAAGATGGGTGCATTGCTTTCGCATGAGTGTGTTCACAATTCGAACGTGCGCAACTTATTTGTCCATCCTGGATCCGTAACTTGTTCAATTATGATTTTGTTTTATGCTCCAACATAGTTACATATCCATCCCAACACGGAACTTGCCCCAATACTTACCTAGGTGCATATTTGTTCTTGATACGTAACTTGATCCTAACTAACCCAGTTATATGTTCACTTTTAACACATAACTGGTCTGACCTAGCTGCATGTCCAGACCAACACGTAATTTTCCCAACTCCGACCTAGTTGTATGTTCACACTCGACATTCAACACTCAACTTGCACAACTCTGAATCATTTGTATATCCACCTCGACACGCAACTTGTCACCGACACCTAACCAGTTGCATGTGGACCCTTGACACTTAACTTGCTCAACTTTGATCTAGTTGCATGTCAACCCTTGACACACAACTGTTGGAAACATGTCCTAGAGGTAATAATATTGTTACCACTACTATCAAAACTATCATATTACTATGCTACTGATCACTTTGCAGTAGATATTAAATCTCCAGGTGTGGTTGAATTGACAACTCAACTGCTAATACCTTCAAATATTCTTTGACTCCCCTTGTGTCGAATCTATAAATTTGGGTTGAATACTCTACCCTCGAAAACTGCTATGATCCCCTATACTTGTGGGTTATCAGCGGGTTTAAAGTTATATGCAGACTAAAAAGAAACAAAGGGTGTTGGGATGTCTCAGTAGCACCCTAGTGTAGGAAGCACAAGTATGGACGTGGACTCCTGCATTTGCATGTCATCCAGGCAACAATAATCGACTATTTCCTCAATTGAGCGAGGCGTCGGCCAATGTTTCTTACCAGCTCCAAGAGTCCTGAAGGGTCACTGATACGTCTCCAATGTATCTATAATTTTTGATTTTTCCATGCTATTATATTATCTGCTTTAGATGTTTTATATGCATTAATATGGTATTTTATATTATTTTTTGGACTAACTTATTAACGCAGAGTCCAGTGCCAGTTTCTGTTTTTCCTTATTTTTGAGTTTTACAGAAAAGGAATATCAAACGGAGTCCAAACGGAATAAAACTTTACAATGATTTTTCTTGGACTAGAAGACACACGTAGGACTTGGAGAGGAAGCCGGAAGAGTCCCGAGGGCTCCACAAGCCCTCGGGGCGCGCCCTAGGGTGGCGCACCCTAGCTTGTGGGCCCCATGGGAGTATTGGCCTATAAATTCAGAAATATTCCCAAACCGACAAAGCATCCACCTATTGGGGAACGTAGTAATTCAAAAAAATTCCTACGATCACGCAAGATCTATCTAGGAGATGCATAGCAACAAGAGCGGAGAGTGTGTCCACGTACCCTCGTAGACCGAAAGCAGAAGCGTTTAGTAACACGGTTGATGTAGTCGAACGTCTTCAAGATCCAACTGATCCAAGTACCGAACGTACGGCATGTCCGTGTTACGACGTTCGGACACACCATTACACTATGGTGTTCCAGGTGGCGTGAGTTGCGAAACTATTCCACATTGTTTCAATTGAAGACCAAACTCATAACTCAAATATTCTCCTCCACGATCAAATTGTAGAAACTTTATTTTCTTATTACGATGATTTTCCACTTCACTCTGAAATTCTTTGAACTTTTCAAATGTTTCAGACTTATGTTTCATTAAGTAGATATACCCATATCTGCTCAAATCATCTGTGAAGGTCAGAAAATAAAGATACCCGCCGCGAGACTCAACACTCATTGGACCGCATACATCGGTATGTATTATTTCCAATAAGTCAGTTGCTCGCTCCATTATTCCGGAGAACGGAGTCTTAGTCATCTTGCCCATGAGGCATGGTTTGCAAGTATCAAGTGATTCATAATCAAGTGATTCCAAAAGCCCATCAGCATGGAGTTTCTTCATGTGCTTTACACCAATATGACCTAAACGGTAGTGCCACAAATAAGTTGCACTATCATTATTAACTTTGCATCTTTTGGCTTCAATATTATGAATATGTGTATCATTACAATCAAGATTCAACAGAAATAAACCACTCATCAAGGGTGCATGACCATAAAAGATATTAGTCATATAAATAGAACAACCATTATTCTCTGATTTAAATGAATAACCATCTCGCATCAAACAAGATCGAGATATAATGTTCATGCTTAACGCTGGCACCAAATAACAATTATTCAAGTCTAAAACTAATCCCGACGGTAGATGTAGAGGTAGCGTGCCGACGTCGATCACATCGACTTTGGAACCATTTCCCACGCGCATCGTCACCTTGTCCTTAGCCAATCTTTGTTTAATCTGTAGCCCCTGTTTCGAGTTGCAAATATGAGCAACATAATCAGTATCAAATACACAGGCGCTACTACGAGCATTAGTAAGGTACACATCATTGACATGTATATCAAATATACCTTTCACTTTGCCATCCTTCTTATCCGCCAAATACTTGGGGCAGTTCCGCTTCCAGTGACTAGTCCCTTTGTAGTAGAAGCACTCAGTCTCAGGCTTAGGTCCAGACTTGGGCTTCTTCCCAGGAGTAGCAACTTGCTTGCTATTCTTCTTTAAGTTCCCCTTCTTCCCTTTGCCCCTTTTCTTGAAACTAGTGGTCTTGTTAACCATCAACACTTGATACTCCTTCTTGATTTCTACCTCCGCAGCCTTTAGCATCGCGAGGAGTTCGGGAATAGTCTTGTCCATCCCTTGCATATTATAGTTCATCAAGAACCTTTATAGCTTGGTGGCAGTGATTGAAGAACTCTGTCAATGACACTATCATCAGGGAGATTAACTCCCAGCTGAGTCAAGTGGTTATGATACCCAGACATTTTGAGTATATGTTCACTGACAGAGCTATTCTCCTCCATCTTGCAGCTATAGAACTTGTTGAAGACTTCATATTTCTCAACTTGGGCATTTGCTTGAAATATTAACTTCAACTCCTGGAACATCTCATATGCTCCATGACGTTCAAAACGTCTTTGTCCCAATTCTAAGCTATAAAGCATGGCACACTGAACTATCGAGTAGTCATCAGCTTTACTCTGCCAGACGTTCATAACGTCCGGAGTTGCTCATGCAGCGGGTCTTGCACCTAGCGGTGCTTCCAGGACGTAATTCTTACGTGGCAGCAATGAGGATAATCCTCAAGTTATGGACCCGATGCGTGTAGTTGCTACCATCATCTTTCAACTTAGCTTTCTCTAGGAACACATTAAAATTCAAGGAACGGTCGACGTGCCATTGATCTACAACAACATAGATATGCGTAAACTATCGTACTAAGTTCATGATAAATTAAAGTTCAATTAATCATATTACTAAAGAACTCCCACTTAGATAAACATCCCTCTAGTCATCTAAATGATCACGTGATCCATATCAACTAAACCATGTCCGATCATCACGTGAGATGGAGTAGTTTTCAATGGTGAACATCTCTATGTTGATCATATCTACTATATGATTCATGTTAGACCTTTCGGTCTCAGTGTTCCGAGGCCTTATCTGCATATGTTAGGCTCGTCAAGTTTAACCCAAGTATTCTGCGTGTGCAAAACTGGCTTGCACCCGTTGTATGTGAACGTAGAGCTTATCACACCCGATCATCACGTGGTGTCTCTAAGACGCATTTAATCAGTAGCAACGGTGCATACTCAGGGAGAACACTTATACCTTGAAATTTAGTGAGGGATCATCTTATAATGCTACCGCTGTACTAAGCAAAATAAGATGCATAAAAGATAAACATCACATGCAATCAAAATATATGTGACATGATATGGCCATCATCATCTTGAGCCTTTGATCTCCATCTCCAAAGCACCGTCATGATCTCCATCGTCACCGGCTTGACACCTTGATCTCCATCGTAGCATCGTTGTCGTCTCGCCAACTATTGCTTCTACAACTATCGCTACCGCTTAGTGATAAAGTAAAGCAATTACATGGCGATTGCATTTCATACAATAAAGCGACAACCATAAGGCTCCTGCCAGTTGCCGATAACTTCTACAAAACATGATCATCTCATACAACAATTTATATCTCATCATGTCTTGACCATATCACATCACAACATGCCCTGCAAAAACAAGTTAGACGTCCTCTACTTTGTTGTTGCAAGTTTTACGTGGCTGCTACGGGCTTCTATCAAGAACCATTCTTACCTACACATCAAAACCACAACGTGTCACAACCCTAGAATCTGATTGCAATTAGTTTCATAAGCATCCATGCATCATGTCTATATTGTTTGAAATTTGAAATGGGGATGACAAACCCTAGCACTAAATGAAATGCAATTAGGATCAAAATAAAAATATTTTCAATGAACCCAGAATGCCCTTTAGAAAAGTTCATTATTTTTGATAAAGGTGGAAACCTCTGCCAAAATGATGCACATATTTTTAGGCCATTCTGGATTTTTAAATTAACTCATATTGTATTTGAATTGGGGACTTCAAATGCTATATATATTTTAGATGCTCCAAAAATGTTGGAAATTGTTAAGTGTCACTGAAATAATTCAGAAAGCACCCATAATTGTTTCCAGGATTTTATGAAATGGTTTGGTATTATTACTAAATCAAAACAAATAGCAAAAAATAGAAAACAAAAATAAAATAGAGAAAACCAGAGAGAGGAAAAACCCACCTGGCACTTACCTGGCGCAGCCCACCTAGCGCCCAACCGGCCCAGCTGCGGACAGCCAATCCGGGCCGACCAAAGGGCTGGCGATCATCGTTCTCCTCTTGCCAGGAGGACGCAGCGCGCGTGGCCGCCGCTCGTGAGCACACGCCTCGCAAGCTCCTGCTTGCCGCCGACGCCTGGACGCCTCCAACGTAGCCACGCACCCCCCTGGCCTCTCTCTCCCTCACCCGTGGCCTCTCCCCTCCTCTGCTCTCTCAGTCGCACACACTCGAGCAGCCCCATCGCCGCCGTCCACCGTTCGCATAGCCACCGGCCTCCCCTACGCCCCTAGACGTGCCCATGAGATCCGCGATGACGTCCTCGTACTCTCCACGGAGTCACGCAACGCCAGGTGCCCGGGAACGCCGCCACCACCGTCATCTTCAACTCCGGCCTCCGAGATCGCCGGCAATGCCCCGACATCGTCCGACCTCCCCCGAGCCCACTGAGATGCGTTCTACATCCACTGTGAGCTCACGGACCAACTCCCCCTCCTCTCCTGCTCACGTTTTTGCTCTAGCTCCACTCCCCACCTCCGCCGAAGCTCGCCGCCGCCACGGTCGACGAGCTCCATGCTCCTAAGCTCGTCCGCTCGCCCGAGCATCACAAGCGTGCTCGCCGTGCTCCTGCGAACCTGCAGCACCCACGGGTTCACCCTGTCGTGCCCTGTAGCGCCATTTCCGCCTTTCCCCGAGCTCCGGCGCCGCTCCGCTTGACGCCGCCGTCGCCTCAGGCCATCTCTGGCAGCCCCGCAGCCACCACCCGATGCGCCTCGTCGCACTGTAGCCTTAGAGCCCAACCCCGCCTCCTCTCGTCGCCGGAGTCACCGGGATGAGTGACGCCGCCGTGTCTGTGTGTCACCGACGGATAACCGCCGACGTGGCCGGCTTAATTAGTGCCTAACCACACTGCTAAGTACCAACCACAGTCACTGACACGCGGGCCCGATCCTGCTAATTAATCCAGGATTAGTGCTAATTAAACTAGGATAGTTTAGTTAGTAATCGCACGCTGGACCCACCGGTCGATTTGACTGGCCGCTCCGTTGACCGCTGAAGTCAGCGTGATGTCGTCGACGTTAAAGAAATCATTTACTGGATTTTGTTTATTTCCAAATAACCAGGAAATCCAGAAAATGATTTAAACTTCTAAAAATCATAGAAATTCAATCGTAGCTCAGAATGAAATAATTTATAAATGAAAAATGATGAGAAAAATCCAATCTATCCATCTATACCATTTTCATGCATGATAGAACAACTTAGGGCTGCTGTTTAGGCCAAATCTTATAATGGCATTTAAACCTTCACATATGGAGTTTGAATTTGAACCTAGGGTTCAAACCAACTTTATTTAACCTGCTGCTAGTTGCATTAGCTCAAACCACAGCATATTGCCATGTCATGATCATGCATCATATTGTGCATTGCATGGATGGTGTTTCCTTCTGTGTTGCCGGTGTTTGTCCCCTCTCGGTAGACGACGTACCGACGACGTGATCGATGACACCGATGAAGAACTATATTATCTTCAGAAGTGCCAGGCAAGCAAAACCCCCTTGTTCATTCCGATACAATCCCACTCTCTCACTCCTGCTCTCTTTTATTGCATTAGGACAACAACGATTCATCTCACATTTGCTGCGGTAGCTGAACCCTTTCCTCTGAATGACCTGTCATTGCCACAAGAAATAGATGAAACCCACTAGCATGAGTAGGAGTTGTTTGAGCCTGATGTGCCTACTCATTCATGCTTGTTTGTCATGCCTGCTATTGCTTAGAGTTGTGTCAGTGTCTGATTCATCGGGATGAATTGGAATGTGGTGAACATGTCCCATCGTGTGTGGTCCAAGAGTGTGAACACGATTTGGTAAAGGTAGCGGTGAGAGGCCATGTAGGAGTACATGGTGGGTTGTCTCATTGCAGCCGTCCTCAGGAACTGAGTTCTGTGTTTGTGATCCATGAAACAGTTACTACCACACATTGGGCTCCGGGAGCTCCAAGCTCTCTCGACTTATTAACCAACCTGATCTCTGTCCAGGAGTTGCAACTAGTTTCTGGTGTTTGTAGGTAGTGTTAGTAGTCTACCACGTGGCACCCGGTACAGGTGGGCTTGGGAAAGACTAGGCACCGTGGCCCAGTGTACCAAGTGGCACCCGGATGGTGGGCTTGGGAACCCTGCACACATTGTTTGGGGCCGTGAGCGACACCCCGGCCGGATCTCCTTGCGGATGGAACCTGAATAGGCGATAAACCTGGACTAGAGACTTGTGTGGTTAGTCAGGTCATGGCCGACTCCCTTGCCAGGCTTCCGCTTGAAGGTTGCCGAGATACATGACGTGTACATGGTGGTAAGTGGCGAGAGCGTGTTTGAAAAAGTACACCCCTGCAGGGTTAACATCATCTATTCGAATAGCCGTGTCCGCGGAAAAGGACTTCTGGGTTGCCTGTACAGTTCATAGACAAGTGAAAGTGGATACTCTAAAATGCGCAAGATAAGCGTGAGTGCTATGGATGGCGATCTCGTAGGGAGACGGGAGCGGATCCATAGTGGTGTATTGATATGGTGAATATGTGGACTCGTGTGCGCCACCTCAAAAGAGTTACTTGCAGTCGTAGTTCAGGATAGCCACCGAGTCAAATCTGGCTTGCTGCAGTCAAACTCCACCACCCCTTTATTGATACCGATGCATATGTAGATAGTTCTGATATAAGTCTTGTTGGGTACGTTTGTACTCACGTTTGCCTATTTTATGTTTTTGCAGAGAGACCTCAGTCTCGATAGTAGTTCCGCGTGGACTTCGACGTTTATCTTGTTACCTCAGCTACGATCTTGTGCCCTTGGCAGGATCTGGTAGATAGTCAAGCTTCTCAGCTTTTTTCATTTATAGTTGTCTGTACTCAGACATGTTAAGCTTCCGCTTGTGCTTTGACTTGTATGCTCTAAATGTTGGGTCATGAGACCCATGTTTGTAATATCTCGCTCCTCGGAGCCTATTAAATAAATACTTGAGTCGTAGAGTTATGTTGTGATGCCATGTTGTATTTACACATATCGAGCATATTGTGTGTATGATTGAAATGCTTGGTATGTGTGGGATCCGACAACCTAGTTGTTTATCCTTGGTAGCCTCTCTTATGGGGAAATGTAGTCTTACGCTTCCATGAGCCATAATAGTCCGCTTGTGACCGGTTTGTCGAGTCCTGCTAGCCCAAAGACTCTTGCTCCGGAACACTTGATCGCCAAAGCATGTGATTCACTTCGTTCCTATGTTCCGTCCCTTCGAGGAAATGTCACGCAGTTGACATCCGGAGTCCTCGCTTAGCTCGCTACAGCCCGGTTCACCGGAGTCCTCATAGCCAGGTTACAGCCCGGATTCAAGACTGGCGAACGACATGCTCGATGTTGATTCATGTATGCCTGTCCTCGTAAGTTAGTGCCACTTTGGGTTCACGACTAGTCATGTCAGCCCGGGTTCTCTGTCATATGGATGCTAGCGACACTATCATATACGTGAGCCAAAAGGCGCAAACGGTCCCGGGCCATGGTAAGTCGACATCCATGGGAATACCGTGCGTGAGGCCGCAAAGTGATATGAGGTGTTACCGGCTAGATCGATGTGGCTTGGAATCGGGGTCCTGACAGCTTTGGTATCAGAGCTCGATTGCATCAGAGGATTACCAAGCCAAACTGGTCGAAGTTGTGTCTAGAAATGCTTTAGTTATGTAGGGGAATTGATTGTGGATGGAACATAAGGCTCTTTTTACTCCTTTACCTCATGCCCTTCTGATCCGAGTCATCTTATCCTTTCTACGGGGTTAAGAAACTAGGCTATCTCTTCTTTCTATCAGGATCACGTGTTACTAATCTGTAGACTTATAGATTGTTGGATTTAAGCCTCATTTCAGTTCCTACTACTTCCGTGTATTCATAGCTGGCCTCAGAATCTTGTTATTAAGGTGATCGAGTGGTTATGCCACCATTTTACAGGATGTCTCAAATCTTTTCGAGCATTTACAGCCGTTATGCTGTCCGAGTCGTCCCAGGTTTCCAAACAATCTGATGCATTTGCAAAATGCTTTCCCTCTGGTTTCGATGTTCCTCTAGGCCAGGTTAATCACACTAATTGTGAGTTGAGGTATTCTATTGCCTCGACATATATGTTGGAATTATTATTATGACCCTAGATGTCTTAGAGTGCCACCTAGTAATCGAACCATGGTTTGCGTTCCCAGTGTGATGATTACGGCGTTATTCTTGAAAAGCATCCCGTGATGCCATTTAGTTAGTAGGCATTCTATTCACGGGTTATTGAACCGAGATTCACCCTACTTGCTTCATGTTGATAGTGTTTGCTAGTTCCTTAGGACATTAGTAAACCTTGTGATAGACCTCGAGGTTCGTGGTATATCATTCTTCCAGTACCATGAACCAATATGGCAGAAGTTCTTGAACCAAAGATTACGACCAGAGCTCTTGATGAGTTCTTGATTCTATATTGTGACTCTGCCAGGTTCTACCCTTACGCATGGGTTATCCGGAAGAAATATGTTGAACTCGTTCGACATGCTAGTCCATGCATCCACAACTCAGAAAATCATATGTTCTTTTAAGTTGTCCCATTTTAGTTGTCTTCCAACCCTCGTCTATCAATTGATAGTCAAGAGCATGCATGCATCCGTTAATGGATGCCTACTACTCTTGTGGTCCGTCAAGCCATTCTATTCCGGAACGACTAGGAGAAACAAACTCCAGTACCTCATCCATATCTAGGATTGGGTCAAAGAAATTGTATTCTATAGAACAAAATGCCAATCCAGCTTCTGGTCTGTTCTACCTTGAAGTATTACCTTCTTTATGTCAGGATTGTCATGAGAATTGCACCACCTCTTATGCATTCTTGACGTAGTGATACTTTTTGCCATCATTTTCATTTCTCGGTTCCGTGTTGTTGCAACCGAAATGTCGACAGATGAACTATATGTGTGAAATCAATACTCCAAGCAACTTGTTGCTTGGTAGTTAAAGGACAATAATTTCATTCTTAGCGTGTTGGTTCCTGAATCATCATTCTAAGATAGATCGTGCTACCTAGTCCTTATTTTGGTGCACCTTTCGATCAATGAGTTAGGGCTATGCCAATCCCTTGCTTATTTGATCATCTCGTCTTGCTCTGAAAAGCAAGATTGTTCTCGAGCTTAATAGCATATCGGTGGTTCGTGATTTTCAGAATATCTTCTCGGGAGTATCACCAGGTTGTCCTCTGACTATTATGTTGAGCTCGTGATCAAGTTGGTTTCTCGTAAAACACCCCTTCTCCAAGAATCTGTGTTGGAAACCCTTGAGCTAGTTGGTTAAGCCAAACAACAACTTGGAGAGTTGGAAGATAAAAGCTTGTCCGCCTCAGTTCATTCCAAAGGGATATCCTTGTGTGTGTGTGTGTGTGTGTGTTGAAGAGAGATGATATCTTCATCGATTGTTCCTCGTGATCGGTTGTTGAATCTATCTTCTTGTCCAAACCTTGATTTGAGTGTGGGCTATCGTCAAATCAAGCTAGAACCAACGATATTCATAATGTTGTCTTACCCGTGGTTGATTCCTCGAGCATACACCATTACATCTTTTCGTCTGACCAATACTATCACATTGTTCACATAATGGTGGAAGTCCAGTGATATGGAAATTCCGATGAGTTGCTGTTGAGCCCATCAGCAACATCTTGTCTCCTCCATGATTCATGTTGAACATTGAGCTAGTGTTGGAAATTTTTGAAAGCATTTCTTTATGCTAGCCCATGAAGCATATGTTCGGATGAAAGAAATGACTTCCTCTAATTCATGTGCATTTGATGCAAGTTGCCGCCCTGAATTTGAGAAAGTTTGTTTTGCTTCCTTTGGAATCATTCCAAATCAGTCAAGCATACGTGCGAAGTATTCTGTGGTTTGAAGACTTGAAACCTTCACTCTATATGTATTCCTAGCACACCAAGCCACTGACTGATTTGCTCTAGGAGAAGGAGTTCTTTTTAAGAGCTAACCCGGGCTTAATTAAGAACTTCATTATCTGCGATGATGGTTCCCCTCCTGAACTCAGTAGTGTTTCATTACAAGACTATCACGTGATCATGCTTGTCTTGGACAACGTGTTCACATGTTTGTAGCAGAACCAGCTCATCTTTTGGAGCTTGCTATCATAGTTCATCCCCTGAGAATCTCGCAACGTCATCTCGTCGATTTGTGTTGCAAACTTTCATTTTTCCTTCTAGACTTGATGAGTCTGGATTATCCTGACACCAACCAGATCTGAATCTCAGGCAGATATGATGGTTGAAACGTTTCTCAAGAACTATAATATTGGTCTCTCTCAGAATCCGGTAAAGTGGATGTTGTGGCCAACACACCCAACCGGAAGACTTATTATTGTAGTATCTTGATTGAGAAAGTTGGCCACCTCCCCATAAGGATCTCGTAGAATTTATTCCAATAGTTGTTCCTTATGGATTACTGTGTTCCCGAAGTCCGACCTTTTACTTGATGTTCTAGATATCAAACCATATATGAATGGATTACGCTAGCACATCAAGGAGAACATTAGAAGCGGACTGATAAATGTCTCTCGGTCGATCCTCCAGATTCTGTTTCCTTAGCCTCGCTAAGGGGAAGTCTGAGAAGGTGTTATCTTCTTTTGTATCCGCATCATCCATCACTAGTCATCATGGTAGTATGTTGTGTTGCCAGGATCCTTGCCACGGATGCTGGTAAAACCTTGATGAGTATGGAAATACTCAAGTCCCTGAGAGCACACTCAGTCACTAGGTTATATCCTCGGTATCAATTGGGACGTGCCTCACGTTTGCCGAGTTTTTCTATAACCATAGTTTCCTTTCTGATCTGAGTATGCCATTTCTCCGAACTCCGTCAAACGATCGTTCGTAAATTGCCTCAGGCTGGTGAAAAGAGTTCCAATGATCTATGTATCAAAAGTAATTCTTTTTGCCACTTAAGGGAAAAATTCTACGAGTCACCTTCCCCGAGGTGTCCCGTTATGGTATCGTGGGCAACTTAACTCCTCGCTACTTTGAAACCCCCCCTCGCCATCTATTTAAGTGTCAAATTGTTGCCTATCAATTTGAACCTTTGTCATATGTTTCTCATCCATCATCTCTGATGTGTGTTTTGCGTCTCAGCTCAAGGGATGTTTCTACGTCTCATTCCATGAGTTGATCTTGTGTTCATTAAGATCGATGATCCATTCTTGTGAGGTTGTCTTGCTCTTTTGTTGCCATGTTGGATGAAGTTCTCGAAGGAAAGGATGTCATAATCAATATGATGTAGCGGATCAACATCTCCGAGAAGGGCAGTTGGATCATGAAGATCGTGTTATTAGCTTTGTGTTCCCTCTGTCTTCTTACCTCACGTCTTGAATCTCGGGACAAGATTCTTGTTTAGTGGGGCTAAGTTGTCACAGCCCTAGAATTTGATTGCAATTAGTTTCATAAGCATCCATGCATCATGTCTATATTGTTTGAAATTTGAAATGGGGATGACAAACCCTAGCACTAAATGAAATGCAATTAGGATCAAAATAAAAATATTTTCAATGAACCCAGAATGCCCTTTAGAAAAGTTCATTATTTTTGATAAAGGTGGAAACCTCTGCCAAAAATAATGCACATATTTTTAGGCCATTCTGGATTTTTAAATTAACTCATATTGTAATTGAATTGGGGCCTGTTGGAAATTGTTAAGGGTCACTGAAATAATTCAGAAAGCACCCATAATCGTTTCCAGGATTTTATGAAATGGTTTGGTATTATTACTAAATCAAAACAAATAGCAAAAAATAGAAAACAAAAATAAAATAGATAAAACCAGAGAGAGGAAAACCCACTGGCACTTACTCGGGCGCAGCCACCTAGCGCCCAACCGCCCAGCTCTGTGAGAGCTCATCGCCCGACCGCCTAGTGGCGGCCATCGTTCTCCTCTTGCCAGAAGGACGCAGCGCGCGTGGCCGCCGCTCGCGAGCACGCGCCTCGCCAGCTCTTGCTTGCCGCCGACGCCTGGACGCCTCCAACGTAGCCACGCACTTCGACCTCTCTCTCCTCACCGTGGCCTCTCCTCCTTCGCTCTCTCACTGCGACGCACTCGAAGCGCCCTGCCACCGCCGTCCCACCGCTCGCATAGCCACCGGCCTCCCCTACGCCCCTAGACGTGCCCTTGAGATCCGCGATGACGTCCTCGTACTCTCCACCGAGTCACACAACGCTAGGTGCCCGGGAACGCCGTCACCACCGTTATCTTCAACTCCGGCCTCCGAGATCGCCGGCAATGCCCCGACGTCGTCCGACCTCCCCCGAGCCCACTGAGACGCGTTCTGCAACCGCTGTGAGCTCACGGACCGACTCTCCCTCCTCTCCTGCTCACGTTTTTGCTCTAGCTCCGTTCCCCACCTCTGCCGAAGCTCGCCGCCGCCACGGCTGACGAGATCCATGCTCCTGAGCTCGTCCGCTCGCCCGAGCATCACCGGCGTGCTCGCCGCGCTCCTGCGAACCTGCAGCACCCACGGGATCGCCCTGTCGTGCCCTGTAGCGCCATTTCCGCCCTTGCCCGAGCTCCGGCGCCGCTCCGCTTGACGCCGCCGTCGCCTCAGGCCATCTCCGGTAGCCCCGCAGCCACCACCCGATGCGCCTCGTCGCGCTGTAGCCTTAGAGCCCAACCCCGCCTCCTCTCGTCACCGGAGTCGCCGGGACGAGCGACGCCGCCGCGTTTGTGTGTCACCGACGCCTAATCGCCGACGTGGCCGGCTTAATTAGTGCCTAACCACACTGCTAAGTACCAACCACAGTCACTGACATGCGGGCCCGACCCTGCTAATTAATCCAGGATTAGTGCTAATTAAACCAGGATAGTTTAGTTAGTAACTGACACGCGGGACCCACTGTTCAGTTTGACCTGGGCCGCTCCGTTGACCGCTGACGTCAGCATGATGTCAAGCTGACGCAGTAAATCATTTACTGGATTTTGTTTATTTCCAAATAACCAGGAAATCCAGAAAATGATTTGAACTGCTAAAAATCATAGAAATTCAACCGTAGCTCAGAATGAAATAATTTATATATGAAAAATGATCAGAAAAATCCAATATATCCATCTGTACCATTTTCATGCATGATAGAACAAATTAGGGCTGCTGTTTAGGACAAATCTTATAATGGCATTTAAACCTTCACATATGGAGTTTGAATTTGAACCTAGGGTTCAAACCAACTTCATTTAACCTGCTGCTAGTTGCATTAGCTCAAACCACAACATATTGCCATGTGATGATCATGCATCATATTGTGCATTACATTGATGGTGTTTCCTTCTGTGTTGCCAGTGTTTGTCCCCTCTCGGTAGACGACGTACGGACGACGTGATCAATGACACCGATGAAGAACTATATTATCTTCAGAAGAGCCAGGCAAGCGAAACCCCCTTGTTCATTCCGATACAATCCCACTCTCTCACTCCTGCTCTCTTTTATTGCATTAGGACAACAACGATTCATCTCTTACTTGCTGCGATAGCTGAACCCCTTTCATGTGCATGACCTATCATTGCCACAGTAAAAAGATGAAACCCACTAGCATGAGTAGGAGTTGTTTGAGCCCTGATGTGCCTACTCATTCATGCTTGTTTGTCATGCCTGCTATTGCTTAGAGTTGTGTCGTGTCCGATTCATCGGGGATGAATTGGAATGTGGTGAACATGTCCTACTGTGTGTGGTCCAAGAGTGTGAACACGATTTGGTAAAGGTAGCGGTGAGAGGCCATGTAGGAGTACATGGTGGGTTGTCCCATTGCAGCCGTCCTCGGGAACTGAGTTCTGTGTTTGTGATCCATGAAACAGTTACTATCACACATTGGCAGGGGCGGAGCCAGCGTATGAGCGTTGGGTTCAGCTGAACCCAACGACTTTTCCTGGCTGGGGTACAGGTATACGTATTGTATGTGCATGAACCCAATAAAAAATAAGGGTTGAACCCATCTAATTGGAATGCACGCTCATTGAAAAGGCCAAAAGCCCACCAAGTGAATTCTCCCTCCGTGCCAGCCTGGCCTGTCCGTGGCTCTCTACGGCAATTCTGTTTCTGTACATGTCTAGGGCAGCCGCCAGCGATGATACTTTTCTGTTCGCTTCCGATCTAGTCCCTCGTTCTCATCGATACCCCAACGAAAGAGATCAACCGACAAGGGCAGTTCGGTAGAGGCAAGCCCCCCTAGATCAAATTCAAGGTACTGACTCGCATGGTCAATTCCTCACATCTCCCCTCTGTTGTGCATGCCGTACTGGTTGCCCGTTGTTTTCCAGTAATTACGTATTCAGTTTTTATTCGGCTATTCCACGCACTTTGATTGATCTAGGCTATTGAATTGTATTTCAACAATTGTCTGACTTAGATAATGCTTGGTTGATCTGGGCTATTGAATTGTATTTCTAGGAAAAGAAAATCGATCATCCGATTTAGATAATGATGCTAGCGCTTAAGGTCACCCATTAGACGTTTACCCATAGAGGGATATTAGAGTCTTTGGAGATATGATCCATGCTGGTTTAACAAAGGAAACTGCCAATTATTTTGCAAAGCCGGCCTCATCTTGACATTCTGCCTACTATTTATATTTCCTTACGAGTTAGAGATGTTCCCCCAATGAGTTATTTATATCGTCTATGAATATAATTTTGAATTATATTATTGAACAAATCAGTGGCAATATATTCAGCTTGTTGATCGATGAGGCTACCGACATGTTTGACATTTATTATTGAACGATTAGTTGGAGTCGAAAATGTTAAGGAAACATCAGCAATTTGTGTCAAGGCTACTCTTCAAAAACTATTCACTAATATTTTATTAAACATAAAACATGTCAGAGGGAAATACTATGGTGGGGACGGCAACATGTGTGTTAGTCTGTCAGAGGATAATGCCACCATGGGGCAAGCAACATCCGCCGCAAGTTCAACTGAAACTTGAAATCAAAGATTTTGCAAGGTAAGCCATCTTATTATCTGCATTATTTTGCTCAGCAACTCTAGTTGGTTTCCGTGGCCGCATTAAAGAACCATGACGATATTGCAGATCTGTTCTACGTGATCTTCATTTCATTCAATATCATCCAACTGGTATGTCCCACACTCTTTAAGTTTTTAGTGTAATACAATATGTTATAAGTGATGTCGTATTTCTACTCCTTATGTTGATCATTCAATGTGAAACTTTTGTTGTAAGATGGTATAAATTAGACCTTATACTAAATTGATTCATACCAAACCCCCATAACAAGTCAATGAGTGAACCCAATGGCAAAAAATCCTGGCTCCGCCCCTGCACATTGGGCTCCGGGAGCTCCAAGCTCTCTCGACTTATTAACCAACCTGATCTCTGTCCAGGAGTTGCAACTAGTTTCTGGTGTTTGTAGGTAGTGTTAGTAGTCTACCAAGTGGCACCCGGTACAGGTGGGCTTGGGACAGACTAGGCACAGTGGCCCGGTGTACCAAGTGGCACCCGGATGGTGGGCTTGGGAACCCTGCACACATTGTTTGGGGCCGTGAGCGACACCCCGGCCGGATCTCCTTGCGGATGGAACCCGAATAGGCGATAAACCTGGACTAGAGACTTGTGTGGTTAGTCAGGTCGTGGCCGACTCCCTCGCCAGGCTTCCGCTTGAAGGTTGCCGAGATACACGACGTGTACATGGTGGTAAGTGGCGAGAGCGTGTGTGAAGAAGTACACCCCTGCAGGGTTAACATCATCTATCCGAATAGCCGTGTCCGCGTAAAAGTACTTACGGGTTGCATACGGTTCATAGACAAGTGAAAGTGGATACTCTAAAATGCGCCAAGATAAGCGTGAGTGCTATGGATGGCGATCTCGTAGGGGAGACGGGAGCGGATCCATAGTGGTGTATTGATATGGTGAATATGTGGACTCGTGTGCGCCACCTCAAAAGAGTTACTTGCAGTCGTAGTTCAGGATAGCCACCGAGTCAAAGCTGGCTTGCTGCAGTCAAACTCCACCACCCCTTTATTGATACCGATGCATATGTAGATAGTTCTGATGTAAGTCTTGCTGGGTACATTTGTACTCACATTTGCCTATTTTATGTTTTTGCAGAGAGACGTCAGTCTCGCTAGTAGTTCCGCGTGGACTTCGACGTTTAGCTTGTTACCTCAGCTACGATCTTGTACCCTTGGGAGGGTCGTGTAGATAGTCAGGCTGCTCAGCCTTTTTCATTTATAGTTTTTTGTACTCAGACATGTTAAGCTTCCGCATGTGCTTTGACGTATGCTCAGAATGTTGGGCCATGAGACCCATGTTTGTAATATCTCACTCCTCAGAGCCTATTGAATAAATACTTGAGTCGTAGAGTTATGTTGTGATGCCATGTTGTATTTACACATATCGAGCATATTGTGTGTATGATTGAAATGCTTGGTATGTGTGGGATCCGACAACCTAGTTGTTTATCCTTGGTAGCCTCTCTTATGGGGAAATGTAGTCTTATGCTTCCATGAGCCATAGTAGTCCGCTACAGCCCGGTTCACCGGAGTCCTGCTAGCCCAAAGACTACCGCTTCCTGGAACACTTGACTGGGCGGCATGTGATTCACTTCGTTCGTGGTTCGTCCTTCGGGAAATGTCACGCGGTGACATCCGGAGTCTTGCCTAGCCTGCTACAGCCCGGTTCACCGAAGTCCTGTTAGCCCAGTGCTACAGCCTAGATTCACACTCTGCTGACCGACATGCTCGATGTTGATTCATGTATGCCTGTCCCCGTAAGTTAGTGCCACTTTGGGTTCATGACTAGTCATGTCGGCCCGGGTTCTCTGTCATATGGATGCTAATGACACTACCATATACGTGAGCCAAAAGGCGCAAACGGTCCCGGGCCATGGTAAATCGACACCCGTGGGAATACCGTGCGTGAGGCCGCAAAGTGATATGAGGTGTTACCGGCTAGATCGATGTGGCTTGGAATCGGGGTCCTGACACAACGATTTTTCGTCAAGTGTGTTCTTTTAACCTTCAACAAGGACCGGCCGTAGTCAAACTCGATTCAACTAAAGTTGGAGAAACAGACACCCGCCAGCCACCTGTCTGCGAAGCATGTCGGTAGAACCAGTCTCATGAACGCGGTCATGCAATGTCGGTCTGGGACGCTTCATCCAACAATACCGCCGAATCAAAGTAAGACGTTGGTGGTAAGCAGTATGACTATTATCGCCCACAACTCTTTGTGTTCTACTCATGCATACCATCTACGCATAGACCTGGCTCGGATGCCACAGTTGGGGAACGTAGTAATTCAACAATTTTCCTAAGATCACGCAAGATCTATCTAGGAGATGCATAGGAACGAGAGCGGAGAGTGTGTCCACGTACCCTCGTAGACCAAAAGCGGAAGCGTTTAGTAACGTGGTTGATGTAGTCAAACATCTTCACGATCCAACCGATCCAAGTGTTGAACGTACGGCACCTCCGTGTTTAGCACATGTTCAGCACGATGTCGTCCCTCGAGCTCTTGATCAAGTAGAGGGTCGAGGGAGAGTTCCGTTAGCACGACGGCGTGGCGACGATGTTGGTGATGTGATCCGCGTAGGGCTTCGCCTAAGCACTACGACAATATGACCGAGGTGGTAAACTATGGAGGGGGGCACCACACACGGCGAAGAAACAACTGTTGTGCTTTGGGGTGCCCCCTTGCCACCATATATAAAGGAGGAGAGGGAGGAGGCCGGTCCCGCCAAGTGTGGGGAGTCCTACTAGGACTCCCAAGTCCTAATAGGATCCCTGTCGGTGTCAAAACCGGCGGATGTCGGGTAGGGGGTCCCGAACTGTGCGTCTAGGCGGATGGTAACAGGAGACAAGGGACACGATGTTTTACCCAGGTTCGGGCCCTCTTGATGGAGGTAAAACCCTACGTCCTGCTTGATTAATATTGATGATGTGTGTTACAAGAGTGGATCTACCACGGGATCAAAGAGGCTAAACCCTAGAAGCTAGCCTATGGTATGATTGTTGTGTATTGTATATGTGTCGACTAGCCTGGCCCTGGTTTATATAATGCACCAGAGGCCTAGGATAACAAGAATCCTAGCCGAATACGCCGGTGGGGGAGGAGTCCTTGTCTTGATCACCAAGTCTTGTGGAATCTTCCTTGTATGCGGCACCTGCCTGGACTGACCCATGAGTATGCGGCCCTGGGGGTCCTCGGCCCAATCTAACCGATCGGGGGACGACGTGGTGAGCACCCCCTAGTCCAGGACACCGTCAGTAGCCCCCTGAACCGGTCTTCAAGTTAGGGACGCTCCTCGATTCTTCCGAACTGTTCTTCATCTTCGGTCGTCGGTCTTGAAAACAGGTTCAACAAATCTTCTCATCTTCGATCTTGAGGATCGCGAAATGCATTCGACGAGTTTACACGCCCCGGTATCCGAGGAGCCCCTTTAAGTTTCCGGCCTTTATCAATGCCTTGTTATTTTTATGCCACACCTCGGGTTTGAAGTTGTTCCCGGGCGGCAGCGTCCTCTTGCGTCCGAGCTCCAACGCCGGACTGCATTCGAGGTATCTTTTGTAGCCGAGCACCAATGCCGGACTACTTCCCAGCTCTATCGCCGGACTATGTATCCGAGCTCCAACGCCGGACGGTATCCGAGCTCCAACGCCGGACTATGTATCCGAGCTCCAACACCGGACTATGTATCCGAGGTGTCGTAAATCACCTTGGTTCAAAGAAGTTTGAAGGAGTTTAGCCAAGCTTAATGCCGGAAATGCCCTCTATGGAGCCAGCCACTAGCGCCCGAGCTTTATGCCGGACTGCTTCCGAGGGGGTGCACCACCCCGAATGTGGGCCGATTTTTGTCAATATTTTTGATTGGTGCAATTTATTCTCTGCCGAGGTACATAGCCAGTAGCCCTCAAGGTGGGTACCGGTCTAAAACCCGAGATGCACATGAAGGATGACATAAGACCGCTGATCCCCGTAGCTGCTGAGACTCAGATTGATTTGCAAAATCGGTCTGAGGATTAAGTTCTAGCTCGGCAGAATACTTCGGGACACAAAAAGCGGCGTGCTCAGTCCCTGAGACTCGGGTTGGGTACGGCCGACCAACCTGAGGATCAAAATCTCCTCGGAAACTGTATTGCACTTAAAATTTCCTGCATAGAACAGGCAATGCAGTAGCCCCCGAGACACTGGTCGGGTGGCAACACTAGATCAAGGGATTGATGTGCCCCTTTAATATTTGTAAATAATAAGCCCGAAGCCCAGTAGCCCCCGAGCCTTAATCCGGGCACGGGTGGCCGAATTAACGATCGATATCCATAGTAAAATCACAAATTATGTGTAATGACTCAATGTATCCAAGTACTTTATGTCATTAATGCTCGGATCCGCATTGTACAAAACTTTGTTGACCGACCATCGGCTTCAACCTCCTCGGCCAGTAGCCGAGGTGTGTTTGTCCTACTTTATAAAGCCTTTATGAGGGCAAAGATTTACGACAAACAAGGCAATCTGACCATACGGTTTTATAAACAAAGGTACGCAGAGAGATATGTTATATTACTGTTTAACAGAAGAAATGTCTTCCAAAGAAAATAGTCCTGCTATCGGTTCCTTTCTTTGGGTTGTCATGCTAAGCATGGTCATGAAACCTCAGCTCCAATGTAAGAGCAAAATATTGAGGATTTAGTTTGGGAGGCCAGTTACTAGCCCCCGGTAGTGTTCGGCGACAGTCGAGGTCAAGCCACAAACATTTCGGCCAATGTTATGGACGGCCCATCATTTAATATAGTCATCGGATCGCTGACCAGTTTACACCTATTGTGACAGTCAGTTTTCGGCTTTCTCCACTGAGGTGCTTGACCATGCGAGCTGGGAGCACAATCGCAGTGGTTCTCCCTTTGCACACCTAGCCGAACAAAGCGGAATGTAGGAGGCAAGCGCGGGAGCCGGGCAACCCAACTATTGACCAAAGACACAATTCGAAACCGATGCATATACAGCAATATCCGAGAATGTTTTTGCCGAATCTCTAAAGGAGTCTGGCGTTGCACTGCAAGACTTGTGCTGAAAACACACAAATAGTTTAAAAAGTGCCAAAAGCTTGGAAAACCAAAAAAACACCAGTAAAAACATGACGTCCGAACAGGATCAAGTGTTCGGTGCCGATCCGAAAATTGGACTTTAGAAAAAAAAGTCTTCTGCCGTGCTTTAACATGACACATCCTATCTCAAGACTTCAAGCGGGTCAGCCTACGGTTTCAGTCTCCCATCCCGAAGGCGGAGTACTTCTCATTAGGCCGGTTTAGAAAACTAAACTCTAGCGGTTTTGAGAGAGAAATTAGGCTCCCCGGTTAGTGACCACACGCTCGTGGTTTAAAAAAAGGAGTGATAGATAATAATAATAACAATAATAAAACTTTGCAACGACTAAGAAGAAAAACACTTAGTAGGAAACGGCTCAAATAAACATAAGAGGCCCCAAGTCACTTGGGTAAAAGTTGACTATATAATGTAAGGTGACATGTAGAATGCCTTCTAGCCGGATTGTAGATCGTTTGTCGTAGCGGACCTTTTCGCTTCAACCTCTGGACCCAATAGTCCGGAGTGTGTCCGAATACCCTCGCGGTTATAAAAACCGGGCATGCGTGGAGACCAGGCGTAGGGGTCATTAGTGCTTTATCAGACAAGTGCCCAACTAGTTATGTTATATTACATGGTTAGTAAGAAACATCTTCGAGGGAGAATAGTTCCGTTAGGGGTTCCTTTCCCTGGGAGGCATGCCCTAAAGTGCATGTCCGGATTGCGAAAAGAGCAGAAAAACATCTGGGGGCAGGTAAATGAATAGGTAAGAAATCATCTTTTACTTCACCGACCGAGTATTCCCTTAAGAACGCTTAGCTTCGGCTTCACCCATCTGAGGTACACATCCGGTGACCGGAAGTAACAATCGCAGAGGTGCTCCCTTTACCACCTAGCCGAACAATCGGGACCGTAGGGGTAAGCACAGGAGCCAGGCAACTCAGCTTGGCCAAAACTTAAGTCATATCGATGCATATAATGGTGAATAAAAGGTACATGCGGAAGTGTGACACATGTGTTGGGCATAAAGCCCGAATTAATAAGCTTACATTAAAGAAGCCCCAGGTATAATGAGCGGGTAGCGCGTCAAGTATGTGCGAACAAAGTTTGGACAAGGAAAATTTTTACAAGCAACTTTTTTTCCAAAAAAGTAAAATGCTTGGTCGAACCAAACACAAGTTAGAAATTTAAAACTTTGAGCATGAAGGCAACTTAGCTGGTTAATGTGTTCGGTATTGACGACGCGGTCCGAGCTTGATGCGGGACAAGGTTCCATCCCCCAAGCCGGTCCCGAGGTGGCGGAGCAAAGAGCTCGGCACCGTGAAGTGGTGACATTGCACGGTCAATGCAGGATTGACAGAGTGATGCCAAGTCCACGGCATGGGGTAATGAAGTGTTGAAGCCCCCGGCCCGTACCGAGGTGACGCTAAAGGATATAGTCTGGCTGGATCATTTTCCTGTGCACAAAAAATAGTGCAAACTAGAGATAATAGTAATAAAAAAATCGTTGCATAATAAATAATTTATGCAAAGTGAGTAATAAAAGAAATATGGCCTGGAGCCGAAGTCAATGTCGATGCAGGGCGGCGGCGTGATGCGGTAAAGGCATGGCAAGGCCTGAATTCACAGGTCAGTTCGAGTTTCGGATGCGGCGTTCGCCGGACTATGTACGGAAACTGACCGAACCACCATGCAACTGTCATTAATGCGGCCACCATTTGATAGACCTGCGTACATATGATGGACAAACCAGAGTAATAATTCATTGGGAAAAATGAATCCAAACAAGCAAAAAATACTAGGATTAATAGCACCTGGTTCCTCTGTTGTAGCAATCCGAAGGAAGGTGATTCCCAAAATTGGGACTCGATCCGCACACCCATTGCCTGGTCGGCTAGTGACGCCGAAGTGTCCGGAGTATGTTGATGAAGAGATGGCGAAGCCCCCGGTCCAGCCGAGATGTCGAAGTAGGTTGGCGTGATGGACACCAGCTTGAAGAAGCAATAGGGCGGCCCTGCCGATGCAGGTCGTGACGTGGTCGATGCCGGGTTGATGAAGCGACCGATGCGGGCGATGCCCGATGCCCGCTCCGTGTAATCCGTGGGGCGGCGATGTTGGTGATGATTTATCCTTCACGATGCCGGACTCTTTTTCGGCTTGCCGAGATGATGATCCGAAGAAGTTGAGCTCGGCTCAACAAAGTGACGACGTGTCTAGCGCAGGTCGGCAGCCGTGGAGCAACATTGCCGGACTGGTTTGACACCAGCATGATGTTGAAGATCATGTTCAAAAGATTTTAAAGGTAGTGGGATGTGTTCAAAACACAACACCCCATACAAAACTTCCTTCAAAAAGGATGTCCGAAATCCCGTTCATAAAAAAGACGAACACGGGTCGGATTCGTTTTCGCGCAGAAAACAGATCCGAAAAGTGATTCACTAATCGGAAGGTTCCCGGAGTTTGGACGGTCGGATCGAGCTGAAATTTTGAGGGGTGGTAGATATAGGAATTCCGCAGCTGATCAACGGTTGGATCTTCCAAAGGAAATACGAGCTAGAAGCTGGACACCACGCCCTAAACTCGTCCGGATTCTCGTCCAGTTTCAATGCGGCTCCGGTATATCGGAGATTGCCAGAGATTCCTCCATCGGAACTCGACGAATTTTTCCAGAGTTGTTGTAGACACAATTCCGCACAATTCCACCGAAGCAATCGTCAAACCGACGCTCGAGGAGGCCTTGACGGCGGATTCAAGTTCGCTGTCCAGAAAAACAGCACGGTAGCCCGAGGGCAATGTTGATGTTGAGCCCCCGGGCTCCCTGGATGATTCCTCCATGATCTTGATAGAGATCGGAGTTGATGTTGATGAAGGCCCTCATCCAAACATGACGATCGGAGATAGGGCGTAGTCCTTGGTTGAACCAAGGTGACCAGTCGAGCTGGTGACGAATATGCCGAAGTCAAAGTTGATCTGCGGGCGAGCCATCGACCTTTTGCCGAACACACAGAGGAACTCTCAATGAAAGCACCAATGTTGGTGTCAAAACCGTCGGATCTCGGGTAGGGGTCCCGAACTGTGCGTCTAGGCGGATGGTAACAGGAGACAAGGGACACGATGTTTTACCCAGGTTCGGGCCCTCTTGATGGAGGTAAAACCCTACGTCCTGCTTGATTAATATTGATGATGTGTGTTACAAGAGTGGATCTACCACGGGATCAAAGAGGCTAAACCCTAGAAGCTAGCCTATGGTATGATTGTTGTGTATTGTATATGTGTCAACTAGCCTGGCCTTGGTTTATATAATGCACCAGAGGCCTAGGATAACAAGAATCCTAGCCGAATACGCCGGTGGGGGAGGAGTCCTTGTCTTGATCACCAAGTCTTGTGGAATCTTCCTTGTATGCGGCACCTGCCCGGACTGGCCCATGAGTATGCGGCCCTGGGGGTCCTCGGTCCAATCTAACCGATCGGGGGACGACGTGGTGAGCACCCCCTAGTCCAGGACACCGTCACCGTCCGTCGCCTCTCCTCCTTGTGTTGACACGCGCCCCGGCCAGCGATGCATGCGGTGCCATGTAGACAGGCAGGCAGCTGAGGTGGCGCAGTGGTGGAGCCTCCACGAAGGGCTGCATGTTGCCACGCAGGTGCCTACCCAGCTGATTGGGTCGGCAGCTGCATGCGAACGGTGGCGGAGACCTGGCTGGTGTGGGCCTGGTGGTGGCCCTGCTGGCGTGCTTGGCGAGGACCTTGCCGGGTGGCCCGGCAAGGGTCTTGCCGCGGCACACTGTCATTCCCGGCAAGGACCTTGCCGGGGGTCTCGTGGGCTTCCTCGGCAAGAACCCTGCCGAGGATCTGTTGCCTTCCTATCCTCATTTGATCTTGGCTATTCTTTGTCTTCACAAAGATCTGCATGCCACCACGGAGGTGCCTCCCGAGCCCTGTCCAACGTTATTGTCTAGCATTGGTGGGCTCAAAGGTGGCTCGCTCAGCTGGTGTGGGCGAGCTGCCCCGGCAAGTGTCTTGCCGGGGCCGCAGAGGCTGCCCCGGCAAGGGTCCTTGCCGGGGAAACCTGCTTCGTCCATTCGATCTCTGTGGCCTTGGTCCTTGTAGTTGCTTTGCTTATTTTGTGTCTTAGGCTTCTCTCCGACTTACCTTTCTTGCCCCGTTATGCGTGGCCGTGGCGGGCGGCTCTGACTGCCCGTGCACAAGTAAAGGGGTCAAAACCAGAGCCCCTACTTTTGTACACCGACAGGAGCTCCTGGGCCTGGGCCACACATAAGCGCAGCACGTTGTTGGGCCAGGCCCAGAACAGTGTGCGGGCAGTCGGGGAAGATTTTACCGCGGTAACTGCTCCGTATGTTGCGTCTCCATGACTCGCGTCGAACGCGCAACGTGGGGGTCGTGCGCGCGCATGACGGAAGCATGCTGGCGTCATCCCATGGTGGACAGTAAAGAGGAGGCTTGCGTGTCTCTTTGAGACCGCAGGGCCGCTGCTCATTTACTGCCCTCGCTCGGGAACCGTCGCTCCATGCGTCCCACTGCGCCTATCCCTCGCGCCACGTTCGCTGCATGCATGATGCAGGGCGAATGACAGGTGCGCGGGATGTGGGAAGTCGCGTGCGTGCGTGGGTTGATTCCCACGCGCCTTCGCCAGCGGCCCCTCCTCTGATGGAGGGCCACGTCGGGGACAACCCTTGCAAGGTCTTCACCTCCACGTCGGGGACACTCTTGCACCAGCCACCACGTCATCGCCTTCGCCTCCCGACTCCATTTGCGCGAGAGATGGAGCTGGATCCTCCGCAGGCGCTGCGGCTGCATATGAGGGGTTGTGGGAACAGTGGCACATGGGCCGACGTCGAGTTCCCTGCCCCTCACGTCATGTATCTCCACCGAGGGTGGAAGACCTTCGCTCGCCTCCACAGCTTGACGGAGGGGCTCACTCTTCATTTTAAACTAATGGAGAATGGCCTCCTCTCCGTCAAGATCTTCGGGCACTTCGGGACTCGCGTAAGGTGCTGCATGGAGAGCTCTTCTGATGATGAAGATTCCTCCTCGAGCGAGAGTGGCGAGGAAGACAACGGCAGCGACGATGAGGCTAGCGGGCGGCAGGATGACAGGTCCGACTAGGCGTGGCCGCTCCGAGCGACACCGGCGACCCCATCATCCGTGTTGCCGGCTTCTTGAACTTCTTGGGGTCGTCTCCTTGGGCGGCTGGCGTTGGGAGGCTGCGGAAGAGGAAGAGGGCGGGCGGCAAGGCCGTCAAGTCGGAGTACGCGGGCACCGACGCCTTCGTCGCGTACTGACGTCCTGCCGCCTTGTCTTCGAGCTCTGCCTCCGGCGCCGCCATCACCATCCAGCCCTTGGACGGCCACCAAGATGTTCTCTTGGTGTCTTCTGCCACTCGTAGGTCGCCTAGGCGCCCCTTTTGCCCTTCTGCTTTCTTGCTCCATTTCCTGAGGAGAGGGACAAGAAAGGGATTACGGGCACCTTATCTCTTTTTAGTCTTGTAAGCCTTCGGGCCTTTGCTATGATTTAGAACTTGTAATCCCCCTGTTCATGTTTTTCATTCCGTATGAACTGTACTTGTACGTGATGTTTTTTTAATGAAAAAGGGATGTTTGCCGGGTTTTTCGTTCGCAGGTGGAACCCATGACAAGGAGTGAATCCTTGTTACCTTTAAGATAAACGTTTTCTTGCCCGGCAACAGGCCTTGGCGTCCCCCCACTTTGCTCGAATTTTCTCACGCCCTTGGCGGAGGCAGGGATGAAGTGGGCTTAGGCTCCTCGTTTTATTTCCTTGCTGCCGCAACTACGACCAAACTCGGTCCCAGGAGATGAGTCCTAGGGTCCGGAATGAGGGGAGCACAGTAGCCTAAGGATAAAACGAGGTTTCACATGCCTCAGTCCATAACGAAACGCATGATAGAGGATAGAAGACTTATCTGGATCTAAAGCCCCCGGCAACCTTGGCATGCCTCAGATGGATCCTTGCTCTTGTAGCCCCCGGCAACTTTGGCTTGCCGGGGCTCGGACGCCGGTCCGTCCCCTTTCTTCCAAAGTAGCTCGGCAAGGATATTCATGTGCCCTGTGAACCAAAGAAGACAGAGAAGAATAGAGAGACGCGCACTCGACCTCTAAGCTAGGGGTTAGCCGCCGCTAAGCACTATCAACCCTAACCGAGGAAGAGACTCGACCTAGCATGCATGCTATAACTTAGGGCGCCAGCGCTTCATTTATTTATGCTCAGGGTCTGAGCCTGGCTTTGTACAAAGGGTTACATGCCTTGCCGGCAAGGTTTGTACGAAAGGGTGGCTTGCTGGGGGGCCCGACAGCCGCGCCTTATGGGTAAAACTTGTGGAGATGCTCGATGTTCCAGGAGTTGCTCACTAGAACGGCATCTTCGGTCTCCAGACGGACTGCGCCGGGCCTGGTGACTCGTCTTACCCGATAAGGGCCTTCCCACTTTGGCGTCAACTTGTTGGAATTCTTGGCCGACTGAACGTGCCGAAGAACAAGGTCGCCTTCCTTAAGGCTCCGGGCATGGACCTTGCGGCTATGGTAGCGGCGCAAGGCTTGCTGGTAGCATGCTGCTCTCACAGCCGCCTGGAGAGAATCTTCCTCAAGGAGCGTTGCGTCATCTTGCCACAATAGCTCTTGCTCAAGCTCATCATAAGCAAGCACTCGAGGTGACCCGTATATGAGTTATGTGGGGAGAATTGCTTCTGCCCCGTAGACCAGGGCAAATGGTGTCTGGCCGGTGGCTCGATTTGGTGTCGTCCTGATCGACCAAAGAACCGTCGGCAACTCATCAATCCAGCGTCTTCCACTTTTGCACAGCCTGTCAAAAGTCTTCGTCCTTAAGCCTCACAAGACTTCAGCATTTGCTCTCTCCGCTTGGCCGTTGCTCCGTGGATGCGCCACGGAAGCAAAACAGACCCTGCTGCCGAGATCCTCGATGTATTGCATGAAGGCATGGCTTGTGAACTGTGTGCCGTTGTCGGTGATCATCCTGTTGGGTATCCCAAAACAACACACTAGTCCCTTGAAGAACTTGATGGCTGACTGCGCTGTCACCTTCCTTACTGCTTCCACTTCTGGCCACTTTGTGAACTTGTCGATTGCGACGTACAAGTACTCAAAGCCCCGACAAAGACGGGGAAACGGACCAAGATGTCGAGCCCCTGCACCGAGAAGGGCCAGGAGAGAGGGATGGTTTGAAGGGCTTGAGCTGGTTGATGAAGCTTCTTCGAATGGAACTGGCACGCTTCACACTTGGTTACTAGTGCCGTCGCATCCTGGAGGGCGGTGGGCCAGAAGAAACCTTGCCGGCAAGGGCCCTCGACCCTATGTGGGAGCCACATATGCCTCCATGTATCTCTGCTAACAGCTTTAGTCCTTCCTCCCGGGAGATGCATTTCAATTTCACCCCATTCGGTCTTCTTCTGTACAATACGTTATCAACGAATTGGTATAGTGCAGACTGGCGGGCTACTCTTTCTGCCTCTTCCTGCTCCTCAGGAAGCTCTCCTTTTTGGAGGAATCGGATGGTGTGCTGCGCCCATGTCGGAGCCTATGGCTCGACGACAAGGACCAAAGGCATCTCTTCTGCCAAGGGAGCGGCCGCCTCCATGGCCATGACCTGAGGTCCTGCCGGAGTCGGTTGTCCCGCGGCAGGATCGGCATCCACGGCAACATTTTCGCCGGCGGCTCCGGGGATCTCGGTGGGGAAGTACTTGCCGGAGCTTAGCTTCCTTCGCTTGTTCTGCCCGGTCGACGGCTCAATGGATGGTTGAGTTAACTGAAGCACAAAAGTACCTGGCTCCACAGGTAGCTTGAGGGCAGCGCGCTTTGATAGGTAGTCGGCGATGTCGTTCTCCGTCCGAGGGACATGCTCCACTTGTATAACGTCAAAGCGCTCCTCCAGTTTCCTCACCTCATCTACGTAAGCTTCCATCAACGGGCTTTGATAATCTTTGTTGATCTGCCTGACGACGAGCTGTGAGTCACCCCTGACGATGAGCTTCTTAACTCCGAGGTGTGTCGCGATCCTGAGCCCGGCAAGCAAACCCTCGTACTCGGCGGTGTTGTTGGTTGACATCTCCCGGGGGAATTGCATCTGGATGACATACTTGAGGTGCTCTCCGGTGGGTGCGACAAGCAAGACACCAGCACCGCGCCTTTGCAGCCGAGAAGGCACCGTCAAAGTACATGATCCAGTTGCGGCTCGTTTCCTTGCCGGGGAGAATGGTCTCCTGTACCTCTTCGTCGGGCGTCAAGGTCCATTCCGCAACAAACTCCGCCAAGACTCTGCTCTGAATCGTCGAGGTACTTTCGAACTTCAAACCGAAACTTGACAGCTCCAGGGCCCATTCCACGATCCTTCCCGTTGCATCTAGGTTATGCAGTATGCGTTGCAATGGGAGGCGGGTGACCACCGTGATCTCGTGCGCTTGGAAGTAATGGCGCAGCTTCCTCGAAGCCATAAGGAGGCCGAAGCGCAGCTTTTGCACACCTGAGTACCTCGACCTAGCCCCCTGCAAGAGGGAGCTGACGAAGTACACTGGGTGCTGTACCATTTTCTTCTTCTGCGCCTCCTCACCCGGCCAAGTGGGTCCTGTCGCGCTGGCGTCAGCCTCTGCCGGGGACTCAGTCTTGCCGGGATCGAGCCCTGCTGGAGAGGGTTCCGGCTTGCCATCTGTTGACTCGCCGCCATCGCTTTTCTCATCGACCTCTCTCTGCGCCACTAGTGCCGCGCTAACCACTTGATTTGTTGCCGCTAGATAAAGCAGCAACGGTTCTTGTGGTTTGGGCGCAACCAGCACTGGGGTAGAGGAGAGGTATTTCTTCAGATCCTGCAGCGCTGCCTCGGCCTCTGGGGTCCACTCCACTGTCCCTGCCTTCTTCAAGGTCTTGAAAAAAGGGAGGGCACGCTCCGCGGACTTGGAGATGAACCGGCTCATGGTAGCAACGCAATCAGTGAGCCGACGCACGTCCTTGATCCGTTTGGGTGCCTCAATCTACTCGATGGCCTTGATCTTATCTGGGTTTGCTTCCATCCCGCGCTGGGACAAAAAGAACCCGAGAATCTTGCCGGACGGGACGCCGAAGACACACTTCTCAGGGTTCAATTTGAGGTTGATCTTGCGCAGGTTTCCGAACGTTTCCTCTAGATCTTGCATAAGGGTTGCTTTGTCCTTGGTTTTGACCACTATGTCATCATATGAGCTTCCATATTTCTATGTAGCTGGGGCTCAAACCAATTTGGACTGCTCTTGCAAAGGTTGAGCCAGCACTCTTCAACCCGAAAGGCATCCGTAAAAAGCAATACGTACCACATGGGGTGATGAATGCTGTCTTTTCCTCGTCTTCTTTTGTCATGAAGATCTGGTGGTATCCTGAGTAGGCGTCAAGGAACGATAACAGGTCACACCCAGCCGTGGAGTCAACAATCTGGTCAATCTTGTGATAGCAGGAAGGGATCCTTTGGACAAGCCTTATTGATGTCTGTGTAATCAATACACAACCTCCACTTCCCATTTGCCTTGCGCACTACTACTGGATGGCCAACCACGTCAGATGGAGTACCCCTCTCACCAAACCTGCTGCCTCTAGCTTTCTGATTTCCTCCGTGATGAACTCCTGCCTCTCCAGAGCTTGCTTCCTGACCTTCTACTTGACGGGTCGCGCATGAGGACAGACAGCAAGGTGGTGCTCAATCACCTCCCTGGGAACGCCGGGGATGTCGGAGGCTTGCCATGCAAACAGATCGACATTCGCCCACAGGAAGGTGACGAACTCGCTTTCCAATTTGCTGTCGAGGGTGGAACTTATGGTAAAAGCTCCCCCCCGTGCCGTCCTCCTTAACGGGTACCTTCTTGGTCTTTGGTGGCGTGGCTCTGGACTTCTTGCTCTTTCCGGCGAAGCTCTCTGGCACGTTTTCAACGGGAGCGCAACACCCTGAAGAGGTGCGCTTGCCGGAGTTGGTGCGTGGGGTCTCGCCGGTCTTCTTCCCCCCGGGGCTCCGTCGGCAGGAGCAGGTGCCTTGGCGGCAGCTGCTGCAACTGCTTCCCGATAGAGTTGGTCGGCGCAGATCAACGCATCTTTCTTGTCGGAGGGGACGGTGATGATGTTCATCGGCCCGGGCATCTTCAGCATGTTGTAGGTGTAGTGTGAAGCCGCCATGAACTTGGCTAGTGCTGGGCGGCCGAGGATCCCGTTGTAAGGCAAGGGGATCTCGGCTACATCGAAAACAATCCTTTACGTCATGTGGTTCATCTCACCTCCGAATGTCACGGGCAGCATGACCTTTCCCTTTGGCTGGCTCCTCCCCGGGTTAACCCCTTGGAACGTGCCCGTCTCCTCGAGGTCTCCATCGGGGATCTGCAGCCTTTTGACCACAACAGGCGAGATCAAGTTCAGGCCGGCCCCGCCGTCAACCAACATCTTTGTCACCTTGAGGTTGCGGATCGTTGGTGAAACCAACAATGGCAAGCACCCGACCGGAGTAGTGCGGTCAGGGTGGTCCTCGGTGTCGAAGATGATGGGCGTGCTGGACCATTTCAGGGGCTTCCATGTGTTGAACGATGGCTCCACTGTCGTGATCTCACGCGCCCACTGCTTGAGTTGGCGGTGGGACGTATGCAGCGAGGCGCCACCATCGACGCACATGGCCTCTGTGGCTTTCTGAAACTCGTGATCGCCGGACTCATCGTCCTCTTCATGATCATCGTCTTCCTGCTTCTTGTCGCGGCCCCGGGCGGGCCTCTCCTGCTGATTATACTTGCCGCGGCGGCCTCCTTGGCCGCCACGTTTCTTGCCGGATCCCTCGGCACCATCTGGGCCTTTCTCCTTGTCCCGCTGCTCATACTCGGCTTTCTGCTTCTCGGCGAGCAGCTCTACCTGCCGGCAGTTTTGGAGGTCATGTCCCTTGGTGCGGTGGATCTTGCAGTACTGCTTGTCGGAGCCCCCTGGCTTATCGGCGGCCGCCAAGGCCCGGCAAGCGTCACACCCGACAACCTCCTTGCCGGGGTCGCTCGCCTTGGTCTTCTCGGTGGCGCCGGTGCCGTCGGATCCCTCAACGGCAAGCATGGCTTTGCCCTTGCGCTTCCTGTTAAGGCGCCGGCCCTTCTTCGCTGGGGTGGCGGTGTCGCTAGTGGAGTCGGTTTCCGCGCCAGCATCTTCGCTGGGGTACTTCCTTCCCTCTTCAACATGAAGCGCATCGATCGCCAGGGACATAAAGCTCGGCCACATCCTTGACCTTGTTCATCGCCAGCTCTTCACGCACCTTGCGGTTGCGCACATTCTGATGGAACGCACTGATCACGGCGGCGGGATGAACATCTCGGGGATGTTGTACTGCACCCGGCTGAACCTTTGGATGTACTTGCGCAAGGGTTCTCCTTCCTTCTGGGGGATGATGTGCAAATCACTCGCCTGGCCATGAGCTTGGTGACCTCCGATAAAGGCACCAACAAACTCATGGCACAGATCCGCCCAAGAAGAGATGGAGTCCACCGGCAAGTGCATCAACCATGACATAACATTAGGCTTGAGTGCCAATGGGAAGTAGTTGGCAAGCACGTTATCGTCGCGGGCCCCAGCAGCTTGCATCGCGATGGTGTAGATGATGAGGAACTCTGACGGGTGAGTCTTGTCGTTGTACTTCTCGCCAACGTCGGGCTTGAACGTATGGTGGGAGGGCCACTGGAACTGCCGCAGCTCACGGGTGAAGGCCGGACAACCCACCTCGTAGGGTAGGCCACCATAGCCTCCCGGCGCTGGGTGGTCCGTAGCGGGCCCTGCCTGCATGTCCGACTGGTGCCATGCGTCACGTCGGCGCTTGATCGTAGTTCGAGCGTCCTCATGAGCCCGCTCCCGAAGGACTTGACGTTGATCGCGGTTGGTTCGCGGGTCGGACGACGCGATGGAGATATCATATCGAGCGTCGTCGCGACGGACCGACGCCCGGGGTGGCCGGGATGGAGGTGGGGAGTACACCGTGCCCGCGTCGCCTACGGCATGGCCTCCGCTGGCATGCGGTGGCCTGGCGGAGCGACGGCCTACGGGTCCTGCCTGCCGCAACGTTGGCGATGCTGACAAGGCTCCGAACGGTGGCCCTCCATTCGTCGAGCTTCTCCGCGGCGGGAGGAAAATCGAGGAGCAGCTGCACGCGTGCTAGGGCCTCCGCTGGCGTGAGTGGCGGCGAAAGCTGGGTGGACCGCGATGCCCCTCGACTTCTAACCAGGTTAGAAGGAGCCGCGTCACGACCCCGCAGCTGTTCGCCACCTCCACTAGCACCTTGGCGCGCATGCTGGCCCTCTTCTTCATGTGATGGGCGCACGGGACTCTTCCCAGGGCGGCGCACAAGGTCCCCAACAGGGTGACGCTGCTCGTCACGCACAACCTGGGAAGAGCGCGCCATGGGTGCTGGTGTTGGCGTCTTGAAGGCCGCCGTGCTGCCGTCTGGCGGGATGGCGGCGCCCCTGGAGGGCCCCGTGCCGCATGCGGGGGGGCCGACTCCGCCTCTGGAGCCCGCGACTGGTGGCTCGTCGCCTGGCGCGCGAACGACGCCACTCGCCAGGCCTGGACCATCAGGGTGATGTGGATGTTCGCGGGCCGCGCCACGGGTTCTCTCCGCGACTGTCCCGCTACCGGTCCGCACCAGTACCAACCCGGTCCTAGACGAACCGATCGCCGTGGTCGTCTTCTTCTTAGGAGCCATGGCGATGAAGAACACCTAGGTCAACTGGTAGACCATATTCTCACAATTGCGCCACCCCTACCTGGCGCGCCAAAGATGTCGGTGAGAAACGACACCTATGGGATCACTGGAATCCCTACTGCGGTTGTGGGGCGCGGGGATCGTGAGAAGAGCGGGACTAGCAGACAGCATAAACGGAATTTACCCAGGTTCGGGCCGCAAAGATGCGTAAAACCCTACAATCCTACTTTGGTGGATGTATTTAGTGTTCTTGAGCTCTTGAACTTGCTCTGGGTGCTGCCAGTTCCGAAAGAGCCGAATCCTTCTCCCGTGCGCCATGGGCCTCCTTTTATAGGCGAAAGGGGCTGCCACAGTGGCACACAGGAGGTGGAAAGTGCTACAGTGCTATGAGCTTATCACTGGTATTACAGGACAAAGTGCATTTAATGCGAGCCTTAGGTGTCCCTTCACTTTATCGGGGACGGGGGCGAGGCCCGTCCCGTCCGTCGCCGCTCCTCCTTATGTTGACACGCGCCCTGGCCAGCGATGCATGCGGTGCCATGTAGGCAGGTAGGCAGCTGAGGTGACGCGGTGGTGGAGCCTCCACGAAGGGCTGCATGTTGCCATGCAGGTGCCGGCCCAGCTGATTGGGTCGGCAACTGCATGCGAACGGCGGCGGAGACCTGGCTAGCGTGGGCCTGGCGGTGGCCCTGCTGGCGCGCTTGGCGAGGGCCTTGCCGGGTGGCCCGGCAAGGGTCTCGCCGCGGCACGCTGTCATCCCTGGCAAGGACCTTGCCGGGGGTCTCGTGGGCTTCCTCGGCAAGAACCCTACCGAGGATCTGTTGCCTTCCTATCCTCATTTGATCTTGGCTATTCTTTGTCTTCACAAAGATCTGCATGCCACCACGGAGGTGCCTCCCGAGCCCTGTCCAGCGCGTTTGTCTAGCATTGGTGGCCTCAAAGGTGGCTCGCTCAGTTGGTGTGGGCGAGCTGCCCCGGCAAGGGTCCTTGCCGGGGAAACCTGCTTCGTCCATCCGATCTCTGTGGCCTTGGTCCTTGTCGCTGCTTTGCTGGTTTTGTGGCTTCGGCTTCTCTCCGGCTTCCCTTTCTTGCCCCGTTATGCGTGGCCGTGGCGGGCGGCTCTGACTGGCCGTGCACAAGTAAAGGGGTCAAAAGCAGAGCCCCTACTTTTGTACACCGACAGAACCCGGATGCTTGATACGTCTCTAACGTATCTACTTTTTCTCACGCTTTTCCTCTTGTTTTGGACTCTAATTTGCATGATTTGAATGAAACTAACGCCGGACTGACGTTGTTTTCAGCAGAACTTCCATGGTGTTGTTTTTGTGCAGAAATAAATGTTCTCGGAATGGAACGAAACTTTGCGAGGATTTTTTATATCAATAATAATAATTTCTAGAGCCAAGACCTGCCGGAGAGGGGCACCTGGGTGGGCACAACCCACCAGGGCGCCCCTCTCCTAGCGCCGCCTGTGTGGGTTGTACCCACCTGGTGGCCCCGCAGACGACCCCTGTGATACTATAAAATCACATATTTCCAGAAAAAATCAGGGAGAAAGAATTATCGCGATCCACGAGACAGAGCCACCGCCAAGCCCTGTTCTTCCGATCATCACATGGTGTCCCGGCACGATGAACTTTCGCAATGGTGCATACTCAGGGAGAACACTCATACCTTGAAATTTAGTGAGAGATCATTTTATAATGCTACCGTCTATCTAAGCAAAATAAGATGCATAAAATATAAACATCACATGCAATCAATGTAAGTGATATGATATGGCCATCATCATCTTGTGCCTTTGATCTCCATCTCCAAAGCACCGTCATGATCACCATCATCACCGGCGCGACACCTTGATCTCCATCGTAGCATCGTTGTCGTCTTGCCAACTATTGCTTCTACGACTACTCGCTACCGCTTAGTGATAAAGTAAAGCAATTACATGGCGATTGCATTTCATACAATAAAGCGACAACCATATGGCTCTCGCCGATTGCCGATAACCGTTACAAAACAAGATCATCTCATACAATAAAATTTAGCATCATGTCTTGACCATATCACATCACAGCATGCCCTGCAAAAACAAGTTAGACGTCCTCTACTTTGTTGTTGCAAGTTTTACATGGCTGCTACGGGCTGAGTAAGAACTATTCTTACCTACGCATCAAAACCACAAGGATATTATGTCAAGTATGTGCTGTTTAACCTTCACAAGGACCGGGCGTAGCCACACTCAATTCAACTAAAGTTGGAGAAACTGACACCTGCCAGCCACCTGTGTGCGAAGCACGTCGGTAGAACCAGTCTCGCGTAAGCGGACGCGTAATGTCGGTCAAGGCCGCTTCATCCAACAATACCGCCGAATCAAAGTATGCCATAGTGGTAAGCAGTATGACTAGTATCGCCCACAACTCACTTGTGTTCTAATCGTGCATATAACATCTACGCATAAAACTGGCTCGGATGCCACTGTTGGGGAACGCATTAATTTCAAAAAAAATCCTACGCACACGCAAGATCATGGTGATGCATAGCAACGAGAGGGGAGAGTGTCGTCCACGTACCCTCGTAGACCGTAAGCGGAAGCGTTATGACAACGCGGTTGATGTAGTTGTACGTCTTCACGATCGACCGATCCTAGTACCGAACGTACGGCACCTCCGCGATCAGCACACGTTCAGCTCGGTGACGTCCCACGAACTCACGATCTAGCAGAGTGTCGAGGGAGAGTTCCATCAGCACGAAGGCATGATGACGGTGATGATGAAGTTACTGACGCAAGGCTTCGCCTAAGCACCGCTACGATATGATTGAGGTGGATTATGGTGGAGGGGAGCACCGCACAAAGCTAAGAGATCAATGATCAACTTGTGTGTCTATGGGGTGCCCCCTTCCCCGTATATAAAGGAGTGGAGGAGGGGGAGGAGGTCGGCCTCCTAGGCGCGCCCCAAGGGGAGTCCTACTCCCACCGGGAGTAGGATTCCCCCCCCCCCCTTCCCTAGTTGGACTAGGAGAGAAGGAAGGGGGAGGAAGGAGGAAGGAAAGGGAGGGCCAACCCCTCCCAATTTGGATTGGGCTTGGGGGGGCGCCCCCTCCTTTTCTCCTTTCCCCTCTCTCCCACTAAGGCCCAATAAGGCCCGTATACCTCCCTGGGGGTTCCGGTAACCTCCCGGTGCTCCGGTATACTCCCGATCTCATCCGGAACCATTCCGATGTCCAAATATAGTCGTCCAATATATCGATCTTTATGTCTCGACCATTTCGAGACTCCTCGTCATGTCCGTGATCATATACGGGACTCCGAACTACCTTCGGTTCATCAAAACACATAAACTCATAATACCGATGGTCACCGAACGTTAAGCGTGCGGACCCTACGGGTTCGAGAACTATGTAGACATGACCGAGACATGTCTCCGGTCAATAACCAATAGTGGAACCTGGATGCTCATATTGGCTCCTACATGTTCTACAAAGATCTTTATCGATCAAACCACATAACAACATATGTTGTTCCCTTTATCATTGGTATGTTACTTTCCCGATATTCGATCGTCGGTATCTCAATACCTAGTTCAATATCGTTACTGGCAAGTCCCTTTACTCGTTCCGTAATGCATCATCCCGCAACTAACACATTAGTCACATTGCTTGCAAGGCTTATAGTGATGTGCATTACCGAGATGGCCCAGAGATACCTCTCCGACAATCGGAGTGACAAATCCTAATCTCGATCTATGCCAACTCAACAAGTACCATCGGAGACGCCTATAGAGCACCTTTATAATCACCCAGTTACGTTGTGACGTTTGGTAGCACACAAAGTGTTCCTCCGGTATTTGGGAGTTGCATAATCTCATAGTCATAGGAACATGTATAAGTCATGAAGAAAGCAATAGCAATATACTAAACGATCAAGTGCTAAGCTAACGGAATGGGTCAAGTCAATCACATCATTCTCTAATGATGTGATCCTGTTAATCAAATGACAACTCATGTCTATGGCTAGGAAACTTAACCATCTTTGATTCAACAAGCTAGTCAAGTAGATGCATACTAGTGACACTCTGTTTGTCTATGTATTCACACATGTACTAAGTTTCCGGTTAATACAATTCTAGCATGAATAATAAACATTTATCATGATATAAGGAAATATAAATAACAACTTTATTATTGCCTCTAGGGCATATTTCCTTCATGGTTATGACCATCGTTGCTCTCTAGCTGGCCGCTTCTCAAACTTAATTGCTAGCCTTCGCCTATACTAAGTGGGAACTCTGCTTGTACATCAAAAACCTTGAACCAAAGTTATTCCAGATGAGTCCACCATACCTACCTATATGCGGTATTACCCTGCCGTCCTATGTAAATTTATATGTGCCACCTCTAAAAACTTCTAAAAAATTATCATTTTTCCGTGCCTGGATCGTTCATGGAACGACAGGAGGTGGTCGGTATCTTCCATGCTAAGCGGGTTATTCTCAGGTCGAGTGTTTATTCACTCGCCATCGCACAAGAAAATGGGCGGTAATAGGGATGCCCAGTCCCAAACTGCAAACATGGAAAAAGAGTTGATCTCTTGAATAATCAAACAAAAACTCCCAATGGAGTCAAAACCTTTACTTTTATCGCTTGGGAAGCGCCACTAGCGTGCTTAGCATGGAAGATGTTGATAACTGATGGTCGTGAAGTGAATAAGAAGGGTGCATGTCTCAAAATATCATTTATCTTTGTTTTAAAAATTGAGCTATGGCACCTCTGCAAATCACTGCTTCCCTCTGCTAAGGGACTATCTATTTACCTTTATGTTGTGTCACCACCTTCTAAAACAAGCGCCAGAAACTGAGTAGAGCACAGCTGTCATGATTTATGCATTGTGTGTAGCTAATGTTGGGTGCATCATGACTGGATCTTTTCTACCATGAATTACAATGTTTAGTCGCTGCTTGAACTTTGGAGGTGCTCTGCATTTATGTTTTATGCGGTCTCGTAAAGGGCTAGCGAGATACCATTATTGTCATATTATATCATGGTTGTTTTGACAACGTGCTACTATTTGAGATATCTTATTATTGCTCGCTAGCTGATTATGTCATTGATATGAGTTAATATAATCTTTAAATGTTATTGTTGACATGGTTAGTTATAATGTTGGCTAAAAACCTGGGTGCTGTTTCAACATATTTATGCAAACAAGAGCAAAAGAGTTCATAAAAGTTTTTCTTTCTCACTTTTAGTTTATCAACTGAATTGCTTGAGGACAAGAAAAGGTTTAAGCTTGGGGGAGTTGATACGTCTCCATTGTATCTACTTTTTCTCATGCTTTTCCTCTTGTTTTGGACTCTAATTTGCATGATTTGAATGAAACTAACCCCGAACTGATGCTGTTTTCAGCAGAACTACCATGGTGTTGTTTTTGTGCAGAAATAAAAGTTCTCGGAATGGAACGAAACTTTGCGAGGAATTTTTATATCAATAATAAGAATTTCAGGAGCCAAGACCTGCCGGGGAGGGGCACCTGGGCGGGCACAACCCACCATAGCGCGCCCCCCTCTCCTGGCGCGCCCAGGTGGGTTGTACCCACCTGGTGGCCCCGCAGATGGCCCCCTGATACTTTAAAATTACATATTTCCAGAAAAAAATCAGGGAGGAATAATTATCACGATCCACGAGACGGAGCCACCACCAAGCCCTATTCTTCCTCGGGACGGCAGATCTGGCGTCCGTTTGGGGCTCTGGAGAGGGGGATCTTTGTTCTTCGTAATCACCAACCCATCTCCATCGCCAATTCCATGATGCTCCCCACCGGGAGTGAGTAATTCCTTCGTAGGCTCGCTGGTCGGTGAGGAGTTGGATGAGATTCATCATGTAATCGAGTTAGTTTTGTTAGGGCCTGATCCCTAGTATCCACTATGTTCTTAGATTGATGTTGCTATGACTTTGCTATGTTAATGCTTGTCACTTTGGGCCCGGGTGCCATGATTTCAGATCTGAACCGTTTATGAATTCATCATTATATCCATGTTTTAGATCCGATCTTGCAAGTTATAGTCACCTACTATGTGTTATGATCCGACAACCCCGGAGTGACAACAACCGGGCCCACTCTCGGTGATGATCGTATTTTGAGAAGTTCATGTATTCACTATGTGTTAATGCTTTGTTCCGGTTCTCTATTAAAAGGAGGCCTTAATATCCCTTAATTTCCAATATGGACCCCGCTGCCACGGGAGGGTAGGACAAAAGATGTCACGCAAGTTCTTTTAATAAAGCACGTATTACTATTTACGGAATACATGCCTACATTATATCGATGAACTGGAGCTAGTGCCGTATCGCCCCTAGGTTATAACTGTCACATGATGAATATCATCCAACAAGTCACCAATCCAATGCCTACGAATTTATCATATGTTGTTCTTGTTGCGTTACTATTGCTATCATCACTGTTACACTTGCTACAAATTACTGCTATCATCAGCATCATATCAAGTATCGCTGCCACTACTATCAAAACTATCAAACAACTTTGCTACTGATCACTTTGCTGCAGATAATTAATCTCCAGGTGTGGTTGAATTGACAACTCAGCTGCTAATACCTTCAAATATTCTTTGGCTCCCCTTGTGTCGAATCTATAAATTTGGGTTGAATACTCTACCCTCGAAAACTGTTGCGATCCCCTATACTTATGGGTTATCAAGACCTTTTTCTGGCGCCGTTGCCGGGGAGAAGAGCTATATTTGTTGAGTCACTTGGGATTATTATCATATTATCACTATGAAGAATCTGAAGGATCCAAAGACTAAGATATTTCCCTCAAGGACGAGGGGAGGTAAGGAACTGCCATCCAGTTCTGCTTTAGATTCACCTTCTGTAATGAGTAAACTTGCAACACCACTACATGCTATCAATTCTAATATATCGCAAGTTATTGATGATGCTCCTTCTGCTATGGATAATGCTTATGATGATGCTAGTACCATGCTTGATAATGATGATGTGCCACTTGGTGAATTTCTTGATGAACAAATTGCTAGAGTTATACAACATGATGTTGTTGAATCTGATGATGAGCTTGAAACTAAAACTCCTGAAACACCCGCTAGAGCTAGCCTTCCTAGATATGAATTGCCTAAGGTACCGGAAGGTTATGTTATGAATGAAGAGACATCTAGAGATATTCTTGCTTGTAAGGATAGAGATGATCTAGAGAAATTACTATGCAAGTACAAAGAAAAATCTTTGAATGCTAGAATGAACTATGATCCTAAGTTTGCTACTTCACCTATCTGTATCGCTGATAAGGATTATGAATTCTCTGTAGACCCGGAGTTAATTACTTTGGTTGAATCTGATCCTTTCCATGGTTATGAAACTAAAACTGTTGTGGCGCATCCTACTAAGTTGAATGATATAGCCACCCTTTTTACTCATGATGAGAAAACTCGTTATTACTTTATTCTCAAATTATTTCCTTTCTCATTAAAGGGTGATGCTAAAGCTTGGTACAATACTCTTACTCCTGGTTGTGTGCGTAGCCCCCAGGATATGATTTATTACTTCTCTGAAAAATATTTTCCTGCTCATAATAAACAAGCTGCCTTACAGGAAATATTTAACTTTGTGCAAACTAAAGAAGAGAGTCTCCCACAAGCTTGGGGGAGGCTTTGCTAGTTACTTAATGCTTTGCCTGATCATCCTCTTAACAAAATTGAAATACTTGATATCTTCTATAATGGACTAACCGATGCTTCTAGGGACTTCCTAGATAGTTGTGCTGGTTGTGTTTTCAGGGAACGAACTATTGCTCAAGCTGAAGAACTATTGAACAACATATTGAAAAACTATGATGATTGGACTATTCCTGAACCACCGGATAAACCCACTCCGAAGAATAGGGGTATATTATATCTCAGTCACGAGGATATGCAAGAGGCAAAAAAATCTATGAAGGAAAAAGGTATTAATGTCGGTGTCAAAACCGGCGGATGTCGGGTAGGGGGTCCCGAACTGTGCGTCTAGGCGGATGGTAACAGGAGACAAGGGACATGATGTTTTTACCCAGGTTCGGGCCCTCTCAATGGAGGTAATACCCTACTCTGCTTGATTAATATTGATGATATGGGTAGTACAAGAGTAGATCTACCACGAGATCAAGGAGGCTAAACCCTAGAAGCTAGCCTATGGTATGATTGTTGTTTGTCCCACGGACTAAAACCCTCCGGTTTATATAGACACCGGATAGGTTAGGGTTACACAGAGTCGGTTACACTGGTAGGAGATCTACATATCCGGATGGCCAAGCTTGCCTTCCACGCCAAGGAAAGTCCATCCGGACACGGGCCAAAGTCTTCAATCTTGTATCTTCATAGTCCAGGAGTCCGCCAACGGTGATAGTTCGCTATCCGGACACCCCTAATCCGGGACTCCTCAAGAGCCTCGAACCAGGCTTCCATGACGATGAGTCCGGCGCGTTGATTGTCTTCGGCATTGCGAGGCGGGTTCTTCTCCAAATTCCATATACTTGTCGAATAGTGTCCGGCTTCTGATAAATGTTGCGCTCCTTGGCTTCTACGCCCAACAACGGCCATCTTCCACGTGTTTGAATGAATGTGAAAAGCCAGGGTATTTTTACATCTACCCCCCTAGCTGCGCAAATGAGCTGTATATAAAAGGGGCGAGGATCTAGATCTGAGTCACACCATCCCCCTTCATGAAGCTTTCATCGAGCTGTCTCTTACCAAAGCCCATTCCATCATGGACAATCGACGCGGCTCCTCCTCTCGTGCTCCCAGCCCTCAGCCTGGAAATTGGGAGAGATGCTCAGTCCCGCATAGCGAGCTAGTCATACTCCAAACCAAGGGATTTCTTCCCCCGGCCTTCATGGTTCCGGTTCAAGCTGGACTTGCCACCAACAAGGGCGGAAAGCAAGCGGAGAGTGTCCCCGATCCCTCTAAAGGAGAGCGGCTATGCTTCATCTCTTATCTAGTAAGAGGACTCGGATTTCCAATCCATCCGTTTCTCCGGGGGCTCTTGGAGTTCTACGGCCTCCAGTTGCACCACCTTACGCCTGCCTCCATTTTGCACATCGCGGGCTTCGTGGCCTTTTGCGAACTGTTCTTGGGCATCGAGGCTCATTTCGGGCTGTGGAAGAGATTATTCTGCCTAGTACCCCGTTCTCATGAGGGGTCAATATATCAAGTGGGTGGAGCCGAGCTATGGCGCACCGCCGGGACCGGATACCTATCCGAAACCCCGAAGAAGGCGTCCAAGACCGGCCTTGAATGGTTTTATATGGAGGACGCCCCGCTGCCGGATCCTGTTCGGATCGGCCTTCCAGAGTTTAGCAATGCTCCTCCGAAGAAGCGCCTAAGCTGGGCGCCCTCGGAGCCCCGGAGGGAAAAATGACCGGATGTCCTCTACTTGATGAGCCGAATAAGGTTCTTGGCTCATGCCGGATTGACCATGATTGGAGTCATGGCAATCTGTATTATGAGGGGAGTGCAGCCGCTCCAATATAGGGGCCACCCCATGTGGGACTTCAACGGGGAGGACGATGCCACCCGCTATGGCCGCAAAGGGCCGGGATCGGTCGTCGAACTGGTGAAGATCTTGTCTGCCATGTATAAAGGGGAGGAGGAGGATTTCCTCCGCGTCAATCCACTAAAGGAGTTTTCTTCGAATAATCCTCGAAGCTGGGTAATCAAACATCTTTGTGGCCTGTCCGATCCATGTTCCCGTGGTTAAATATCTCATTTCATGGTGTCTGCGCAGGAACTGCGCCGGACTATGGAGAAGATTCACAGCCCGCCCCCACAACCCGAGGATCCGGAATGGTCCCTCGATCCGACCTTCGAAGAGGATACGGATATAAAGGTGGAGTTGATCGACGGGGTATTCCACCAACTTAGCATCGACATTTCTTTGGTTGCCATTACGGCCGATTACCCCGGAATACTTCCAGCCTTGCAGGTAACTGAGACCGAGGTCCCAATATCCTGATAATGACCCATCCGTGCTTATTTCTTGATCACCGTATACTAATGGTGTTTCATAGGGGGTACCTTCGAGGCAGGAAGCCGAGCCCGCGGCGGCTAGCCAACAAGGGGCAGTACGGCCCCGCAGGCTGAAAAGAAGTGCGGTCCGGATCGAAACTCCGCCGCAACGGTATGGCGCGTCACCATATTCCCAGGATTGATTCCTGGAAGGCGTACTAACGCTGGTGCTCTTTTCAGGAAAAAGAGCGCCACGGATCGAGTCCGAGAGGTTGTTAATCGAGCCTCCGCCGCCAGGCTCCAAAGCCGGGTCCGGAAGCGGAGGCGAGCACGAGGCGCAAGGCCGGATGCTCCTCCAACAGAGGATGCCGACAAATTGTCCGCCACCAACTCCGAGGTGGAGAGCGCCATGAACCACAGGCGCCGCCGGACAGTTCTTCGTGACGCATGTTTCTCCCAAGAGGCCTTGAATGCCTTCAATTTGGGAGATGCGCACCTCCGTGCCGCTCAAGATGGTCTAGCCAGAGCCACGGAGCAGTATGTAAAGGACATCTGGTGAGGAAATTTGTGATTATATATGCCAGTAGCCCCTGAGACTTAAAATAGTTAGAATAACTGATTTAAGGATCATTTGTTATGCAGGATCTTACAAAAAAGAGTACCCGACTGTCTCAGGAGCTTGAAGAATGCAAGGCCCAACTTGAGGCCCCACCAGCCGCTACAGGGGGAGCCACAGAGACCCCCTCTGGTAATATACGCTTCAAAAGATAAATAGTTTATGAAGTGCGGCGGGTGTGTAAATCTGGCAAAAATATTGCAGATGGCGCCGGACTAGATCCGGACAAGCAACAGCTCTTACGCCAGACTAAAGGCGTAGAGCGTGCTTACGAGGGTGCGTCAGAGAAAAATAACCTCCAAGATGCCAACACCAAACTGGGTGAGGAACTAAAGGATGTTCGTGCCCGGTTGTGCGACCAGAAGGAGAATCGACGGCTTCGTCGCGGCATTTTCAGTTAGTGCTTGAGCGAACTTTGAAAGAGTTCGGCGAGGAAGGCGACCAACATAAACATGTATGTAGATTTGCTCATAGGTTGTCCTGAGGAGGAGATGCCCAGTTCTTCGGGTGATCTTCTTCCCGAATTGCGTCAGCTGCACGAACGAGTCCGGCAGGTGATGAAAGGCGTCGGCCAGGCCTTGTGGCCATCTATCTCCCTGCCCGAAGGCATTGGGAAGCTGGCAGAGCGGCTTCAAGGAGCACGGCGACGCTTCCGACTATGGAAGATCTCGGTCTGCCGTCAAGGCGCCAGGGAGGCCTGGGCCATGGTAAAGACACGGTACACGAAGGCTGACCCAAACCACATGGTCGAGGTCGGACCTATGGGGCCTGATGGGATGGAGATCCCTGTAAGCTTAGTATACGACCAAGTAGAATTGGCCGCCAAGTATTCCTAGCAAGATTGTAAATTAGATAGCCTATTAGATGGCATTGAGGAGGAATACAATGAGTCGAGTTGACTATGTAAAAATATGACATGAAAAAAATGTCTTCTAGCCGGATTGTAGATTGTTTGTCATAGCGGATCTTTTCGCTTCGACCTCATGACCCAATAGTCCGGAGTGTGTCCGAATACCTTCGTGGTTATATAAGAACCGGGGTATGCATGGAGACAAGGCGTAGGGGTCATTATTGCTGTATCAGACAAGTGCCCAACTAGTTATGTTATATTACATGGGTAGTAAGAAACATCTTCCAGGAGAATAGTTCCGTTAAGGGTTCCTTTTCGCTGGGATGCATGCCCTAAAGTGCATGTCAAAGCTGCAATGAAAGCAGAAGATCATCTGTGGGCAAATGGGTAAATAATTAAAAATCATCTTTCAGTTCACCGAATCGAATATTCCCTTAAGAACGCTTAGCTTTCGGCTTCACCCAGTCACGAGGTACACATCCGGCCGACCCGCAGTAATAATCGCAGAGGTGCTCCTTTCCCACCTAGCCGAACAATCGGGAATGTAGGGGTAAGCACAGGAGCCAGGCAACCCAGCTTGGCCAAAACTTAAGTCATATCGATGCATATAATGGTGAATAAAAGGTACATGCGGATGTTTGACGCATGTGTTGGGCATGAAGCCCGTATAAATAAGCTTCTGGTAAAGAAGCCCTGTGTATAATGAGCGTCACGGTCGTCAAATATGTGCTTGAACAAAGCGTAAACGAGCCTCTAAAGGCTTCGGGAAGAAGGAGGAGGAAGGAGAGAAATAAAAGACATCAAAATAGAAAATGTGGATGGAGGAAGGAAACGAACTTGGAGTCCGGCGCTTAGGCGTAGAATCTTCGTAGACGGGCTGCGTTCCATGGGTTCGGCTCGAGTCGGTTATCCGATGCGTTTCGCAGACGGTATGCTCTGCCGGTCAGGACCTGGTCGATAATGAAGGGACCTTCCCATTTGGGCTTGAGTTTGTCCTTTTTCTTATCCGCAGGCGTAGAACTAGTTCACCAACGTTATAAGCTTTGGCCCGTACTTCCCTGCTTTGATATCTTCGAGCATGCTGTTGATAGAATGCGGAACGAGCTTTTGCCACGTCGCGCTCCTCCTCCAATGCGTCCAAACTGTCCTGCCGATCGAGCTCGGCTTCTCTTTATTCATACATGCGCACGCGAGTTGAGTCATGTATTATGTCGCAGGGCAAGAATGCCTCTGCGCCGTACACCATAAAAATGGTGTGAATCTGGTAGTACGATTCGGCGTGGTCCGCAGCCCCCAGAGTATGGAGTCGAGCTCCTCAACCCAGTGCGTGTTAGATTCCTTGAGGGACCGCACTAGTCTGGGTTTACTGCCGCTCATGATTCGACCGCTTGCTCGCTCGACTTGGCCGTTGGTTTGAGGGTGCTAGACCGAGGCGTAATCGAGCTTGATGCCCATGTTTTTGCACCATAATTTGACCTCATCGGCCATGAAGTTGGTGCCGTTATCAGTGATGATACTGTGGGGGACACCGTAACGGTGAACTACCCCTGATATGAAGTCTATCACCGGTCCGGATTCGGCCGTTTTGACAGGCTTGGTCTCTATCCATTTGGTGAATTTATCCACCATGACCAATAGGTATTTTTGCTTGTGGGTTCCTCCCTTAAGGGGTCCAACCATGTCAAGCCCCTGCATCATGAACGGCCGGTGATGGGTATAGTTTTAAGGGCGGTGGGTGGCATGTGGCTTTGGTTAGCAAAAAGCTGGCAACCGACACATCGTTGGACTAAGTCCTCAAGATCTGCCGGGCCATCGGCCAATAAAATCTTGTACGGAAGGCCTTGCCTACAAGGGCCCGGCTGCGGCGTGGTGCCCACCCAGTCCGCATGAATTTCAGCCAGAGGTTTCGCCCTTCCTCTTTGGAGATACACCTTTGAAGGATTCGGTAGTGCTTTTCTTATAAAGCTCTCCCTCATGGACTTTATAGGCTTTAGATCGCTGCATTATGCAATGAGCCTCATTTTGGTCTTCGGGGAGTTCCTGCCTAGCGAGGTAGGCTAGGAATGGTTCCATCCATGGGGCGATAACCGCCATTATTTCGTGAGCAGAGGGTGTTATCTCGGGGGGCAGAGCCTCCGATTGTGTCAGAGTGTTCGGCGTCAGGCAGTGTGGTTGGGTCCGGATTGTTATTGCCGGACTCCCCTTCCCATAGTACGGATGGCTTGAACAGCCGTTCCAGAAAGATATTGGATGGGACGGCATCGCGTTTTGCACCGATGCGTGACAATATATCCGCCGCTGGTTGTTATCCTGTGCTATATGATGAAATTCGAGCCCTTCGAACCGTGCTGACATTTTTAGGACCGCATTGCGGTATGCTGCCATTTTCGGATCTTTGGCATCAAAGTCTCCATTTATTTGAGATATTTCGAGGTTCGAATCCCCGCGCACTTCTAGGTGTTGAATGCCCATGGAGACTGCCATCCAGAGGCCGTGGAGAAGGGCCTCGTATTCGGCTGCGTTGTTGGAGTCCGTATACATTATCTCGAAGGACGAGTTGACTGTGTCCCCGGTTGGGGACGTCGACGATGTCAGCCCAGGCCGCCAACATTTTGGAGCCGTCAAAGTGCATGATCCAATTGGAGTATGCGCCGTACTATTTAGGGAGTTCGCCGTCCATTCGCCACGAAGTCGGCCAAAACCTCGCGACTTGATAGCTCGTCGTGGCTTGTAGGTTATGTCGAATGGAAGGAGCTCTATGGCCCATTTAGCAATTCGGCCCGTCGCGTCGCGGTTGTTTATAATGTCATTAAGAGGTACTTCGGAGGCTACCGTTATCGAACACTCTTGAAAGTAGTGTCGCAGCTTCCGGGATGCCATGAACACCGCGTATGCTATATTTTGATAGTGTGGGTACCAGGACTTGCATGGAGTTAGGACAGTGGACACATAGTAAACCGGTTTTGAAGAGGGAACCGTGTCCATCCGCTTTCGCTCGACGACGTAAAGCACCGCTACCGACAACTTGATGTGTTGCGGCGATATATAATAGCATTGGTTCGCCCACGCCATGCTGCCAGACCGGATTTGTTGCCAATATGGCTTTTATCTCTTCGAGTCCGGCCGTTACGGCATCCGTCCCACTCGAAGTGTTCGTGCGCGAGGAGGAGGCGATACAGGGTAACGCCTTTTCTCCCAACGGGAAATAAAGCGGCTTAGAGCCGCCACGCATCGATCAATTTTTGTATTTGTTTGAGGTCTTTTGGGATATCCAATTGTGACAGAGCTCGGATCTTGGCTGGGTTTGCTTCAATTCCTCTACCGGACACAATGAAGCCTGTGAGCTTTCCGCTGAACGTCAAGACGCATTTTTCCGGATTGAGCTTGATGTCATATTTTCAAGATTGTCGAATGTGAGCCTCAAATCGTCTACTAGAGTTTCGACATGCTTGGTTTTGACGACCACGTCATCTACATATGCTTCCACCGCTTTTGCCGATCTGGTTTGCCAGACATGTCTGAATCATGCGTTGATATGTTGCGCCGGCATTTTTGAGCCCGAAGGGCATTGTGTTGAAGCAGAATGGGCCGTATGGAGTGATGAATGTTGTTGCAGCTTGGTCTGGCTCTGCCATCTTGATTTGGTGGTAGCCGGAGTACGCGTCGAGGAAGCACAATGAGTCGTGTCCTGCTGTGGCGTTGATAATTTGATCAATTCGAGGGAGGGGGAAGGGTTCCTTTGGGCAAGCCTTATTAAGGTCTTTGAAATCAACACATAGGCGCCAGGATTTGTCCTTCTTTGGTACCATCACCAGGTTTGCTAGCCAGTCCGGATGTTTTATATCTCGATGAATCCGGCTTCCAAGAGTTTGGCTAGCTCCTCTCCCATGGCCTCGCCTCTTGGGTTCGAAAAAGCGCCGAAGAGCCTGTTTGACTGGCTTGAATCCTTTTAGGATATTTAGGCTGTGCTCGGCCAGCCGACGTGGGATTCCTGGCATGTCTGAAGGGTGCCAGGCAAAAATGTCCCAGTTTTCTCGTAGAAATTCTCGTAGTGCAGCGTCTACATCGGGGTTTAACTGTGCCCCAATGGAGGCCGTCTTTGCAGGGTCCGTTGGGTGGACTTGGAATTTGACTATTTCGTCCACTTGTTTAAAAGAGGTGGACTTGGATCTTTTATCAAGTATCACATCGTCCCTGTTCACCGTGGAGCGCATCGCAGTGAGTTCCTCGGCCGCTAGGGCTTCGGATAGTGCCTCGAGGGCTAGTGTGGCTGTCTTGTTTTCTGCGCGGAGTGCTATGTTCGGATCACTAGCGAGAGTGATGATTCCGTTGGGTCCGGGCATTTTAAGCTTCATGTAGCCATAATGGGGTATAGCTTGAAAAATTGTGAATGCCTCTCGCCCTAATAAAGCATGATATCCGCTGCTGAACGGGCCACTTGAAATGTGACCTCCTCGACCTGTAATTGTCCGGGCGAAATAACACTACGCCCGGTGTGATTTTTCCCTGCAGCATGCTTCCATTTGGGGATTATTCCTCAGAAGGTTGTGCTTCGCTCAATGCGGTTCGATCTATTTCCATTTTTCGGAGGGTTTCCTCATAGATGAGGTTTAGTCCGTTGCCGCCATCCATGAGTACCTTAGTAAGGCGAAAGCCGTCCACTATTGGACAGAGGACCAATGCGGCTGGTGCTCGGGCTGTTCGGAATTTGGGTTAACATCGCGGCATTAAAGGTAATAGCCGTGTCACTCCATGGATTTATTGTTGCTACTTGGTAGACTTCGCAAGGTTATGGAGTGTTTGTTTCGCATATTATTTGATGCGAAAGTCTCAAGACTGTTAACACCGTACTAGTATTGCTGGCTGGGATTACGAAGCTAGAAGATCTTCGCCACTTTTGGCCACCGCCGTAGTATCCAACATGCTCAAGGCTATGAGTTAGAGTGGCGCCCTACGTGCTATGAATTTTGCAGGTCCGCTTAGCCAACCCTCCAAAGATGGCTCCCTACCCTTTAGGGGTTTTGGTTTTCGGTGTTTAACCCGGTGCTTGGTAATGATGCACCCTTTTATTTCGGACTAGGGATGTGTTCGGGGCGGATTATCCCAAAATTTACTTTCGGTTTTCCAGCGCTCTCCATCGCAAGAAGATTTTGTACTATTGTCACCAAGTCAACAAAGCGTGTAATTTCGCTGACGACTTATGGCGTTTAGGATTCCCTTGTCCGCAATTATTGCAGAAAATTGGGATTGCGTCCTCCTCTCGGCAGTCCTTTATCCTGTTCATAACCAGGAGGAATCTGGCCCAGTAATGATGTACTGTTTCAGCGGGCTCTTGCCGAATTTGAGAGAGATCGCTAATGTTTGGGTGGGCGGGTGGAACTAGATCCGGAACCCCGTCCAATTTAGGACTCAGGGGTCAAGAAATTTCCGAACTTGGAAGTTTGGATTTTTGAGTGTTATCCAATGAATCCAACCCACCGCCTGACTTTAAGTTCAGGGCTTGATCGACATCCGTCCCTCTACGGGAATCCGGCATGGAGGGATCGCGAATCCGGACGTAGCTAGTCCTTAAGATAGAAGAAGAATCGCCGCATTGCTCCTCTATCACAGCGACATGATGGGTAGCTTGGGGAGAGTTGATCTCTCTCAGATCGGTTTTAGGCCCGATCTGGTCGTAGTCTGTGGCGACTCCCAGGGCGGCGATGCGATCCAAGAGCTCGTTTACGGAGGAGAGCTCGATCGGATCTAACTGTTCGGCAAGTTCCGAATTAACGTGAAGATTGGTTTTGATGACTCGAGAAGTCATCGTCGGCGCGGCGGCCGGACTAGAGGTCATGATAAAACCACCTTGCCGAAGAGTCTGACCAGTGGCCAAGGCTTCTTTGGCGATAGTATCGTCTTTAAAGACGAGACGAGGCATCCTTCCTGATGGCGACGGCGCAGAGGAACTCTCAATGAAAGCACCAATGTCGGTGTCAAAACCGGCGGATCTCGGGTAGGGGGTCCCGAACTGTGCGTCTAGGCGGATGGTAACAGGAGACAAGGGACACGATGTTTTACCCAGGTTCGGGCCCTCTCGATGGAGGTAATATCCTACTCCTGCTTGATTAATATTGATGATATGGGTAGTACAAGAGTAGATCTACCACGAGATCAAGGAGGCTAAACCCTAGAAGCTAGCCTATGGTATGATTGTTGTTCGTCCTACGGACTAAAACCCTACGGTTTATATAGACACCGGATAGGTTAGGGTTACACAGAGTCGGTTACAATGGTAGGAGATCTACATATCCGTATCGCCAAGCTTGCCTTACACGCCAAGGAAAGTCCATCCGGACACGGGACGAAGTCTTCAATCTTGTATCTTCATAGTCCAGGAGTCCGGCCAACGGTGATAGTTCGGCTATCCGGACACCCCCTAATCCGGGACTCCCTCAATCAGGATGTTAAAAATTTACCTCCTATTGAAGAAATACATGGGCTTCAAACACCACCACTGCCTAAGGTGGTAGAGCTAAATTCTCTTATTAAGTTCAATGAAAATGATAATCCTCATAATATGCATCCTGGTCAATGCCTTTATGAGTATGAAAAATACATTAGAAAACAAGATCACTTCAATGCAAATGTTATGAAACAATTGAAATATAATTCTGATATGATTGCTCGCTTGAGTGACCTGTTGTTTAGAATTTCAAAATGATGTTAGAGGTGTTGGAAAACATGCTTCTATTGTTCAAACCCAACTAGAACAAGTTGCTAAATCACAAAGAGAATTGCTTGATGAAATGAATAATAATATGCATGACTTTGTTGTTAGAGTTGCAACTAGAGGAGGTAAAATGACTCAGGAACCACTTTATCCCGATTGACACCCAAAAAGAATTATACAAGATTCACAAAGAGCTAACACTAGTGCACCTAGTACTACTAAAAATAAAAAGAAAAATGATAGGGCTTTGCATGCTTCTAGTGAACCTTAAATAGAGAAACCTCCTGATAATGAAAATGAAATTTCTATCTCTGATGCTGAAACTCAATCTGGTAATGAACATCCACCTAGTGATAATGAGAAAGATAAAGATGATGTTCATGAAGATGCTCAACCAAATAATGAAAAAGAACAGATAATGATGTTGAGAAAGAACCACCTGTTGATCTTGATAACCCACAACCCAAAAATAGAAGATATGATAAAAGAGTCTTCATTGCTAGAAAACACGGTAAAGAAAGAGAACCATGGGTTCAAAAACCTATGCCTTTTCCACCCAAGTCAACTAAAAAGAAAGATGATGAAGAATTTGAACGCTTTCTTTGAAATGTCGAGGCCGATCTTTTCGTGCTAAACAGGTGATATCTTGAAAATGCCTCCTTATGCAAAGTATATAAAAGAAATCATCACAAATAAGAGAAAAATACCAGTAGCTGAAATATCCACCATGCTTGCTAATTATACTTTTAAAGATGGAGTACCTAAAAAACTTGGAGATCCGGGTATACTAAATATACCCATCTCTATCAAAAATAATTATGTGAAAACTGCTTTGTGTGATTTAGGAGCTGGTGTTAGTGTCATTGTTCAAGAAATCTTCCGATTCACTGATTAATCTTCCGATTTATCGCTAATCGCGGGGTGACCGATAAGATTATGCCTTATCTTTATCATTTATCTTTTGGACCAATTTATCGTTCTGACAAGTGATTTATTGGGAATCAACTGATAAATTAGACCTACTCATAACACTATGTTTGCAAAAAATAAAGTTTTATTTATGTTTTGTGGGCCTTGTTACAGAATATGTACTGTTTTCCTATTTTGTTTGTCATTTTACGAAGATTCAAAGGCTAGAAATCAAGGTAACACTTCTGTCAAATATTGTTTTGGTGTTGAATATAGCGTATTTTAGTGTTGGGAACCTGAGATTTGCAAAAAAAAATCCGATTAATAGTCGACCGATAAAATCGATTAATCATCCGATTTCCGATTAATCTCTAATCCCTAGCTACTCGAGACGATAACGATAGGCAATATCCTCAACATTGGTTAGTGTTATGCCTTTCTCTTTATATAAAAGACCTGATTTGAATAAACTCACACCTACTGAAATATCTTTGCAAATGGCCGACAAATCAACTGCCATACCTATTGGTATCTGTGAGGATGTGCCCGTTGTTGTTGCTAATGTTACTATTTTGACTGACTTTGTTATACTTGAGATGCCCGAGGACGACAACATGTCGATTATCCTTGGTAGACCCTTCTTCAATACTACGGGGCAATTATTGATTGCAATAAAAGCAAGGTCACTTTACATATCAATGGCAATGAGCATATAGTGCAGTTTTCGAAGAAACAATTCCAAGTGAATGGTATTAATGTTATTGAAAAATCTCCGACAATCACTATTGGAAGTTTTCAAATACCTCTACCTACTGTCAAAAAGAAATATGAAATACTTATTGTTGGGGAAATGCATATCCCCATTGAGGTAACTTAGTGATTTATGAAAGTTCTTCGGTTTCATACTAATCGAAAGTGGTTGTTAATAAGACTTGATCAATCTTATTAATGGATCCTTTTTAAACGGTATGAAGTTGATTAATTTAGTAAGCACCACCTTGTGTCCCTACTTTTTGTTTTCTGTTTTTATTAGTTGAATAAAATAAAATGCCATGTTTTGTCTGTTTACTAAATTTCTCGTGCAATAAAAAATTGACCCAAAAATAAAAGTTCTCAGAATGACCTAAAAATTTAATACGATTTTTTCTGAATTTTTGGTGCAAATAATACCATAGAGAGGTGCACCAGGTGGGCACAACCCACCTGGGCGCGCCAGGACCCCAGGGCGTGCCCTGGTGGGTTGTGGTCCCCATGTGGGCCCCCTCACTTACCTCTTTAGCCCACATCATCACTTACCTCAAGAAAAAAAATCTCCATTGCTCTCTTTGCCGTGTTCTTGAGCTCAAACCCGCGGATTTCGATCTCTTTGCTCGAAGCTTCGTTTCTGAAACGGTTTCGGGGGATTGTTACTTGGTATGTGACTCCACCATTTGTCTAATTAATTTTTGTTTTAGTGGTTTATACTTTAAATAATTAGCTACTCTTGGTGCTGCTGTAGATGAGCTTGCATGTCGAATTCTTAGTGTTCTAAGTAGTTTGAGTGCTTGTTATGGCCTCTATGTATCCCTATGAATAGTAGCTATCAATTTTGTGAAGATTTTTTGGGAAAATTTTGTGAACTAAAAATTCAGATATTTGTTCATAGGAAAAATTGTACGCGGACATAAATATCTTCAGGAAGTTTGGCTCTAAGAAGAACTCCAAGGGTGTTATTGGGGAGTCTTATGACAGTGATCTCCACCCTTGGAGGTTGGCGGAAGTACGGCCGTGCGAATGGCCGCTGCTACCTCTTGAGCATGCGTTGGTTTTCCCTTGAAGAGGAAAGGGTGATGCAGCAAAGTAGCGTATGTATTTCCCTCAGTTTTTGAGAACCAAGGTATCAATCTAGTAGGAGGCCACACGCAAGTCCCTCGTACCTACACAAACAAATAAGAACCTTGCAACCAACGCGATAAAGGGGTTTTCAATCCCTTCACGACCACTTGCAAAAGTGAGATCTGATAGAGATGATAATATTTTTGGTATTTTTATGATAAAGATTGAAAGTAAAGATTGCAAAGTAAAAATAGATTGGAAACATATATGATGGAAAATAGACCCGTGGGCCATAGGTTTCACTAGTGGCTTCTCTCAAGATAGCATAAGTATTACGATGGGTGAACAAACTACTTTCGAGCAATTGATAGAAAAGTGCATAATTATGAGAATATCTAGGCATGATCATGTATATAGGCATCACGTCCGCGACAAGTAGACCGACTCCTGCCTGCATCTACTACTATTACTCCACACATCGACTGCTATCCAGCATGCATCTAGAGTATTAAGTTCATAAGAACAGAGTAATGCATTAAGCAAGATGACATGATGTAGAGGAATAAACTCAAGCAATATGATATAAACCCCATCTTTTTATCCTCGATGGCAACAATACAATATGTGTTGTTTCCTCTACTGTCACTGGAATCGAGCAACGCAAGATTAAACCCAAAGCTAAGCACTTCTCCCATTGCAAGAAAGATCGATCTAGACTGATAATTCGAAGAGACTTGCAAAGATAACCAATCATACATAAAGGAATTCAGAGAAGATTCAAATATTGTTCATAGATAATCTTGATCATAAACCCACAATTCATCGGATCTCGACAAAAACACCGCAAAAAGAGTTACATCGAATAGATCTCCAAGAAGATCGAGGAGAACTTTGTATTGAGATCCAAAGAGAGAGAAGAAGTCGTCTAGCTAATAACTATGGACCCGAAGTTCTATGGTAAACTACTCACACATCATTGGAGAGGCTATGGTGTTGATGTAGAAGCCCTCCATGATCGAAGCCCCCTCCGGCGAAGTGCTCGAAAAGGCCCTAAGATGGGATCTCACGGGTACATAAGATTTCATTCCGTTTGGACTCCATTTGATATTCCTTTTCTGCGAAACACTGAAATAGGCAAAAAAAATAGCAATTTGCACAGGGCCTTGGGTTAATAGGTTAGTCCCAAAAATAATATAGAAGTGTATAAATAAGCCCATTATACATCCAAAACAGAATATACAATAGCATGGAATAATAGAAAATTATAGACACGTTGGAGACGTATCAAGCATCCCCAAGCTTAATTCCTGCTCGTCCTCGAGTAGGTAAATGATAAAAACAAAAAAATTGATGTGGAAGGATACTTAGTATTCTTCAATGTATTTCTCTTTATTGTGGCATGAATGTTCAGATCCGAAAGATTCAAAAATAAAAGTTTAACATTGACATGAAAATAATAATACTTCAAGCATACTAACAAAGCAATCATGTCTTCTCAAAATAACATGGCCAAAGAATGTTATCCCTACAAAATCATATAGTCTGGCTATGTTCTATCTTCACCACACAAAGTATTTAAATCAAGCACAACCCCGATGACAAGCCAAGCAATTGTTTCATACTTTTGATGTTCTCAAACTTTTTCAACTTCCACGCAATACATGAGCATGAGCCATGGACATAGCACTATGAGTGGAATAGAATGGTGGTTGTGGAGAAGACAAAAAGGAGAAGATAGTCTCACATCAACTAGGCATATCAATAGGCTATGGAGATGCCCATCAATAGATATCAATGTGAGTGAGTAGGGATTGCCATGCAACAGATGCACTAGAGCTATAAGTATATGAAAGCTCAACAAAAGAAACTAAGTGGGTGTGCATCCAACTCGCTTGCTCACGAAGACCTAGGGCATTTTGAGGAAGCCCATCATTGGAATATACAAGCCAAGTTCTATAATGTAAAATTCCCACTAGTATATGAAAGTGACTACATAGGAGACTCTCTATCATGAAGATCATGGTGCTACTTTGAAGCACAAGTGTGGAAAAAGGATAGTAACATTGTCCCTTCTCTATTTTTCTCTCATTTTTATATTTTCTGGGCCTTCTCTTTTTTTTTGGCCTCTCTTTTTTCGTCCGGAGTCTCATTGAGGGACTCCTGGATTGGGGGGTATCCGGACAGCCGGACTATATACTTTGTCCGGACTATTGGAGCGTGAAGATACAAGACTCAAGACTCCGTCCCGTGTCCGGATGGGACTCTCCTTTGCGTGGAAGACAAGCTTGGCGATCCGGATAATATATTTTCTTCCTTGTAACCGACTCCATGTAAACCCTAGCCCTCCCCGGTGTCTATATAAACCGGAGAGGTTGGTCCTTAGAAGGCCGATCACGATCACAATCATAATCATCATAGGCTAGCTTCTAGGGTTTAGCCTCTACGATCTCGTGGTAGATCTACTCTTGTACTACTCATATCATCAATATTAATCAAGCAGGAAGTAGGGTTTTACGTCCATCGAGAGGGCCCGAACCTGGTTAAACATTGTGTCCCTTGCTTCCTGTTACCATCAGCCTAAGACGCACAGATCGGGACCCCCTACCCGAGATCCGCCGGTTTTGACACCGACATTGGTGCTTTCATTGAGAGTTCCTCCGTGTCGTTGCTGCAAGGCTCGATGGCTCCTCAATCATCGTCAACAACACGGTCTAGGGTGAGACTTTTCTCCCCGGACAGATCTTCGTGTTCGGGCGGCCGCATCGGGCCAATTAAGCAGCCATCCGAGCAGATCGACAGCTCGCCCACAGCCACCGCACCAGGTTTGGAAACCTGAACTACATGGCTGATGTCCACGAAGACTTGATCTTCAACGGATTCGGGCATGTGCTAGGAGCGCCGGACGGTCACGATGAGCACAGCTTAGACCTGCTGTCGGACAATGCTCGGGATGTCATCCCTGCGGCAGACCCGGACCTAAATCCGGAGCAGACCGCTTTGCCTAAGGACGGAGGGATGGACCCCACCCCGCAGGCTGCACACTCATCGGCGGTAGAGCCGAACACAGGCCTCGCCCCCAAAGAAGCCTGTGACACCGGACCCCCGGCCTCGTATCCGGCTATAGGTTCCACTCCGCGCTCTCCTGAGCCCGCCGAACTTGGTTGGGCCCCTGTAATGGAGTTCACCGCCGCGGATATCTTCCAGCACTCGCCCTTTGGCGACGTGCTGAACTCGTTAAAGTCTCTCTCTTTGTCAGGAGGCTCTTGGCCGAACCATGTCCGGCTCGAGTGGGAGGCAGGCGATGAAGGAATTCGTGGTCCACCCACCGCCCACTTCATTGCCACGGTCGATGATTTAACCGACGTGCTTGATTTCGACTCCGAAGACATCGACGGTATGGACGAAGATGAAGGAGAAGAATAGGAACCACCGCTCATAGGGCGGTGGACAGCTACCTCCTCATACGATATATATATGGTGGACACTCCGAAGGAAACCAACAGCGATGAGGTAACGGAGGATAACCCCTCAAGGAGAAAAGCAAAGCATGGGCGTCGTCAGCGCCACTCCAAGCCCCGCCACAACAATACGGGCCCAGGAGACGAAAAGAATTCGGATGGTGCCGAAGAGGAATACAACCCTGATCAGCCTGCCTTTGAACAGGCCGAGCAGTAAGACGGGCAGGTCAGCCCAGACGAACAGGCAACAAACGGATATCCGGAGGAGGACAGCTACATGCCCCCCTCCGAAGATGAGATCAACCTCGGGGACGACGAGTTCGGCGTGCCTGAGGATCCCGTCGAGCAGGAGCGCTTCAAGCGTCGGCTTATGGCTACCGCTGCGAGGAGCCTGAAAAAGAAGCAAAGCAACTCCAAACTGATCAAGACCTGCTCACAGATAGATGGATGAAGTCCGGCAGCCGAGGAATATGGACTCGAGCGCCAGACGGCTTGACCGCCACCTCGTGGCCGGGATAAACGGCATATCAGCCCGAACACCAGCCGCACCCCACGCCAATACACTACGGCTCAGGGCAATAGGCAAGACCCGCACGATATCTCGGAAAACAAAGCAGGACAGCCAAGATCGATCTACGGATCGCGGGCGCGCTTCAACACGCCGACGATGACCGCCACGCTGGATACACTATCAACAAGTCCGTCGCGCCAATACAGCCACCCAGAGCAATTGAACTGCGTAGCCACATAGCCCGCACGTAGGCGCCGCACACCCCCTCGCTTCGACGGCGAAGTGATGGATCATGAATTCCCAGAAGGGTTCAAACCCGTGAACATCGAATCATACGATGGCACAACAGACCCCGCAGTATGGATCGAAGATTTCCTTCTCCACATTCACATGGCCCGCGGAGACGATCTACACGCCATCAAGTATCTTCCCCTTAAGTTCTAAGGACCCGCCCAGCACTCGCTAAACAGCCTGCCCGCAAATTCCATTGGCAGTTGGGAAAACCTGGAAGACGCATTCCTCGACAACTTCCAGGGCACATATGTGCGACCACCGGGCGCCGATGACTTGAGCCACATTACTCGACAGCCCGGAGAGTCAGCCAGGAAATTCTGGACTCGGTTCCTAACTAAAAAGAACCAAATAGTCGACTGTCTGGACGCCGAAGCCATGGCGGCCTTTAAACATAATATCTGTGACGAGTGGCTCGCCCGACACCTCGGCCAGGAAAAACCCAAGTCCATGGCAGCCCTCAAGACACTAATGACCCGCTTTTGCGCGGGCGAGGACAGTTGGTTGGCTCGCAGCAGCACTACGCCACATTCTGGCACTTCGGATGTCCGTGACAATAACGGCAAGCCACGGCGCAACAGACATAAGCGACGGAACAACGGCGACAACACTGAAGACACGACAGTCAACGCCGGATTCAGCGGTTCCAAGTCCGGTCAGCGGAAGAAGCCGTTCAAAAGAAACAATCAGGGACCGTCCAGTCTGGACCGCATACTGGAACGCTCGTGCCAAATTCATGGCACCCCGGACAAGCCAGCCAACCACACTAATAGAGACTGTTGGGTGTTCAAACAGGCCGGTAAAATAAACGCCGAAAACAAGGACAAGGGGTTGCATAGCAACGACGACGAAGAGCCCAGGCGTCCGAACACGGGGGGACAGAAGAAATTTCCTCCCCAGGTGAAAACGGTCAACATGATCTACGCCAACCACATTCCCAAGCAGGAACGGAAGCGAGCACTACGGGACGTCTATGCGATGGAGCCAGTCGCCCCCAAATTCAACCCATGGTCAACTTGTCCGATCACCTTTGATCGTAGGGATCGCCCTACCAGCATCCGTCACGGCGGCTCAGCCACATTAGTCCTAGACCCAATCATCGATGAATTCTACCTCACGCAAGTCCTCATGGACGGCAGCAGCAGCCTCAACCTTCTTTATCAGGACACAGTGCGCAAAATGGGCATCGACCCTTCAAGGATCAAGCCCACCAAAACCACCTTTAAAGGTGTATTCCTGGAGTAGAGGCCCGTTGCATGGGCTCTATAACATTGGAAGTGGTCTTCGGATCTCCGGATAACTTCTGAAGCAAAGAGTTAATCTTTGATATCGTCCCTTTCCGTAGTGGTTACCACACACTGCTTGGACGAACCGCATTCGCTAGATTCAATGCGGTACCACACTACGCATACCGCAAGCTCAAGATGCCAGGACCGCGCGGGGTCATAACAGTCAACAGAAACATGGACCGCTCTCTCCGAACAGAAGAGCATACTGCAGCCCTCGCGGCGGAAGTACAATGCGGCCTCCTCCGACAAACCACCAATCCGGCGACGACAACCTCGAGCACCGTCAAGCGAGTCCGGAGCACACCGCAACAGGATCATCAGGCATGCAAAGAGCGCGACTAGCAGTCCAGCCTCCACTCAAGCCCCATCAAAGCAGCATTCGTGCCACGCGTACACAATTACGCACTCAAAATACCATGGTCGTAGGCGGAGGCACAGTAGGGACTCAGTCTACAGTGCGGTATAACCGCAACATACCTTCATAACCCTCCCTTTGTATCTTTCAGGGCATTGCTTTCGGGCAGCCTCTTTAGAAGAGCCGGATGGTCGGACTTACGCAGGAGAAAAAACCAAGGAGGCAACAGGCTTTATGCGCCTGAAGGAAATACCTGTGGAATCTGTTCACGATCGTTATACCTGTTTTATATACCTACGTGCAGCCTGCCTTCGGATAGGACATGTCAAATAGTCCTATTTACCTCTGCTTAAATGCACACATTGTAAACATACGCTTAAACGTATTATTCATCAATGGGAGATAATATATAGCGTCAGCTTATTATTCCTATTTGCGCATTTTTCCTACAAATGTTTATTTAATATTGCATCCGTACACCTTGGTACGATCAGTTGGCCAGGGGCTGCTTATGATGCCCCTTAATACGGCCAAACAAGTCCGAGCACTTTCAACAAAGGCGGCACCCGAACTTATAGCACTATATGCATCAGCTCGAATCACGCCTTGGGTCAATAGTTGGGTTTGCCCGGCTCCCTTGTTTTGGTACCTTACGTTCCGTTATATCGGCTAAGGTAGCGCAGGGAGAACTACTGCGATTGTGTCCCGGTTCTTTCGGACGAGCACCTCAGTGGAGAAAGCCGAAAACTGACCGGCATGATGCGGTGAGAGCTGGTCGCTGTTCGAGAGGTCTTAAAATCCCTAAAGATTTTTTCCGCTTTAGGCAAGGAATCGGCCTCGTTCGATTTAGGCGTACATAGCGCCCCAATCCGGCCTTCCAAATTCTAGGGGCTTCGCCGAAATTTAAAATTGTAGACTTCTATGGCTAAGTGAAAGTTATAAAGCCGCATAGTCCGGTTGCCTTGTTTGCTGCGCCGGATACCTCCTTAAGGGACCAAAAATTTGGATAAAGAGAATCCGGGTTTTTCCAGGAATACCCCGGTACTAGTTACGTGGGGGCGGAAGCCGACGACTGGCCTACTTTCAGAATTTTATAAACATCCGCACAGAAGGTAATATTTTAAATCAAACAGCGCTACATAGCGCAAGTAACTTCGGCTTTATATACAACAACGACAGAGGTACATTTACTCAAGGATTGTGTCCTTGGTTCATTCATCGGCCACGAGACGAGCGCCCTTCATAACGCCATCGTAATATTTCTCGGGACAGCGATGCGCCTTGCCCTCCGTGGCCGTCCTTCACCAGCTTCTCCGCATCCAGCTTGCCCCAATGGACCTTCGCGCGGGCAAAGGTCCGGCGGGCACCCTCAATGCAAACGGATCGCTTGATAACTTCAAGCCGCGGACCGGCGTTCACCATCCGCTTGATCAGGCCAAAGTAGCTAGTGGGAAGGGGCTCACCAGGCCACATCCGGACTAGGAAATCTTTCATAGCCACTTCAGCCGCATACAGGAGTTCAACCAACTGCTTGTTGGTCACTCGAGGCGTTGATGGTCGGCCCCAAAGATCTGGGACCAGAACAACTTCTCCGTTGCGCTCCCCTCCTCGGCACGGTAGAACTCTGCAACATCTGATACAATGCGTGGCAGATCTGCGAATGCCCCTGGAGAGCTCCGAATTCAGGTAAGTAAAAGAAACGCCTCCTCCACATGCTTGATTTGCATAAAGAATTTCTTACCCGCCGCTATCTTCTTGGCCGCCTGGATTTCCTGTTGTGCCTTCTCGGTTTGGGCCTTGGCGTCTTTCATACTCGCAAGGGCCTTCGCAAGCTCGGCCTCTTTCACCTTAAGATCATGCTCCAAGGACTCGAACTTTTTACCGAGCTCCTGGAGCTCTTGCTGTACCTCGCCCACTCTAGCATCTTGCTTCTCGCGCTCTTTTGCGCTCGAGCCTTTGTCCTTGGCCTCGCATAACGCTTTCTTGAGACGCCACTCGGTGGTGGCCCCTGTTACAAAGTCACGATGCTTTGTCGTTAGAATAACTAATTTTGCCTATTCTTCATTATATGAGAGCGGGGAATTACTCACCTTTGTTCTCTTCGAGCTGCCTATTCGTGAGGTCGAGCTCTCCCTGCGCCTGCTCCAGGTCCCGTTTTACTCCGGCGACCTCGGTTGTGCGGACAGCAGCGGCAAGCAGCACAACCTGCTTATTCACATGCACACTTATTATTAGACTCCTGCGGACTATAATTGACCCTCTGTTTGGTTTTTCTTTCCGAACACCAAACAGAGTATCAGGGGCTACTACCTATCGGGTGGTAATTTCACACATTTTTATTACTTACCTCAAAGCCTGTCAGGAGGCTGGTGCAAGCTTCGGTTAGTCCCCTCTTGGCAGACAAAACCTTCTGAATCACCGCACTCATAAGAGTACGGTGCTCTTCATCCATGGAAGTGCCGCGAAGAGCTTCCAGCAGACAATCCAACGCCTCGGGTGTAACGTAAGTCCTCGGCATGGACAGCTCGCCCTCCCTAATGAGGGGCTGCCCGCCTAAGTCCGGAACCATTGGAGGTTTCGGAATAGTACTCGGCTGAGAGCCCGGCTTACTGCGGCTCTCATCAACACGGTCCATGGGGATCTTAAACCCCACGTGTCCGACGTCTGGAATTCCGCCTTGGGGCAGCTCCAGAGTCACCTCCCCCCGCTCTGGAAGCCTTTGGGACAACACCTCCGTGTCATCCGCATGCTGAGGAGTAGTGGCCGTCGGGAGCGAGTTCATCGCTGAAACACTCAAGGACCCATCCGAAGACGATACCTCGGGATGGATCCTGGCCGGACTGTATACATGTTCGGCGTTATAACAAGACTATGAAGCAAAATCACGATAGAGTGCGGATACTTACGACCGTGCTAGGGGCTTCCCCCTAGGCAGCCACCCCTCCTCGCTATCGGCGGCCATGGTGGAGTAGTCCGGAAGGGACGCCTTTCCCTTCTTGGACATCCCAGCCTCCCCCTCCGGGGCGGCTTTCCTCTTTTTCCCCCCCCCCCCCCCCCCCGGTGCGGTGAGGCAGAGTTTCTTCTTATTTCCCCCGCCTCCGTGGGAGGAATCTGCCTCATCGTCGTCGGACGACGAGGGTATGACGGCCTTGCGCCGGGGGCCTTTCCCGGCCCCCTGGTCCGCCTTCTCAGGCCCCCCATCCTCTCCGGATGGGGCGGCCCCTTCCTCTTCTTCCTCCCCTTCGTGGGAGGAGTGTGCCTCATCGTCTTCGAACGAGGCGTTCTGTACGAGCTTGCGCCGGAGACCCTTCCTGGTCCCCGGGGCCTTCTTTTCGGCCCTCTTCTCCTGTGCCTTGTAGGGCGCCGGGACTAGCATCTCCGTCAGGAGAGCATCAGCTGGACCTTTCGGCAGCGGAGCCGGATAGTCAATCCGCTCCGCTGTCTCCACATAATCCTGGTCAAATATACACGATGACTTAAGACTTCCCCACGAATATATTGGGAAAAACTAAATCCGGAGGTAGTCAGAAAACTCACCAGACGGGGCGGGGGGGCGTGCGGCATGAAGTCCACGGTCCTCGGATGTGGGAGGAGGTACTTCGGAGGCCTTGAACAGCGCCTTCCATGCGTCTTTGCCGCCATGCCGTAGAGCTTTGAAGCGTCTGGTCTTCACCGACGAACTCCCACATATTAAATAATTCAGATTTGGCACGAAAGAACCCGGCGGACAAGCATGACCTGGATCACATTGACAAGCTTGATGTTCTTGTCCTTCATATTCTTGATGCGGCTCTGGAGTCCGGCCAGCTCTGCAGGTTCACCCCAAGCCAGGCCCTTCCTTTCCCAGGAGGTGAGCCGCATGGGGGTTCCAGATCTGAATTCGGGGGCCGCCGCCCAGTTGGCGCCGCGCGGCTCGGTGATGTAGAACCACCCCGATTGCCACCCTTTCACGGTCTCCGCGAAGGAGCCGTCAAGCCAGGTGACGTTAGGCATCTTGCCCACCATGGCCCATCCGCACTCTGCTTGTTGGCCGCTCACGATCTTCGGCTTCACGCAGAAGATTTGTAGCCACAAGCCAAAGTAAGGCTTGATGCGGAGGAAGGCCTCGCACACGACGATAAACGCCGAGATGTTGAGGACGAAATTTGGGGCTAGATCATGGAAATCTAGCCCATAGTAGAGCATGAGCCCGCGGACGAAGGGATGAAGTGGAAATCCCAGTCCCCGGGCGAAGTGGGCGACAAACACGACCCTCTCGTGAGGTTCCGGAGTTGGAATGACCTGCCCGGCGTCCGGTAGCCGGTGCGCGATGTCTGCGGACAAGTATCCGGCCGCCCGAAGATTCGCGATATGCTTCTCATTCACGGTGGAGGCTACCCACTTGCCTCCTGCTCCGGACATGTTTAGTTGTGCGGAGAACACTTGGGCTAGGGCGCTGGAGCTCGAGGGGGCAAGGGTGAGCAAAGGAGGAAGAAGGCGTGGGAAAAAATGGGGAACCCTTGTCCCTTTATAGAGGCGACGAAAGCGGTGCGCCTCCCCACTTGCCCATTGAGAATCACTTACTTACCAAGCGCCACGATTGATGGCGCGGTGGGATTACCCATACCCGTATTGATGAGAATCCCGTGATAAGGGGACACGATCTCTGCTTTGACAAGACGTGTCAAGGAAACCGCCTCGCAATATGCGTTGTGGCTGGTTGTGAGAAAAGGTTCGAATAATGACCCAACTGTAATGACATGTCACGTTGTCTAAAAAGTTGTCAGCAGATTGCATTTGTGAAATATCATTCTCTCTACAATGGTATGTGAAGATCATTTTTGCAGATCCGGACACGATTTAAGTGTTCGATAATTACTTTGGAGTATTCGGAGAAAGGAACCCGCCTTGCAATGCCGAAGACAAGACTGCGCGCCGGACTCATCGTCATTGAAGCCTGGTTCAGGGGCTACCGAGGGAGTCCTGGATTAGGGGGTATCCGGACAGCCGGACTATATACTTTGTCCGGACTATTGGAGCGTGAAGATACAAGACTCAAGACTCCGTCCCGTGTCCGGATGGGACTCTCCTTTGCGTGGAAGACAAGCTTGGCGATCCGGATAATATATTTTCTTCCTTGTAACTGACTGCATGTAACCCTAGCCCTCTCCGGTGTCTATATAAACCGGAGAGGTTGGTCCTTAGAAGGTCGATCACGATCACAATCATAATCATCATAGGCTAGCTTCTAGGGTTTAGCCTCTACGATCTCGTGGTAGATCTACTCTTGTACTACTCATATCATCAATATTAATCAAGCAGGAAGTAGGGTTTTACGTCCATCGAGAGGGCCCGAACCTAGGTAAACATTGTGTCCCTTGCTTCCTGTTACCATCAGCCTAAGACGCACAGATCGGGACCCCTTACCCGAGATCCGCCGGTTTTGACACTGACACTCATCCCGACTTATGGGGGAATCATAGTCTCCATCATCCTTTCCTCACATGGGACAATGCTCTAATAATGATGATCATCACACTTTTATTTACTTACAACTCAAGAATTACAACTCGATACTTAGAACAAAATATGACTCTATGTGAATGCCTCGTGATGTACCAGGATATGCAATGAATCAAGAGTGACATGTATGAAAGAATTATAAAGGTGGCTTTGCCACAAATACGATGTCAACTACATGATCATGCAAAGCAATATGAGAATGATGAAGCGTGTCATAATAAATGGAACGGTGGTAAGTTGCATGGCAATATATCTTGGAATGACTATGGAAATGCCATAATAGGTAGGTATGGTGGCTGTTTTGAGGAAGGTATATGGTGGGTATATGATACCGGCAAAAGGTGCGCGGTATTAGAGATGCTAGCAATGGTGGAAGGGTGAGACTGTGTATAATCCATGGACTCAACATTAGTCATAAAGAAATCACATACTTATTGCAAAAATCTATTAGTTATCGAAACGAAGTACTACGTGCATGCTCCTAGGGGGGTAGATTGGTAGGAAAAGACCATCGCTCGTCCTCGACCGCCACTCATAAGGAAGACAATCAATAAATAAATCATGCTCCGACTTCATCACATAACGGTTCACCATACGTACATGCTACGGGAATCACAAACTTTAGAACAAGTATTTCTCAAATTTACAACTACTCAACTAGCATGACTCTAATATCACCATCTTCATATCTCAAAACAATTATCAAGTATCAAACTTCTCTTAGTATTCAATGCACTTTAAAAAAATTATCTTGGATGCCTATCATATTAGGACTAATTTTATAACCCAAGCAAATTACCATGCTGTTATAAAGGACTCTCAAAATAATATAAGTGAAGCATGAGAGATCAATAATTTCTATAAAATATAACCACCACCGTGCTCTAAAAGATATAAGTGAAGCGCTAGAGCATAATTGTTTAGCTCAAAAGATATAGGTAAAGCACATAGAGTATTCTAATAAATTCCGAATAATGTGTGTCTCTCTCAAAAGGTGTGTACAGCAAGGATTATTGTGGTGAACTAAAAAGCAAAGACTCAAATCATACAAGACGCTCCAAGCAAAACACATATCATGTGGTGAATAAAAATATAGCTCCAAGTAAAGTTATCGATGGACGAAAACAAAAGAGGGGATGCCTTCCGGGGCATCCCCAAGCTTAGGCTTTTTGTTGTCCTTGGATTTTACCTTGGGGTGCCTTGGGCATCCCCAATCTTATGCTCTTGCCACTCCTCGTTCTATAATCCATCAAATCTTTACCCAAAACTTGAAAACTTCACAACACAAAACTTAACAGAAAATCTCGTGAGCTCCGTTAGAGAAAGAAAACAAAACACCACTTCAAGGTACAATAATGAACTCATTATTTATTTATATTGGTGTTAAAACTACTGTATTACAACTTTTCTATGGTTCATAAACTCCATTACTAGCCATAGATTCATCAAAATAAGCAAACAACACACGAAAAACAGAATCTGTCAAAAACAGAACAGTCTGTAGTAATCTGTATCAAACGCATACTTCTCGAACTCCAAAAATTCTAAAATAAATTGATGGACGTGAGGAATTTATCTATTAATCATCTTCAAAAAGAATCAACTAAATATCACTCTCCAGTAAAAAGTTGTAGCTAATCTCGTGAGCGCTAAAGTTTCTGTTTTTTACAGGAAGATCGAAAAGACTTCACCCAAGTCTTCCCAAAGGTTCTAGTTGGAACAAACACTAATTAAAACATAAAACAACATCTAAACAGAGTCTATATCAATTATTTATTACTAAACATAACCAAAAATCAAGAAACAAAAATAAAATTGGGTTGCCTCCCAACAAGCGCTATCGTTTAACGCCCCTAGCTAGGCATAAAAGGCAAGGATAGATCTAGGTATCATCATCTTTGGTATGCAATCCATAAGTGGCTCTCATAATAGATTCATAAGGTAATTTAATTTTATTTCTAGGAAAGTGTTCCATGCCTTTCCTTAACGGATTTTTTAATCTAATATTCCCTTCCTTCATATCAATAATTGCACCAATCGTTCTAAGGAAAGGTCTACCAAGAATAATATGACATGAAGGATTGCAATCTATATCAAGAACAATGAGATCTACGGGCACATAATTCCTATTTGAAACAATAAGAACATCATTAATTCTTCCCATAGGTTTCTTAATGGTGGAATCCGCAAGGTGCAAGTTTAAATACAATCATCAAATTCACGGAAACCCAAAAAATCACACAAAGTTTTTGGAATACTGGAAACACTAGCACCCAAATCACACAAAGCATAGCATTCATGCTCTTTAATTTTAATTTTAATAGTAGGCTCCCACTCATCATAAAGTTTTCTAGGGATAGAAACTTCCAATTCAAGCTTTTCTTCATAAGATTGCATTAAAGCATCAACGGCATGTTCAGTAAAAGCTTTATTTTGACTATAAGCATGCGGAGAATTTAGCACGGATTGCAACAAGGAAATGCAATATATTAAAGAACAATTATCATAATTAAATTACTTGAAATCCAAAATAGTCGGTTCATTGCTATCTAAAGTTTTGAACTATTCAATCACACTTTTACTAATTTTTGCATCAAGATCTAAAAACTCCGAGTCATTGGGGCGCCTTTTAACTAAAGTTGACCAATCTCCAGTCCCATCATTATCAAGATTCATATTGCAAAACAAAGATTTAATAGGGGAGACATCAATCAATTTTAGATCATCATCCTTATTACCCTCTAGATCTTCCGCTTTAGCGGCCATCTTATTGACTAAGGTGGCCTTCTTATCCGAAAATTGGGCTATTAATTTTTCAAGATGAGCAAACTCGGATCTCAAGCCATAAAATTCCATAGACATATCATCAAGCTCTTTATTCATGTACTCCATAAAGCTTTTTTGTTCTTTAAGCTCATTTCTAAAGAAATTATTATGCTCAAATTGCAAAGTCATAAAGCTTCTGACGTTGTTTTCAATTTTTTCCAACCTTTTAAGGTAAGGATCAATGTTTTTAGGCAGGGCCATTAGGGCAAATAGGCAACAAGAAGCAAGCGAAGAAGAGGCGAATGGAAAAAGAGGGCAAATAAAACGTCAAGGGTGAAGTGGGGGAGAGGAAAACGAGAGGCAAATGGCAAATAATGTAATGCGAGGGATAAGAGTTTGTGATGGGTACTTGGTATGTCTTGACTTGTGCATAGACTCCCCGACAACGGCGCCAGAAATCCTTCTTGCTACCTCTTGAGCATGCGTTGGTTTTCCCTTGAAGAGGAAAGGGTGATGCAGCAAAGTAGCGTAAGTATTTCCCTCAGTTTTTGAGAACCAATGTATCAATCCAGTAGGAGGCCACACGCAAGTCCCACGTACGTACACAAACAAATAAGAACCTTGCAACCAACGCGATAAAGGGGTTGTCAATCACTTCACGACCAATTGCAAAAGTGAGATCTGATAGAGATGATAATATTTTTGGTATTTTTATGATAAAGATTGAAAGTAAAGATTGCAAATTAAAAATAGATTGGAAACTTATATGATGGAAAATAGACCCGGGGGCCATAGGTTTCACTAGTGGCTTCTCTCAAGATAGCATAAGTATTACGGTGGGTGAACAAATTACTGTCGAGCAATTGATAGAAAAGTGCATATTTATGAGAATATCTAGGCATGATCATGTATATAAGCATCACGTTCGCGACAAGTAGACCGACTCCTGCCTGCATCTACTACTATTACTCCCCACATTGGCCGCTATCCAGCATGCATCTAGAGTATTAAGTTCATAAGAACAGAGTAATGCATTAAGCAAGATGACTTGATGTAGAGGGATAAACTCAAGCAATATGATATAAACCCCATCTTTTTATCCTCGATGGCAACAATACAATACGTGTCGTTTCCCCTGCTGTTAGTGGGATTGAGCAACGCAAGATTGATCCCAAAGCTAAGCACTTCCCCCATTGCAAGAAAGATCAATCTAGTAGGCCAAACCAAACTTATAATTCGAAGAGACTTGCAAAGATAACCAATCATACATAAAAGAATAAGGAGAAGATTCAAATATTGTTCATAGATAATCTTGATCATAAACCCACAATTCATCGGATCTCGATAAACACACTGCAAAAAGAGTTACATCGAATAGGTCTCCAAGAAGATCGAGGAGAACTTTGTATTGAGATCCAAAGAGAGACAAGAAGCCATCTAGCTAATAACTATGGACCTGAAGGTCTGTGGTAAACTACTCACACATCATCGGAGAGGCTATGGTGTTGATGTAGAAGCCCTCCATGGTTGATGCCCCCTCCGGTGGAGCACCGGAAAAGGCCCCAAGATGGGATCTCACGGGTACAGAAGGTTGCGGCAATGGAATTAGGTTTTCGTGGTGCTCCTAGATGGTTTCGGGGTACGTAGGTATATATAGGAGGAAGAAGTAGGTCGGTGGATCCACGAGGGGCCCACGAGGGTGGAGGGCGCGCCCAGGGGGGTAGGCGCGCCCCCTGCCTCATGGCCTCCTCGGTGATTTCTTGACGTCCACTCCAAGTCCTCTGGATCATGTTTGTTCCAAAAATAACTCTCCCGAAGGTTTCATTCCGTTTGGACTCCGTTTGATATTCCTTTTCTGTGAAACACTGAAATAGGCAAAAAAACAGCAATTTGCACTGGGCCTTGGGTTAATTGGTTAGTCCCAAAAATAATATAAAAGTGTATAAATAAGCCCATTAAACATCCAAAACAGAATATATAATAGCATGGAACAATCAATAATTATAGATACGTTGGAGACGTATCAGCCGCACACTCCGTTCCTACAAGAGGCTGGAATTCCTGAGGAGTTCATGCAATATATTGCTAATGCCGGCCTCACCGACTTCATCGCAGATGAGTGTGACCGGCACCAAATCCTCACAAACATCTTTGTTCAGAGTTTTACCTTCTTGCCTAGAAATAATCCTCCTGAAGTGAGCTTTGATTTATATGCTGAAAACCATCAGATACCACTTACCGAGTTTTGTGAAATATGCTTGATCTCGTCTGATGGGAGCTTGGCTGAGCCTAGGCCGGCCGAGTTTGAGGCCTTTTGCCGCACTTTGATAGTGGGTGATGAGAGAGGAGTGCCTGCCATCACTGCCACTGGCTTACATTTTCCTGTTTTTCGCTACTTTGCACTTTTCATTACCAAATGCTTGCTTTCTAGGGAGAAGGTAGGTGCACTTAGTTCACCAGACCTTGCTATTTTACTCCGTGCATTAGAGGGCGACAACACTTATAGCTTGTGTGGCACCCCGGCTCAGAGCAACCGGTTTACCATGTATTGCCAGCCCAGAGACCATGTCTTCTGGCAACATGCAACATCTTGATATAGAAAGCAACCGCTTTATTGATACTAGCGGAACATGGTTCATATTACAACAAGTTGTGAGGCCAAGTAGCACACACGGTACGGCTGAACAATATGTACATTATTTAGTGAACATAAAGGGGCCTCGATCGTGACAACTATGCGGTAGCGGAACGACGACGAAGCGGAACTCCATAGCACAGGGACACCGATGTGGACACGGTCTAGACTCGGGCAGCACTCTTTTCCAACGAGACTTTCCTGGAAACTGGCATGACACGCCAGGTCAGTACATCAAATGTAGTTGAAAGCTATAACAAACATAAACATAATGATAAACAATACCATGATAATCAACCAATTGAATTTGTAATGCAAAAGAATATCAGGCATGCATTGATCATGATCTTGCGATATAAGTCCCTTGGACTTGCTTACCAAACGGTGATCGCTCTCGGATCACGAACGGACCAACATCTTGGCCTTTAATCGGGTTACCTCATAACCGAACGGTGATCTTCTGGGATCACAAACTGACCAACAACTTGGTCTCCAACATCAAAATGGTTTCTCAACCATCATCTCTCCAATAGTGCCAAGTTATTATTTTAGTGTGCAAAATTATTTAAACGTTGACCCATGGTGTGACCTACTTTCGAGCGTGTCCATAACCGTGGACTCGGCTATCGATAGATTTAATACACTCTGCAGTGGTAGCGCATTGTACCCACACCACGGAACCCATGGCCTCGCACTCCCATTCGGGTGGACCAACGGCATTCCGACGAAACCCCTCCATTGCCATGACACTCTCCCGGCCACTCCAACTCACTCCCCACTGGGCTAAGTCCTAGGTGGCCCCGTGTCTACCAAACACACCAACGGCCACCGTCGTGGCAAAACATAAACGGTCCCAAACGGGGACAAGGTACCATAATAACAACGGGCACACAAGGTTATGTCTGCCTACCGGGCCAGGGTAACGCACGCCCATAACCTTCCGTCGTTGGAGGCACTGACCAGAGGCATGACAACGGACTGAATAAAGGCCTTCTCACAAAGGCAAATGTGGTTGCACTAGGGAAAAACTCCATTCAGTGGCACCATGACCCGATCAACGATATGTTCAAGTTGAGTTATTAACAGGTTCAACTTAAAGTGAAAGTAACCGGTGTCATGATATTCCATGAAAATGCAACACTTATATGCATCACAAATCATCGGAAGTATCTGGGTCAACTTCATCAAACACTAAGCATAGATAACAATGGCTTACATCACCTCTCTGGTTATGTTAAATCATCAACTTTAAGCAGAATCATTACTTAGCATAATTCATTTTTTTCTTATCCGAAAAAAGATAACTCAAATTAATCCTTTCCATAACCATATTACTTCTTCATAATCAAATATTACTTCTAATGACTTAGCTAAACTAGTTAGTTTCAAACTTCTGTAAATAAAGCATATCAACTTAAACAAACATCTAACAGAAGATAAATATTTATTTTAGTGATTTAAATGCATGGATTAAATCATTTGTTCAAGTTGAAAAATCACAAATATTGCAATGACACCATGAAAATGTTGTTGTGGCTTGCCTTAGTGCAGATGAGGTTCACACTCCTCCTGGTGATTCTCAAGACAAGCTTCACTTTCTGAAAGCAATTATAAACACAAAAAGAAAACATCAAGAAACATTCTGAAATTCACCAGAAAATCTAGACAGCAGAGAAAAATCTCATTTTTGGTGGGCTGCTAGATCTTTTCATAAAGAACACAACGCAAAAAGAATCAATTCATTTGGACTTATGGTTAAAAAGTTGTGGCAGTTTGAAGCTCTCTGGAATATTTTGAATTTGATTTAAATAAAAACAGAACTGGGGGTGACGTCGAAGGCGTCAACCTGCGGGGCGCCTCCACTCGTACCGCTTCGGGCGCAGCTAGAGTGGCTGACTAGCAAGCCCCGCTAGTCAGGTGAGAGGGAGGGGAGAGGGAAACAGAGCACGGCGAAGCTTCGTCGGAGCTCACGCGGGCGAGGTGGGCGTCTTGGCCCGAGCTAAAGGGATGGATCGAAAGAGAAGACGAAGGCGCACCTGCCCGTACCCGTAGATTAGCTAGGGGTGGTCGGACGGTGTCGGAAAGGACCTCTCCAGCGGCGACAGTGAGCGGAGGTCGCCGGAGTTGGGGATGATGGCGACCAGAGGTGGCACCAGTGGCTCCAATCGGGCAGGACGACACCACTGAAGCAGGGCGAAGGCTCTGGAAGGGTGGCCCAAACCTGGAAGGGGCTGGAGCTGCGGAGACGACCCGAGGGATCGCTAGCGAGCTCGAGCTCGGAGATGGCGGCCCGCGGCCTGCCCGGCCGGGCTAGGGCTTCCTACTGGGTTATGGAGTGTGTGAGAGGAGTGGATGACGCTCGAGAAGGCTGGGGAGGGCTGTATTTATAGCCGAGCGAGGTGAGGGGTTTGGGCTCCGCCGGAGGACACCTGGACACGACGCCCGGTGACGAACGGCATCAGTGAGCTAGGGGGAAGGCGACATAGCTCACGCGGGCACTGTGGGCGGGCGGAGACGAGCACAGGAACGAGGGGAAGGCGACGAACACAGTGCGCAGCGCACTGTTGGGTTGGCCGGACCGCGCCCGTGCTCACTGCAGCGAGCTCCCGCGTCGGCGAGCGCCGGGAGGGAGTTAAGGGAGTCGGGACGATGATCGTGGCGAAGATTGGCAAGGCGCGGCAGGCGGGGAGGCGAGGACGCGCTCAATAGCGGCTCGGGTGCGTCGCAGAGCGCGTCGGCTGCATGCCAACACGCCAGGACGAACACGGTCACTGTGTGAACTATGACATCAGGCCGCGCTAAGCTTAAACTTCATGTATGGCATGTAGTCCTTGGTGGTTTGAGTGGTTCCAACCCTTTGTGTTGAGCTCAAGCGCAGTAAGTTGGAGTTTCACTTCCTGGTAAGTTTCTGGACTATAACTTTGAGAGCTTACTGTGGTCAAAATACTAATAGTTGGGAGCTGAGCTTTGGAGGTTAGCACTCATCTAGGAGGGTAGTGATGCATAATAAAATTCAGCAGCAAAGGAGCAAGTAAAATGGGAGTTGTTGTAGAAACTACCATTTCTGATCAGAACAGAAAATATTTTCTGTAGCAATCCAAAAAGTGATGCAATATTTTTACTCGGGAAGGTACCCTAGGGTTCAAAGAATATTTGGTAATGTTCTCAGATTTTAGTGGGCAAGAAAAATTGGGTTTGCTTTGGAACACAATGGGCTGGTTAGGGTTTTGGAGGGGAAAATGAATATTTTTCATTTAAGAAAAATATTCATAATAGTATTTTGAGGTGGATCAGAGAAGAAGTGATGGCTAGAGAGAGAAATGAGTCACTTGGGTGAAAGTCAAAGTGGTACCCAAGTGCTTAAGTCCAACTGAAGTGATTCAAACTCCAAAATTCATATCAAAACCCAACTAAAGTGAGACAAAGAAAAAGAAAGGCAAAAACCAGGCTGTCACAAACCTCCCCTACTTAGGATGAATCTCGTCCTCGAGATTCGGTTGCTCGAGAAAACCATTATGGATAATGTACCCTTAGAAATTCTTCTCATTCCCAAGTTGCTTCTGTCTCTGTGTGATGCTCCCACTGAATTTTGTAAAACTTCCTCGTTTTACTACGAGTGACTCTTTCCATCTGATCCAAAATTTTGAACGGTCTCTCTTCATATGTTAAATCCTTAGCCAACTCTATTTCTGTCATAGCAGTCTTTTTCTTAGGCGGCAATATGCATCGCCTCAACTGTGAGACATGGAACACATTGTGCACTTCTGACAATTCTGGGGGCAGTTCCAACTGATATGCAACAGTACCCACTCTGGACATAACTGGGAATGGGCCAATAAACGTGGGTGCCAATTTTCCGCGAGTCTGGAGGAGTGACTCGGAGGTATACATGTTCTCCGGGTTCAAAACTGATTTGTCGGTGCTTTGCATCATAATAACTCTTCTGTCGAGATTTAGCCAATTGCAATTTGTCCCGGATTTCCTTGACTTGCTTCTCAGCTTCCATCATGAGATCCGTTCCGAAAATACGGCTATCTCCAGTTTGAGACCAATCAATGGAGTGCGGCACTTACGGGCATACAAAGCCTCATAGGGTGACATCTTTAGACTGGTCTAGAAACTGTGGTTGTAGGAGAACTCGGCATAGGGCAGATAGTCTTCCCATTTAGGTCCTTGGCCAAGGCACAGGCTCGAAGCATATCTTCGAGTATTTGGTTTACACGCTCAGTTTGTCCATTGGTCTGAGGGTGATAAGTGGTACTATATTTTTGCACTGTCCCCAAGGCTTGGTGGAGACGTGACCAGAAAGCGGAGGTAAAAAAGTGACCCCCGGTCAGAAGTGATTGTTCGAGCTACTCCATGCAGACTGACTATTCTGGTCATATATAGTTGTGCGAGCTGATCGGCTCGGTATGTGGTTTTGATGGGGATAAAGTGAGCTACCTTGGTTAAGGTGTCCACTATGACCCAGACTGCGTCATTGCCTCGCCGAGTCTTTGGTAGCCCTCTGACAAAATCCACGCAAACATCATCCCACTTCCATTATGGAACGCGCAATGGTTGGAGTAGTCCGGCTGGTTTCTAGTGTTCTGCCTTCACTTTGTTGCATATGTTGCAACATGCCACAAAATAGGCAATGTCTTTCTTCATCCCATCCCACCAGAATATTTGTCGAAGGTCTTCGTACATTTTAGTACCTCCAGGGTGAATAGAATACGAAGATTTGTGTGCTTCTGACAATATTTTGTTCCTTAAATCCTCTTGATTGGGTACACAAATCCTAACACGGAATCGCAGTGTACCTTGTTGATCCTTAGAAAAATCTGAGGTATGTCCTGCTAACATACGCCTGGCATGTTTCTGTAGGACTGTGTCATCTGGCTGGGCCTTGCGGATCTCTTCCTCAAGGGTAGGAGTAACTTCCATAATATTAGCAAGACCAGCACCAACTATGACCAGGTTGAGCTGAGCAATCTCTTCTTGAAGTTCAGGAGGCAAGGATTCCATTATGATATTCAGGCTGACAGGCTTTCGGCTGAGTGCATCGACAACCACATTGGCCTTAGCCGGGTGGTAATTTATTCCAAGATCATAGTCCTTGACTAACTCAAGCCATCTTCGTTGGCGGAGATTTAAATCTGGCTGAGTAAATATGTACTTGAGACTTTTGTGGTCAGTAAATATTTGGCACCTCTTCCCAATGAGGTAGTGCCTCCAAATTTTTAGAGCATGAACCACCGCGGCTAATTCCAGATCATGAGTAGAATAGTTTCCCTCGTGGGGTCATAGCTGTCGCGATGCATATGCTACCACCTTGCCATCTCGCATATGTACGCATCCAAGACCCTGTATGGAAGCGTCACAGTACACATCAAAGTTGCGGTAGATGTCTGGAAGAGTCAACACAGGTGCTGTCGTCAGCCAGATTTTCAGCTCATTGAAACTTTTCTCACAGTCCTCAGTCCATTCAAACTTCTTATCTTTCTTGAACTCCATCATAGGTTTGGCAATCTTGGAAAACCCTTGAATGAAACGATGGTTGTAGCCAGCTAATCCAAGGAAACTCCGGATTTGGGATACGGTTGTGGGTGCCAACCAATCGAGCACATCCTTTACTTTGCTCGGGTCCACGGCTATACCTTCTGCGAACAGCACATGCCTAAGAAATCCAACTCGCTTGAGCCAAAACTCGCATTTACTGAATTTGGCGTACAACTGATGGTCGCGGAGTCGTTGTAATACAACTTTGAGGTGTCCTTTGTGCTCTTCTTCGCCTTTTGAGTATATGAGTATGTCATCAATAAAGACCACCACAAATTTGTTGAGGAAGTCCATGAATACTTTATTCATCATATGCGTGAAGAAAGCAGGGGCATTGTTGAGGCCAAAAGGACATAACTGTATATTCATAAAGACCGTACCGGGTAGTGAACGCGGTCTTAGGAATATCTTCCTTTTTAATCTTGAGTTGGTGGTACCCTGTCCTTAAATCAATTTTGGAGAATACCTTTGCCCCACTGAGCTGATCAAACAAGTCATCAATCTTGGGCAGTGGATATTTATTTTTGATGGTGACCTCATTCAGCTGACGGTAATCCACACACATACGGAGACTACCATCTTTCTTATCCACGAATATAGCAGGTGATCCCCATGGTGAAGAGCTGGGACGGATATACCCATTCTGGAGCATCTCATCAAGCTGTTTCTTTAGTTCCACTTATTCTGACGAAGGCATCCGATAATACTTCTTGTATAACGCTGCGGTTCCGGGCACAAGATCTATTGCAAACTCAAGCTCTCGATCTGGCGGCATGCCTGGCAGTTCTTCTGGAAATACATCGGGAAACTCACTGACCACAGGAATTAATTCCAACTCACCAACCACAGCGGTGAAGACCATTTCTTTCTTGGGTATGCTCCTGCAGGCATAGAATTTTGTAGTCTGCTCCTCTTGACTTGTCAAAGTGACTTCTCGGGTCGCGCAATTAATGCATACTTGATATTGGGTTAACCAATTCATCCCCAAAATAATGTCCAACTTGACGGACTCAATGACTATCAAGGAAGTTGGAAAACGGACTCCGTTGATATTAATTTCCAGATTACGGCAGACCAGATTGCTTCTGAGCAAAGATCCCGGGGATTGCACCAACATATTCTTGCTCAAAATCGAACAAGGGAAGTTGTTTTGGGCAACAAAACTCCGCGAAATAAAAGAGTGGGAAGCCCAGAGTAAAATAAAATTATGGCAGGTATGCTATTAACAGGAAACATACCAATGGCGACTTCGGGGTTCTCTTGGGCTTCGTCTGCGGGGAGGTGATGGACTTGCCCAGTGATGTTTTGCTGGATAGGGTATGACCCCATAAAGTTGACTAGTGGCCTGAATTGAGCATTGGTCTTGTCGTTCTTGGCACACTGTCTGGCATAATGTCCGGTTTGCCCACAACTGAAACAAGAATTGTTGCGCTGGCACTCTTCTCGCACCGGATTGGTCACGGCATTCTTGACTTGTGTAGTGGTTTTGTTAACATTCTGCTGCAAATTGGGCTTGTACTCTATGCTTCCAGGTACGGGCCTTTTGTACTGGTTGCACTTCCTTCCTTGGCTTGAACTTGCGCTTGTGATCGTTATTTGTAGGCATATTGTCATGTATGAGTTTGTGTTCCCCTTTCAGCAATGAGAGCCTTGTTTACCAGAGTTTGGAAATCTGGGAAATCAAACATACTGAGTGTGCATCAGATGTTGGTTTAATCCCCCAAGAAACCTATCAATCTTTATTTCTTCGGTGGCCACATCATAAAGGGAGTAACGGGCCAAATGGTTGAACTTGTGCAAATACTCACTCACAGACTGACTTCCTTGGAGGAGCGCGAGGAATTCACGCTGCTTGACCTTCATAATTCCAAAGAGGAATATGATATTTTCAGAACTGATCCTTGAATTTTGCCCAGGTGATTGCCTCATCAGCAGGCCACATGGCTTTTGCATTTTCCCACCATATGGCGGCAGCGCCTTAAAGATAATGAGTTGCAAATGGAACTTTGTCATCCTCTTCAGTACGAGCAATCTCAAGCTTCTTCTTAATGGTTCGCAACTACCGTCTCAAGGCCCAAGGGATCAATAACCCGATCAAACCGGGAGGCTTGGTTCTTTGAAAATCTGACAGCTTGGAGTGATGACCGTTCTGATTTCCATTCTGCCCAACCATAGCTTGCACACTCCTTAATATTTCAATCAGTTCATTATTCCTCCTTTCCTCAAACATACGCAGAATTTGCTCGGTGGAGGGCGGATTTGGCAGTGGACGCGGTGGTGGAACGTACGGCTTGGGGGAGTGTCCTGCCTGCCGTGCAGAATGACGAACAGGAACATCCTCACAAGTTGCTACTGCTGCCTCCCCGCGTCATCCTATGGTTGGTTTTTCCCAAGGCAACGTAACCAAGATGAGCAACATCCAAAATAAAGCGGAGAGAAGCCAGCAACAAAACCCGAGAGAAAACGAAATGACGAAGGGAACACGTCGAATAAAAGAGAGTTCCAACATAATTATACATAGACTCTTACAAGAGAGATAAACGACATGCCAAACTCAACTACCCTCATACATGAAATGGAACATCGTGACTCGTACGACTACATCCGTACATCATCCTGACAACTGCGGATACTCGAACGCCCATCGCTTTCTGCTGGTGTCATGGGTCCTCTCCTTAAGCGGACTCGGATCCCGAACTGACGACGTTAACCGAGACCTCTGGGTTAAAGGTAACACGACGACGCTGCCTCGAGGGCTCTCCCTCCGGGGCATGTGCAAGGTGAGGCTGAAGCATCGGGGCTACGAGGGTAGTGAGAAGTGAAACCCACTCAGCAGGAGCACTGAGAGGATTCACGGTCGAGGTGCCCGAGCTACTCGGAGGAGTAACCGGTGAAATAGGTGAACTAGAACTGGATGGAATATAAGGAGTAAATCCCATAGACGATGGAGTAGTGAAAGATCTAGGAGAGGATAAAGCAGTACGAGCACGAATCATCTCTCGAGCCAGCTCGTGAATCATAAGGTAGCTAGCAGTGATATAACGAGAAAGGTGGCTAGCAGCACTATCAGACTTTGGATCAATGATAGGAAAGCGGACACGACCATTATCGTGCAGGGAGGGATAGTAGTAGAAACCTGGGTGGTTCTGCATCCGGACCTCGTTAAAACGAAGCTCGACAAGGACCACGAATGCAGCAAACTAGACAGCCTAAGAAGCGGTAGAAGCAAAACCGCTCCTAGAGGTACGAGTGTAAGTGCTGGAAGATGAGCTGGCGTGCAGAGTAACCACTGCGTGATACTCATACACTGAGTCTGCTAGACACTCCCGGTACACACGATAGACTGGATCGTCACCGAGGGGGTACAGCCGACGCCACATGTTACGGAGGATATGCGGCGATGTGTACGGCATCAGCTGCAACTGGCACAGATACGGCACCAGAGCCATCTACACTCACAACCATTAGTAGGTTAGGATAAAAATAAAACGACTGCATGCAATGCAACAACCAGCTACAAATACTACCGGCACTGAACTTATACTCTTAGCTAACGTCCAGTTAACACGTCGATAGTCTAGCATGGCCTACAGTTAGCGCAGCTCTGATACCAAGCGTTGTGGAACCCCAGCTCAAGGCAACCAATTTACCTTGTATTGCTAGCCCAGAGACCATGCCTTCTGGCAACACACAACACATCGTGATACAGAAAGCAACCACTTTATTGATACTAGCAGAACATGGTTCATATTACAACAAGTTGTGAGACCAAGCGGCACACACGGTGCGGCTGAACAATATGTACATTATTTAGTGAACATAAAGGGCCTTTATCATGACAACTACGCGGCAGCGGAACGACGACGAAGTGGAACTCCATAGCACAGGGTCACCGATGTGGACATGATTTAGACTCAGACAGCACTCCTTTCCAATGCGACTTTCTTGAAAACTGGCATGACACGCCAGGTCAGTACATTGAATGTACTTTCAAGCTCACAACATACATAAACATGATGAAAAACAATACCGTGATAATCAACCAATTGAATTACTAATGCAAAAGCATATCAGGCATGCAGTGATCATGATCTCGTAATATAACTCCCTTGGACTTGCTTACCAAACGGTGATCGCTCTCGGATCACGAACTGACCAACATATTGGCCTTTAATCGGGTTACCTCATAACCGAACGGTGATCTTCTAGGATCAAAAACTGACCAACAACTTGGTCTCCAACGTCAAAATGGTTTCTCAACCATCATCTCTCCAACAGTGCCAAGTTATTATCTAAGTGTGCAAAATTATTTAAACATTGACCCATGGTGTGACCTACTTTCGAGTGTGTCCATAACCGTGGACTCGGCTATCAATAGATTTAATACACTCTGCAGAGGTAGCACACTGTACCCACACCATGGAACCCATGGCCTCGCACTCCCATTCGGGTGGACCAACGGCATTCCGACGAAACCCCTCCATTGCCATGACACTCTCCCGGCCAATCCAACTGACTCCCCACTGGGCTAAGTCCTGGGTGGCCCCGTGTCTACCAAAGACACCAATGACCACCGTCGTGGCAAAACATAAACGGTCCCAAACGGGGAAAAGATACCATAATAACAATGGGAACACAAGGTTATGTCTACTTACCGGGCCAGGGTAACGCACGCCCATAACCTTCCCTCATTGGAGGCACTAACCAGAGGCATGACAACGGACCAAATAAAGGCCTTCCCACAAAGGCAAATGTGGTTGCACTAGGGAAAAACTCGATTCGGTGGCATCATGACCCGATCAATGATATGTTCAAGTTGAGTAATTAACAAGTTCAACTTAAAGTGAAAGTAACTGGTGTCATGATATGCCATGAAAATGCAACACTAATATATGCATCACAAATCATCGGAAATAACTGGGTCAACTTCATCAAACACTAAGCATAGATAACAATGGCTTACAGCACCTCTCTGGTTTTGTTAAATCATCAACTTTAAGCAGAATCATTACTTAGCATAATTCATTTTTTTTCTTATCCAAGAAAAGATAACTCAAATTTATCCTTTCCATAACCATATTACTTCTTCATAATCAAATATTACTTCTAATGACTTAGCTAAACTAGTTAGTTTCAAACTTCTGTAAATCAAGCATATCAACTTAAACAAGCATCTAACAGAAGATAAATAATTATTTTAGTGATTTAAATACATGGATTAAATCATTTGTTCAAGTAAAAAATCACAAATATTATAATGACACCATGAAAATGTAGTTGTGGCTTGCCTTAGTGCAGATGAGGTTCACACTCCTCCTGGTGATCCTCGAGACAAGCTTCACTTTCTGAAAACAATTATTAACACAAAAAGAAAACATCAAGAAACAGTCTAAAATTCACCAGAAAATCTAGACAGCAGAGAAAAGTCTCATTTTTGGTGGGTTGCTAGATCTTTTCATAAAGAACAAAATGCAAAAGAATCAATTCATTCGGGCTTATGGTTAAAAAGTTGTGGCTGTTTGAAGCTCTCTGGAATATTTTGAATTTGATTTAAATAAAAACAGAAATGGGGGGTGACGTCGAAGGCGTCAACCCGCGGGGCGCCTCCACTCATACCGCTTCGGGCTGGCCAGAGTGGCTGACTAGTGAGCCCCGCTCGTCAGGTGAGAGGGAGGGGGAGAGGGAAACAGAGCACGGCGGAGCTTCACCAGAGCTCACGCGAGCGAGGAGGGCGTCTTGGCCCGAGCTAAAGGGATGGATCAAAAGAGAAGACGAAAGCACACCTGCCCGTACCCGTAGATTAGCTAGGAGTGGTCGGACGGCATCAGAAAGGACCTCCCCAGCGGCGACAGAGAGCAGATGTCGCCGGAGTTGGGTATGAAGGCGACCAGAGGCGGCACCAGTGGCTCCAATCGGGCAGGACGGCACCACTGAAGCATGGCGGAGGCTCTGGAAGGGTGGCCCAGACCTGGAAGGGGCTGGAGCTGCGGAGACGACCCGAGGGGATCGCCGGCGAGCTCGAGCTCGGGGACGGCGGCCTGCCCGGCCGGGCTACGGCTTCCTACTAGGTTGTGGAGTGTGTGAGAGGAGTGGATGATGCTCGAGAAGGCTGGGGAGGGATGTATTTATAGCCGAGCGAGGTGAGGGGTACGGGCTCCGCCAGAGGATCGTGGCGAAGATTGGCAAGGCGCGGTAGGCGGAGAAGCGAGCACACGCTCAATAGCAGCTCGGGCGCGTCGCCGGGCGCGTCGGCTGCATGCCAGCACGCCTGGACGAATGGGGACACCGCGTGAACTATGACATCAGGTCGCGCTAAGCTTAAACTTCATGTCTGGCATGTAGTCCTTGGTGGTTTGAGTGGTTCCAACCCTTTGAGTTGAGCTCAAGCGCAGTAAGTTGGAGTTTCACTTCCTGGTAAGTTTCTGGACAGTAACTTTGAGAGCCATCGTGGTCAAAATACTAAGAGCTTGGGAGCTGAGCTTTGGAGGTTAGCAGTCACCTAGGAGGGTAGTGATGCACAAGAAAATTCAGCAGCAAAGGAGCAAGTAAAATGGTAGTTGCTGTAGAAACTACCATTTCTGTCCAGAACAAAAAATATTTTCTATAGAAAAAATATTCCAAAAAGTGATGCAATATTTTTACTCAGGAAGGTGCCCTAGGGTTCAAAGAATATTTGGGAATTTTCTCATATTTTTGTGGGCAAGAAAAACTGGGGTTGCTTTGGAACACAATGGGTTGGTTAGGGTTTTGGAGGGGAAAATGAATAATTTTCATTTAAGAAAAATATTCATAATATTATTTTGAGGTGGATCAGAGAAGAAGTGATGGCTAGAGAGAGAAATAAGTCACTTGGGTGAAAGTCAAAGTGGTACCCAAGTGCTTAAGTCCAACTGAAGTGATTCAAACTCCAAAATTCAAATCAAAACCCAACTAAAGTCAGACAAAGAAAAAGAAAGGCAAAAACCAGGCTGTCACAGCTTAGGAGCTATTGTGGCTCATCGCCTCCATCTTAATAAATCCCAGGGTAAGATACATGGTGGGATTTTTGCTACTCGTTTGGCGGCCCATTTCAATGTTGGGATACGCCCTCATGTTTACCCTCTGACTAAGGTTTACCTAGACCGGGTAGCCACGGAACACCATCACTTTCTTGCACATGATCTTCCTAACATCGCCATTCCTTACAACCTGGTCTACAGCGTTGAAACTTGTGATGTTATTCCATTGCCTGCTCCTGCTTTGTTTGATTCTGCGGCCAGGGGCGGATCCCGGATTATGCCTGCCGACATCATCGCCTACTGGAACGCTCACGCAGCTGCAGAGGCTGCGGAGAAGTCTCAGCAGTGGGATGAGTGGATGCCTGCTCCTCAAGATCCCTACTACCATCTAGGCTACTGATCGACTACCAAGTTAGGCCAAAAGCCTAAGCTTGGGGGAGTACGTGTTTCTCACCGACATTATACTCATGTTCATGCATATCATTTTATTTGTCGGTGTTCACACTTTTTCATTGTATCTCCATGTTTAGATTTATTTTCTAGCTTTCTTCTTGTGTGTTGAGAAACTTCAAAAAAACCAAAAAAAAATAGTTGTAGTAATTTACCTTCTATGCATGCTTAGTAGTAGAACTAAAAAGAAAATCCAAAAAGATTTCCTTGTTCTTCTTTTGCTTGTTGGGAGCTTTCCCGTGTAAATAGTTTTCTCGTTTTTGCTTTTCTCTTTTATTTGCCTGTTCAAGAAAACCAAAAACTCCAAAAATATTTCAGTGTGTTTCTCTGAACTTCTTTTCTTTTTATTCGAGTCTTACCAAGGAGAAGACCACGATGAAAATGTTGAGTGGCTCTCATATGAATGACTGTTGAACTAATAAGAGCACATTTTACCTTGTCTTCTCCTGTTGAATAAAATGTCTTGCAGATTCCAGCTTAGTCCATGGCACTCTTGCACTATTATTATTTTCATATCATTCGGTCGTGCAAGTGAAAGGCAATAATGGCGATATTCGATGAACTTGTCGTGGCAAAGAGAAACTGGTATGAACTCGACTTGTTCTGTTTGTGTAAATATGTTTAACCTAGTATCAATGATCCAGCCCATTATGATTAAACATGTTTGCAATGACAATTAGAGATTATAGTTTCTCATGCCATGCATAAGTAGCTGGGAGTGAATAATGATTTATCTTGGATATCAACATAGCGTTAAAATGATTGTGATGTAGTATGATGATATGGTATCCTCCTCTGAATGTTCGAGTGGCTTGACTTGGCACATGTTCATGCATGTAGTTGAATCAAAACCAACATAGCCTCTATGATATTTATGTTCATGGTGTTCATATCCTACTCATGCTAGTGTCCAATGTTACTTATGCATAATGCATGGTTTGTTGGGGAACGTAGTAATTTCAAAAAAATTCCTATGCACACGCAAGATCATGGTGATGCATAGCAACGAGAGGGGAGAGTGTCGTCCACGTACCCTCGTAGATCGTAAGGGAAGCGTTATGACAACGTGGTTGATGTAGTCGTACATCTTCACGATCGACCGATCCTAGTACTGAACGTACGGCACCTCTGCGATCAGCACACGTTCAGCTTGGTGACGTCCCACAAACTCACAATCCAGCAGAGTGTCGAGGGAGAGTTCCGTCAGCACGACGGCGTGATGATGGTGATGATGAAGTTACCGACGCAGGGCTTCGCCTAAGCACCGCTATGATATGACCAAGGTGGATTATGGTGGAGAGGGACACCGCACACGGCTAAGAGATCAATGATCAACTTGTGTGTCTATGGGGTTCCCCCCCCCCCTCCCTGTATATAAAGGAGTGGAGGGGGGAAGGAGGCCGGCCTCCTAGGCGCACCCCAAGGGGAGTCCTACTCCCACCGGGAGTAGGATTGCCCCCCTTCCCTATACTACTAGGGAAAACCCTAGTAGTAGCGCGGGTTTAATGCTCACTAGTAACGCGGGCTGCCGCACTACTAATAAGGTGCTACAGCTATTACTTAGCAAGAGCTGCATGCGACACGCGCCATCGCTAAGACACATAGCGGCAAAGACTTGTTCTCTCCCGCCTACCGCTAATCTAGCTAGTTACGGACATGTTTACTATCCATCGCTAGTAGTATTATTTTTTTCTAGTGTATTTATACGTTATACAAATTTTGGTACAATACCAATTATGAGGTTTATATCATTATGTCCATAACAGTGTGTCAATGAAGGTGGATTAGGTTCAAGTGGAGGCAATATGTGGTGCATGTCAAAGTATACTACTAATCCAAACTTGATCTAGTTTGGACTAGTAGTACTTTTGATGTGCACCACATGTTGCCTCCACTTGAATCTAATCTGCCAAAGACAAGCTATTTAATCATCATCATAGTCGCTACCACCAACAAGATTTATTTAATCACCATAGTCATAGTGTAGCACATCATCATCTTCAAACTCATTCTAGCTAGCTAATCACCACCAACACTAGATGCGGTAGCTATCTAATCACCACCAACACTAGCTAATAACAATCATCATAGTCATTACCACCAACACTAGCTATTTAATCATCATAGTCATAGTGTAGCACATCATCATCTTCAAACTCATTTCTAGCTAGCTAATCACTCCTGCTACTCTCTCTCAGGTAAAATAACATAAAACATGTGTAGCTCTCCTCCTTCATCAAGTTGGAGCATGCAGATGAACCTGTCTCCTAATCGTGGGTTGTGCTTCTGATTGTTGCCCCCTAGTACTTCTCTGCACTCCTCCATCACAAATTTGGTCCAGTCTTTCACTATTAAGCATCCCTCGCTATTAGAAATCCTAAATGCACTAAAGTGCATTGTAGGATATCTTGGTCGTAAGCTAACAATACTCATGGTACCTTTAGTCTCGACCCCATGAGGACAACATTCATCGGGAGTCCCTGTTGAAGAACATCGTATAGTAACATACTTAGCAATGAAGTTTAGCTTAAACAATAATGTAAGCAAAATATGCACTGAGGACAAATAGTAAATATCTTACCATCTTTCCTAAATAGATGTGACCGTAGTTCATTACGAACACTATTGGTTGCACGTTTTCAGTACTAACATTTCTAAGTGCAGGAAGAAAATTTGTCTTGACAGTATCAAGATCCTCAAGCCATGAAACATAATGACTTAGCTCCTCGCAGTTTAGTTCAGCCCCGGGACAGTAGTAGGTCCTGTCTACCAAGCGCTGGACGTGTTTGCTTGAACGGAAATAAGCTGACAATAGAAATTAGTTGTCAACTATTTTTTAATAAACAATATCAAAGACATAAATATGGTTGAGAAACTCACATAATAGTATAACTGGAGGCGTCTGCACATCGACCTAGATGTCGATATTACCTTCAATATCATCTTCCGGACGAATATCAAAGGTGATAACCATATCAGGCTCGAATGCATAAGTCTTGCATAGTGCTCGCCAAGTTTTGCATCCAAAATAGGTGTAGTCGTCTGTGTTGTATAATTTTGCATGGAAACTATAACCATGCTCGGTCTTCAAGTAAACTTTCTTTGCCAACAGGGGATACGCTAGTAGAATAGTAAAAAATTAAATTATAAGTTGAAGCAAATGAAGCAGATGTCATGCTTAATTACGAAAAAAGACTTGTCATTGTGACTTACTGTATCCACTTCGAAGTTCACGTCCAGCTTGATGTTGAAGCGCCTATCATCATCCAGAAGATTCCGTCAAGACAAAGTCAAGGCGCTTTTTGCAGTATTTGCAAATACCGAAATCCTTTTCGTTGTCAGACATTTCCTATGTTCATAGTTGAAACATTAATTGAAAACCGATCGAAAACAACTACCAGGATACTCAAAATATCTTATAGGACTCATATTGACATGAGCATTCAATAAGCAAAACCAAATCGTAAAATAAATAAGTATTCAAATTAGCATGCATTCAATAAGCAAAAGTAAATCATCTCATGCGTTCGTACATCGTCGAATATTATCACTAATACATCCCGAATAGTATCATACATATAACATCACTAATACAACTAAAACCCTAGCACACGACGGGTATCGGCGCGGGCGGTGGACACCCAAAGAGAAGGAACCATCACAGGATCATAGCTCCAGTGAGATCCCTGGAGAACCTTCCAGATATTGGACAACCTGTTCTCCAACGCAAACAAGTAGCGATGGACGTGCGCGTCCTCCTCACTGACACGGTGACGCACCACCTCCGAGGGGTCCTCGAGCCCCTGGACCGTCACTGGCCCACGCGACCGCCACCAAAGAAAGTTCGGGTCAACGGCAGGCTGGCTCCTCACCAACCTGCGCCCCCGGTAGGTAGCGCCTCCCGGTACCACCCCGGCGGAGCTCAGTCCCAGACATGGCCCATCTGGTGACGCAGGTGTCCTCCGCCGACTCGACGACGAGGATGCGGGATAGGCATCGTCGACGTCGATGCGGGAAAAACTGCTTTAACTAAAAAAATAACAACAAATGTGACATGTTCAACTAGTTCTATTAATTCAACTAGTTCTATTAATTCAACTAGTTCTTACGATTAAATCTAGTCAATTAATTCTATACCTAATAAAATGAATAATGACATAAAAAAGGCCTATGCTTTGCAGGAATGTTGACTCCTTCCCGGTGTGGCAAATCCCGGGCACTCGATATGTCCTATTTTGTAGCACAAGTCATGCCGACATTCACGAAAAACTTCGGCATGACTTTTACTAAAAAGTGGACAAATCGATAACCTGAAATTTGTCGGAACAGAAATGAATCAACATTCCGGCATAGGCCACTCGACTTCATTGCCTAGAAACAACAAAGCCACTTGGGCACAATCGAACCACTTCAATAATGGAATATGCAAATGAACATCAATGACATATATCATATAACAACAATCTTGTTTTTTTGTTTACATAGAAACAATTAGTTTAACCAAGTTTTTGAAAGAAAAACAATTCTGTTTGTTTTTTGAATGAAATTACTATTTAGGAATTTTCATAAAAATTTGCCCTAGCTAATTTCCTAAAAGAATTGTTAATCATTTTTCCTAAATGCTAAAAAATGCCTACTGCCCTAAACAAATCTAGGGTTCATACGAACACCTAGGGTTCATATGAACATCAACACAGCATCAACACATATATGAATTGCCCTAGCAGAGAGAGAGGAGGGTAGGGGAGAGGAGAGGCAGGGCCTTACGGTGACTGCGACGAGGGAGGGGCAGGCGTCGAGGATGTGGTCGGGGCTCTGCACGCGGGCGTGAGGGCGGCGGCCGATGTCGGGTCGGGGCAGCGTCGCGGTCGGGGGCGGCGTCAAGGTCGGGGTCGAGGGCGGCGTCGAGGGTGTGCGGCGGGCGGCGCGGCGGCGGCGGTGAGGTTGAGGGCGGCGACAGTGAGGTCGAGAGCGGCAGGGCGACGGCGGCGATGGAGCAGTTGGGGGAGAGGGGGAAGTGGAGGGGAAGGACTTAGCGAAATTTTGAGCCTGCGCGGCCGGGGGTTAAGTCAAACTAGCAGCAGCGAGCTTTTCCGAAACGCGCTATAGCTAAGTTAGCTATAGCGTGTCAAGTTTAAACGCCGCTACGCCTACTCCTTTCGCTTTTATAATATCGAGCGATTTGCCCTGAAAAAACGCTACTGCTAAGTCTAAGCATGTAAAAACTTCAAATATATACATTGGTCATCATTGATCTCTTTGTGTAGAATCTAAATAGTCAACATGAATCCTCACAGTACCTGTATAGGCACTGGTGAAGATTCATATTGCAGCCACAAATCCTACACATATAGTTCAATGAAGACCAAGTGCTCGAGCTAGTTTGAGAAGTAACATATTTAAGGTGGTAGACACCTTGTTCGCTTAGCAGTATGGGACTAAACTTAATTAGGTGCAATACTTAGCGATGGCGTGTTTTGAAGAAAAACGTTGTTACTAAGTACTTTAGCGATGGCGTCCTCGGAAGGGTGCTACTACTATATCTAGCCTGGGGGCAACGTCGTGGCAGTTATAGTAGTAGCGCTTGTTTCACCTAGACCGCTACTGCTACCGTGCTATTAGTAGCGCTGTTTTCTGAAGCTCGCTACTGCTAATTAGCAGTAGTGTCTGTTTTTAAACCGCGCTATTGTATAAGGTTTTCCCTAGTAGTGCTAGTTGGATTAGGAGAGAAGGAAGGGGGAGGAAGGAGGAAGGAAAGGGGGGCGGCCCCCCTCCGAATTCGGATTGGGCTTGGGGGGCGCCCCCTCATTTGCTCCTTTCCCCTCTCTCCCACTAAGGCCCAATAAGGCCCATATACCTCCCGGGGGGTTCCGGAAATCACCCGGTGCTCCGGTATACTCCCGATCTCATCCGGAACCATTCCAATGTCCAAATATAGTCGTCCAATATATCGATCTTTATGTCTCGACCATTTCAAGACTCCTCGTCATGTCTGTGATCCTATCCGGGACTCCGAACTACCTTCGGTACATCAAAACACATAAACTCATAATACCGATCGTCACCGAACGTTAAGCGTCATGGACCCTACGGGTTCGAGAACTATGTAGACATGACCGAGACATGTCTCCAGTCAATAACCAATAGCGGAACCTAGATTCTCATATTGGCTCCTACATATTCTACGAAGATCTTTATCGGTCAAACCGCATAACAACATACGTTGTTCCCTTTGTCATCGGTATGTTACTTGCCCAAGATTCGATCGTCGGTATCTCAATACCTAGTTTAATCTCGCATCGGCAAGTCTCTTTACTCGTTCCGTAATGCATCATCCCGCAACTAACACATTAGTCACATTGCTTGCAAGGCTTATAGTGATGTGCATTACCGAGAGGGCCTAGAGATACCTCTTCGACAATCGGAGTGACAAATCCTAATCTCGATCTATGCCAACTCAACAAGTACCATCGGAGACACCAGAGAGCACCTTTATAATCACCCGATTACGTTGCCAGGACGCTTTGGTAGCACACAAAGTGTTCCTCCGGTATTTGGGAGTTGCATAATCTCATAGTCATAGGAACATGTATAAGTCATGAAGAAAGCAATAGCAATATACTAAATGATCAAGTGCTAAGCTAACGGAATGGGTCAAGTCAATCACATCATTCTCTAATGATGTGATCCTGTTAATCAAATGACAACTCATGTCTATGTCTAGGAAACTTAACCATCTTTGATTCAATGAGCTAGGCAAGTAGAGGCATACTAGTGACACTCTGTTTGTCTATGTATTCACACATGTACTAAGTTTCCGGTTAATACAATTCTAGCATGAATAATAAACATTTATTATTGCCTCTAGGACATATTTCCTTCAGTCTCCCACTTGCACTAGAGTTAATAATCTATTTCACATCACCATGTGATTTAACACCAATAGTTCACATCACCATGTGATTAATATCCATAGTTCACATCGCCATGTGGCCAACACTCAAAGGATTTACTAGAGTCGGTAATCTAGTTCACATCGCCATGTGATTAACACCCAAAGAGTACTAAGGTGTGATCATGTTTTGCTTGTGAGAGATGTTTAGTCAACGGGTCTGCCAAACTCAGATCCGTATGTATTTTGCAAATTTCTATGTCTACAAAGCACTGCCCGGAGCTACTTTAGCTAATTGCTCCCACTTTCAATATGTATCCAGATTGAGACTTAGAATCATCTGGATCAGTGTCAAAACTTGCATCGACGTAACCCTTTACGACAAACCTTTTGTCACATCCATAATCGAGAAACATATCCTTATTCCACTAAGGATAATTTTGACCCCTGTTCAGTGATCTACTCCTAGATCAGAATTGTACACAGCATGGCATACTTTATAGAACCTATGACTGAGGCATAGGAAATGACTTTTCATTCTCTTTCTATTTTCTGCCGTGGTCGGGTTTTAAGTCTTTACTCAATTTCACACCTTGCAACACATGCAAGAACTCCTTATTTGACTGTTCCATTTTGAACTACTTCAAAATCTTGTCAAGGTATGTACTCATTGAAAAAACTTATCAAGCGTCTTGATCTATCTCTAGAGATCTTGATGCTCAATATGTAAGCAGCTTCACCGAGGTCTTTAAAAAACTCCTTTCAAACACTCATTTTATGCTTTCCAGAAAATTCTACATCATTTCCGATCAACAATATGTCACTCACATATACTTATCAGAAAGGTTGTAGTGCTCCCACTCACTTTCTTGAATACAGGCTTCACCGCAAGTCTGTATATATGCTTTGATCAACTCATCAAAGCGTATATTCTAACTCCGAGATGCTTGCACCAGTCCATAGATGGATCGCTGGAGCTTGCACACTTTGTTAGCACCTTTAGGATTGACAAAACCTTCTTGTTTTATCATATACAACTCTTCTCTAAGAAATCCATTAAGGAATGCAGTTTTGACATCCATTTGCCAAATTTCATCAAATGTGGCAATTGCTAACATGATTCGGACAGACTTAAGCATCGCTACGAGTGAGAAAATCTCATCGTACTCAACACCTTGAACTTGTCGAAAACCTTTTTGTGACAATTCGAGCTTTGTAGATAGTAACACTGCTATCAGCGTCCGTCTCCCTCTTGAATATCCATTTATTCTCAATGGCTTGCCGATCATCAGGCAAGTCAACCAAAGTCCATACTTTGTTCTCATACATGGATCCCATCTCAGATTTCATGGCCTTAAACCATTTTGCGGAATATGGGCTCAGCATCGCTCCCTCATAGTTCATAGGTTCGTCATGGTCAAGTAACATGACCTCCAGAACAGGATTACCGTACCACTCTGGTGCGGACCGTACTCTGGTTGACCTACGAGGTTCGGTAGTAACTTGATCTGAAGTTTCATGATCATCATCATTAATCTTCCTCACTAATTGGTGTAGGCATCACTGGAACTGATTTCTGTGAGGAACTATTTTCCAATTCGGGAGAAGGTACAATTACCTCATCAAGTTCTACTTTCCTCCCACTCACTTCTTTCGAGAGAAACTCCTTCTCTAGAAAGGATCCACTTTTAGCAACAAAGATCTTGCCTTCGGATCTGTGATAGAAGGTGTACCTAATAGTTTCTTTTTGGGTATCCTATGAAGATTTACTTCTCCGATTTGGGTTCGAGCTTATCATGTTGAAACTTTTCCACATAAGCATCGCAGTCCCAAACTTTAAGAAATGATAGCTTAGGTTTCTCACCAAACCACAGTTCATACGGTGTTATCTCCATGGATTTAGATGGTGCCCTATTTAACATGAATGTATTGTCTCTAATGCATAACCCCAAAACGATAGTGGTAGATCAATAAGAGACATCATAGATCGCACCATATCTAATAAAGTATGGTTACGACGTTCGGACACACCATTACACTGTGGTGTTCCAGGTGGCGTGAGTAGTGAAACTATTTCACATTGTTTTAGCTGAAGGCCAAACTCGTAACTCAAATATTTTACCTCTGCGATCATATCACAGAAACTTTTATTTTCTTTCCACTTCACTCTGAAATTCTTTGAACTTTTCAAATGTTTCAGACTTGTGTTTCATTAAGTAGATATACCCATATCTTCTCAAATCATCTATGAAGGTCAGAAAATAATGATACTTGCCGCAAGCCTTAACACTCATTGGATTGCATACATCAGTATGTATTATTTCCAATAAGTTAGTAGATTGCTCCATTGTTCCGAAGACTGATGTTCTAGTCATCTTGCCCATGAGGCATGGTTCGCAAGCATCAAAATGATTCATTAATCAAGCGATTCCAAAAATCCATCAGCATGGAGTTTCTTCATGCGCTTTACACCAATATGACCTAAACAGCAGTGCCACAAATATGTTGCACTATCATTATTAACTTTGCATCTTTTGGCATCAATATTATGAATATGTGTATCACACGATCGAGATTCAATAAACCATTCACATTGGGTGTATGACCATAGAAGGTTTTATTCAAATAAATAGAACAACAATTATTCTCTGACTTAAATGAATAACTGTATTTGCAATAAACATGATCTAATCATATTCATGCTCAACGCAAGCACCAAATAACATTAATTTAGGTTCAACACTAATCCCAAAGATAGAGGGAGTGTGCGATGGTGATCATATCAATCTTGGAAACACTTCCAACACACATCGTCACCTTGCCCTTAACAAGTCTCTATTATTCTGCAACTCCTGTTTCAAGTTACTAATCATAGGAACTGAATCGGTATCAAACATCAAGGGGTTGCTTATGAGCACTAGTAAAGTACACATCAATAATCTGTATATCAAATATACCTTTGTTCACTTTGCCATCCTTCTTATCAACCAAATACTTGGGGCAGTTCTGCTTCCAGTGACCAGTCCCTTTGCAGTAGGAGCACTCAGTTTCAGGCTTAGGTCCAGACTTGGGCTTTTTCACTTGAGCAGCAACTTGCTTGCCGTTCTTCTTGAAGTTCCCCTTCTTACCTTTGCCCATTTACTTGAAACTAGTGGTCTTGTTAACCATCAACACTTGATGCTCTTTCTTGATTTCTACCTTCATCAATTTCAGCATGGCGAAGAGCTCGGGAATTACTTTTGTCATCCCTTGCATATTATAGTTCATCACAAATTTCTAGTAACTTGGAGATAGTGACTAGAGAACTTTGTCAATTACTATCTTATCTGGAAGATTAACTCCCACTTGATTCAAGAAATTGTAGTACCCAGACAATCTGAGCACATGCTCACTAGTTGAGCTATTCTCCTCCATCTTGTAGGCAAAGTACTGTTAGAGGTCTTATACTTCTCGACACGGGCATGAGTCTGAAATACTAATTTCAACTCTTGGAACATCTTATATGGTCTGTGGCGTTCAAAACATTTTTGAAGTCCCGGTTCTAAGCCGTAAAGCATGGTGCACTAAACTATCAAGTAGTCATCATACCGAGCTTTTGTCAAAACGATCATAACATCTGCATCTTCTCTTGCAATAGGTCTATCACCTAGCGGTGCATCAAGGACATAATTCTTCTGTGCAGCAATGAGGAAAATCCTCAGATCACGGACCAAGTCCACATCATTGCTACTATCATCTTTCAACTTATATTTCTCTAGGAACATATAAAAAAACGAGGAGCTACATCGCGATCTATTGATCTAAAACATAGATATGCTAATACTACCAGGACTAAGTTCATGATAAACTAAAGTTCAATTAATCATATTACTTAAGAACTCCCACTTAGATAGACATCCCTATAATCATCTAAGTGATCATGTGATCCATATCAACTAAACCATGTCCGATCATCACATGAGATGGAGTAGTTTTCAATGGTGAACATCACTATGTTGATCATATCTACTATATGATTCATGCTCAGCCTTTCGGTCTCAGTGTTCTGAGGCCATATCTGCATATGCTAGGCTCCTCAAGTTTAATCCGAGTATTCTGCGTGTGCAAAACTGGCTTGCACCCGTTGTATGTGAATGTAGAGCTTATCACACCCGATCATCATGTGGTGTCTCAGCACGACGAACTTTTGCAACGGTGCATACTCAGGGAGAACACTTATACCTTGAAATTTAGTGAGCGGTCATCTTATAGTGCTACCGTCGATCTAAGCAAATAAGATGCATAAAAGATAAACATCACATGCAATCAATATAAGTGATATGATATGGCCATCATCATCTTGTGCCTTTGATCTCCATCTCCAAAGCACCGTCATGATCACCATCGTCACCGGCGCGACACCTTGATCTCCATCGTAGCATTGTTGCCGTCTCGCCAACTATTGCTTCTACGACTATCGCTACCGCTTAGTGATAAAATAAATCAATTACATGGCGATTGCATTTCATACAATAAAGCGACAACCATATGGCTCCTGCCCAGTTGCCGATAACTTCATTACAAAACATGATCATCTCATACAATAAAATTTAGCATCATGTCTTGACCATATCACATCACAGCATGCCCTGCAAAAACAAGTTAGACGTCCTCTACTTTGTTGTTGCAAGTTTTATGTGGCTGCTACGGGCTGAGCAAGAACCGTTCTTACCTACGCATCAAAACCACAATGATATTTCGTCAAGTATGTGATGTTTTAACCTTCACAAGGACGGGCGTATACACTCGATTCAACTAAAGTTGGAGAAACCGACACTGCCAGCCAATTGTGCGAAGCACGTCGGTAGAACCAGTCTCGCGTAAGCGTACGTGTAATGTCGGTCCAGGCTGCTTCATCCAACAATACCGCTGAATCAAAGTATGACATGCTGGTAAGTAGTATGACTAGTGTTGCCCACAACTCACTTGTGTTCTACTCGTGCATATAACATCTACGCATAAACCTGGCTCGGATGCCACTGTTGGGGAACATAGTAATTTCAAAAAAAATCCTACGTACACGCAAGATCATGGTGATTCATAGCAACGAGAGGGGAGAGTGTCGTCCACGTACCCTCGTAGACCGTAAGCGGAAGCGTTATGACAACGCGGTTGATGTAGTTGTACGACTTCACGATCGACCGATCCTAGTACCGAACGTACGGCACCTCCACGATCAGCACACGTTCAGCTCGGTGACGTCCCACGAACTCACGATCCAGCAGAGTGTCGAGGGAGAGTTCCGTCAGCACGACGGCGTGATGATGGTGATGATGAAGTTACCAACGCAGGGCTTCGCCTAAGCACCGCTATGATATGACCGAGGTGGATTATGGTGGAGGGGGCACCGCACACGGCTAAGAGAACAATGATCAATTTGTGTGTCTATGGGGTGCCCCCCTCCCCGTATATGAAGGAGTGGAGGAGGGGGAGGAGGCCGGCCTCCTAGGCGCGCCCCAAGGGGAGTCCTACTCCCACTGGGAGTAGGATTCCCCCCTCCCCTTCCCTAGTTGGATTAGGAGAGAAGGAAGGGGGAGGAAGGAGGAAGGAAAGGGGGGGTCGGCCCCCCTCCCAATTCGGACTGGGCTTGGGGGGCGCCCCTCCTTTGCTCCTTTCCCCTCTCTCGCACTAAGGCCCAATAAGGCACGTGTACCTCCCGGGGGGTTCCGGTAACCTCCCGGTGCTCCTGTATACTCCCGATCTCATCCGGAACCATTCCGATGTCCAAATATAGTCGTCCAATATATCGATCTTTATGTCTCGACCATTTCGAGACTCCTCGTCATGTCCGTGATCATATCCGGGACTCCGAACACTACAACAAAAACATCATGTATGGTCGGTTTTTCTGAGTCGCTTTTTTATTCGTCTCTACGCTCATGAACACTGACGACCTAAAGACGCTTCTTAAGACGTTTACAAAGCACCACAACTTGTTGATTGTAATTAGGCTAAAAAATTAAGTACTTAGTTTTAAGTAACTTATGAGGCGATTTGTGAGACGCTTTATGTGCGTCTCTGCTCTTCGAGACGATTTGTGAAACGTCTTAATGTGCGACTCTGTTCTTATCATAGATTTAAGAAATTTTGAATAATCATTTTTTCAACCCAGATATCTATGAAAATTAGCTGTACTAAACTTTGGATAATACAACTTTGTTATTTGATTGCGACTTTAAACATCTCCTCTGTAATGTTCTTCTATGTCCCTGCAAAAAAAAGTTGTTCGTCTATGTATATTGAAGTATTGTACGTACGATAAAAGCACATTTGATTTTCATACGAAGCCATCCCAATCATCCAGTGATTGAATGGACGGCTGCTATGTCAGGTCGTACACAATTCGTAAAAAAAATTTGAGCATCAGTAGACACAAGCGCTCATATACACGCGCATACACTCACCCCTATGAACGCACACATGCATACCCTACCCCTATGAGCACCTCCGAGAGACTGAGCCGGCATATCATCTTGAGATTTACGAAGTCACCGTAGGCGCCTCGTCGTCGACGGGAACGTCTCCTCCCACTGAAAGCACATCGCCGAAAATCCTGAAATAAATCCAGGAATAATGCGAGCACCAGGATTTGAACCCTAGTGGGTTGGGGATACCACTGTCCACCTAACCAACTCAACCACAGGTTAATTCGCTACACAATTCGTAAAAGAACAGTCGTAGATATAGCAGGGCTGATGTATATTATACTATTTTTTTAGTAGGAATGTTATTATACTACCTCTGTGTTACGCAACTCCCTAAACTACCTCTGTGATACGCAACTCCCTCAAATTATAAAAGAAATCAGCAGCTAAGCGCCACGCCGGCCCGCAGATCGGCACCAGCAGTCGATCTCCTGCCGTTGTTTGGCCCAACCATAGCCTCCGCTGCCGCTCGCCTCTCTCCCATACATCACACACCGTCAAGGCCCCAGCCCGATCCGACGCCGCAAGAACTTGCCCCAGCCCGAACTCCGCCGCCTGACTCCGACCCCACTGCCCTCCGCCATAGCTCCACCGCCGACGCCGCGGTATCCTCCCTACAACAAGAAGCTCCTCCGCCACCGACGCCGGTCTGCCCAGTGCCAAGCTCCCGGTCCCTCGACGCCCGGTTGCAGCCCGACACCGCTCGCCCGACGCCAGTTCCGCCACCCAGAATACTCTACCGGACGACTCCTCTCTTGCTTTGCTGCCGACCATGGCAACGACCTCGCTGACACACCTCTGATGCTAGCAGCTTGTCCGCAGGTTGTTCTTCTCGTTTTTTTATCTCCATATCATGTCAAATATAGCTCAAATTGCGATATGTCACCTCTGTTTTCCCTTTCTATCTTTGCAATGATGCACTGTATTGTTGAAATTAGACAATTGTTGATAAAAATCTGTGAATTCTTTTTGGTGATTGGATAAGAATTGTTGTTAAAACAGTGGGGACTGTTGATTGGATGGCAATTGTTGATGACATGCTATTTTTGAAGTTGATCTGGTTAGGGGAGCTGCATTTGTCATGCCACACAAGAGTACTTTTCTTGTTTTAGCAAGAGAGACCTTTGGATATTACTTATATTTTTAGTGACTGGTTATACCAGCTAGCCTTCTATCTGAAGGTTCTATTCTTTGAAGGATATATTGTTGAAGAATGCTTGACCTTTTGTTCAAGATTTCTATAAGGACCACACGTTTCAGAAGAACATCTAGGAACCCTGATCCTTCAGCTAATACAAAGGGCATGTACATGTTTGATAGTGTTGGTGAGCCAATTGGAAAGGTTGTCACTGTCGGCCAGTTGGACGATCAGCTTCTAGTTCAAGCACATCGATATGTCTTGTGACACACTGATGAGCTTGATGATCTCCGTAGGTGTGCTTCAGTGCTATCTTCTATTTCTTTTGTTTTTCACAAGTTGGAAAAAATCATGATGTTATTAGTAGACACTTTGCTGACTGGTTGGAACAAAAGGTATAATTCACCTTTTGCATGTTCCTTCACTTTAGTTCCATATGAACTCAATGTAACCACTCTTACATACATGTTATACTAGATGATGGACCGGATATCACAGAAAAGATAAGAGCATTAGCCGCAAAACTAAGCAAATGTGGGGTGCGCTACAATGGCTATATAATTAATGGTTTCAGGTTTCATACTATTAGCCGCGATATAGGACGTGTGACATAAAATAGTGGTGTCGTGTACCTTGCTGAAAATGGTGTGTCCTATTATGGCCGGTTATCGACATCTTTGAATTGTCATCTGAGAGATTACAAGGTGTTGTTCTTCAAAAGTGATTGGTATGATGTTCATCACAAAGCTGGTATTGTAAGAGATGAGTTTGGATTCACTCATGTGAACTTCTCCCTAAAAAATACATATAGGGGACAAGTTAGAGGATGATCCTTTTGTATTTTCTTCCCAAGTGGACCGTGTCTTTTATATCCAACATCCGAGAAGTGAGAATTGGAATACCATGGTGAAATTCAAACCTCGTTATATTTTTGACATGGGTGGAGAACCATCTTCAGATGAAACAGACTAATCTTTGTGCTTTCAAATTTTGTTATCGGCAGATAAGATATAGGTTGAGCACTTGTCATCCATGCTCCTAGGTAGAGTTACTCCAACATAATTATTGCAGCTGGGTGGATCTTCTTCAGAATGTATTGATCCCTGTGTTACTTTGTAATGAACGAGCCTATGGTCTTTTTTAATGTGTATGTTCCCTTTTGTTTCCTTTTCTCCTTTCCCCTCTCTCCCACTAAGGCCCAATAAGGCCCATATACCTCCCTGGGGTTTCCGGTAACCTCCCGGTGCTCCTGTATACTCCCGATCTCATCCGGAACCATTCCGATGTCCAAATATAGTCGTCCAATATATCGATCTTTATGTCTCGACCATTTCAAGACTCCTCGTCATGTCTGTGATCCTATCCGGGACTCCGAACTACCTTCGGTTCATCAAAACACATAAACTCATAATACCGATGGTCATCGAACGTTAAGCGTGCGGACCCTACGGGTTCGAGAACTATGTAGACATGACCGAGACATGTCTCCGGTCAATAACCGATACCGGAACCTGGATGCTCATATTGGCTCCTACATATTCTACGAAGATCTTTATCGGTCAAGCCGCATAATAACATACGTTGTTCCCTTTGTCATCGGTATGTTACTTCCCCGAGATTCGATCGTCGGTATCTCAATACCTAGTTAAATCTCGTTACCAGCAAGTCTCTTTACTCGTTCCGTAATGCATCATCCCGCAACTAACACATTAGCCACATTGCTTGCAAGTCTTATAGTGATGTGCATTACCAAGAGGGCCCAGAGATACCTCTCCGACAATTGGAGTGTGTCGGTGTACAAAAGGAGGGGCGCACTTTTGTACCCCTTTACCTGTACACAGGCAGTCGGAGCGCGCCCGCGGTCACACCAAGCATAGCAGAGGAGGTAAGCCAAGGTAAGACCGAAGCCCAAGACGAACAGAGCAACGCCAAGGCCAAGACCACAAAGAGCAGAGGGACGAAGCAGGATCCCCGGCAAGACCCTTGTCGAGAAACCTCAAAGAGCCCGACAAGACCCTTGCCGGGCAGCTCGCTCTGCACTGCAGAGCGAAGCCACCCTTGAGCCCACGGTCCCCAACGCCATCATCCATGTGGGGCCGAGGCTCGGAAGGCACCCTGTGGTGGCATGCAGATCTTTGTGAAGACATATTCAAGATCAGATGAGGATCAGAAGACGATGATCCTCGGAAAGATCCTTGCCAAGGAAGGCCACCAGACCCCCGGCAAGGCTCTTGCCGGGGACGACAGCGCGCCACGGCAAGACCCTTGTCGGGCCACATGGCAAGACCCTTGCCGGGCCACCTGGCAAGGCCCTCACCAAGGACGCCAGCAGGGCCACCGCCAGGTCCAGTACAACCAAGCTTCCACCGCTGCTCGCGGCAAATGCCCAGCCCAACCAGCTGGGCGGGCACCTGCATGGCAACATGCAGCTCCCAGGACCAACTCGTCAAGCGCCTACGTGGCGACATGCAGATCTTCGTGAAGGCTCCACTATCGGTGTCAAAACCGGCGGATCTCGGGTTGGGCGTCCCGATCTGTGCGTCTTAGGCTGATGGTAACAGGAAGTAGGGGACACAATGTTTACCCAGGTTTGGGCCCTCTCGATGGAGGTAAAACCCTACTTCCTGCTTGATTAATATTGAAGATATGGGTAGTACAAGAGTAGATCTACCACGAGATCGTAGAGGCTAAACCCTAGAAGCTAGCCTATGATGGTATGATTGTAATTGTGATCGGCCTTCTAAGGGCCAACCTCTCCGGTTTATATAGACACCGGAGAGGGCTAGGGTTTACACGGAGTCAGTTACAAGGAAGGAAATATAATATCTGGATCGCCAAGCTTGCCTTCCACGCCAAGGAGAATTCCATCCGGACACGGGACGAAGTCTTGAGTCTTGTATCTTCACGCTTCAATAGTCTGGACGATGTATATAGTCCGGCTGTCCGGATACCCCCTAATCCAGGACTCCCTCAATAGCCCCTGAACCAGGCTTCAATGACGATGAGTCCGGCGCACAGTCTTGTCTTCGGCATTGCAGGGCGGGTTCCATCTCCGAATACTCCAAAGTACCTATTATGATGAATAGTGTCCGGAACTCCATCAATGTTGTACTCTTTGGCTTCAGTGCTTCAATAATGACTGAGGGAGTCCTGGATTAGGGGGTGTCCGGATAGCCGAACTATCACCGTTGGCCAGACTCCTGGACTATGAAGATACAAGATTGAAGACTTCGTCCCGTGTCCGGATGGGACTTTCCTTGGCGTGGAAGGCACGCTTGGAGATACGGATATGTAGATCTCCTACCATTGTAACCGACTCAGTGTAACCCTAACCCTATTCGATGTCTATATAAACCGAAGGGTTTTAGTCCGAGGACGAAGAACAATCATACCATAGGCTAGCTTCTAGGGTTTAGCCTCCTTGATCTCGTGGTAGATCTACTCTTGTACTACCCATATCATCAATATTAATCAAGCAGAGTAGGGTATTACCTCCATCGAGAGGGCCCAACCTGGGTAAAAACATCATGTCCCTTGTCTCCTGTTACCATCCGCCTAGACGCACAGTTGGGACCCCTACCCGAGATCCGCTGGTTTTGACACCGACATTGGTGCTTTCATTGAGAGTTCCTTCCGTGTCGCCGCCAGAAGGATGCCTCATCCCGCCTTTAAAGACGATACTATCGCCAAAGGAGCCTTGGCCACTAGTCGACTCTTGACTAGGTGGTTTTCTTATGACCGCCGGTTGATTATCGCTACCGACGATGACTTCTCGAGTCATCGAAACCAATCTTCACGTTAACTCCGGGAACTTGCCGAGCAGTTAGATCCGATCGAGCTCTCCTCCGTAAACGAGCTCTTGGATCGCATCGCCGCCACAGGAGTCGCCATGCATCACGACCAGATCGGGCCTAAAACCGATCCGAGAGAGATCAACTCTCCTGTGCTACCCATCATGTTGCTGTGATAGAGGAGCACACGGCGACTCTTCTTCTATCTTAAGGACTAGCTACGTCCGATTCCCGATCCCTCCATGCGGATTCCCGCAGAGGGACGGATGTCGATCAAGCCACGAACTTAAAGTCGCGGCGGGTTGGATTCATTGGATAGCATTCAAAAATCCAAACTTCCAAGTTCAGAAACTTCTCGGCCCCTGAGTCTTAGATTGGACAGGGTTCCGGATCTAGTTCCACCCGCCCACCCAAACATTAGCGATCTATCCCGAATTCGGCAAGAGCCCGCTGAAACAGTACATCATTACTGGGCCAGATTCCTCCTGGTTATGGAAAGGATAAAGGACTGCCGAGAGAAGGACGCAATCTCATTTTTCTGCAATAATTGCATGGACATGGGAATCCTAAACGCCATAAGTCGTCACGAAATTACATGCTTTGCTGACTTGGCAACCATAGTACAAAAGTACTGTGCGATGGAGAGTGCTTGGAAAACCGAAAGTAAATTTTGGGATAATCCGGCCCCGAATACAGCCCTAGTCCGGAATAAAAGGGTGCATCATCACCAAGCACCGGTTAAACATCAAAAACAAAACCCCTAAAGGGCACGGAACCGCATCGGAGGGTTGGCTAAACGGACCATGCAAAATTCATAGCACAGAGGGCGCCACTCCAACTCATAGCCTTCGAGCATGTTAGATACTACGGCAGGTGGCCAAAAGTGGCGAAGAGCTTCTAGCCTCAGAATCCAAGCCCAGCAACACCAGTACGGTATTAACAGTCTTCGAGACTTTCGCATCAAATAACATGCGGAAACGAACACTCCGCAACCTTGCCGAAGTCTACCAAGCAGCAACAGCATTCATCACTCCATACGGCCCATTCTGCTTCAACACAATGCCCTTCGGGCTCAAAAACGCCGGCGCAACATATCAGCGCATGATTCGTATACATGTCCGCAAACCAGATCGGCAAAACAGTGGAAGCATATGTAGATGACGTGGTCGTCAAATCCAAGCATGTCGAAACTCTAGTAGACGACTTGAGGCTCACATTCGACAATCTCCGAAAATATGACATTAAGCTCAATCCGGAAAAATGCGTCTTCGGCGTTCCAGCCGGAAAGCTTCTGGGCTTCATTGTGTCCGGTAGAGGAATTGAAGCAAACCCAGCCAAGATCCGAGCTCTGTCACAATTGGATATTCCAAAAGACCTCAAACAAATACAAAATTGATTGGATGCGTGGCGGCTCTAAGCCGCTTTATTTCCGCTTGGGAGAAAAGGCGTTACCCTTTACCGCCTCCTCGGCGCACCGAACACTTCGAGTGGGCCGGATGCCGCCAGCCGGACTCGAAGAAATAAAAGCCATATTGGCAACAAATCCGGTCCTGGCAGCATAGCGTGGGCGAACCAATGCTATTATATATCGCCGCAACACATCAAGTTGTCAGCGGTGCTCGTCGTCGAACGAGAACGGACGGACACCGGTTCCCTCTTCAAAACCGGTTTACTATGTGTCCACCGTCCTAACTCCATGCAAGTCCCGGTACCCACATTATCAAAAGATAGCATACGCGGTGTTCATGGCACCCCGGAAGCTGCGACACTACTTTCAAGAGTGTTCGATAACGGTAGCCTCCGAGGTACCTCTTAACGACATTATAAACAACCGCGACGCGACGGGCCGGATTGTTAAATGGGCCATAGAGCTCCTTCCATTCGACATAACCTATAAGCCACGACGAGCTATTAAGTCGCAGGTTTTGGCCGACTTCGTGGCGAATGGACCGCCGAACTCCCTAAAGAGTACGGCGCATACTCCAATTGGATCATGCACTTTGACGGCTCCAAAATGTTGGCGGCTGGGGCTGGCGTCGTCCGACGTCCCCAACCGGGGACACGATCGATACATCCTTAGATAATGTATACAGACTCCAACAACGTGGCGAACACGAGGCCCTTCGCACAGCCTCCGGATGGCGGTCTCCATGGGCATTAAACGCCTAGAGGTGCGCGATTCGAACCTCGCGATATCTCAAATAAACGGAGACTTTGATGCCAAAGATCCGAAAATGGCAGTGTACCGCAATGCGGTCCTAAAAATGTCAGCACGGTTTGAAGGGCTCGAATTTCATCATATAGCCCGGGATAACAACCAGGCGGACATATTGGCACGCATCGGCGCAAAATGCGATGCCGTCCCGCCCAACATCTTCCTGGAACGGCTGTTCAAGCCATCCGTACTATGGGAAGGGGAGTCCGGAAATAACAATCTGGACCCAACCGCACTGCCTGACACCAAACACTCTAACACAATCGGAGGCTCGCCACCGAGATAACACCCTCCGCCCACGAAATAATGGTGGTTATCGCCCCGTGGACGGAGCCATTCCTAGCCTACCTAACTAGGCAGGAACTCCCCGAAGACCAAAATGAGGCTCTCTGCATAGTACGGCAATCCAAAGCCTATAAAGTCCATGAGGGAGAGCTTTATAAGAAAAGCACAACAGGAGTCCTTCAAAGGTGTATCTCCGAAGAGGAAGGGCGAAACCTCCTAGCTGAAATTCATGCCGGACTGGGTGGGCACCACGCCGCAGCCCGGGCCCTTGTAGGCAAGGCCTTCCGTACAGGATTTTATTGGCCGACGGCCTGGGCAGATGCGCATGATTTAGTCCAACGATGCGTTGGTTGCCAGCTTTTTGCTAACCAAAGCCACATGCCACCCACCGCCCTGAAAACTATACCCATCACCTGGCCGTCATGGTCCGGGGCTTGACATGGTTGGACCCCTTAAGGGAGGAACCCACAAGCAAAAATACCTATTGGTCATGGTGGATAAATTCACCAAATGGATAGAGGCCAAGCCTGTTAAAACGAACGAATCCGGGCTGGTGATAGACTCATATCAGGGGTAGTGCACCGTTACGGCGTCCCCCACAGTATCGTCACTGATAACGGCACTAACTTCACGGCCGATGAGGTCAAATTATGGTGCAAAAACATGGGCATCAAGCTCGATTACGCCTCAGTCTATCACCCTCAAACCAACGGTCAAGTCGAGCGAGCAAACGATCTAATCATGAGCGGCATTAAACCCGGACTAGTGCGGTCCCTCAAGGAATCTAACACGCCTTTGGGTTGAGGAGCTCGACTCCTTACTACGGGGCTGCGGACCACGCCGAATCAGACTACCGGATTCACACCATTTTTTATGGTGTACGGCGCAGAGGCAGTCTTGCCCTGCGACATAATGCATGACTCACCTCGCGTGCGCATGTATGAAGAAAGAGAAGCCGAGCTTGATCGGCAGGACAATTTGGACGCATTAGAAGAGGAGCGCGACGTGGCAAAAGCTCGTTCCGCATTTTATCAACAGCAGGCTCGAAGATATCAAAGCAGGGAAGTACGGGCCAAAGCTTACAACGTTGGCGAACTAGTTCTACGCCTGCCGGACAAGAAAAAGGACAAACTCAAGCCCAAATGGGAAGGTCCCTTCATCATCGACCAGGTCCTGACCGGCGGAGCATACCGTATGCGAAATGCGTCGGATAACCGACTCGAGCCGAACCCATGGAATGCAGCCCGTCTACGAAGATTCTATGCCTAAGCGCCGAACTCCGAGTTCGTCTCCTTCCTCCGTCCACATTTTCTATCTTTGTTGTCTTTTATTTCTCTCCTTCCTCCTCCTTATTATTGAAGCCTTTAGAGGCTCGTTTGCGCTTTGTTCGCACATACTTGACGCGCTTTCCGCGCTCATTATACTGGGGCTTCGTTAACAGAAGCTTATTTATACGGGCTCTATGCCCAACACATGTGTCAAACTTCCGCATGTACCTTTTACTCACCATTATATGCATCGATATGACTTACGTTTTGGCCAAGCTGGGTTGCCTGGCTCCTGTGCTTACCCCTACGTTCCCAATTGTTCGTCTAGGTGGTAAAGGGAGCACCTCTGCGATTATTCTGCTGGGTCACCGGATGTGTACCTCGACCGGGTGAAGCCGAAAGCTAGCGTTCTTAAGGGAATATTCGGTCGGTGAACTGGAAGATGATTTTTAATTATTTATCCATCTGCCCCAGATGATTTTCTGCTTTCTTAGCAGTTTGGACAAGAACTTTAAGGCATGCCCCCCAGGGAAAGGAACCCTTAATGGAACTATTCTCCCTGGAAGATGTTTCTTACTACCCATGTAATATAACATAACTAGTTGGGCACTTGTCTGATACAGCAATAATGACCCCTACGCCTTATCTCCATGCATGCCCCGGTTCTTACATAACTGTGAGGGTATTCGGACACACTCCGGACTATTGGGTCCCGAGGTCGAAGCGAAAATGTCCGCTATGACAAACGTTCTACAATCCGGCTAGAAGACATTTTTCATGTCATATTCAATTACATAGTCAACTCGACTAATTGTATTCCTCCTCAATGCCATCTAATAGGCTATCTAATTTACAATCTTCTTTGGGAATACTTGGCGGCCAATTCTACTTGGCCGTACACTGCTTTCTGAGGATCTCCTTCCCATCAGGCCCCACAGGTCCGACCTCGGCCATGTGGTTTGGGTCGACAACCGTGTACCGCGTCTTTACCATGGCCCAGCCTCCACGGTGCCTTGACAATGAGCCGATATCTTCCATAGTCGGAAGCGCCGCCATGCTCCTTGAAGCCGCTCTGCCAGCTCCCCAATGCCTTGAGGCAGGGAGATAGATGGCCACAAGGCACTGGCGGCGCCTTTCATCACTGCCGAACTCATTCCTGCAGGTGACGTGATTCGGGAAGAAGATCACCCGAAGAACTGGGCATATCCTCCTCAGGACGACCTGTGAGCAAACCTACATACATGTTTATGTTAGTCGCCTTCCTCGCCGAACTCTTTTAAAGTTCGTTTAAGCACTTACTGAAAATGCCGTGACGAAGCCGTCGATTCTCCTTCTGAGTCAGACAACTGGGCACGAACATCCTTTAGTTCCTCACCCAGTTGGGTGTTGGCATCTTGGAGGTTATTTTTCTCCTGCCGCACCCTCGTAAGCACGCTCTCGCCGGCCTTCAACCGACGCAAGAGCTGCTGCTTGTCCGGATCTAGTCCGGCGCCATCTGCAATATTATTGTCAGATTTACACACACTCCGCACTTCATAAACTATTTATCTTTTGAGGCATATATTACGGAGGGGGTCTGTGGCTCCCCACCTATGGCAGCTAGTCTTGACCTCAAGTTGGGCCTTGCATTCTTGAGCTCTGGGACAGTCGGGTATTCTTTTTGTAAGATCCTGCATAACAAATGATCCTTAAATCAGTTATTCTAACTATTTTAAGTCTCGGGACTCTTGGCATATATAATCATCAAATTTCCTCACCGTATGTCCTTTACATCTTGCTCCGTGGCTCTGGCTAGACCATCTTGAGCGGCACAGAGGTGCGCATCTCCCATATTGAAGGCATTCAAGGCCTCTTGGGAGAAACATGCGTCACGAAGAACTGTCCGGCGGCGCCTGTGATTCATGGCAGTCTCCACCTCGGAGTTGGTGGCGGACAATCTGTCGGCATCCTCTGTCGGAGGAGCATCCGACGCATGCCTAGTGCTCGCCTCCGCTTCTGGACCCGGCTTTGGAGCCTGGCTGGCGGAGGTTCGATTGGCAACCTCTCCGGACTCAGTCTAGCGAGCGCTCTTTTTCCTGAAAAGAGCACAAGCGTTAGTACGCCTTCCAGGAATCGATCCTGGGAATATGGTGACGCGCCATACCGTTCCAGCGGAGTTTCGATCCGGACCGCACTTCTTTTTAGCCTGCGGGGCCGTGCTGCCCCTTGTTGGCTAGCCGCCGCAGGCTCGGCCTCCTGCCTCGAAGGCACCCCTGCGAAACACCATCAAATATGTGGTGATTAGAAGTAAAGCACGGGTGGGTCATGGTATCCGGACTTCGGTCACGGTTACCTGGGAGGCCGGAAATAATCCGGGGTAGTCGGCCGTAATGGCAACCAAAGCATTGTCAATGCTACGTTGGTGGAACACCCCGTCGATCAGCTCCACCTTTATATCCGGGTCCTCCTCGGAGGCCGGATCGAGGGACCGTTTTGGATCCTCGGGTTGTGGGGGCGGGCTGTGTATCTTCTCCATGGCCCGGCGCGGTTCCTGCATAGAAACCATGAAATGAGATATTTAACCACGGGAACATGGATCGGACAGGCCACAAAGATGTTTGCTTACCCAACTTCGAGGATTATTTGAAGAAAACCCGCTCAGTGGATTGACGCGGAGAAAATCCTCCTCCTCCCCTTTATACATGGTAGACAAGGTCTTCACTAGTTCGGTGACCGATCCGGCCCTTTGTGGCCATGGCGGTGGCATCGTCCTCCCGTTGAAGTCCCACATGGGTGGCCCCTATATTGGGCGGCTGCACTCCCCTCATAATGCAGATTGCCATGACTCCAATCATGGTCAATCCGGCATGAGCCAGTAATCTTATTCAGCTCATCAAGTAAAGGACATCCCGGTCATTTTCCCTCTGGGGGCTCCGTGGGCGCCAACTTAGGCGCTTCTTCCGAGGGGCATTGCTAAACTCCGGAAGGCCGATCCGAACAGGATCCGACAGCGGGACGTCCTCCATGTAAAACCATTCCGAAGGCCAGTCTTCGGACGCCTTCTTCGGGGTTCCGGATAGATATTCGGTCCCGGCGATGCGCCATAGTTCGGCTCCGCCCACTTGATATATTAACCCCTCATGAGAACGGGGTACTAGGCAGAATAATCTCTTCCACAGCGCAAAATGAGCCTCGATGCCCAAGAACAGTTCGCAAAGGGCCACGAAGCCCGCGATGTGCAAAATGGAGGCAGGCGTAAGGTGGTGCAACTAGAGGCTGTAGAACTCCAAGAGCCCCCGGAGAAACGGATGAATTGGAAATCCGAGTCCTCTTACTAGATAAGAGATAAAGCACGCCCGCTCCCCTTTAGAGGGATCGGGGACACTCTCCGCTTGTTTTCCGCCCTTGTAGGTGGCGAGTCCGGCTCGAGCCGGAACCATGAAGGCCGGGGGAAGAAATCCCTTGATGCAGGTATAACTAGCTCGCTATGCGGGATGAGCATCTCTCCCAATTTCGAGCCGAGGGTTGGGAGCGCGAGAGGAGGAGCCGCGACCGTCCATGATGGAATGGGTTTTTGTCGAGGCGCCTGATGAAAGCTTCATGGGGGGATGGTGGGACTCAGATCTAGATCCTCGTCCCTTTTAGAGGCGGCTCATTTGCGCAGCTAGGGGGGTAAGTGTAAAAATACTCTGGCTTTTCGCATTCATTCAAACACGTGGAAGATGGCCATTATTGGGCGTAGAAGCCAAGGAGCGCGACATTTATCAGAAGCCGGACACTATTCGACAAGTATATGGAATTTGGAGAAGAACCCGCCTCGCAATGCCGAAGACAATCAACGCGCCGAACTCATCGCCATTGAAGCCTGGTTCGGGAGACTCTTGAGGAGTCTGGATTAGGGGGTGTCCGGATAGCGAACTATCACCGTTGGCGGACTCTGGACTATGAAGATACAAGATTGAAGACTTCGTCCCGTGTCCGGATGGGACTTTCCTTGGCGTGGAAGGCAAGCTTGGCGATCTGGATATGTAGATCTCCTACCATTGTAACCGACTCTGTGTAACCCTAACCCTATTCGGTGTCTATATAAACCGAAGGGTTTTAGTCCGTAGGACGAAGAACAATCATACCATATGCTAGCTTCTAGGGTTTAGCCTCCTTGATCTCGTGGTAGATCTACTCTTGTACTACCCATATCATCAATATTAATCAAGCGGGAGTAGGGTATTACCTCCATCGAGAGGGCCCGAACCTGGGTAAAAACATCGTGTCCCTTGTCTCCTGTTACCATCCGCCTAGACGCACAGTTCGGGACCCCCTACCCGAGATCCGCCGGTTTTGACACCGACAATGACCATCTCCACGTGTTGAGCGAATGCAAGGAGCCGAGGTATTTTTTGCGTTTGCCACCCTCAATCCTTTTGGGCTGACCGCCTATTTGAAGAGACGGGGATTCTCATATCCAAACCTCACTCTTCCCCCTTGAGCAAGCATCCAATAGAGCGCTCCGGAAAAACCATTCCAACATGGCCGGTCGTCGCAGCTCCTCTGCTCGCTCTCCTCGCTCCAAGCCGGGGGACTGGGAAGAGTGTTCAGTTCCCCATAGCCGTTTGATTGAGTTACAAACCCAAGGGTTTCTCCCATCAGCACTCATGGTCCCCGTCCGAGCCGGAATAGCCACCTATAATGGCGGGGAGCAAGCGGAGAGATCTCCCAATCCATCTCGGAGGAGCGAATATGCCTCATCCGCATCTGTTAAGAGGCGTCGGGTTTCCTATCCACCCGTTCCTTCATGGGCTCACGGAGTTCTACGGCCTCGATTACACAACTTTACCCCTACCTCTATACTACATATAGCAGAGTCGTTGCCCTTTGCAAGCTATTTTTAGGCTCTGAGCCTCACTTTGGAGTTATGGAAGAAGGCATTACGCCTTGTCCCCATAACCAGGGAGAATCCCTATGTCAGGTGGGCGGGGCCGAAGTATGGCGCATTGCCGAGACCGGATACCTATCTGGCACTCCCAAGAAGGCACCAGAAAACTGGCCTTCAAAGTGGTTCTACATTGACGACATTCCCCTTCCGGATCCAGTCCGGACAGGTCTCCCGATTCAAGAACGCCCGCCGAGGGCATCGTCTAATTGGCGCCCTCAAGGCCCCCAAGAGGAGGATACCAGGAAATATATTACGATGAGCAGGATAAAGTTCTTGACCAAATCCGGATGACGATAGTCGAGGTTATGGCAATATGCATAATACGGGAGTGGAACCGCTTCAATATCGGGAAGCCCATGTGGCACTTCAACGGGAAGATGATGCCACCCGTGGCCGTAAGGGTCCGGACTCCGCCATCGCTTCTCGGCAAGGATATTGTCCGATTTATACAAAGGGAAGAGGAGGAATTCCTTCACATCAAACCGCGAGATGGATTCTCCATGTACAACCCCCAAACCGGGTAAGTTGTCATTCCTTTCCCCACGTCACTTATTGTGGCGTTCTTCGCTAAGATCATACGCCTCGATATTCCCGAAAGGCGAGGAGGGCCGTAGAAGGAATCTCCAGCCCCTCCCCGCAGCCAGAGGACCCCGGAAGGGCCCAGATCCAGGTCTCGAAGAAGATCCGGATATTACCGTGGAGCTTGTCAACGGGATATTTTATCAAGCGAGTTGCGATGGCGCCTCATTGGCCATTACTGCCGACTATCCCGGACCGCTGCCTACTTTGCGCGTAAGCCAAGCCGAAAAACCCTATCCTCCGAAGAGGACTCCCTTCAGATGTCATGCCTTACCCTTGAAGTGTCGTGTTTTTGCAGAGACGACGGTTGGAGTGTGGGGCCGAGCCCCTAGGGACTCGTCGGCCAAGGGCGTCCAGATCGGGCAGGCTCAAGAGGAAGGCGGTAAGGGTCGACTCGCCGCTACAGAGGTAAGGCAAAAACTTGTGCTGTGATTATGGTATTTTGAAGTATGACAACACCCTTTGTGTCCTGGCAGGAAGAGGAGCAGCCGGACTATATCCGGGGATCCTGCCAACCACGCCTCCACCAGTCGGCTTCCAAAACCGGCATCGAGAGCGGAGGCGGGAGCGGGCCGATGCCGCATAGTTCTCCAATAGAGAATGCGGATATGCTCTCGGCCGCGAATTCCGAAGTAGAGAGCGCCATGAATCACCGGCGCCGACGGGCCATGCTTCGGAACAACATCTTTTCCAAAGAGGCATTTAATGCCTTCAATTCGGGAGACACATACATCCGAGCTGCTCAAGGCGGGCTTGCCCGAGCGATGGACCAGTATACCAAAGATATACGGGTAAGAAATTTTGATAAGCATGTGTAGCAGTAGCCCCTGAGACTTGAAACGGTTGGAAAATTTGTTTTAAGGATCAATTTATGCACAAGTCCTTGTAGATAAGAATGAGCAATTGTCTCGAGAGCTGGAGGAGTGCAAGGACGAGCTGAGGGCCGCAGTTGCCAAGTTAGAGGAATCCCAAAAACCCTCATCTGGTAACATTTGTCTCAATTGTACGAAGATGCACCAGTTAGTAAATAGCTGATATGACAAGTCTAACAGAAAATTCTGCAGACAATCCCGGGGTGAATCCGGAGGGCGTAAGAGAGGACGAATTGCATCTCAAAAGGCAGCTGGAGGCTGGCGAGCGCATTCTTACGCAAGTTAGGCAGGAGAAGAACAATCTTCAAGATGCCAAAGTCCAGCTGGACGTGGAGTTAAAAGATCTCCGCGCTCAGCTGGCGGACTCCGTGAAGGAGAACAAAAGGCTTCGACGCGGCATTTACGGAAAGTGCCTAGACGAACTGTAGTATAGTTCAGCGTGGAAGTATATTGAAAGGATTGTGCTTGTAGGAATGTTAACGGGTCGCCCTGAGGAGGAGATGCCCTCATCTGCAGGCAATTTACTACAAGACCTCTTACAATTGCACGAGCGAGCCCGACAGGTGATGCAGGGCGTTGCTCAGGCCTTGTGGCCATCAAGCCTCCTGCCGAATAGCATGGGGGAGCTTGTGGATATGCTTCAAGGAGCACGGCGGCACTTCCGGTTGTGGAAGATGTCAGTCTGCCGGCAAGGTGCAAGAGAAGCCTGGGCTATGGTGAAGACGCGCTACACCAAGCTGGACCCGAACCATATGGCCGAAGTCGGACCGGCGGGGCCAGATGGGCAAGAAATTCCAGTGAGTCTGGTATATGACCAGGTAGCGTTAGCCGCAAAATATTCTCAACAGGATTGTAAGCTAGATAGCCTGTTGGATGATATAGAGGAGGAATATAGTCAGTCCAAGTGACTGTGTAATTCAATGGACATAATTAGTCCCTAGCCGGATTAAAATCATACATCATGGCGGACCTTTTTCGCTTGACCCCGGATCCTGCTGATCCGGGGTGTGTCCGAATACCCACTTGGTTATACAAAACCGGGGTATGCATGGAAACCAGGCGTAGGGGTCATAAGTGCTTGAACAGACAAGTACCCAACTAGTTATGTTATATTACATGGATAGTAAGAAACATCTTCCAGGGAGAATAGTTCCGTTAGGGGTTCCTTTCCCTAAATGCATGCGACAATGCACATGTCCGGACTGCGAATGATTGCGCAGGATACAAAACTTCTGGGGATTTGCATTGTAATAAACGAATACATCTTTTGTTCACCGACCGAATATTCTCTTAAGGAAGCTAGCTTTCGGCTTCACCCAGTCTGAGGTACACATCCGGCTGAACCGGCAGTAACAATCACATAGGTGCTCCCCTTATGCCCTAGCCGAATTAACGGGAACGTAGGGCATAAACACAAGAGCCAGGTAACCCAGCTTGGCCACATGTTAAGTCATATCGATGCATATAATGGTGAAGAAAAGGCACATATGGAAAAAGAATGCATATGTGATGGGCAGAAAGCCATGTGAGTAATTATTTTTAGCTTCCGTATAGGGAGCCCCAGTGTATTGCTTACACACCTAGTGCGGCTGGAGTGATACGAGTCCGTGACTGTATTGAATACTTTGTGTGAAGAGGAAAAAGGTCGAGAAAGGAAAAGGGATGGAGCATAATTAAAAGGAGGGTTAGGAGGCGAACATTGAGTTCGGCGTTAGGCGTAGAATCTCCGGAGTCCGCCGCGTTCCATGGGTTCGGCTCGAGTCTGCATTATCGGATGCATTACGTGGCAGTACGCTCCTCCGGTGAGAACTTTGTCAATGACGAAGGACCCTCCCACTTGGGTTTGAGCTTGTCCTTCTTCTTCTCCGGTGGCGTAGAACGAGCTTCGCCAATATTGTAAGTTTTGGCCCGCACTTCTACGCTTTGATATCGTCGAGCCTGCTGCTGATAGAATGCGGAGCGGGCTTTTGCGACGTCGCACTCCTCCTCCAGGGCATCCAAGTTATCCTGTCGATCTAACTCGGCTTCCTTCTCTTCGTACATGCGTATGCGTGGCGAATCATGTATTATGTCGCAGGGTAATACTGCTTCCGCGCCGTACACCATAAAAATGGTGTATATCCGGTGGTGCGAGTTGGCGTGGTCCACAGCCCCCAGAGTACGGAGTCGAGCTCCTCGACCCAAAGGCGATCCGACTCTGTCAAGGATCGCACTAGTCTGGGTTTGATGCCGCTCATGATGAGACCATTTGCCCGCTCTACCTGGCCGTTTGTTTGGGGATGGTAGACGGAAGCGTAATCAAGCTTAATGCCCATTTTTATGCACCAAGTTTTCACTTTGTCGGCTATGAAATTTGAGCCATTATCAATGATGATGCTGTGTGGGACACCGTATCGGTGTACAACCCCGGATATGAAGTCTATTACTGGTCCTGATTCGGCCGTATTGACTGGTTTGGCTTCTATCCATTTGGTGAATTTGTCCACCATGACCAATAAGTATTTTTTTCTTATGGCTTCCCCCTTTAAGAGGTCCGACCATATCCAGCCCCCAGACCGCGAAGGGCCAAATTATGGGGATTGTTTGGAGAGCGGTAGGGGGCATATGACTCTGATTGGCAAAGAGCTGGCAACCAACACAATGTTGGACAAGGTATTGTGCGTCTGCTCGGGCCGTCGGCCAGTAGAAACCTATAAGGAAGGCCTTGCTGACTAATGCTCGAGCCGCGGCATGGTGCCCTTGATCCGGCATGGATTTCAGCCAAGAGCTGCGCCCTTACTCTTCGGAGATGCATCTTTGGAGCACTCGGTGGCGCTTTTCTTGTAGAGTTCCCCTTCAGAGACTTTGTAAGCTTTAGAGCCGGGACGATGCAGCGTGCTTCATTTTGGTCTTCGGGAGCTCCCGCCTATTTAGGTAGGCCAAGAAAGGCTCGATCCACGGGCGATTACAGCCATGATTTCGTGGGCCGAGGACGTTATTTCGGTGGTAGAACCTCCGATTATGTCCGATAGTTCGAATGCAGGGGTGTATTCGGATCCGTGCTAGTATTGCCGGACTCCCCTTCCCATACTACGGATGGCTTGAACAACCGTTCCAAGAATATGTTAGGTGGGACAGGGTCACGTTTAGCGCCGATGTGAGTGAGGACGTCCGCCGCTTGATTGTTTTCTCGATCCACATGGTGGAATTCGAGCCCCTCAAACCGAGCTGACATCTTGAGGACGGCATTACGGTAGGCCGCCATTTTCGGGTCCTTGGCATCAAAATCTCCGTTTATTTGTGATATTGCGAGGTTTGAATCCCCGCGCACTTCTAGGCGTTGAATGCCCATGGAGACTGCCATCCGAAGACCATGCAACAGAGCCTCATATTCGGCTACATTGTTGGAATCTATGTATAATATTTGGAGGACGTACTGGACCGTGTCTCCGGTGGGAGACGTCAGGACTACACCTGCTCCCAATCCGGCCAGCATTTTAGAGCCGTCGAAGTGCATGATCCAGTTTGAGTATGCGTCGTACTCTTTAGGGAGTTAAACTACATCCATTCGGCGACGAAGTCAGCCAATACTTGCGACTTGATGGCCCGCCGTGGTTTGTATGTTATGTCAAACGGAAGGAGCTCAATGGCCCATTTGGCAATCCGGCCCGTAGCATCGCGGTTATTTATTATGTCATTGAGTGGTACTTCGGAGGCCACCGTAATCGAACACTCTTGAAAGTAGTGTCGTAGCTTCCGGGATGCCATGAACACCGCGTATGCTATTTTTTGATAGTGTGGGTATCGGGATTTGCATGGGGTTAGGACCGTGGATACGTAGTAAACCGGCTTCTGGAGCGGGAATTTGTATCCGTCAGCCTCTCGTTCAACGGCGAGGCTGCGCTTACAACTTGATGCGTTGCAGCTATGTACAGCAACATAGGTTCATCAATATTTGGCGTTGTTAGTACTGGATTACTGGCCAATAAGGTCTTTATTTCATCCAGTCCGGCCACGGCTGCATCCGTCCACTCGAAGTGTTCGGTGCGCCGAAGAAGGCGGTAAAGAGGTAATGCCTTTTCTCCTAACCTGGAGATAAAGCGGCTTAGAGCAGCCACGCATACGGCTAGTTTCTGGATGTGCTTGAGGTCTGTTGGTATAGCCAATCGTGATGAGCTTCGGATTTTTGCCGGATTCGCTTAAATTCCTCTATTGGAAACGATGAAGCCGAGTAGTTTCCCCGAGGGGATGCCAAAAACGCATTTTTCCGAGTTCAGCTTGATGTCGTATGTCCGGAGATTGTCGAATGTAAGCCTCAAGTCATCTATTAGGGTTTTGACGTGTCTTGTTTTTATGACCACGTCATCCACGTATGCCTCCACTGTTTTGCCGATTTGCTTTTCCGGGCATGTTTGAATCATGCGTTGGTAGGTTCTTGTTTGGCGTTCTTAAGCCTGAAAGGCATAGTGTTGAAGCAGAAAGGGCCATATGGCGTTATGAAAGCTGTTACAGCTTGGTCAGACTCTGCCATCTTTATTTGATGGTATCTAGAGTATGCGTCGAGGAAACACATCGAGTCGTGTCCTGCTGTGGCATCGATGATTTGATCGATGTGAGGGAGGGGAAAGGAATCCTTGGGGCAAGCCTTGTTGAGGTCTTTAAAGTCGACACATAGGCACCAGGATTTGTCCTTCTTTGGTACCATTACCAGGTTTGCCAGCCAATCCGAATGCTTGATATCTCTGATGAATCCGGCCTCGAGTAGTTTGGCTAGCTCTTCCCCCATGGCCTACCATTTGGGCGCTGAAAACCGTCTTAGAGTCTGCTTGACCGGTTTGTATCCTTTTAGTATATTGAGGTTGTGTTCGGCCAATCTGCGTGGGATGCCCGACATGTCCGATGGGTGCCAGGCAAAGATGTCCCAATTCTCGCGTAAGAAGTCTCGCAGTGCGGCGTCCATCGCGGGGCTCAGCTGTGTCCCGACGGAAGTTGTCTTCGTGGGGTCCGTTGGATGGACTTGGAATTTGACTATCTCGTCTGCGGGTTTAAATGAGGTGGACTTGGGTCGCTTGTCGAGTATCACGTCGTCCCTGTCCACGGTGGCTCACAGTGTTGTTAATTCTTCGTCTGCTAGGGCCTCGGATAATGCCTCCAGGGCTAGTGCTGCGGTTTTGTTTTCGGTGCGAAGTGCGACGTCCGGATCACTGGCTAGAGTGATGATTCCATTGGGTCTGGGCATTTTAAGCTTCATGTACCCGTAATGGGGTATAGCTTGAAAGCTTGTAAACGCATCCCGCCCTAGAAGGGTGTGGTATCCGCTGCTAAAAGGGGCCACTTGGAATGTGATTTCTTCGGACCTATAATTCTCCGGGGTGCCAAATACCACGTCGAGTGTGATTTTTCCTGCACACCGCGCTTCCCGACTAGGGATAATTCCCCTTAAGGTTGTGCCACTTTGTTCAATGCGGCCTTTGTCAGTTTCCATCTTGCTGAGTGTCTCTTCACAGATCAAGTTTAATTCACTTTCGCCTTCCATGAGCACTTTAGTGAGCCGAAAGCCGTCCACGATTGGGCTAAGAACCAGAGCGGCTGGTGCCCGGACAGTCTGGAATCGAGGTTTGTCACTGGCATTGAAAGTTATAGCAGTGTCGTTCCAGGGGTTTATTTTGGCCATATGGAAAATTTCCGCAGAGCTTCTATGAGCTTCGCCATGCCTACTATTTGAGGCAAAAGTCTCAAGACTGTTAGTACCGTATTGTGCTCGTTGGCGGGATGTTGTTACGTAAGAAGATCCTCGCCACTTTTTGCAACTTCTTTGGAGTATCCAACATGCCCTAAGGCTATGAGTTGGTGTTGTGTCCGGAGTGCTGTGGAGTTTACATGGCCCATTGAGCCATTTTTCCAATATGGTTCCCCGCCCTGGGATGGGATTTGGTTTGGGATTGGATCGGCCGACTTATGAGAGTTCACCCGTTTAGTTCGGACAAGGGTTTTGGTGAGAGCCGGACTGTCCCAAAATTCAGCTTGGGTTTTCCAGACACTTTCCATCACACAGTACTTCTGTACTATGATTGCTAAGCCTGCAAAGCGTACTATGTCAAAGCGACTTATAGCATTAAGGATTCCTTTGTCCGTGCAGTTTTTGCAAAAGAGTGAGACTACGTCCTCCTCATGGCAGTCCTCGGCCTTGTTTAGCGCAAGGAGGAATCTGGCCCGAATGATGCAATCGCTCCTCGGGCTCTTGCACGATATGGGAGAGACGATTTAAGTCCGTGTGGGTGGTTATAGCTGAATCCGGATTACGATCCGATCTAGCACCCGGGGCATGGGAGCTTCCGAGTTCGACAGCTTCGGGATCCGGACGCTGCCCAATTTTTCCGGCCCCGTGCCCGATTCTAAGTCCGGGACCCGGTTCATATCCTCCCCTGGGCAGGTGTCCGGCTCCGAGAGCTCGGCGATCCGGACATAATTCGTCCTCAAAATAGAGGGATACTCCCTGTGTGGTTCCTCTGCTACCGCTATCTCATGGGTGGCCGGCGGGGATTTAATGTCCCTTTGGTTGGCTTTAAGCCCGATCCGGTCATAGTCCGTTGCGACTCCCAAAGCGGCGATGCGATCCAAGAGCTCATTAAGAGAAGAGAGCTCTATCGGATCCATCTGTTCGGGCGAAGTTCGAATTGATGTGAAGTTTATGCGTGATGACCCGAGAGGCCATCGTCGCTGACGACCGATGGGGCGGCCATGACGAAGCCGCCTAGTCGGAGAGCTTGGCCTACAACCAGGGCTCCCCCCGCGGTAATGTTGTCCCTGACAACGAGTCGAGCCATAGAGCCTTGCAGCGACGACACAGAGGAACTCTCAATGAAAGCACCAATATCAATGTCAAAACCAGCGGATCTCTGGTAGGGGGTCCCGATCTGTGCGTTTTAGGCTGATGGTAACAGGAAGCAGGGGACACAATGTTTACCCAGGTTCGGGCTCTCTCGATGGAGGTAAAACCCTACTTCCTGCTTGATTAATATTGAAGATATGGGTAGTACAAGAGTAGATCTACCACGAGATCGTAGAGGCTAAACCCTAGAAGCTAGCCTATGATGGTATGATTGTAATTGTGATCGGCCTTCTAAGGGCCAACCTCTCCGGTTTATATAGACATCGGAGAGGGCTAGGGTTTACACGGAGTCGGTTACAAGGAAGGAAATATAATATCCGGATCGCCAAGCTTGCCTTCCACGCCAAGGAGAATTCCATCCGGGCACGGGATGAAGTCTTGAGTCTTGTATCTTCACGCTTCAATAGTCCGGACGATGTATATAGTCCGGCTGTCTGGATACCCCCTAATCCAGGACTCCCTCATCCACCACCGTGCCACCCAGCTGCCTGCCTGCCTACATGGCACCGCACGCATCTCTGGCCGGGGCACGTGCCGAAGCGAGGAGGAGCGGCGGCGGACGGGACGGGCCTCTCCCCCGTCCCCAATAAAGCAAGGGGACACCTAAGCTACGCATTAAATGCGTCTTGTCCTGTAATACGAGCGATAAGCTCGGGCATCATACACCTTTCCACCTCTGTGTGCCCTTTGTGGCAGCCCTTTCCATTATAAAAGGAGGCCCATGGCATCTTGGAGAAGGATTCGCTCTTCGAACCACGCACTGACCACAGCTAGTTCGAGAGCTCAAGAACTCTCAGAAATACACCCACCAAAGCAGGACTAGGGTTTTACGCATCCTCGCGGCCTGAACCTGGGTAAACGATCCTTGTGTTGTCTACTAGCCCTACTCTCCTCGCAACCCTGCACCCCGGCAACCGTAGTAGGGATTCTTGTGATCCCATAGGTGTCGTTCCACACCGACATCTTTGGCGCGCCAGGTAGGGGGCGCAATTGTGAGAATCTAGTCTGGTAGTTAGCCTAACAGTTCTTCGTCACTTTCGGTCTCTGAGGAGAAGGCGGCCGGAGGAACGACGCCGGCTCGACGACAGAAAAGTTAAGTTATTCGGAGCCTTGGATTTTTTTACACCTCAGGTTATCGTCCTCGGAGATCTGGCTTATGTACAAGAAACCTGCACGCAAAGGGGCCCTCCCGCAATTGGCAACGCCCTTGTTCTGTTTCGAGTCCGCTCAACAGCTCAAAGCGGCCGCGTCGAAAGTGGCGGGGTAGCCTACCGCACCTGGCAACGCTCCCAACTCTGACTCGAGTCAAGCTCGACAGTTTGGGCGGCCGCGCTAAGGGCGGCAAGGTGGTTCGCCTGGCAGCAAGCACACCTGGCAGGCCAATGGGGATCCGTTCCCAAGACGCCGCCTTGGGTTTACGCGCCGGCAAACCTACCCAGTAGCGTAGGGTGGACGTACAAAGGAAAATCGAACAGGAAAATAACATGCATAATACTGAAAGTGCTGCGGAGTTATATTACATCAAATTGTTGATGCGGTTCTAACTAGAGATAGCAATTGTCCTGGTTGTGGACCTGCAGCGGCAATAAAGAACGGGATGCCTAATCCCGGCGTTGGCCCTCCACCCTCAGAATTCCGCCGACACGGCTGATGATGGGCTTGATGCGCTCCCTGAGCGGTGCGAGGTCAGTACCCTCCGGCAAGCTCTCCAGTGCGGCGTTGAAGTTGAGGTCGGGGTACCAGTGCGCCACCTTGGTGAGAACCTTGGTCATGGCACCCTGGCAAAGCCTCCGGGACTCCTCGGCCAGCGAGGCCGCCCGGTTGGCGTGGAGTCGCTCTAGAGCATCGACGACCTTCTCAAAGAACATGGTCAGGCTGCAATTGGCGCTCATGCTCCGCTCCGGGACGTACCTCACGTCCGGCATCCCCATGATGGCCAGCTGCGCGGCGGCTTGGTTGGCGACGGTGGCGAGGCGATCGAGCCAACGGTTCTCGCCCGCCACGTGATCCGCGAAGTTGAGGCCCTCGTTCGTCCGCAACTGCTTCTCGGCCTCCAGCTCCTTGGCCAGGATCCCCTCCCGAGTGTTGGCCTCTGACAGCACCTTCTCGAGATTCTCCAGCTTCAGCTGGAGATCTTTGATGGAGTTGTTGGCCTCGGAGAGCTCCCCGGCCTTGCTGACGACAGCGCCCTGTGCCTCTGTCAGGGCACTGTTGACCATGTCCTTCTCCTGCGACAGCTTCAGGGCCTGCTCCTTCAGCCTGTCGCGCTCCGCCTCCAGCTCCTCCACCTTGCCGGCATAGACCTGGGCCTGGGCATTGAGTGCCTCATTGTGCCTCTGCTCCAACTCACTAGTCTGCTGCATGACAAGCTTCTCCACCTCGGCATCCTTGCCGCGAAGCATGGCGGCGAGCTTCGCCTCGCGTGCGGCAAGGTCCTCCTCCTGGGAGTTCAGCGCGGCCTTGCGCTGGGTCCGAACGGCTTCGGCGGCCGCAGCCAAGTTCTTCGCCGTCTCCTGAGCTTTCTCAACGTCGGCGAGCTTCATGGTGAGCTCCACGTCGCGCTTGGCCTGCTCACCTTGGGCAGCCTTGAGCTCCTTGTGATCCTCGCGGAACCAGTCCTGCGCCTCGGCAACGCGCTCCTAGAGGTCCGCCTCCGCCTTCTCCGCCACCGCCGTCCTGGACTTAGCCTTGTCCAGGCGGGCGCGGTGGAGCGCCTGGAGCTTCCGGAAGCTGGCGCCCATGGCGTGGAGGAGCCGCTCTTCCTGCGAACCGTCGCCGCCAACGATCGGCTCATCGACGACTTCAAGCCCGGCAACGGCAAGCACCTCATCGTCAAACACCTCTCCCTCAACGGGTGTCCTGGTGCTCAACGTGCCTGGAAGGTGGACGAACAAGTCGTCACTCACCCTCAGTACTTGCCGGAGCCGGAAGCAGCAGAGGAGGAAGGCTGGTCGCCAGCCTCCTCCTCCTCCTCCTCGGCAGCGGCCCCGCAGGCCTCCCTGGAAGGCCCCTTGCCGGTCTCCTCAGCGGCGGCCTTGCCGGCCTCCCCAGAAGGCTCCTCGGTGGCGTCCTCGGCAGCGCCCTTGGTGGCCTCCTCCATGGCAATCTTCTCGGCGTCCGCCTCGGCGACCTTGGCGACGTCCTCGATGACGGCGTCCACGCCCTCTGGGTTCACCGAGGAGGGATCTGGACACCAAGGAAGGGGGTGAGGCAAGGCCAAGACCAAGAGCTAGAAAGAAAAAGAAGCAGGGACGAACGATGAATGACTTACCTGTGCTAGTACCCGGCTGGGAAACGGAAGTCCCCTCCCCGCCAACATTTGGCGTCGAGGCAAAGCCGCCGGCGCCCAAGTTCTCCTCCTCCTCCTCCATGTGCGTAGGCTTGGTACTTGGCGCCCTTGCCTGGGACGCCCCTCGGGGCGGCGTGGTCGATGGGGGCGGCGTGTTGAGGGTAGCCCTCTGTGGCTCCTCCTGCTGCTGCTCTCCTCCTACAAACCTGGCAAGGTCAGCACCAAAGTGTCGTGCTCCTAGCACGGGTCGACGGGGGAAGAGTGATGAACTTACGCTGGGGGCTATGCCGGGGGCTGCTGTCTGTGCTGCTCAACACCACCAACGGCGCCCTCAAAGTACCAGCCGGGGGCTGGCCACCCGCTGAGACCTTGGCCCTCCTCACTCTCTGGGCCAGCGTCTCCACATCCCTGCAAGGATTATGACAAGTCAAGACAAGCGACACAGAGTGAGGAGGGAGAGATAACGAAAAGGAAACATATGCTTACTCGTCGTCCGCCTCCTCCTCTGCCGCCTTCCTCTAGGCCAGCATCTCCACGTCCCACGCATGCCGCCCATGTCACGCACACCCCTCCACGCCGCGCCACGCGCACGGGTCGTGGGAAGCGGAGCGCGCGAAGATTCTTACCACGGTAAAAACCGCCCCGCCTGCCCGCGCACCGCTTTGGGCCTGGCCCAACAACGTGTCGCGCTTATGTGTGGCTCAGGCCCTGGGGCTCCTGTCGGTGTACAAAAAGAGGGGCGCACTTTTGTACCCCTTTACCTATGCACAGGCAGTCGGAGCCGCGCCCGCGGTCACACCAAGCAGAGCAGAGGAGGTAAGCCAAGGTAAGACCGAAGCCCAAGACGAACAGAGCAACGCCAAGGCCAAGACCACAAAGAGCAGAGGGACGAAGCAGGATCCCCCAGCAAGACCCTTGCCGGGGCAGCCTCAGCAACCCCGCAAGACCCATGTCGGGGCAGCTCGCCCCACACCAGCAGAGCGAGCCACCCTTGAGCCCACGGTCCCCAACGCCATCATCCACATGGGGCCAGGGCTCGGGAAGGCACCCCTGTGGTGGCATGCAGATCTTTGTGAAGACATATTCAAGATCAGATGAGGATCAGAAGACGATGATCCTCGGAAAGATCCTTGCCGAGGAAGGCCACCAGACCCCCGGCAAGGCTCTTGCCGGGGACGACAGCGCGCCACGGCAAGACCCTTACCGGGCCACACAGCAAGACCCTTGCCGGGCCACCCGGCAAGGCCCTCACCAAGGACGCCAGCAGGGCCACCGCCAGGTCCACTCCAACCAAGCTTCCACCGTCGTTCTCATGCAGCTGCCAGCCCAACCAGTTGGGTGGGCACCTGCGTGGCAACATGCAGCTCCCAGGACCAACTCATCAAGCGCCTACGTGGCGACATGCAGATCTTCGTGAAGGCTCCACCATCGTGCCACCCAGCTGCCTGCCTGCCTACATGGCACCGCACGCATCTCTGGCCGGGCGCGTGTCGAAGCGAGGAGGAGCGGCGATGGACGGGACGGGCCTCTCCCCCGTCCCCAATAAAGCAAGGGGACACCTAAGCTACGCATTAAATGCGTCTTGTCTTGTAATACGAGCGATAAGCGCAGGGCACTGTACGCCTTTCCACCTCCTGTGTGCCACTGTGGCAGCCCCTTTCCATTATAAAAGGAGGCCCATGGCATACTTGAGAAGGATTCGGCTCTTTCGAACCACGCACTGACCACAGATAGTTCGAGATCTCAAGAACTCCCAGAAATACACCCACCAAAGCAGGACTAGGGTTTTACGCATCCTCGCGGCCCGAACCTGGGTAAACGATCCTTGTGATGTCTACTAGCTCTGCTCTCCTCGCAACCCTGCGCCCCGGCAACCGTAGTAGGGATTCTTGTGATCCCATAGGTGTCGTTCCACACCGAAAGTGACAAATCCTTATCTCGATCTATGCCAACTCAACAAGTACCATCGGAGACACCTGTAGAGCACCTTTATAATCACCCAGTTACGTTGTGACATTTGGTAGCACACAAATTGTTCCTCCAGTATTCGGGAGTTGCATAATGTCATAGTCATAGAAACATGTATAAGTCATGAAGAAAGCAATAGCAATATACTAAACGATCAAGTGCTAAGCTAACGGAATGGGTCAAGTCAATCACATCATTCTCTAATGATGTGATCCCATTAATAAAATGACAACTCATGTCTATGGCTAGGAAACTTAACCATCTTTGATTCAACGAGCTAGTCAAGTAGAGGCATACTAGTGACACTCTGTTTGTCTATGTATTCACACATGTACTAATTTTCCAGTTAATACAATTCTAGCATGAATAATAAACATTTGATATAAGGAAATATAAATAACAACTTTATTATTGCCTCTAGGGCATATTTCCTTCATGGTTATGACCGTTGTTGCTCTCTAACTGGCCGCTTCTCAATCTTAATTGCTAGCCTTCGCCTGTACTAAGTGGGAACTCTGCTTGTACATCAAAAACCTTGAACCAAAGTTATTCAAGATGAGTCCACCATACCTACCTATATGCGGTATTACCCTACCGTCCTAAGTAAATTTGCATGTGCCACCTCTAAAAACTTCTAAAAAAATTATCCTTTTTGTGTGTCTGGATCGTTCATGGAACGACAGGAGGTGGTCGGTATCTTCCATGCTAAGCGGGTTATTCTCATGTCGAGTGTTTATTCACTCGCCGTCGCACGAGGAAATGGGCGGTAATAGGGATGCCCAGTCCCAAACTGCAAACATGGAAAAAGAGTTGATCTCTTGAATAATCAAACAAAAACTCCCAATGGAGTCAAAACCTTTACTTTTATCGCTTGGGAACCGCCACTAGCGTGCTTAGCATGGAAGATGTTGATAACTGATGGTCGTGAAGTGAATAAGAAGGGCGCATGTCTCAAAATATCATTTATCTCTGTTTTAAAAATTGAGCTCTGGCACCTCTGCAAATCACTGCTTCCCTCTATGAAGGGACTATCTATTTACTTTTATGTTGTGTCACCACCTTCTAAAACAAGCGCCAAAAACTGAGTAGAGCACACCTGTCATGATTTATGCATTGTGTGTAGCTAATGTTGGGTGCATCATGACTAGATCTTTTCTACCATGAATTACAATGTTTAGTCGCTGCTTGAACTTTGGAGGTCTCAGAAAGGGCTAGCGAGATACCATTATTGTCATATTATATCATGGTTGTTTTGACAACGTGCTGCTATTTGAGATATCTTATTATTGCTCGCTAGCTGATTATGTCATTGATATGAGTTAATATAATCTTTAAATATTCTTTATTGACATGGTTAGTTATAATGTTGGCTGAAAACACAGGTCTTTGTTTAAGCTTATTTATGCAAACAAGAGCAAAAGAGTTCAGATAAGTTTTACTTTCTCACTTTGTGTTTATCAACTGAATTGCTTGAGGACAAGCAAAGGTTTAAGCTTGGGGGAGTTGATACGTCTCCAATGTATCTACTTTTTCTCACGCTTTTCCTCTTGTTTTGGACTCTAATTTGCATGATTTGAATGAAACTAACCCGGACTGACGCTGTTTTCAGCAGAACTACCATGGTGTTGTTTTTGTGCAGAAATAGAAGTTCTCGGAATGGAACAAAACTTTGCGAGGATTTTTATATCAATAATAAGAATTTCTGGAGCCAAGACCTGCCGGAGAGGGGCACCTGGGTGGGCACAACCCACCAGGGCGCGCCCCCCTCTCCTGGCGCGCCTAGGTGGGTTGTACCCACCTGGTGGCCCCACAGACGACCCCCTGATACTATAAAATCACATATTTCCAGAAAAAATCAGGGAGAAATAATTATCGCGGTCCACGAGACGGAGCCGCCGCCAAGCCCTGTTCTTCCTTGGGAGGGCAGATCTGGAGTCCGTTTGGGGCTCCGGAGAGGGGGATCCTCGTTCTTCGTAATCACCAACCCATCTCCATCGCCAATTCCATGATTCTCCCTGCCGGGAGTGAGTAATTCCTTCGTAGGCTCGCTGGTCGGTGAGGAGTTGGATGAGATTCATCATGTAATCGAGTTAGTTTTGTTAGGGCCTGATCCCTAGTATCCACTATGTTCTTAGATTGATGTTGCTATGACTTTGCTATGCTTAATGCTTGTCACTTTGCGCCCGGGTGCCATGGTTTCAGATCTGAACCGTTTATGAATTCATCATTATATCCATGTTTTAGATCCGATCTTGCAAGTTATAGTCACCTACTACGTGTTATGATCCGACAACCCCGGAGTGACAACAACCGGGCCCACTCTCGGTGATGACCGTAGTTTGAGGAGTTCATGTATTCACTATGTGTTAAGGGAAAACTTTGTTTTTGCCACTCTAGCTTTTGACCACTTTGCTTATGCCACTCTAGAATTTGACATTTCACTTTTGCCCCTCTTAGTTTTTGACAATACATCACAATTGCCATTCTGTGGCAAAATCAATAATTTTTCAGTGGCAATTGTGATAATTGCCAAAATCTAAGAGTGGCAAAAGTGAAATGAAAAACTATTGCTTTTGCCATGAAATGGTATTTGTGCTGTATTGTCAAAAGCTAAGAGTGGCAAAAGTGAAATGTCAAATTCTAGAGTGGCATAACCAAAGTGGGCAAAAGTTAGAGTGGCAAAAACAAAGTTTTCCCATGTGTTAATGCTTTGTTCCGGTTCTCTATTAAAAGGAGGCCTTAATATCTCTTAGTTTCCAATATGGACCCCGCTGCCACGGGGAGGGGGAGGGGGTAGGACAAAAGATGTCATGCAAGTTCTTTTAATAAAGCACGTATGACTATTTACGAATACATGCCTACATTATATCGATGAGCTGGAGCTAGTGCCGTATCGCCCTAGGTTATAAGCATCACATGATGAATATCATCCAACAAGTCACCGATCCAATGCCTACGAATTTATCATATATTGTTCTTGCTGCGTTACTATTGCTATCATCAACATTACACTTGCTACAAATTATCGCTATCCTTTATTCTTTATTGTTATTCACTGCCACTACTATCAAAACTATCAAACTACTTTTACTCTTGATCACTTTGCTGCAGATAATTAATCTCCAGGTGTGGTTGAATTGACAACTCAGCTGCTAATACCTTCAAATATTATTTGGCTCCCCTTGTGTCGAATCTATAAATTTGGGTTGAATACTCTACCCTCGAAAACTGTTGCGATCCCCTATACTTGTGGGTTATCAATGCTCATATTGGCTCCTACATATTCTACGAAGATCTTTATCGATCAAACCGCATAACAACATACGTTATTCCCTTTGTCATCAGTATGTTACTTGCCCGAGATTTGATCATCGGTATCATCATACCTAGTTCAATCTCGTTACCGTCAAGTCTCTTTACTCGTTTCGTAGTGCATCATCCCGTAACTAACTCATTAGTCACATTCGGATCTCCAGTATCCGGGAGTTGCATAATCTCATAGTCAAAGGAATATGTATAAGTCATGAAGAAAGCAATAGCAATAAAACTAAGCGATCATTATGCTAAGCTAATGGATGGGTCTTGTCCATCACATCATTCTCTAATGATGTGATCCCGTTCATCAAATGACAACACATGTCTATGGTTAGGAAACACAACCATCTTTGATCAACGAGCTAGTCAAGTAGAGACATACTAGGGACACTCGGTTTTGTCTATGTATTCACACATGTACTAAATTTCTGGTTAATACAATTCTAGCATGAATAATAAATATTTACCATGATATAAGGAAATATAAATAACAACCTTTAATATTGCCTTTAGGGCATATTTCCTTCACAACCAAAATACTTTTCCGCTGCCATAACCTTATGTTCTCGTGAGATCCTCAATACCATGTTCTCGTCGATGTTCTTGGAGATCTATCCGATGTAATCTTCTTTTGCGGTGTGATGAATTGTGGATTTATGATCAATTTGTCTATGAATATTATTTGAATCTTCTCTGAATTCTTATATGCATGATTTGATATCTTTGTATTTCTCTTTGAATTTTTGGCCAACTAGATTGGTTTTTCTTGCAATGGGAGAGGTGCTTAGTTTTGGGTTCAATCTTGCAGTGTCCTCACCCAGTGACAAAGTAGGGGGAAGCGAGGCACGTATTTGTATTGTTGCCATCAAGGGTAAAAAGATGGGGTTTTCATCATATTGCTTGAGTTTATCCCTCTACATCATGTCATCTTGCGCGAGGCATTACTCCATTCTTTTGAACTTAATACTCTAGATGCATGCTGGATAGCGGTCGATGTGTGGAGTAATAGTAGTAGATGCGGGAAGGAGTTGGTCTACTTGGCACGGACGTGATGCCTATATTCATAATCATTGCCTTTGATATTGTCGTAACTTTGCACTTTTCTATCAATTGCTCGACAGTAATTTGTTCATCCACCGTATTATTTTCCTTCAAGAGAGAAGCCTCTAGCGAAACCTATGGACCACGGGTCTATTTTTCATCATATATTTTCAGATTAATAAATCAAAAACCCCAAAAAATACCTTGCTGCAATTTATTTACTTCTATTTTGTTTTACATTTTACTCATCTTTTATATCTATCTCTATCAGATCTCACATTTGCAAGCGACCGTGAAGGGATTGACAACCCCTTTATCGCGTTGGGTGCAAGTGTTTGATTGTTTGTGCAGGTACATAGATTGGAGACTTGCTTGTATCTCCTACTGGATTGATACCTTGGTTCTTAACTGAGGGAAATACTTATCTCTACTTTGCTGCATCACCCTTTCCTCTTCAAGAGAAAAACCAACGCAAGCTCAAGAAGTAGCAGTCACTACGGCTCAAATGTTTAGCTAGCAACCGACATTTGTCTCTTATATAAGGCTTCTTTGATTTATAGACTTACACATAAATGCGGAATAGGAAAAGAAGATGATTAGAATGGCATGTCCTCTTGAACCCTAAAGGAATAGAAAGCCACATGAATTTGGATCAAAAGAGTGTTTAATGTAAGAAAAACAAAGGAAAAAAGATTTTTTTATTGTCTTTTAGTTGTGTGCATCCGTAATCTCTTTAGGATATTGCGTTGTTGCAGAGGCCGGGTGTAATTGGTATCTCCGCGATATTAATATATTCCCTTTGTCGAAGAAAAAACAAAGGAATTGCACAAAGAGGGTTGAGTAGATGAAATGTTTCCTCCAAAATAATGTGCAAAGCAAACCTTATAATTTTTTTGTAAGTATTTCCATTCCAATAAATCAAATGACATCTGTAGAAAAATAATATTCTAGATCTTCCAAAAAAATTATATGGAACTTCTGTGAATCAAAGCAACCCTAAATAGGGTGATCTTACCACTACTCTATTTGTAGCATCTAGAGGAAAAGCGCCACTCACGCAAAGAGAGAACAAGCGCATGAGTGAGCAAATGATATAAAGAGATGGTGTCTTAACGTAGATAATAGCCCCATCCGTAGATACGGAGAACAATATGATTTTTAGTGTTTCTTGAAAGCATATGTATAATCTTCTGTTATTTGATTCCAAAAATCATCTGTAGTACATAATTTTAAATAAAAAAATAACTTTTTTTGGGCCAGGACGTGGCATTTTCAGTAGGGCCTTTCCAAGCCCGATCTAGGGTATGCTCGGGGTATCACTAAAAGAGTGCATTTTTTGTCCCTCAATTTATCATGAAATGTGGCTTTTGTCCTTCAAATTTTTCTGGTGCAGCCTTCTTCCCTCAACTCTTAATACCATGTATAGTTAGTCTTTGACAGCAGTATTTCCTTATCAAAGCCGGTTTTGACCTTATGTGACATGGTTTTGGCCACATCATCACTGTCAGGTGGCATAAGGCCGCATGTCACTGAGAGAATCTCTCTCTCTCTACACACACACACACGCGCACACACACACACACACACGCACGCACGCACGCGCGCGCGCACACACACACACACACACATACATATCATCATTGAACCATTGACGCTGCTCCAGCGACTGGAGCAACTCCACCCATTTTAGATGTACATCCGGTGATGCTGAGAGCAAGGCGGCGGTGCTGCTCTAGGAGGTCGGTGATGTGAGTAGATCATCCTGCTTTAGATGGTCACCAAGACAGTCAGGGTGAGGATAGGTGGTAGATCAGATCTAAACTACCATGTATGAGAGAAAGGAGCACAATCCGCCACTGCATACAAGCCTCCGTCGTGATGAGGTATAGTCCCAAACCCTTTGAGATGCAAAGCGAAGGCATCATGCTCATTGGCACCGGTTGTACCAATGACAGGGAGGATTCGATGGCGTTGGTATCTAGCTCACAAGAGAGGAAGAGCGAGGCGAGAGACAAAGAGAGGAAAGGGGATCATCGATGAATGAATGAGACACACACACACACAGAGCGAGAGAGAGAGAGAAAGAGAGAGAGAGATGTCATGTGGTCCTATTCCACCTTACAGTGTTGACGTGATCAAAACCGTGCCAGAAAAAGTCAAAATCGGATTTGACCGAGGAACACTCTTTCTAGGGACTATTCTACCCGATGTTAAGAGTTAAGGGACAAAGCTTGCATCAAGAAGCGGTTAAAACAAAGTTTGACCGAGAAATATCGCTGTCAGGGACTAACCATGTCTGGTATGAAGAGTTGAGAGACAAAGATTAAAAACAAGCTCAGAAAGACTCATTTCTTGATAAACCGAGGGAAGAAAAACGCACTTTAGGGCATGTACAAAGGTTGATAAGATAGTACTTCCTCTGTCTCAAAATATAAGAACATTTTTAACACTACGCTAGTGTAAAAAACGTTTTTATATTATGGGACGGAGGGAAGGGAATATTATCTTAAATTTTGCATGTAATTTAGAGATGACAAGAAAACATGTCTACAATGAGTTATTTCTTAGCCTTATCTTCAATAACTAGCTATTTCTAAAAATGTAGTGAGACATACTGTGTTAAGAGATCATCTCTTGTCTTCTTTTAAATAAAAGAAGACAATAATAAAAAAAGACAAGTATTTTTTTATAAATTATTTCTTCGCCTCATCATTTCACATGGCACGGTTAAGATAGCATCATCGTACATGCCTTTACTCTAACCAGAATAGTTGCCCTACCCAAGGCCTTAACTGCGAAAACGAGCGCTCGCACGCCAGGTCGTGACAAAAACAGCACGAAGCAGCCGCTTTCCCCCCCTCTCTCTCTCTCGCCTTCCTTCCGGTCCGACTTCCGACATCTCACAGGTCACACAGCCCACCGCCCCCTCCAACCCCTCCCCAAATTACACTTCCGCCCCCCGCCTCGCCGCGACCGACGAGCGCCTAGGAGGGACCCCTAGGGTTTGTCTGTCTGAGCCGCCCGTCTCGTCGGCGGCGATGGCGTCGGAGTCCGCCGCGGCAGCAGCGGCGTCGGCTTCGTCCCCGGCGGCGGCGCGGGCCGGGGCCGGGAAGGACGACGAGCTGGCCGATCTGGTGCGGCGCATCGTCGACGTCCTCTCCCGCTACTCCGATCGCCTTCCCTTCGACCTCGACCGCCAGGTTTCCGCTCGGATCTGTGGCCTCGGTCCCCTCCCGTCAACTGATGCCTGAATGATCTGTCGGTAGCACTACTGTAATACCTCGTAGCTGAGGAATTCCCTTTTGTTGGTGGCCTGGCCTCCAAAGCTGCTGGCTCCATATTTGGGGGAAAGGCCATGCTTCTTAGCTTTGTATAGGCCGCCGGGTGTTCTGCTGCGCTAGCTATTACTTTTACTGCCTAGGTTGCCAAGCATCGATTCAGTAATGTGTTGTTAGCTGCCGCGCAAGCTTGGGGCATGTACAAGGTGGGGATTGGCAGGTGAACTGTAAAGCAAGTCTCCTATTTTTCAGGGTAATGCGCGACCGGTTTCAGCAAAAGGTCAGGGGATTGCTCTTGTCCTTGTGATTTTGATGTCTCCTTGGCTGAAAGAATCAGTCAGTACTGCTATGTAGGATTGCCGGTTAGTCAGAAAGATGCAAACTTTTGGATGGCCACTATGTGATCTCGAGGGATGATATACCGCTGTGAGCAGATAGTGATGGGGTGTTTTTTGCTATTCCTGAATTTAATATATATTAAGGCCAGACTGCCAAATGGCAAATATTCTTTTGTCAATAGAATATGATGTCCTAGATCAATAGAGCATACCTATTTAACCCCTTCCATTCCGTCCAGAGTTACCTGATCATTCTGCTTCAGAACCAAAACAGCATGCAGCGGCTTGCATTCTGTGCTGGCCATAATTCTGGCAATTCCAGCCAGGACACTGCAATAGCAAAGCGGCGAAAAATTAACAACAAGCAGTTTTCTTCTAGAAACAGCAGATTAGCTTGATGTTTTGCTCTTTTCCCGTTCAAAGTGAAGGTGCAGATTAGGTAGAGACAGCGCGCAAAAGAACACAGAAATGGAGAGGTTTTTAGCCTACAGGAGTGAAGCTGCCATTGGATAGAAATCGAAATTTGTAGGAGAGGAGCGGGTGCACTGGAGCATACCTTGATGCTGAGCCTGAGAGGCGAAGGAGTCAAGGAGCCCACCACCGCTGAGCTACTGCTGGAGCCTAAGGGGGGCAGGACTCAGGGAGCATGGCGGTGAACTGCTTCTGTAGCCTGAGAGGGGGGAAGAGACGAGGAGCCCACCACCAGCTTGCCACGGGCGAGCTATTGGCCTGCTGTTGGAGCCTGAGAAGGGAAGGGTGCAGGGAGCACACCGCCATCTTGCAGCCAGTGCGCTGCTGCTAGAGCCTGAGAGGGGGAGGAGGCGAGTAGCCCACCGCCGGCTTGTCGCCGGTTTGCCTGCTAGATCTGGTGGCGCCGCCAAGAGTTGGTACCGCAGGGAGGAAGAGGATTGGGAGTGGAGGCTGGACACAAGGGATGGGCTAGGGTTATGATATGCCCCCTTGCTCCCCCTTCCTCAGTTTTTGCTGGGCCGGGCCGGTCCGGGCCGTACAAGAAAGGATCAGGGAAGCTTCTGAAATGTATCTAAATTAAGATACTTTATTATTGCCGTACACACCGATACTCCACTGATACATATCGGGAATGTATCCTTATCAGATACAGTATTTGATACGGACACGCTGGTTGCCGGACAAATCGGTGCCACAGAGCGAGGTGGTAGTATTGTCCTGAGGCAGTATACATGGAATATTCGACCTGGTCCTTTGTAGGCTTCGCCGTTCCTTGTTGTAAACATGCTAGGCCAAGCTACCATTAACCCTTTCGTCATTTTTTTCACGTTTTATCTTTCTTCTAATTATATGACTCGTGTCTATAAATTGAATACACATTATTAATATGTCCGTAGCGAAACGGAATGCTCTGGTAATGAGACATTGCGAAACGGAATGCTCTGGTAATGAGACATTCCGTTTCAAACACCAAAGCAACATAAGTAAGCACTTCATGCAAGACATCAAGACCTGTGACGTCTATAATTGCAAATTAACACTGTTTGAACAACGATATGATTCCACAAAGTATAAGTGCTTGATGCAAACAGTGGACTGATCAGTGCATTGTGTGTTACTTGGCTAGAACAAAAGGATATATCAAGTTTTGTGGGTTCTATAGTGCTAGGTCCCATGACTTGCCATTTTTATGATATGTTATTTTGAGTCCTGGTTGCCAGAATTATTGAAGTACTTCTTTCATTTCCTTGTTTAGAAACTTCGCTTGCTTTCCACACTTGCTGCAATTGTCATCACAAGTTTTGTGGGTTCTCAAGTGCTAAGTCCCATGACTTGCCATTTTATGATATGTTATTTTGAGTCCTTGTTGCCAGAATTATTGAAGTACTTCTTCTGTTTCCTTGTTTAGAAGCTTCGCTCACTTACCACGCTTGCTGCAATTGCCATCACAATTGTGTTTGCCTGGAAACTGTTGAGAGCTCCTCCAGAGCAACCTCGGAGGCCACGGAGACGGGATGCTCCATCATCTAGCAACACAAGCAGTAGATCACAGCCAGGTGCTTTGGTCAGAATGGATGCCTGCTCATCGGTAGATTCAAGAGCACATGAAGCGATCAATCAGCTTTTCCAACCAGTAAATGTAGTGCTTTCTTTGTTTATTTCTAAATAATGTTAACGTTCAAATAACCCTTAGGTTGATAGTTGCCTGTTTCTTCTTCAGCTGACTCTTGAGCAGCTTGTCAGGCATAAACTGAGCGAAGGGCGAAGGGTACTGCGCAAACCACTACTTTTAGTATTGTTACACTATTTCATCCGTCCTGTTGGACCAATGCATGTGTTTAACTAATGTGGGAAGTACTGTTTCAGGTTACCTGCCGGTTACTTGGTGTGATTTTGGAGGAAACAACTCCAGAGGAGCTCCAGGTGGGCAGAAATGCTTCAGCAAATTTTGCTATTTTTTATTGACCAAGTAACGAATTCATGGATGTATGTCTTTCTTCAGAATCACGTCACAGTGAGACCTTCTGTCTTGGAGGTTCTTCTAGAAATTGCAAAAATTTGTGACGTCTATCTGATGGAGCACGTTCTTGATGATGAAAGTGAGGTAGGTCTTGAAAGAGCCCCCGTGTTCTCTTGTTACTTTATTATGTTGTGCACCAGTATATTTCCATCGTCATATGCATACCAAATAAAGTTTTTCATTTCACTACAGCTCATTGTTTTGGAATTTAGAGTTTGCATTATTACTACTATGTGCTTCATTACCTAGTTTAGTGTTTGGAGCAGACCATTTTAACTTGGCCCCCACACATTTGAATTGATGCAGGAAAAGGTACTGTCTGCCCTAAGTGAAGCTGGGCTTTTTACCAGTGGCAGTTTGGTGAGAGAGAAGGTAAACTTCATAATAAGACCTTGCAGGCAGACATTTATCGCTACTTTAGTTTTGGATATATGGAATAGGTGTTTGAAATATAACTCTTTGCTAAAATCTGTAGGTTCTCTTCTGCAGTACGGAAATTGGCCGCACCTCTTTTGTCCGGCAACTGGAACCTGACTGGCACATTGACTCGAGTCCTGAAATCGTTCACCAGTTATCTGTAAGTCACAAATGCACCAATGCAGAGGTTTGATTTGATATCTCCATTGCAGAGGTTTGATTTGCTATCTCCATCGCAGAGGTTTATCAAGTATCAGCTGCACATTTCGCCACAGCAAACGGAAAGGGTGTCACCCAATGTTTTCAGCTCTGCAAGCTTGGAACAGTTCTTTGGAGGTCTTGATCAGAGATGACAAAGTGAGGTACAACAGGAGCTAACATACAGATGTACATGTGCATTTGCGTGTTTTTATGAAACTAAATAATTGGTTCGACGCATCTTATATAACCAAAGTGAGAGCTCAGGATAACAGAAAATACATATACGCTTCTACCTGAAAAGCTCTTATGTTTTGAATGTGCATAATTTGCAGGTCAGACTCAAGCGAGGCCGTGGCATAGTGAGAGCGCAGAGGAACTTCATTGTTCAATTTATTTTCTTGAATGGTGCCATTCGTTTTTCTTGTATTGTGTGTAAAAGTCTTGTTGTGCCTAGTACTAAACTTGTTCTGCAATGTCTGCAATGCCCCATAAGCTATGGATAGAAAGACAGCGCCTGTAGATTCATGTATCAACATTGTCCCTGTATAACCAAAGTAAACAGCTGTCAAGATGATGATGTGTATTTTCACAAACACCAGCACTAGTGCTCCGGCAAAGATATGATATTGATGCCACCCCTTACCTCCACAGTTCTAGGGTCTGGGCTACATCGTACATGTAGCCATTCTTTTGACAAAATAATGATTCAAAAACAGTATTTCTGTACCTCGAAAGAATCTGAGAAATGTATACATTATGTGGTATAAAACGAATACGTAGAACAACACGGGCTTCTTTTACCAAAAAATTGTCTTTTTGTGGCTTATACAAAACATGTTATTTGATATATATTTCACATAGAAATACACATTTTTTAAAATATATATGAACATGTAAACATGTTTAAACAAATGTCTGAAAAGTTATATAAGATGAGCACATGTTCATAAGCTCGATGGGTAGAATCATTCATATGATGTGGTTGAATTATTGATGTATACTAGTGGTTGGGGCGCCAGGAAGCTGGGCGGTGCCAGCTAAGAAAGCGCCTTTCACTTTTACTTTTTATAGCGTGTAGTGTTATTGCATAATAGAGCATCTTATACATAAGTAGGAGGGAGCTAAGAGAAACCAGTGATTTAGGAACAAAATAAAAAATTCATTACACACTTGATGAAACAAGTGACACATGCTTCTTGACTCTAACATCATATTGATAAAGAGTACGGGAATCATCTCCACAAAAAGAAGGCACAAAACATTGACCGTGGATGGAATGGCTGATCTTCACCTCGAAGGAGATGTTCCCGTCGACTATGAAAACGTTAGTGACGACAAGATGAAATGCCGGTTCGAGGTGCTCATATGGGTAGGGGTAGGATGTGCATATGTGTGTTTATAGAGATGAGGTTATGTACGTATGTACGAACGTCTGCATCCGCACTGTATTAGAAAAAAAAATCATCATATTTATACTTGTTCTGAGTTTAAGACTATAAAAAATGAATATGTTGTTAATTTAGTGGGAAACGATTACAATCAGGCAACCAATCGCACGTTGAGATCCGCCGCACAAGCAGCTATCAGATGCGAGTTTGATCGGACGACTCACAACCTCTAATTAACCGGCCAAGATGTTCACCACTTGACGAATGCCTCTGCCACATTGACAATTTTTCTGCGACATCATCCGTGTTGCAGAAGTCCTTCCGTAACAATATTCATGTTGCAAAAAGGGTAAGACAAAAAAAATTCTTAGCATCATATGTGTTGCAAAAGTCTTTTCGCAACAACACTCATGTTTCAAAAAAGTTAAAACAAAAAAGAAAGAATCTGCAACAGAGGTTCTGTTGCAAAATATTTGTGCAACAAAAAATATGTGTAGAGAGTTTCGCAAGAGTGCCTTTGTTGCATTGCTGAGGAAAAGGGACGCGCCTCTGAATAGTCCAAGATCAGACGGCTGTGGAGGCGGCCGCGGCCGACGCGCAGGGTCGCCCTAATTTAGTTGCCTTATTCAAGCAAAACTAAAAATTTGTTTGCCTCATTCATGCAAACCTTAGTTTTCTTAACTGAATCTTTTGATTGCGTTACTAAAATGGAATGTAAAAGGACGAGAAAACGAAGCGAAGGCGGCGGCGACCTTTCCACATTCCGCTCCGTAGAAAAAGGAAGATCCCAACAACGCTGGCTGTAAATACCGGCGAAGAAGCCCAGGAAAGGAGCCACGACGGCGCACCATCACCTCCAAACCAACCAGAAACCCCCACCATCCTCCGCCTCCACGCTCCCAAACCAAAACCCTTGACCATCTCTTCCCCATCCGAGCGCAGCGCGGTGGGTCTCCTTCCGTAGCCGCGCCGATGTCGTCGCCGGCGGCGGCCCGGGAGCACGTGGAGAGGATCCGGCGCGACCGCTACTACATTGGCCGCGGCGAGCAGAACCCGCTGGCCGAGGACATGCACCAGGCCGTCAACTACCTCAGCCAGGAGCTCTACTCCAGGGACGTCCACTTCCTCATGGAGCTCGTCCAGGTGACCAATCTCCCTCGCCTCCCTCCTTTCCCCCCTTTCTCGCACTGTACTTTTTCTACTAGGACTATATGATTTATTTACTTATGATACGCACACAGTTTCAAGAAGAGAGTGTATGAATCAATCAAATTCGTCCCCGCGATTGTGGATTTGTGGTCTTAATTTCGCACTTGCCCACAAATGATTAGACAATTTTGTACCTTACCACTCGGTCGATTGGTGTGGTGCGCAGCCTCAACCCAATAAAACAAGCTGGCACTGTATGTTTTTCACCCCATCTATTTGGATCGTAAAGAAATGGATATCTATGTGTTCATTGGCTACCAAAGGCTTATTCAAAGTATGAACCGTCCTTTTTCCACCAAATTTTCCTTTGGACCCCTCTGCATTGCTAAGTGCATCGAGAACTTCATTGTTTTAAATATACTCTTCACTTAAATGTCTTCAAGTGACCTTTTTTCTTGTATTAGATCAATTTTCTAATGATTCCTGTGAGTCCCTTTTTTCCCCTTGATTTTTATTTAGTACTCCCTCCGTAGACTAATATAAGAGTGTTACTGAGGGAGTATATTTTTCTCTCTCCAATAAGAAGCGATAGAGTTTGCAAATGGTTTTATTAAATTGAATAACATGATTTACATTTGCTTATACCTAGCGTACAAAATGTTCTGTTCTGTTCCTGTATTTCCTCAAGAGGATTTCTCCTAATTTTTGCATCCTGTAAATGCTAAATCACTCTTGTGTTCTGCTCATCACAATAGTTTGCTTGGGAATACATCGTTGTTAGAAATGCTTCTATACATTTGTAAAGAAATTAGATTCAGATTCAACTTAACATTTTGGTTTGAAGGAGGTTTCCACCCTTTTAAAACCTGCTCTTGAATACACCGAGGTGATCCATGCAAGCAATTTACAAAAAATAATTGTTTAGTTCATCACATATTTAATTCATGAAAGGAGCAAATTATACAAGTAATGCATGCTCGTTATAAATAATGGAAGACAAATCTTTCCTACTTATAAATGTTGGAGTTGATGATGAGTTCACACATGGGACAACACGAATAGACAAATGTGCTTCTACAAACATGTGGAACCAGCAACCCTTCTAAGAGACATAAGTAAACAAATGTTACTTTTACTTGGTGTCAGACCAATCCCAAATAAAACTAATACACTGCTAGCCTTATATGATATTAACAGTATTTTGAAAACACTAATTATAAATGAAATTATGAGGATTCATCTCAAAATCATGGTCTTGTTTTTCTTTTCAATCAATTCTTCCAGATCTATATCATACCAAACAAATTGCAATTTGAACACAATAGACATTGTCCTCCTACCTAATTCTGGATCCTGCACATTCAACTTACTCATGCCATTCTGCCATGTTTCAAAATAAAAAATGTTATGTCACTACAAATCATGCAATGAACCTACTGTGGTCGCTTAAGATTCTTCAATGACTGCAACATGATTTTTCTGTAAATATTGGCTATTTTTTTAACCATGAACCATGCAATAGCCGCAAGACACTATCATATGGTGACGATCTCCTGAACCAAAGGTAGCTCCTCGTGTTTCTTATGGCTAAGTGGTAATGCACAAACATTGGGCTAGTAAACTTTAATATTATCACCACATGAAAGCTAACTAAAATATTGAATGAGTATTAGTGTAACAACATATGACATAAAACACAAGCCATACCGCAAGCAAAGGCAAGCATCCATCAATTAAGTAGCATATATCTATTTCAACGATTTGACATGTGGGTACATATTGCGTAATTTTGACCTAGGCCATTAGAACCGCAGTGATTTCTTTAGACCAATCAAGCTCTTGCACGGTTGACATATCATCGAGGGACCGTGTTTTGGCTCTCAGCGAAGACGCCGACACCCGGCCTATACGTAATCCCAGTAGTGATTGTAACTGCTAGGGGTGGAACTTTAGCCAACAAAATGAGAAGAAATGTCCTCATGAAATATTCGTTGTCTTTGATTTTTGAGGAGACGCCTAACCGCATTCATTTGAGTACATAGCTTGCATTTCTAATGTTATCACTTTTTGTGTCTAACTTCATAATCAAACTTGTCCCAAGAGGTACACTAAGGATTCTCGTGTTTTAACTTGAGTAAACTTAGTTTCATCCTATGTTTAATCCATGCGACAAAGGCTTATGTGTGGAAAAATCCCCAATAGTGTCAACTACCCGATTCCATACTTATTCACAAACTCTTCTACTTGGGTATAAGTTTTCATGATTTTTTTAATCCCAGATGTACTGAACCGGCTCTTGATGCCTACTTCACCCATCAAGTTTTCCTCCATGGTGACAGGTGACAGCCCCTGAAATCATTAGAAATATGACCCTCATAACACTGCAATAGGGAGTGAAACCACAAAAGGGAAAACCAGGAGTTAATTGAAAATTATAATCCCTAATTTTGTGTTGAACTACATGTGTACGAGATCCTGGAAACATGTACATGTTTTGAGATTAACCTATTTTGTTTCGTGACAACCAAAAGTGTGTCCACGGCTTCATAGAATGTGGATCATGCCTTTTTTTGTGACTCCTATGGCGTGTACTCTTCACCGACGTCATGGTCACCAAGGGGTTGGGGTCGCCCGGTTAAGAATAATACAAAAGGTCCGGAGAAAGTTTCCATGCACACAATGAAGTCTTCATATTGCTTTTTAGTGCTGCAACATGTTTCCACAATCTTGTATGCATATAACACCAAATTAGGTATTAAAATTTTGCTTGAACTCGTATCCTTTTTTTTTCCTTTTGTGGTTTACTCCCAACTACAATGTTATGACGATAAAGGGTTCCCCCCCGCTTTATATTATAAAGCAAACATCCGATACATCCAGCTCGCTGGGGCCGCAACACAGATAAGCCCAAAAGAAAAAACAAGAAAGAGAGAGAAATAAATGCCGACACCAGCAGATCAACGAAGAAAGGAAGACTGGCAACCACTGCACCCTTCGAAGAAGTACCACCATGCTCCCAGCATCCCGAAGCGCCGAGCACCAAGCAACACCTTCAAGAAGGAATGCGACGATGCCGCCATTGTTGCCCGGACAAGTTCTAGGGTTTCCCCCGGTACGCGAGGGATAGTGTGGAAGGGATATACCCGACGCCCCTCAGGAGGGTCCGACGGCACCAACAAGCGTCATTTTGTCGGTGCCGGACAGGCTGACAGGGGTTTCTCCCGATCCACAACCACCACCACCACCACCCCAGGCATTTTGAAATGCACCACCCCAACAGCCGTCCACCAGCATGTGCCACCACGATTACCGGACAACCCTCGCCGCCTCACAGGAGCTGCCAACACGAGACCTGGAGAGGGAGGGGACAACCTCCACCATCGCAGCAGAGCTGACCAGACGCGGCGATGAGGACTTGTCGGGCCTTGACGGCCCGTTCAGGTCCACTTGGACCTGGACAGTCCTGTCACCACGCTGCAGTCCTCACCGCCTGAGACCGCCGTCACTATGCCACCACCAGGGAACGTCGCTGCCGAACGCCGTGCCACCGGCCCGTCCCAACCCAGATGGGGCCCAAATGGGCCCAGATCTGGGGCGGGTGCCGCCAGCCATAGCGCCACTACGCCGCCCCGCGGCCAACGGCCACACCACCGTGTTGAGAGCCATCGGGCTTGCGGCACCACCACCGACGGGCCGCACCGACGCCGGCCGAGGAGCACCACCGCCAGCCGCCATGGTCCGAGCAAGGGGACAATGCGCGGGGAAAGGCAGGCCCGCCGCCTCTAGCACCACGCGGCCGAGGGCCGGCGACACTCGCTGGCGGTGGTGGGAGGAGGCAGGGGCGAGGAGGGAGTGCTGGAGGGGAGCGGGGAAGAGGCTCCGGGCCGCCTCGCTTGGGGAGGCGACGCGGGGGTACGGGGAAGAGAGGGGGGAGGGGTAGGGGAGCGGGAGAGGGCTAGCGGCGATGGCGGGCTCCGGCCGCGGCGGCGGCTCCGCGCGGGGGAGCCGGCGATGGCGGCTAGGGAACCCTAGGAGCGGGGCGGGAGCCGTCCAACTACAATGTTATATCTTATCAATACGTGTATGGCCATTTTTCTATTCATTTCAAGGGGTTGTCGCCATGGAGAAAGAGTTGACAGGTTAATAGGCATATCAAGAGTCAGGTTAGTACATCGAGAATTCAAAAAATTATGAAAAAACTTACACCTAAGCAGAAGGGGTTTGTGGAGAAGTATGGCTTCGTGTATTTGAACACCGTTGGGTATTTTCCCGCACGTAAACCTGTTGTCGAGTGGATCATGCATAGGATGAACCCAAGTTTACTCGAGATCATACACGAAAACAAGGTAATAAGGTTTGATAAACCACCTGTTCAGAAAATCCTTGTATTGCCTAAGATAATGTTGATTCTGAAGTCAGGCATGGAAAGCGATCATGTCCAAGAGCTGTGAGCTATGTACTCAAATGGACTTGGCCGTTCAAGGTCTTTCTAGCATAAACGAAGACGAATAATCTTTGACGAGGACTTCTCTTGTCATTTTGTTGGCTATAGTTTTCACCCATGGCATCTACAATGAAATCAATCTTGAATACTTGTGGTCCCTTGAAGATATGTCAACTGTGCAAAATCTTGATTGGTCTTGTGAAACCACTGATGTTTTATTGGCCCGGGTCAAATTTCTTTATTTTCCTTCTAACTGTAATTCAGAAGCTTGCTACCAAGACTGGTGAAATGCAACAACAATTTGCTGAACTAGTGTTTCACTGGATCTGCTTGTTTTCTCAATCTTATTTAGCCAACAGATATAAGTGCAATTACATTATGTCGCTTTGTAAGGACCCTTTCTTTGCTGTGTATGTTACAATTAAGACTAGCAGAATCCCGAAGTTTCACCTGTATGCTCTCGTGTTAGTGAATAAATTTTAGTGCCATATTTTAAGTTTAATATTTTCTTCCTCTTAAAACTAGAATGCTGAAGATAATGAGTACCCTAGCGGAGTAGCGCCATCTTTGGAGTTTCTAGTTACATCCAATGACGTTACTGGGTCTGGTGCATCTTCTACCTTGCTTATCTTCAACAATGAGACAGGCTTCTCTCCATCCAATGTTGAGTCCATTTGTCGTGTTGGAAAATCAACTAAAAAGGGAAACAGGGACAAGGGTTACATCGGAGAGAAAGGTACATCTTTGCATCTCACTTATAAAAATCCTTTTGTGTTCTGTTTTGGCAAGTGGGAGAATTTACTCTTTGATGTTATTCCTTTTATTTCAGCTAGGAATCAGTTTTAGAACTTTTCTTCTCAAGCACTACGATAACTGACATAGCTTTTAAATGACATGTAAAATGATTGAAATATTATTCAGTAGTACTCAATTAGGATGGTGACGAACTAGATACATAAGGTCAGTATTCTCAATATAAATGTATTTTATACTATTTGTTTCAGGTGAGTCATGATGTACTGTATTGCTTTAGAATTTCGGTGCCGTGAACATGGATTCAATCCCCCATGCTGCTCAGAAAAAGATGTGACGATTCTGTGTACTCTTGTAAAATATTTCCAAGTTTTAAGTTATTCCATACTAAAAAAAATGTGTAAACAAAAAATTCTTCACTGCTTGTGCATGTTGAGCATGTGCAAATCTTGTAGAAATCATTTCAGACTAAGTTATGGTTTCAGTATTATTGATAAGTGAAGAAAATATTGTTAACCTTTAAACCAATGGTGTAAACTCCTCCCTTGGAGTATTCTATGGAGCCGTTAATGAAACCCAAATAGTTTTTGGATACTTCTATAAAATTAATGACTCACTACTTAAATTAATGACTCACTACTTGTCAGAGTGTTAGGCTTTTGACACCCAGTTTTTATGCTCCACTGTATCAATAAAAGGCTGATAATCTGTCACCGCTACTTCAATTTTTTGATAGGGAAGTAGGGAGAGCTCCTATCTTATTTGAATTAATGAAACATAATTGTTTGATACATCCAAGTTCACAGACATAGGTTGGTATCCATGTCAGCACTCAGCAAAAGGCAAAACGAAATTGTTAACATCCCACCCAGTTTGTAAAACAGAGTAGAAACAGAGCCAAAACACTGAAACTGATGAAGACTAGTTCTTCAAACATTCTATGCGACATACTATGTAGTGGAATCCTATACATCACTCATCTTTTTTATTATTATGTGTTAAGGTGTAATTTTTTTCCTACTGTTGCCGTTGGATTTTTGGATCTCTTGCCCTCCTAGCCCTTCCTTGGCAACAACTGTATTTCTGGGTGTTCCTGTGGAACTTCCTTAATTTGCCAAACAAAGCCAAAGCGAGTCTCACACCATGGTTTGTTTAAACTTCATTTCATCACATTGAACCGTTAACTGGATGATCCTTGGTTGGACAATAATGGGATAACTTATCACAGCTCGGATTATTATTTTAAGTGCAACGATACCCTCATTTAACTCGTCTATGATGCTATTAACAATTTTTTTTTACTCTGCATTAATAGCTTGGAGATTCTTAAACTTTAAAACTCAGTGTGGGGTACTGACTACTCAAATGCATATATGAGTAAATTTCATTTTGGACCATGTGTTTGTGATGCTGTGACAGTTTGGACTATACAATCTTAATTTTGACAGGTTGAACCAGATTTATAGCATGGCCGAAATTTCACTTCATGTTGCTTTGATCTTCTAGTTTATGCATGCCTAGCATTATAAGATGTGAAAATATCCACAAATGCATTTTATTTCAGCAGTCATCCTTGTTAACCCATTTCATTTGAAGAATTACAATAAACAGCTATTTACCTACTTTATCATTTGTACCTCTTATATTATTATGACATCAATGTTGTGATAACTTGTTGCTCTTGATGTAGGTATCGGGTTCAAGAGTGTTTTCCTAATATCGAGCCAGCCGCATATATTCAGTAATGGCTATCAGATAAAGTTCAATGAGAAGCCTTGTGCGGAGTGTAACATTGGATACATTGTCCCTGAGTGGGTTGACTCGAAACAGATCCTTCCAAAAATAAAAAAGATATACGGGCGATCGAAGGTTCTACCAACAACCACTATCATCTTGCCTTTGAAGGACGAGAAAGTTAGTGCAGTAAAGCAGCAACTGTCAAGCTTCCATCCTGAGATGCTACTGTTTCTGTCAAAGATTAGGCGGCTCTCTGTACAGGAAGCTAATTCCAATCCTAAAGGCAGCACAGTTAGTGAAATTGCAATATCTAGTGAAAAGAACTACCAAGAGAGGAAGAACATGCATGCAGAGTCCTATACGGTCCATTTATCGGCTCAAGAGAATGGGAAAGAGGAAGAGTGTGGCTACTATATGTGGAGGCAAAAGTTCCCGGTAAAACCAGAGAACAGAGTGGACAAACGTGCCGAGATCGATGAGTGGGTCATCACGCTGACCTTCCCACACGGCGAGCGTCTATCCCGTGGGAAGCAGTTATCACCTGGCGTCTATGCTTTCCTTCCCACTGAGATGGTAACGAATTTCCCCTTCATAATCCAGGCTGACTTCCTCCTTGCATCTTCAAGAGAGGCTATTCTGTTCGACAGTCCGTGGAACAAGGATTCTGGACTGTATCCCAAGCGCTTTCCTGAATGCTTTTGTTGCACTTGTGAAATCTAGCGCTGATGCACCGGCAATGTCCTTAGTGTCTATGTTTAATTTCCTGCCGGCCAATCCTTCAATCCCAGTACTTGAGCCGGTTAGGTCTGGCATCAAAAACAAGATTCTTGTCGAGGATATAGTGCCATGTGAGTCTCATGGTTCGCAGAAAATATTTTGCAAGCCAGGTGAGGTTGGACGACTGAAACCAGCCTTTTGGAGTATTCTCAGCAAGGCAAGGGAATCTGGAGTTGACCTAAAGAATCTTTCAACCCATGGAAGCTACATTCTGAGCTCTCATTTTGATAAGTCCACGTATAATACCGTGCTATCATTTCTTGGTGTTAAAAGTGTGAGCACTGAATGGTACGCCAAATGCATCGAGGGCTCTAATCTTGTCAAGGGGGTAAATGAACAGATTTATCTGGAAGTTTTATCCTTTGTCGCCGACAATTGGCAGAACTGTTTCTCCGGTACAAAGATGATGTCTATTCCCCTGCTAAAGTATGTTGATCGGAACAATGCCCTCTCTTTCTGGAGCATTTCTAGAGCTACTCAACGGAGTGACAGATTGTGCATTGCATCTGAGAAGAAGTGCATACCTTGGCTTATCAGCTGGAACCGGGAGTTCACATCTTCTAACCGGCTTTTTGTACCTCCCAGCACACAGGAAGCTCTACAAAACTTTGCGCAGAAAACTGTAGTGACACAGTGGCTTCAGAGCTATGCAAAAGTGGAGGCTGTGTCTGTCTATAGTTATGGACTGGCTGTCGTTAATTCCTTGAACTGTGATAGGAGGCCTGCTATTGCTTTTGCTCACTTTCTGTACCAGTCGGCTCAGAAGGGTCACATCGAGAGCTACCACTTAGAAGAACTGTGTCGCGCCATGCCGGTAATCGACAGCTATGGCAGTGTGATCAAGACAAGAAGCAGCGTTCTCATTCTAGTTCCTGCGAAGGGCAGTAAATGGGTAGGATTGATGGGCACGAACCCATGGAGGAACCAGAACTACATTGAACTATCGGCAGATTACAAGTCGGCAGACAGTTACGCTGGGATCTATGCACCTGAAGACCAGCTCTTGGCTTTCCTGAAGACACAACTGCCGGCTTCAGACATTCCGTTCATACACCCTCCAGATGCAAGCTTTCCTACAGTTTCATCGCCTATAACCGTTGACAATGCAATCTTGCTTTTGCAGTGGATACAGAATCTCAAGTCAAAAAGGGTACATTTACCGGCTAGATTTCTGGCTTGTGTAAAACAGGGAAGTTGGCTGAGGACATCAGCTGGGTACAAGCCACCGAACGAATCATTTCTGTCCAGTTCTGAGTGGGGAGTTCTTTTACAAAATGGATCTAACTTTGTTGACATACCAATGATTAACCAAAAGTTTTATCAAAACAAGCTGCACTTGTACAAGGTGGAACTGAAGGCGATTGGAGTTAGATTTGAATTTCAGGAGGCATCAGCATACATCGGCAGCCGCCTCATGTCCATGGCCGCAAGCAATACGCTGACCAGAGAGAATGTGTACTCACTGCTTCGGCTGATTCGGTTTCTTCGAGAGAAAGTTCTGTCTCCAAGCGAACTCATCAACAGTGTCAAGGATGGACAATGGATGAAGAGTACTCTTGGCTACAGGTCTCCGGTTGGTTGTATCATCTATGATTCAGACTGGGCAGTTGCATCCTGTATTAGTAGCCAGCCATTCCTTGATGTCAAGTTCTATGGTGAGGACATCCTTACCTACAAACCAGAGCTCAAATTGCTCGGTGTTCTTGTTCGATTTGAGGACAGCTACAAACTTGTGATTGATAATTTTAAGTTCAGTTCGGCTGCTGTTACTCCTGAGGCTACTGTACTAATCCTCAAATGTATCCGGCATGTGAGCTCATGTGACGCCTTCATAAGAAAGCTCAAAGATTTGAAATGGGTGAAGACCAGTGTGGGGTTCCGTGCTCCTAATGAATCTTTTCTTGTGGATCCTCGATGGGAGTGCCTTCTAAAGGTCTTTGATGGGGTTCCTGTAGTTGACTTCAGATTTTATGGAAGTAAGATTAGTCCCTACAAAGAAGAGTTGGAGAAGACTGGGTTGATAACAAAATTGGAGGCGGCATCAAAGGCTATAGCTCACTTGTTCAAGCAGATGGCTCTGAACTCATCACTTCCAAAGGCGAGTGTTCTAGCCCTGCTAGCATGTTATCGTCAGCTGAAAACACAGGGCGCACTCCCTGTCGAGCTTTTCAGTTCCATGCTGAATGAGAAGTGGTTGCGCACATCTTTGGGTTTCAGATCTCCCAAAGATGCAATCTTATTCAATGCAGAATGGCAGTCTCTATCATCAGTAGCAAACTTACCTTTCATAGATGACGGTGACTCTTACCAAGGTTTAAGCAAAGAAATACATGGTTATAAAGATGAGCTCAAGAATTTAGGTGTTACTACTGAAGTGAAAGCTGGTGCTAGGTTTGTTATCGATGGCATCAACATTCCCAAGGATCCTTTGCACATGTCTGCAGCTACTGTCTTGTCATTGCTCATGTCCATTCAGAGCTGGTTGGCTTCTTCAAGTAACTTCCCAAAGGGCTTTCCAGAGAAAATCAAAGGCTGCAGTTGGTTGAGGACAAAAGTGGGGTTCCGATGTCCCGATGAGTCCATCCTGTTTGATCCAAAGAATTCTTCCATTCGCATAGAAGATGGCCCTTTCATTGATGAAGCATTCTATGGCTCGGAGATAGCCTCATTCAGAGACGCCCTTGCGGCAATCGGAGTATCTGTGGATGTTAGACACGGACATGAGCTTGTTGCTCGGCATCTGAAAAGCCACAAAAACAGGGCTACTATTTCTCGTATTTACACGTACCTTAAGGAGTGCAATTGGGAGCCTGCAAACAAGACGAGTAATTGGATCTGGATACCAAATAAAAAGAAAAGTGGTGAGTGGGTGAGCCCTCTGGGTTGTGTTCTTCATGATAAGGACAACCTTTTCAGCCTGCAGCTGCATGTCTTGGACAAATATTATGACAAGAAGTTGCTGGACTTCTTTTCACATGTTTTTGGTGTGAGGAATGGTCCTAGCGCTGAAGATCATTGCAAACTATGGAGCACATGGGAGAGCTCTGTCGATGCGCTACCTGTAGCTGACTGCTCTGCTTTCTGGCAGTTCATTGCCAAGAACTGGAGCAAAAGCACGGAGAAGCTTCTTTCTGCTTGTGTCAAGGTTCCAGTTTGTACCGACGGAACCATCCTTCTGTCAAAGAAAGAGGATGTGTTTATTCCCGATGATCTACTTCTCAAGGATTTGTTCGACAAGCTTCCTAACCGGTCATTGTTCATCTGGTATCCTTCTTCAAGCCTGCCTTCCATGTCTCGAGCAAAGCTGAACAACATCTACGGTAGCATTGGAGTCCAGGCAATATCCAAAGCTGTTGGGAAGAATGATTCACTCGCATTGGAAAATGTCAGTCCAACTAAAGCTGCTCGGGGTAAGGTGATCAATGTTGGTATGATCAAACTGGTCCTTGCTTTTCTTGCCGATCCTGCTCTCGACATTTCTGCTGAAGAGCGGCACAAGATAGTTTCCTGCCTGCTTGATGTGACGGTGCTAGAGACCAGCGAGCCAATCACGGTGGGATACAGCGTGAAGCTGTCCTCCGGGGCCGTTTTGGATGTGAAGGCCACACGGAAGCTCCGGTGGGAGAGGGAGAGCTCGAAACTCTACATGCAGAAAAGCAAGCGTGCACCAGGCTACAAGGAGAAGTTGGAGTTCGCGACGAACTTTGCGGATGAGATATCCCAGGGCCTGCTCTTTGAGAAGGCAGATCAGATCCCTTTGCTCGCGGAGCTCATTAAAATCGGTAGCTTGATGGACTTCCACGCTGCCGCTGTCGAGTACCTTCTGAAATCAAAAAACCTGCAGCTGTTCCCTGAAGACGAAGAATTCATTAACACTGCATCGCTAGGTCTGTGACCGATAAACAAAAAAAAATCTCATCTTATGAGCCTGAAAGTATTTACCTCCTTATGCTATTGTCTCCAACTCTTTGGACGCTTGTATGCATGCAGGTCGTAGCAGGAACCGTCAGTGATCTCTGGAGTTGCTCTTGCGCATGCCGACACATGGAGTGAAGTGGTGAGTGCGTTGCTTGTTTGTTTTTCTATAGAAGTTGTATCACCTCTGTAATTGTGATGGAAGCTTACGTAGTAAGCTCACTTGACAGGTTACTTGCTGATGGCCAGGTATGCAGGAGGTTAATTGGTGCTTAAATCTGGAGGGTCCAACAATGCGCCTACTCGATTATCTTGCGCATACGTTTTGTCGCGATTACTAGCTGTGAACTTTTGTTTTGGCTTTCTCCCTTTATGAACCGCAACCTGTCTGTTTTTTTCAGTGTGAAATGACACTCGTATGTACTGGTGTGTTATCCTTTCATGTTTTGTGACCATCATCTATTATATCTTGTTATTTAGCATGAATATATGTTGGACCATGTGTGAGTTTGGTTGTGGTGGCCTGCTAAATGAGAGACGTCTGGTTGCCTTTCAAATCTTTCAGCATGCCCATGGTTTACTTTTTAGTGTGCTACTGAATCATGAAAGCTAAGGAATGGTTGGTTGGTTGTCAAATCTTTCAGCATATATAAATGAATATTTTGCACGGTTTGTGCTTGTTACTGATGGCCAAACAGTTGCAAATGTTCTGTTGATATGCCGGGGTTGCGGCTGCCTGGGACTGCAAGCGTCTCTGCTTGCTTGACTGGGCATTCGACATGTAGACAACCAACTGTCAAGATGATATATAGCAGATCAGATCCCTGTTGCCATTGTTAAGGATTAATTATAAGCCAAATAATATCTGGTTAATTAACAACTGCCTTAGTTTAGCAACTGTCATGAGGTTATCCATCCCTTCTCCAACATACATGACCCTTTGCTCGTGTCACTTGTAACCCTATATATATTAGGAAAAAGCTATTTTCTAAACGACAGGATTCTTGTAACAGATCCGAATGCTTTCATTGTCGCTAGATTAGAATCGCACGGTCCCAACCGCTTCACACGTACTTACCGCCTCATTTTCTTTTAAGAAAAAGCAAAAACAACTTGCTCACGTAACCAACCGAGATGTACATTTGCTCTTGCCCATTGATAGTAGGCCCTTAATTTTAATGTCCGCCACTTCTAAAAAATGTCCTTCCTTTTTAGGCTTTGCTCAGTGTTTTCCAATCAAATGTCTTTCTCTCATGAACAAAATTAGAGCATCTTCAATACGGACCCTCAAATCGACGGCAACCATCTGAATTACACGGTTCTGTATCGGACCGTTCGGTAGTCCGAATGCCCTTTTTTTGCAAACTGGAAACAAAGCCGTGGTTGGGGGGGGGGGGGGAGGTTACTGAATAAGGCTTGCGCCCTACTATATTAATATAGCAACCACTCGATATAGCCAGAAGTTCGATGTTGGGGCAAACAACACAAGCAAGTCCAAAAGAAAAACAAGAGAAAAGAAAGAGAAAGAAATGCCGGCAGCACCGGATGAACGAAAGCTGAAGTATCCCGCAACCGTTGCGCCCACCAGAGACATCCAGCACGCTCCAATGCCATCGAGTCGCCGCGAACCAAGCAACACCTTCAAGAAGGACTGCGACGACAACGACGCTGCTGCCCGGACGAATCCTAGGATTTCTCCCGGTACACGGAGGGAAGCGGGCGAGAGGTACTCCCGACGCCCTTCAAGAAGGTTGATGTCACCCGCAGGCGTCACCGCGTCAGTGCCGGGCGGACCCGAGAGAGATTTCCCCCTACCCCTCATACCCACAACCCAGGACCAACCGGCGGTTCCACCACGCCAACCGCCCACCAACCTGCGCCACCACAACACGAGGACACCACCGTTGCCTCTCCACCGCAGACATCGCGAGGCCGGGCCGAACCAAACGAGACCACCGCCGATAGGGACCAGGGAGCACCACAGCCACGTGAGGGATAACCTCCACGACAAGCCAGAACAGACGGACGCAGCGCTGGAGCATGCCGGACCCCTGCCCGGGCCCAGATCGGGCCCGTTAAGCTCCTGGCAGCCTGACGCAGCAGCAGAGCCGGTCCCAACGACCGCATCCCACCAAATTTCAGCCGGAGGAGACTCACGGAGGCGGACTAACTCGCCACGACCCAGATCGGGCCCAAAGGCCCAGATCTGCGCAGGTTCACGGCCAACCCCGCCACCGCCACCGCCGCCAAAGGGGGAGGTTACTGACGTCCATGTCGCGATCCACGCCAAGGCCCAAAGAACTGTGGCCCATCCAAAACCTTCCTTCCTTGCCCGCATGCTTTCCCACCCGATACCAGCTGCCCGCATTCAACTGTTTTAGAGCGGCCGCCCCGCATTGACGCCAGCCACAGTGGATACCACTTCTCACTGGTGTCGGCATTGAAAACATACCGCGGTTACTCTTGTGTAAATATCATGATAATATACAGAAAAAAGTCCAATTTAAACCCTGAATTCATAGAGGTTAGGCGAAATAAACCCCCACATCAAAATCCCTGTCGTTTGCACCCTGAACTATATAATCCCGGTCTAAAATGAACCCTAGGATCGTTTGGAACACCGGGATTACGGACGTGGCCAGGATTGGTCGCGCGCGGGGGAGAAAACTGGACGAGCCCAGTCTGGCCCAGCACGCTGTCCACTTCGTGCAGTCTGTGAGGCCCAGCGACATACGGAGAACGCAAAAGGAAAAAAAATGCATACGTTGACGTTTTCTAGTAATTTGCAAGTTGCAAGAATCGAAGTGCAGTGGTGTACGTTGACAGCCGTAGCCTTTAACCACTACGTCAATTTAACTTAGTTGTACACTGCAGCAAAAATATGACTATTTGACCGTTTTTTAGTTCACGAAATGAAAAAAAAGAACTGCAGAAATTCGAGATAGTTCAGGGAGATAAAAAAAGATCATGAATTTGGCAAAAAATACGACTTTGAAAAAAAGTTTGTGGATTTTAAAAAGTTCACGGATTATAAAAATTCCACAAGTTTTCTAAAAAAGTTCACAAATTAAAGAAACATATTGAAGGCATTAGATAATTCTTTTATAGATTATATAATAAAGAAAAATAAAAAAAATCACGCATTAATTTGTTTCCATGGATTATGTAAAAAGGAAAAATAGAAAGGGGCGGCCTAGCATGGGGAAGGGTGCACACCGTGGTCAACACTGCGGCTTAAGTTCATCAATTTAAAAATGTTAATTGTGTATAATTTAAAATGTCCATCGTATATTAAGAAAATGTTCAATAAATATTACAAAATCTTCAGTCCATAATATTCGCAAATGTTCAAAAGATGTTCTATACATAATGTACCGCGCCGCGAATCAATCAGTTCGACTCACTAGTTTGGTCGGCAAGTTCCAACAGCTAACAAGACCCAAGTCATGAGTTCGAGTCACTCAGCAGGACTTTTGCAGATTTATTTTTGCACACCTTCTATTCGATAGCTCCAAATGGGCAGGTTTTTATATACTTTAAAATAATTTGAACATTAAAAAAGTATTTACGGGATTTTTTTGCGCGCCTGCTATCCAATTGCTCCACATGGGCCGGTTTTTATTATTTGAGCATTCTACGGGATTTAAAAACAACATGAAAATTTCAAAAAAAGTTCGTACATTTTAGATAAGGTATCCCGGTGGTTTGTTGCTTCCATCAACAACGAGTGATTTTCTGTTCGAGCTACCACCGCATGCTATTTTTTTCAACAAAAAAAATTGTCTAGTGGGCCGGCCCATCAGACGAATCCCAGTTCAAACGATGCCAGGGTTCGATTTAGACCGGGATTGCAGAGTTCAGGGTGCAATCGACCGGGATGTCGACTTGAAGGTTTATTTCGTCCGACCTCTACAAGTTCAAGGTTTAAAATGGATTTTTTTCCTAATATACACATCACGGAGCTGATAACTTACTCGAAACACTGCAATACTCTGAATTTTTTTTCTTAAAATGCTATCTTTTTTATAACAAATTTCAACAATATACGATGTAATTCATAAATTACAACTATATGATCCCGTCGGCTTTGCTTAGGCCGAAGAGGTATTCTTTGGTCTCGCTTAGGCCGAAGAGCTCTTTTCGGTTTCGTTTGGGCCGAAGACCAGACGGCCAGGGCCGAAGAGATGAGTGCGGGCGCGTGAAGGCCGAAGCCTCGTGAAGGCCGAAGAGTGCATGCGCACGCTGGCCGGCTGGCGCTCATACTCAGCAGATGCACATACGCTGGCTGGCTAGCTTGCTGTCTATGCATGCAGCAGCCTTTGCTCGTGGATACGGAGTCGATGGAATTACGTGCAAGTGCATGGTCGATAGTACGTAGTAGTCTGTGTTACAGCCGCGTACTAGTGCACATGCATTAGTACATGCTGCGGGCCGTGGTGGGGAGCTGCTGAGTTGGGAAGTGTATTTGATGAAATAGGGAGGCATACATGCGGCCTGTTGAGTATGTACATACACGTAATAGCACAACGCGCATGGGAATCGATCAATCAATTCAGCTAATGTGGGCCTTCGGTTGGACTAATCACGTTACAAAGGCTGCTGCATGCATATGGCAGCAAGCCAGCCAGCCAGAGTGCAGCTGCAACGAGGCAAGCGCCTGTGGCATGCCGGGGCATGCGTCGCATGCACTCTTCGGCCTTCAGGAGTCCGAAAACCACTTTTCGGCCCACTGCAAGCTCAAGGTCGTCCCGGCTTCGGCCGAAAGATAACGGAAAAGGGCTCTTCGGCCTAAGCGAGACCCAAGAGTCCATTTTCGGCCTACACGAGGCCAACGGGGTCATATAATTGTAATTTATAAATTAGATTACTTATTATTGAAATTTGTTATAGAAAAGATAACATTTTTGAAAAAAATTCCAATACTTTGACCAAGGGATTTTTTTTTGTCGAAAACATACCCCTGGTAACTTTTGTGAAAATAACATGGTAATATACACACAACAGAACTGATAATTGACGTACAAATATCATGGTAACTTTTCACCCGATAAAATAATCGTTAAAAGACACATCCCGATAACTTATGTGTAAATAATATGATAATATACACACATCAGAGTTGATAACACACATACAAGCACCACGGTAATGGTTGGATGATAATATACTTATGGAGTGTCTTCCATAAGAGCATTGAGATCAGCCATTGGCGACGGGTTGCCAATGAAAGAGACAGCTGCTATCCTTGGGTGATGATGACAAAGTTTTCTATTTCGTCATTTTTGATCCATTGCTTCAGGCTCTCGATTATTGAAGGCAACATGGCTTCGGCATGGGCTTGGCTTTGCGGGTTGATGTGTGCTTTGATGTCGGCTGTTGTTGCGGCTGTGCCTGCATTTATTTTCTGTTCGACGGTCTACTTGTTGGCTCTCCTTTTCTGCCATTGCAGCTTGTGGTCGTCGGGATAATGACAGTCCCATTTGGCACCGCATATGGCGCCGTTCACACGGCCACCCGCCGACGGTGCTAACGGTTCCTTGCCGATGATCACGTTGATCGACCGGCTAAGAGGAGGGTTCCACCTGGCCGTGGACCCTTACAAGCTCTGAGGTTCCGCACGCTGCCTTTTCAGTTCTTCTTCGAGTCTCCTCGTTTGGTGATCCGCGGAAAATCCCCTGACTTATGATCATAATGGTATTGACCCCTGACATAGTTATATTCGAGGGGGTCCTTGAATTGCTCGAAGTGATTTGGGATGCCATTTGCTGCAAGTATAGCGTCCAGCTTGTCGACACGAGCTTCTTCCCAACAAAACCACGGCTTCCAAGGGCGTGGTTACTTAATGTCTTTGATCGCATGTCCTTCCCCCATGACGACTGGTTCTGCACTACAGGTCCCACACCATCATTGCAAGGTCTCCGGACCGCAAGCTCATTCAGATGTGCACTCTAGGGTATCCACTCGGATACAGTCTAGCCACTCGGACGTCTTCCCACCAGTTAGCCTCACCAACACCACTCGGACACAGGAGGCGGAGGGGCGATGTGGGAGCCGCAACGGTCGAGGGGATTAACGTTGGACTTTAAGTGTAGTTATAGCGGCAGTTACCAGTAACGCCTATAGTTACTCCCCCTCTTATCTCCCCTTGTAACATAGCATTGATGAGGGTGGGCGCACTCTATATAAACCCCCTCCATCGCCATGACAAGGGTTCGCAACCTACTGTAATCATATACCCCAAGAGAAGACACAAGCCTCCGGACACGAGACGCAGGGCTATTACCTCTAAGAGAGGGGCCTGAAGTCGCTAAATGCGAGTGTTACACATGTGCCGTAGTTAGGTTCCATCCCTATTTGTACCCTTAGTACTCACTGTCAGATTCGTTGACTCGGCAGCAGATGCCACGTGTCGGCTACCGCACCTGCCGCCATAGTAGTTCTGTCCATCCCACCTAGAGTTGGTTCTTTTTATCAATTCGACTGGGCGGATGGTCCTTTCGGGCAAAGAGAATGGTTGGTTTGTTACCAACATTTGGCGGTGCCAATATTTGGCCAAATCAAATGTTACCAACATTTGGCAATCTTTTGTAAGATTGGCAAAAAAAATTGGTGTGCAACCAATCTTTAGCCAGCATTTGGCAGTTGCCAAAATTTGACACCGATTAGGCTAAAAAATTTCCCCGTCGGGCGCCGGTAACGAAACGACTACGTACGGACTCCCGTAGAGATCTTTCAGAACTGCCGATACAAGGAAGAATTCGCCGCCTCGGCTTGATCTGGGACGGGTCACGTCGCCGTTGACCGGACCTGAAAGTCAGTTGGTGCGCGGGCATAATTTATTTTCATTCGTTCTTGTGTGGTATGATTGATCTATGCTATTCCAAGATCTGATCTATTCCGCTTCGATCTGTCTTTCTTTTGCCAACCAGGTCTGGTATTTGCTCATCGATGAATCGGAAGCGCCCATCGGCCTTGGCTGCCTGCAGCAGCAATCGCCCTTCCGCGATGACTGCGTGCAGGAAGCGCCGTCGTGCCGCCACCTTGCAATCTGATGCATCTTCGTGGGCGTCGCTGCACCAAGACTTGGTCAGCCTGATCGGCTGGCGGGTCTTGGCCGCTGACTTGCTTGACTATGTCCGATTCCGTGCGGTTTGCCCTTACTGGCGCTCCGCCACCGTCTCCCCGCGCGGCCGCGGCCTCCACGACCCGCGCTTCCACCCGCGCCGCTGGATCATGCTCCCCGAGGGCCACGGCATCCACCCCGGCCACCGCAAGCTGGGCGGGTACATCCGCTTCATCAACCTCTCCACCGGCGCCATCGTCCGCGTCCGGCTCCCGCTTTTCAGCAACCACTGCGTCCTCGACTCGGTCGACGGGATCCTGCTGCTGCAGCGGGACGAGGACACCCTCATCCGCCTCCTCCACCCCTTCACCGACGACATTGTGGACCTCCCTCCGCTCGCCACCCTTCTAGCAGGGTTAGCACCCTCCCAGGAGAAGATGTTCAGCTGGAACGTTCTGAGGACGGTCGGTGCTACCTCTTTCACAGTGAGCGCAGATGGAGTCGTCACCGCCATGATTGGGCTCTTTAAATTGGGACGGGTAGCGTGTGCCACCACCATGGACCAGCAATGGCGGCTCTCGACATGGCGCATATCAAATGGTTGGAGGCCACTGTCATTCCAAGGCAAGATGTACGCCTTGCACACTCCCACAAATGGCAGCGAGCTTCAGATTTTCCAGATTGACTTGCCGGGGCACGGGGAGAAGGAGGACTTTGATAGAATTTTGTGTTATCTACCGGCACCTAAGTTGATTGCCACATGTCTGGCAGGCAAACCTCAGAAGCCTTATTACTACCTCGCAGAATGTGATTCGGAGATCCTGGTGATCGGCCGTTACCTTTCTGGTTCACTCGACGTTGACGTTTACAGACTATCTGACATTGTCCTAGACAGGATTGCCCCAGTAACGAGCATCGGAGGAAATGCTCTCTTTGTTGAAGAAAGGGTCTTGAGTGTCAGCAGTAGAGTGCACCCCACCATTGTGGGTGACTCTATTGTACAACTCCATAACAAGGAAATCTATCTTGGGCATTACCACCTTGCCACTGGGACATGGTTGCCAACAGCGGATGGGTGTGTCAGACGTGGTGTACCGAGTCCTTGTAGCCTCATCTACCATATCTTCACCTGTTGCTATCGTCCCACTTGGTGAGCGAGTTGTTTCTGTGCTTTATTGTTACTTAATTCGAGCATATATATGCTACTTGTTGAGCTGATTATTTTCACACCTATGCTCGTAGGAACAAAGGGGGCTTCTTTATCAGGGTAATGTGCAACCTAGTTGGAAAGTGAAGAGAAAATGGCGTGAGGGGTGAGTATGATCTGGAATACCTAAATGGTCGCAAACTTATAAGTAATATCATATCAGTAGGGCAACTTTATCTTTTGACCTTTGATTAGATTTGAGATATACTCCCTCCGTCCCATAATGTAAGACGCTTTTTGACACTAGTGTAGCGTCGAAAAACGTCTTACATTATGGGACGGAGGGAGTACAACATAGCATTCATGATTGCACAAACACAAACATAAGTTGCAATTCTTCTTTGTGTTTACAACTAGTGAAATAACACTCCGTAGATACTAGCTACAACTATAGTCATTGGAAATATATGTAGTGTGATCACCATTTGTGATATGAATTGTGCAATCAACTTTTGCTTGGGCACCAAATTAGCATGAGAATTTGCCGGAAACTCCCTTTTTCGAGAAAACAGACACATACTCTGACTGCGTTGTAGTACTGAATATAATCGGGGCAAAATATTTACAATAGGAAGTGTTACTACTTTGAAGCCTATGGTTGAAATGGAACTCAATTTGAACTGCGTAAAAACCTCAAAGAAATAATTTTATGGTCCTTGACTTAATCAGCCATGAATTCCTGGTTGCACATTGTTGAAAAACTTGTTGTTTCTGTGCTTCCAAGTACACCAGGCATGCATCAAGCATGAAAACCTCAAAGAAAAAGGGGCACTGGAACATCTCTGCTCTGTCATTCCCAGCCCAGACAACACCCATTCACCCAACATGTACTGCCTTGACGTCTCCTCTGTGTTCTTAAAATCCACACTAGAGCGTCCTTCTTGATGCTCCCTCCGTCCCATAATATAAGATGTTTTTTCAAGAATAGGCATTTACTATCTTTTTAGCTACCTCTCCGAGCATCACAGCCTCGTGGGGAAGTTTCCTCTTGCTCCTTTTGTAATTAGCATGTATTGGGGGGAGGGCATTATAGTTTGGAAAGTTAAGTATAACGTTTGTATATTCTTTGTATGTTTACCAATATAGGTCAAAACACACATATTACTTACATGGTACGTCGACAGATTTCTAACAAGGATAGTGGCGGGCTTAAACTTGTCAACTGCAATGCATTTGTGAACTTGTTCGTGCTGGGTCAAGAACTTGTTCTTTTGCAGATTCAGTAGCTCGTCAACTACATCTTGATACTCGGTTGTGTATTTCTGTTTCATTTTTTTGTTTCATATTTTTTTTGTGTGGATAAGTTCTGTTTTGTATTCGATCATATTGATTTAGTTTCCTTTTTGTTATATTTCTGCTTTGATCATATTGATTTATTATGTTTCTTTTTGCGGGGATTTGGTTAGTACTCCCTCCGTCCCATAATATAAAAACGCTCTTATATTATAGGACGGAGGGAGTAGTTCAGTAGTCATTGATCTGATATATGTTGTCCCTTTGCTAGGCATAAATGGTTCTCGTGTCACAGAAAAGGAGCAGGGTCTAAATTCATTCATCTATCACGCTTTCCTTGTGGCAGTGGCACTCTACTTTTTCAAGGCAGTGTCAGACTTTAAGTTATTGTAATCTTTTTTATAGCTAAATTATTATTATCTTTATGTTTTAAAAATACAAGCTAATGCATCATTTTTATACTGTCAAATTGTTCTAATGTACTACCTCCATTCCTAATTATAAGATGTTTCGGATATTTCATCTATATACGACCGATCTAGAAAAAAGTTAGAACATCCTTATAATTGTGAACGGAGGGAGTAGTTCTGTACTCATTTATCTACAAATATGCTTGTATCACTAGTCTCGTTGGTTGTCAACTTGCACCTGAATAAGCAACCAGGTCTTTTTTTTAGAACCGGGCATTACCCCTTTCCATTGCATAGAACGGAAATACAACCTAAGCAACCAGGTCTTATAACTGCTTTCATGCATAATCCTAATATATTTTCTATATTAGCATAAGCTTGATAGTCCTGATGCTAAGTTATTTCCTCCAGGTCATCGCCCTGGGCTCCGCTTACCTGCTTGTTTTTCCTTCCAATAGGAAATCAACTTCTTCAACCGTGTGATTCTCTTGGAGCAACATACTTTCTCGTGTCATTGTAATATAATCGTGAAGCATACATACAACACAATAAACAATGCCAGTGAATACCTGCATAAGAAGTTTGAAAATTCATAGTCCCAAAACCATGGCATGGGAATATGTCACAAGAGCTATGCACCTAATGGAACACATTAATATCATGAGACACAAACATATCATACAAGAAAATTCAGTTGAAATTTTCATATCTCTATTTTGTCGACCAAAAATGCAAATGGATCTTCATCTATTTTCTCTAACCAACAGAAGCATTGGCTATCTTGATTGATTCCTCAACAAAGCTCAATCAACCGGTTGTTTCACTTGTTTGTTCCCAATGAGGCATTGAACTTTGAAGCGGCGGTGCACCGTCCTGCGGCTAGGTCCCTAGTTTGGGGGTGGCGGTGGGCACCGTCTGATGAGGTTATTCCCGCCAGGTAGGCTCACGATGACGTGAAGACCCAAAACATTAGCGGTGACATAGGGTAGGCCATCAGTTGGAGTGGGCATCATCGGAGAAGATTACCCGCTCAATCGGATCACTATCAGTCAGTCGAACATCAGGTAATATATTGTCAGTCGGATGGATGATACACGAATTATAACAACATGCCAACAGCCTTTGGCATTCACTATGGCACTTTATTTGACGCTCCACTAAGGCTGGTCACAGTGGGATTAACATAGATGTCACATAAGCAAAAATGGTGAGGTGACAAGTAGTTAATGAGAAGAGAGGCAAATAGAGTAACATAATATGTTACCATCACATAGTGCTTCCCAATACAAAATGAATCTACAAATTAATAAATAAAGACATCTGTGTTACCACACATATGACACTACCCACTATAAAAATAGTAACATAGACTAGTAACATGCATGTTACTAGTCTAAGTTACTCTCCACTATGACCAGCCTATGCCCCCACTTACTTGGAGTTAAGATCGAGTGTTGACTCGTAGGGGGCCGTTACATCAATGTATTCAATATTTCAGTTACAATTGGCTGGAACTTGGGCCCGCCGCTGCTACTTGAGTTACTATTGACGGGCATCAATATGTGCCCCTCACTGATACTTTGGTTCTCGTGACAATTCAAAAATACCGGTGTCATGCATCAACTACGTCCCAGACACTGGTAACACAAGTAGCAGTGGCGGGCCCTATTTTATGCCCACCACTAGTTCCGCCCGCCACTAGTAACTCAAGTACAAGTGTTGGATGAGGGGAGGGTTTTTGGAGCGTTGGATGTAGGAGAAGTGGATAATCAGGACTTGATCGGGGGAGGGATCCGTGGCCTCACACGTGATTAGTTCCCGCCTTTCCATCTCCTGCCAAAGAAAAAAATACCATCTCTGTCACACGAGAAGAAAGAGAAGAAACGAGAAAAAATGGAGATCAAAACCCCACCCTTGCAGGCTAGCAAAATATGGATAGATGGAAGTGGTTATAGTCCAGAAACTCATATTACTCATAAAGAACTCAAGTATTTCTTTGTGAAAGCCTATTAGCCCTTGAAGCAAGTATTACTCGCATGCCCCTAGGAGGGAGGTTAGGGGGAGTTAACCATCGCGCGCGCCCAATTTGGAGAACACAAGGGATACACTCAACTATAAATTACGCTCCAAATTTCTAGCCATGCCATGACCGACACTTTAATGAGTGGAAAATCACAAATCTTAACATCGATATTTTTACTTGACCATGATTATCAACTATTAAACCTTCATATTACAACCTCAATACCATTTATCAATCGCACACATTCAGTGATCTAGATGTAAATTTTTATTATACCACCCTTATATACTTCATCCATTCCTTGATATAAGGTGTATAGATTTTTGAGAAAAAGTCCGAAATATAAGGTGTATTGCGTTGCACCACTCATTTAGAAAAAAAAATTAGGGATTTGATTACATTTCTTTATATCATGTAAGCTCCTCTATTTTCCCATGTCAATTAGTCATGTGTAATCTCACTCAAAACTTGTGAAATTTTCCCTCCACATGCGTTCTTTAATTCTGTGCCAAAAAATATACACCCTATATCTAGGAACGGAGGGAGTACCAATCATTTTTGGACCAAACATATAACTCATGTAAATTGCCACTACCTATTTAACTCTCAAAAAGGATATAAGTGAACCAAGAGAGTGAAATTGATTTCTATAAAATATTTCACATCGTGCTCTTAAGATTATAATGAAGTACACAAGCAATTGCCTCAACACAAAAGATATAAGTGAAGTTCAATGAGCATTCTATAAATTGTGATGAATGTGTGTCTCTCGTAATTTGTGTGATCAGAAAACAATGATTGTGGAAACAAGCCAACAAATAAAACTAAAACACCCGGCGTTGTAAGCAAAACACATATCATGTGACGAATAAAAAATATAGCTCGACAGATTGAAGATGAAAGACGAGATGCCTTCTAGGGCATCCCCAAACTTAGATGTTTGGATCTTCCCTGAATATTACCTTGGGGTGCCTTGGGCATCCCTAAGCCTAGGGTGTTGCCACTCCCTATTCTTTCTTCCATCGTCATCTCACCCAAACCTTGAAAACTTCGGTCACGCAAAACTCAGCAAAACCTCATGAGATCCATTAGTGTAATAATAAAAATCATTAACTTAGGTACTATAACATATATATTCATATTTTTTATTGCATAATACCTACTGTATTCTATCATCTCCATGACTTATACCCCCGATACAATCCATAGAAACTTTACATAAGCACACTATGCAAAGAATCTATCTATAAAGTACATAATGTGGAATTTTTAGTCATACTTCTATAACCCCAAAAAACTAAAAAATTATGACAACGTAAACAATTTGCAGTCCAATACTCTGAAAAAATTCAGCAATTGATCATGTTCCAGTATGTAATAACAATTCATATACTGGATGAAAAAAAATATGTTTCTGCACAGGATCAATTCAGCAATCATCCACATCAACCTAAAGTCTTTACTTGGCACAAAAATAAAAAAAGATACAAACATAATTACTCCCTCCATTCCCTTATACAAGGCCACAAACTCAAATTACAGGTACCAAGATAAAATTTAATGACTGATTTACAAGCTAACTTTTCTTCTCATTAATCGGGATCATTAATACAACCGCATGCATGCAAGGAAGGAAGTAGCACAGTGTCATTATGACTATATGCATGCAGTATTAAACAAGTTGCTAGTACGAGGAAACATCATTAATTTTTACCTTGATTACTGTTAGTGCCCTTGTATAGATGCAAAATGTATTTTTCATAGTGGCCTTGTATAAGGGAATGGAGGGAGTACTACAGTAGCAATAATCATGTTGACACACAAAACAAAAAGGAAAAATAAAGATACTACTCCCCCCGTCTCGGCGCATTAGGCATCTAAGAGCATGGTTAATAGTATAGTCAACTGCTGGCTATATGTTGTTGCCATGTCATATATAGCCACCATTTATAGCAACTTGTTGGGGATATGACTATCAGATATGACCCGCCCAGAAGGGGCCGGGTCGTCCCTGTGACGGTTCATCTAAATGAAGGCCAAGAGTATATAAAAGATGGCGGTTCATAGACAGGCTTGTTAAAAGGCCTAAACCCGAAGGCGGCTTAAGGCCCATAAGTGTAAACCGCCATGTATGTGTAGACTTATAATATAAGGCATGTAAGATAAGTCACTGAGCCGGACACGCTGTATGAGCCGGCCGGGACTCTGTAGGCCGCAGGGCGTCAACCCATGTATATAAGGGGACGACCCGGCAACGGCTTAGGGCAAGGAACAACAAATCGAGAGCCAGGCAAAGCGTATTCGCTCCCTGGTCATCGAAACCCTAGCAATACCACCTCAAACTGGATTAGGCCTTTATCTTCACAGCAAGGGGCCGAACCAATATAAACTCCTCGTGACCTTTGTCCCGTTTAACCCCTCTAAGCTAACCCCGTCGCAATGGCTCCATCTTGAGTATATTCGGAATCGGAGTGATAGCTTCTCTCGGAGTGATTGTCGGAGTCGGAACCGGATACCCATTCACCAACATGAGCTTGATGTCTTCATTTTGTGTAGCTCCTTGATGACTTTTCCTTTCTTTCCAAATCCTTGCTTCTCCGGGATGTTCTTCGTTCATAACAATCATCTCTACTTCTCCTCTCTCTTGATGGTGATTCTTCTCTTCTATTTCTTCTTTTGTAGGGTGCCGTACACTCATTGGAGTAGTGTCCGGGTCTTCCACAATTGTAGCAATTACGCTCTTGACTAGAAGATCTTTTGTCATTGGCCTCCTTCACGACTTGGGTGGTCGGGAGGGGGGAGGGGATTTCGGACATCACTTTACACGGACGACGCTACAATTTTTGTTGCGCCAATCAAGGAGGATGTCCAGGCCATCTCCAACATCATGGAAAACTTTGGGGAGGTCACCGGGCTTGTTACCAATTTCCAAAAAGATGGTTGTGGCCCCATCCAGTGTGAAGGATTGGACCTTGATGACATTATGCAAAGCCAGCCGGCGGTGGGCGTTTCCCTTGCGCTACCTAGGGCTTCCCCTATTAGTTAGGCGCTTAAAGCAGATCCACTTCCAACACCTCAAGGACCAAGTCGCCGGCAAACACCACCTTGGCAGGGGAAACACTGCACGACTGCGGGTAGGAACACATTGGTCAAGTCAATCCTCACCGCCATCACGATTTACCATAGCATGACGCTAGTCATTCCAGTTGAGGTTCTCCAAGCCATTGACAAGATCCGAAGAGCTTTCCTTTGGGCGAGATCTGACAAGGTCTCCGGGGAAAATGCAAAGTTAACTGGACTTCCGTTTGTTGCCCCATGATCCTCAGGAGGCCTTGGTATCCTACACCTGGCAAAGTTTGCTCGTGTCTTCCGCCTTCGATGGACATGGCTTGAGTGGATCGCGCCGGAGCGGCCTTGGGTGGGCATCGGGAACCCACGCGACAAGGAGGACATGAATCTATTCCACGCCCTCACGAAGGTCAGGGGAGGAGATGAGAACAAGGCGAGCTTCTAGGAGTCCTCCTAGCTAAATGGCCTTAGGCCTAAGCAAATTGCACCATTAATATTTGACATTTCCAGAGGTAAGAAGTGGAGTGTAAGAAAGGTGGTCCAGAATGGTGCTTGGGTGGATCAAATTCGGTTCTCAAATGGCCTAACAGTGGCCCACATACAGGAATTCATCAAGCCGTGGGCTATGGTGGCACAGGTGCATCTTGAGGACGATCAACATGACACCATCACTTGGAAGTTCACCACCTCGAGGCAAATATTCGGCGGCATCGAGATACAAGGCATAGTTTTGCGGCATCATTGCAACTAGCTCCAAGAGCATGATCTGGAAGAATTGGGCGCCGCCAAAATGGAAGTTTTTTGCGTGGTTGATCACTCAAAAGTCAAAATCGAGTTCCGACAACCGACGGGTTGGCTAAATTGTGGCAACTGTCTGTTGCGCAACCAAGTTCCGGAATCGGCACCAGACATCCTCTTCCAATACAAATTCTCCGTTCGGGTGTGGTGCATGGTGTGCGACTGGCTTCAACTCGAAGGGTTATACCCGAATGCATGGCACGTTTTTGACGACGTAAAATCTTGGTGGTTTGCCATGGTTGCCTTTGGCCGTCGCAAGGCTATGGCTTCTATTGAAATGCTTGTGTCTTGTGAGTGTGGAATGAGCGCAACGCAAGAGTCTTCAACAACAAGTTCGCCGCGTCGACTGTGATCATGGCCAAAATCCGGTGCGAGGCAAAGAATTAGGGGTTGGCGGGCGCAACTCATTTGTGTAATCTCATGCCGGGAGAGTAGGCTTTTCTTGTACGGATTTTCGCCCTCGGGCGGCCAAACTTGTCCTAAACCGGCCCTCTCTTAATTAACGAATGTGGCAAGTCTTTTGCCCTTTTCAAAAACGAAAAAAAAATTCATGCGTAAAAAAGTTTGCAATGGCAGTCCGTACATGAGTGGGGGGCAAGTTTCCTCAAATTTCGACTGTGGTGGTGATCATGGCCTGGACGGCCTGACCTTGTACACCGTCCAGGATGACGGAGCGTGCTAGACCGGTAGCTGGTTCACTGCGGTGCGGAGGCACACGAGGTGAGCGTGGGAACCGGGAGGAGAAGCCCGACGCACGGAATGATGGCGGCGCATGGCATCAATTTATGGCCAACGCAGTTCCCGTTTAATGTATTATTACTAAGCTAGTATAACTAAGCAGGACGAGTAGCTTTAACTATCCATTTATCCATTTTCTGGACCGTCAGATAGTGATTATTCTACCCGCGTTGGTTTCACGCTAAAGTAGGAGCCGTCCGATCCAGCTTAATTTTACTGCCGGGACCAGTCATCACTATATATACATGCGCTTTCAAATGGGAAGCGCAGCCCCCGACACGTTTCCGCGTCGAGCGGAGGATCCATCTCGGCGGCGGCGAGCGCCTCCTGCTTCCCGCTCCGGCGTACGCCGAGCGTCATTCCCGCGCCTGCTGAGTCCATGCCGCCTCGCGTGATCGCGCTGTCCCCCGCTTCTCGGGCAGTTCATCTGCAGCGCACGGCAGCGAGAGAGAGCTCCGTCACGCCCGCATTGCACCTTCGTTTGGCACTTGAGGTGACAAAGTCGAAATCTCAAGCCCCCTTCCCTCCCTGCTATGTTTCTACGCGGTTTAAAGTTGGATCTCTGTTTCCATGGCGTTTGCAACTTTGAGCTCTATTTCTGTGGTGTTGTGTCGTAGGCGCATCAGGGATCCGCGACGTTTTCCATGAATTTTGTTGGGAGAAATCTGGATTTGCCGTGTCATCAGCTAAATTTTTTTGGGTGAGAAATCCACGTTGAATAGGGAGACGCAGTAGTAGTACTAGTAGTATTATAGTAGCTGGCCGGAGGCGCATAAATACGGAACGGAATACCCAATTCCCGAAAACCTCCCCTCCTTCCTCCCGCGTGGCGACGGGGAGGAACCCTAGTGCGCCGCCGCCAGAGGGTGCCCGGCCGGCGGGGCCTCCTTGCCTCCCATCTCGGCGGGTTCGGCGCGGGCAAGCTTGGCCGACGCCGCGCTGTGCGCGAACGCAGCAGCGATGGTGTGGCGGCGACGAGGCTGGGCGGTGGCGGGGCCCGCCTCATTCACGCAGGCGGTGCGAGTGAGGCGGCTTGGGCCGCCTCTGCCGTGTCCATCGGCCGGTGGAGGTGGTGGGCTCGTCATGGCGGCCGGTCGTGTGGCCTTCTCCTCCCGCGGGCATGTGCCGACGGGATAGCGGCAGCGCGGCAGTGTCGGAGCAGGTGATGGTTCAGGAAGTAGTAGTAAGAAGCCATCTAGCTAATAACTATGGACCCGAAGGTCTATGGTAAACTACTCACAACTCATCAGAGGGGCTATGGTGTTGATGTAGAAGCCCTCCGTGGTCGATTCCCCTCCGTGGAGCCGTGAAGGCTCCAAGATGGGATCTCGCGGATACAGAAGGTTACGGCGGTGGAAATAGTTTTTTGTGGTCGCTTCTGATGTTGTCGGGGTACGTGGGTATATATAGGAGGAAGAAGTAGGTCGGTGGACTCCCGAGGGGCCCACGAAATAGGGGTGCGCCCAGTAGGGGGGGCGCCCTCCACCCTCATGGCCACCTTGACTGCTTCTTGACTTGCACTCCAAGTCCTCTGGATCACGTTCGTTCCAAAAATCACGCTCCCGAAGGTTTCATTCCGTTTGGACTTCATTTGGTATTCCTTTTCTTCGAAACACTGAAATAGGCAAAAAAACAGCAATACGGGCTGGGCCTCCGGTTAGTAGGTTAGTCCCAAAAATGATATAAATGTGTAAAGTAAAGCCCATAAACATCCAAAACGAGTAATATAATAGCATGGAACAATCAAAAATTATAGATACATTGAAGACGTATCAACGACCAATAATTTCATCCTTACTAGGCAATTCTTTTTTATGAGCTTTTCTACTGAACTTGGAAAAATTGAAATCATGAGACTCATCACCAAAGCTAACACCGACAGTTTGTTTAGTGCAATCTATAGTAGCATTGACGGTGTTCAAGAAAGGTCTACCAAAGATAATGGGACAAAAGTCATCCTGTGGAGAACCAAGAACAAGAAAATCAGTAGGGTATTTTGTTTTTCCACACAAGACTTCAACATCACTAACAATCCCAAGTGGTGTGATGGTGTCTCTATTAGCAAGTTTAATAGTAACATCTATGTCTTTTATTTCAGCGGGTGCTATATCATTCATAATTTCTTGATACAAGGTAAAAGGGATAACACTTACACTAGCACCTATATCACATAAACCATGATAGCAATGATCTCCTATTTTAACTGAGACAACGGGCATGCCAACAACAGGTCTATGTTTATCTTTCCCATCGGGTTTGGCAATTCTAGTAGCTTCACCAATGAAGTAAATAACATGCCCATCAATATTATCGACCAAGAGATCCTTAACCATAGCAACACTAGGTTCTACTTTGATTTGCTCTTGGGGTTTAGGTGCTTTGATATTACTTCTATGGACCACAGTTGAAACCTTAGCATGTTCTTTTATCTTAATAGGAAAAGGTGGTTTCTCGATGTAAGCAGTAGGAACAACTGGATCAACATTGTAGATGATAGTTTCTTCTTTAGCAACTACTGGTTCTTTAATTTCTTCTTTAATAGGGGGATGATATTTAAACCACTTCTCTTTAGGAAGATCAACAAGAGTAGCAAAAGATTCACAGAAAGAGGCTACTATCTCATAATCGAGTCCATATTTAGTGCTAAACTTTTAAAAAGTATCGGTATTCATAAAATATTTAACATAATCAAACTTAAGCTTAATACCTGACTCTTTACCTTCGTCGAGTTCCCAATCTTCAGAGTTGCGTTTAATTCTTTCCAAGAGGTCCCACCTAAATTCAATAGTCTTCTCAATAAAAGAACCGGCACAAGAAGTATCAAGCATGGATTGAACATTATGAGAAAGCCGAGCATAGAAGTTCTGAATGATAATTTCTCTCCAGTGCTCATGATTGGGGCATGAATATAACATTGACTTAAGCCTCCCCCAAGATAGAGCGGTACTTTCTCCTCACGAGGCCAAAAATTATATATATAATTCCGATCCTGATGAACTAGATGCATAGGATAATTTTTTTGATAGAATTCCAATTTCAACCGATTCCAATTCCAAGATCCAATATTATCGCATAGCTTATACCATGTCAGTGCCTTTCCCTTCAAAGATAAAGGTAAAACCTTCTTCTTAGCTTCATCTCTGGGTAAACCTGCAAGCTTAAACAATCCATAAATTTCATCCACATATATCAAGTGCATATCAGGATGTTCGGTTTCATCTCCTGCATAAGGATTAGCTAGCAGTTGTTCTATCATACCTGAAGGAATTTCATATTCAGTATTTTCAGTAGGTGCAGTGGGTTGAGGGGCAACTAATTGTGGTTCTGATCGAGATGCCATTAGAGTTTTCATAGCCATTTAGCTAAAAGTGCTTTACTCAAAAGATAGGTTCAAAATTCCTAAACCGCCCCGATTCTTAGGTTAAAATACCTCAGACCATCTAACTAGATGGTAATTTTTCTTTTCATGATTTTCCTGCCAAAGGAGTCTAGATATGAAGAAATCCATTCTTTGTCTATTACCATCAAGAAGTCTGTACAAGGACATCATATGCAAAGGTATATTAGAAAGACAAGATCGTATAAGAATCAATCTGGCCCTATACAACATTTTTCCTTGCCAACACTTACAAAAAAAAATCAACTTTATCCTCTACAGATTTCCATGATTTGTTTGAAATTGTAGCTTCATGTACATGGATGCCAAGATATTTCGTTGGAAGTTAGAAAATAGCTCTATATTCTGAAGCTTTTCCCTTAGCATATCCTAATAGAAATAATTCATTTTAATGGAAGTATATCTTGAGTCCTGGCATTTGTTAAAGGATCACACAAAATAAACTTCAAGTTATAAGCACTACTAAAATTATCCTTCAATAGAGAGATAGTGTCATCAACACACGGGAAGCATGTTGACATCACCATCAACTGTATCATCGAAGAGACCTTTAAGTAAACCAGAATCTCTATCATTATCTAGCAACATAGCAAGAGTATCAGCTGCTAATCAAATAATAGGGGAAACAAAGAATCCCGCAGTCTCAGCCCTTTGCATGCAGGGAAATATGGATCAATAGAATCATTCACCTTAATACATGCATACCCTCCTCCCATTATTTTCATAACTAAGCACCCCATTTGTCATGGAAGCGTTTCAGTCTGAGCATTTGATAAACGAAGGGCCATTTTATTTTATCATAGCTTTTTCAGCGTCCACCTTGGAGGCTTGGACTCATAGCATTCTCTTTTTGGGGTGTATAGAATTGAGGGTTTCATGTAAAATTAAAACCCCTTCCATAATGTATCTCCCTCTAACAAAGGTTATTTGTATGGGAGAGATGACTTTAGCAGCTACAACATCAGTTTGTTCGTTACCAGATCTTGAAACTCACATTGAGCAGACATATTGGTCTAAACTTCTAAATCTGTTTAGCATCTAAGGGACCAGAGTGACCTAGCCATGATTCAATCTTGGTCTAAAACTTTCAAAATAGAACCCTCGTCCTGGTATTCTTGGTCATTTTGAACCCTATCACTATCTAGTAATAAGAAAAATTTCGACCATGCTTACAACTTCACATGTTCTTGTTTTCAGACAAATTTCCCTGGTTCTACTATTGAAATGAAAAGAATGAAAATAAAGACATGATGTTGCCTATTACTTTGTTTTATAGCATATAATACCACAATTTTGATCTGCATATAGTTTGCATCCAAGATGTAGCTCGATCAAGCCGGTTCCAGCTTTGTTATATTCTCTTTTTGTTATCTTACCCATGAAATTTTTGTTGAATAACAGGTTGATCTAGAAAGCCAGGGTTATCAAGGCTTGATAAAATGGTGCAAATACTTGACGGGCTTCTGGACTCAAATCATCGTCCGGCATGGATTGTCTAGTCGACTCGAAAGAATTAAGAGCAGGCTGGAGCAAATTTCGGAGAACCAAAAGGAATACAAGATCGAGCATACATCATTAGCGGCGTTGACATCTTCCACGACAGCCATTGCGGCATGGTACATGACTCTCTTCTCAACCTCTTCCAGTCACACCCCCTAATTCTCCACATTTTTAGGGAGTTTTTAGTTCTATAATAATATACTCTGCAACACGTTTGAGGCGTCATTTTGTTTAGAAAAATAAACGAAGAAACAAATTGTAGCTTAAGCAAGTGGAGCCCTTTTTCTTTATGGAACACAATTGTAGCAACGCACTCCTTTTACAGTATGCCTTTTTTTTTGTGGGAATACAGTATGCTTTCTTAAGTCAACTTAATTTTGGCATTAATTAATACTGTCAGTGAACAGGCGGGATGATCGTGCAAACGCCATAGGGCTTGACGAACATGTGAAGACTATTGAGGGAATGCTGTTTCGTGAGGATCATCCAGAGCCAATGTTCATCTCCATATTTGGAGAGAGTGGTGTTGGAAAGAGCACACTCATATCTGTTCTGGGTGACAAAATTCATGAAAACTTTGACCTTATATTCGGGTACCCTGTCGTACCAGATTCGAGCACGGAAGATCTTCTCCGGGAAATCTACCGGAGAATAGCTGAACATTGCACAGAAGAAGAAAAAGCAAACTGTGGTGAGTCAAGGGAAGCCATTCATACCCCTGGCAAGATCCGTCGCTTACTGGCGAATAAGAAGTACCTGATGATTCTTAGTGGGATATCCTCAAAAACCATGCTCAACTGTGTGAGAGCGAGCCTTCCAGTTGGCAATACTGGTAGCAGTGTGGTACTCGTATTGGATAGTGAGTACGAAGAAGTAGCATGGCATGCTAATAGCATGAACAAAGACGGTGTCAACAAAATCCACCTGTTGAGCCGTCTAGATGAAAAACAGAGCGGACAGTTGTTCCGTTCGAGGGCCTTGAGGAAACAAGAATACAGTGAGAGTGAACACATGGGCATATACGACAGGATCATGTCGCACTGGAGGTCCTTCAGGAAAGAAGAGTCCAACGAAGAGGGAAACACGAGGATGTATGACAGGATCGTTTACGATATAACAGGGGGTTACCCTCTGGCTATAGTGGTTCTTGCTGGACTGCTCCGATTCAAAGAGAAGCCAGGGCAGTGGGAAGCAGTGCTGCAACAGCTTAGGCCTGGACCAGGAACGGATGAGAAACAGGACAGCAGAGGCAACCAGATAACTGAAGATGTACAGGGGAAGTGTATCGAGTGGCAGACAGGCCCTGCAACACAAGCTAACACGTCCACAACAACGACGATTGAGAGGGTCTTCTGGGCAAGCTTTGAAGACCTTCCCAACGACCTTAAGTCATGCTTCCTCTACTTTGCGGCTTTCCCCAAGAACATTGTTCAGTACGCCAGTCAGATGGTGCAGATGTGGATGGCGGAGGGTTTCATCAAGCCACAGAAGGGCAAGAGTATGGAGGAGGTGGGTCATGACTACCTCAAGGAAATGGTCTTGAGATGCCTTGTTCAAATTGAAGATACGAATGCCGCCGGTGGCATAGAGGGGGTCAGGGTTCAGAGGAACCTCCACGGGTTCCTGCATTCAGAGGCTCGCGAGGCTGGCTTCGTCGAGGTCCATGACATGCATGATGCCTTTGTTCCATCATCGGTGCGCCGCCTCTCCTTCATGAGCTTTGGTGGTAGGTATACCACGCTCACCAACAAATTCCCTAAGCTGCGTTCCTTCATATGTCGGGTCGAGGAGGAAGATGAGCAGAGCGATGACAGCCAAGGTGTGAACATGAAGCATCGTTGTCGTTGGCATGACATGAGGTTTCTGCGCAGGTCCAAGTTCATGCGCCTCATCTCCTTAAAGGGACTGAGACTTAACAAGTTGCCTGATGACATTGGCTGCATGGTCCACCTGCGGTACCTGCGTGTTGACAGCAAAGACCTTGAGGATCTCCCGTCCAGCATGAAGAGGCTGACCAATCTGCAGACACTGGACATAAGGGGCACTCAGGTGGAGGAGATCCACATTTCCTTGTGGACGATGAAGACACTGCGGCATGTGCTCGCAGACAACCTCAAGCTTCCACCCGTCCAGGTCTTTCCCATCAGAAAAGAACTGGATGAGCTGCAGACAGTGCATGGTGTGAAGCCCCACCACCAAGGGGAATGGGACCAGCTCAACTGCCCGCTGCTCAAGATGACAAAGCTCCGGTCGCTGGAGCTGCAAGGCTTGGAGGATGCTAAGCACGGGGCCGCACTCAAGGCTGCTCTCGGGAGGATGCATCTCCTTGGCCACTTGAAGCTGAAAGGCGATGAGATCCCTCCGTGTGTCTTCACTGAGCAGGGCCTTCAGTATCTTCAGACGGTGGAGCTGGAGGGCCCGGTGCAATGGCCGCCTGCCGACGCGTTTAATGAGCTTCGCATCTCCCGACCAAACCTTGTTCAGCTCAGCCTCACGGATACGAATGATGCGCCGCAAGACATCCAAGAGGAACTGAGAAAGGCAGGCTTTAACCGCTCCACATCCAGGCTCAGCACAGTTTATCGGCTTCCATACCTATAAGGAGAAAAGACTTGTGGCAAAAACCTGGATGGAGCGGAAGAGTGGTATGGTTCTTATATATATGCAGCTAAATGGTTTTAATTCATGATACAGAATGATTGCATTGTGTTGTGATGACCTGTTTGATTGGGATCTCTGGTTGTTCATGTTCTGTTCGTTGCTGCTGTAATCGTGAACTATCAACAGAAACAATAGCAAAATCAACATTCACTCAAATTCTCGACTATCTCCATCTCAATATTCCATACTAGCATGCCGTCCAGCTATTGTCAGGCTGCTAGACATTTGAAAATAGTAAGAAAAAAAATTAAAAACTATTCACATAGTCTGTTTCGTATCTGCTAGATTATTCAGAGTCTTATGAAAATCTCCAGCCATTTTAACAGCAACAAGCTATTTTTGCATTACTCATGCTCATCGTTTTTGTACTAATGTTAGTCATGCTTTGGCCAATTTTGGTCCGAACTATGGTTTGGCTAGGCTCTGGACCAAATGAGGTCTTGGAACTTGTACGACGAGATTGTAACTTGTGATTTTGAGTAATTCAAGAGTTTATTTGCAAAAAGAAAAAAAAAAGATAAAATAACCTCCAGTGCTGGCACCGACTACAGGTTTTACATTCTGACAATTTCGATAGAAGTTTTGACATGGACAAAGCCTAATTAACCCAGCACCCACTTAAATCAGGATACCATCACCCTCATTCTTTCTGCATAATCCTACCCTTACAGTTTGAACTTGTCAAAAGTACCCAGTAGCATAAATTACAAGCACAATGCCCGCCGACGACTAACAACGACCAAAATTTGCAGCAAGTCCAGCCCGCCTTGCTGCTCAGTTGGGCTTTTCCTCCTGGCACTTGGAGCAGGTACATGTGAACCCATAGTCCGCGAGCTCCGCCTGCCGCTCCTCGTACGGAAGATCCTCGTCGATGTAGGAGATGGTGATCTGCAGCAGCGCAACAGAACTTCAGCAGGTGGAACAACAGTTTGGCCAGAGATATGATTTTTCTCTCGTTGAATGATTAGCACTAGGACTAGAAATGGCATTACCTCTTCGCCCTTGCTGATAGGCCCCAGAGCGATAATCACGGCGTGACCGTCGTTATCCTGCGGCGGTAGTTCAACAGCTACTTATCAGCATTACTGACTGGCAGTTTTGTAGGAAAATGGGTGAATCAGCTCAAGGGTAGAATATACATCACCTCGTCCCTTTTAAATGCTTTAGCATTTGGACAGCATGAGTGGTTCATACAGCTTTGAAGAGGAAAGAACGCCGTCCCTGGCAGCAAAAAATTCACAAGGAAACAACTTTTTTTAGTGTTGTGCAGATAGAAAAAGGCACATAGCAGTACTCTGAAAGGAATAACTTGAGAGGAAGAAGTCGCACATACCATCACAAGGAACTGCATAGTCATCATCTAAAGCATCTAGCAATGGTGCTGTCGCCTTTTCAGCTTCCTCCTGGGGTACATTGCATTCAGGTTAAGAAAGCCATGTAAGAGCAAGAGTAAACATCTTACATGAAAGAATTAAGGCAACCATCAAACAAACCTTCTTATCATCTGGAAGATCATCAATGTGTATGAAATAGTCTTCAACAGGCGATGCAACGACCAAATCACTGGAATGAAAAAGGTGGAAGTATGACTGGAGGAGCAACTATTTAGGTCAAATGCGGCACCGGCATTTGCTTCAGGCAGGGAGAAAAACGATGACAGAGTATATACGTCCATCAAAATGAAATAGGGAAAATATATTTACTTACAGATTGTTCAGCTCAAACATGCCAATTATATGGCCATACACCTCAAGGGAAAACACTAGAGCAAGTTAAGGTAACTCGAATGACAACGATAACTACTCATGGTATGAAAGTTTGAAACAAGTCTTGTAACTGCCAAAAAGGATACATGGTGCACACTCAGCATCAAAGATCGCATCCTTGAGAAGCTCTAGTGACTGCAAAATACAGAAGCCATGATCAGCCTACCAGTGGCCGAAACAAGATCTATAGAGACTAAAACATGGCATCTTTCAAAGCAAATTTGTCCACTTATTGCGTGTCATCAATGTACGGTTTTTCAAGTAATAGGTCTGACATAGTTACCGTAAATGCTAGATCCCTTATTTCCTGCCTAAATGAATCTTCATCGGAAGCATCAACATCCTCAGGCAAAGCAACATAATCCCACCATCTGCAATCGCAAGATATTTTTGCACAAATCAGGGTAGTTATAAAGTAGCATTAATTCAGTAGTTCTATGGAGCTCAAAACATATGTACCAGTACCCAAAACAAGGAAGAAGAAATGACACATCTAACCATAGGTATCCCAGTGTAACCCAAAACGAAGGACAAAAAAATGACACATCCGGCCATAGGTATGTTATCTTATTGATTGTTACAAATACTGTTACCATCAAATTATTGCTAACACCATGAGAATAGAACCTTCAAAAGTCATGCTTAACACTAGTTGCACAATTAGACAAAACTGCTAATTAGTCCCACAAAGAACAACTGGTCATCCTGTAAAAAAACAAGTGGTCAACAGAAAAGAAGTAATTACTTTGAAGTCATGCCCTTACCTCTTTTTGAAGCCCATAGAAAGTGGTTTCCAGGCTTCCATAAGCAAAGAAAAGTTTGAGTCAGCTGATTTGTTTTGGAAGTCGTTCTGTCTTTTGAGTTTCTTGTACCTCAACATGGTGAAAGTGATAGCCTGGCACATAATCAGGAAACCTTAGATGAGTTGCAGTTGGTACACAAGGGGGTGCAGTTATTCTTTTGTTTGTTCTATCTGGTACAATTGATGTAGCTAGTCACTGCCTTGTGCGATAAAGTTCTAAATATGACGTCAAAAGCACTAATGGCATTTATATCAACTCAAATTTGACGTCAAAAGCTTTGCAATAGATGCTGGTCTTCCAATGCATAACAAAAATAGCTCCCCAAGAATGTTAGAAACTGAGAAAGTAACATGGTCATTTCTGTCAAATTTTGGTGCTTAATTTGACGACCAAGAAGCCAAAATGAACATTTATGTCACTAAAATAAGAAAAATAAAAGTTCCCAAAACATATTAAAGATTTTCTATCACATACCTTGGCGGCAACCAAGAAAATATCATTGGTTTCTGAAAATAAAGAGTGGGTATTATCAGATAACAGCTTCAGGGCCTCAACCGCAACCATCATTGATCATGAATGAATTGATATAGCATAGATGCAATGAATGATGAACATAGCACTATGATGATACAGATTCAAGGGGTACTGCAGGCTTACCATTAGCATGCTCTACAAATTTGTGAAGAGCAGATCTTCGGGGTGGTTCAGTGTTGGGGCCAGCACAGAGCAAAGAATGGTAGGATTCCCAGTCAGAATCTGCACATGATTGGCTACACAAATGAACAAGTTAACGTTTTCTCAAACATCCAAAAACAATAACGATTTAAATGCTTTCTTGTAATAACAAGTTACGCAATGAACAATGAAAACAGAGTTATATGGTCTATAGATGCAAGTTATACATGATGCAATCAGGTTCAAATTTTAACATGATCGACAGTTAGAAAATGTGATGAAAAATTGGATACCAAACACTTAATAGTCAAAAGATGCATGCCTCAAAAAAGAAAGGTCAAATTGCACAGCAATTATGAACTAACCTGCAGTAGCGTTCTTCCTCGCATCCTTGGCAAGCAACAATTTCTGGTAAAGCGAAGTGGTCTGAGAAAGGCAGTGACACATCGCCAGTTATAAGTGATTCTATGACCTCTTCTGGCAAAGTACTACTCTTTTCCTTTGTTACACCAGAAGAGCAAGTGCTTGATCCCACATCACTTCCATGACAGTGCCTCTCACTGCTGCAGCCAATGCTTGAAGCAATGCTTTGAAAATACAGTCTATGTCCAATCTGGAACTCTACAGAACCAATGAAGCGGAAGCAATAACTACACACGACGCAGTCAATCTGCAACAGAACACATAAAACGGATGTAATACTTCCAGGGAGGAACAGTTTGCATAAAAATGAACAAAGAGTGTCACTGGATCAATCTCAATAGCAAGCGCACCTTGTTAAGACTGTGCTGTGCACCAACCAATATTTGATCCTTCAGAATAAGGTCTCCTTCAGCAAAATCCTTGTTTGCACAAACACCTGCAAGAACCCATCGGTTAATACATCTTAGCAGTGTAAAAGCATCATGTTTGCAGGATTGCTAGCCCGTTGGCCACACGGTAAGTATTTATTCAGCAGCGGTACCTTTCCCATGATCGCCTTTGTAGTTGACTCTTATGCCGTCATGTTTCTTAGACTGTATGAGCTCCTCATAGTATTCCTGAAAAATGAAAACATAGTTATGTTGTCGTATGTGAGCCACAAACCATCAGCAATATTTCATTTAAATGACACGGGGGAGCTGAAAAATAAACATAAAAACCACACCCATAAAACATAGCATAAGATTTGCTTCTGCAACTTTCTTGGCCTCAACAACTAACCCACCAGCTTATAAGTTGTAACTGCCACACGGCAAGGAGCACAGAATATTATTTCGATCCCATCGCAATATTAACATCACACTGAACTGAATTGATTACACACACTAAGAACTACTGGAATGCTAAAAAAACAGGCACCTTGGATCTTAAATTTGCAACTAGGCGAAGAAAATACCTAAATCAAAGGGCTAATCTTGGAAACTAATCAAGAACCACACATTTGGACTCTCGTGTTCCTCTGTAACATTAAGATACTCCTACTTAGGACTGTTCCATGCTGTCATAATCTTAACATCGGCATGAACTGAATTGGTTACACACAGTAATTACTGGAATGCTAAAAAAAGAGGCACCTTGGATCTTAAATTCACACCTCGGTGAAAAAAATATTTAAATCAGAGGGTTAATGTTGCAGACTAATTGAGAACCACGCATTTCGGCCCTCATGTCTCTACGAAAAAGTAAGATCCTCCTATGTTAGCAGGGCTGGATAAAACCAGAAACCACAAACATCACCACCCAAACAGCGCCCCCTGACCGAAATTCCCGACATTGGCACCACGGAAGAGCCCAATCCGAGCTTTTCCACCGAAAATTCATACGCCGCAACACAACTAAGCACAATTACAAATCCTCAAGCAGCCAGACGCACCGGACCGAGAACGGGGAGAAGGGGCGGAGCGGAACGGAGGGGAAGGTACCTGGGCGGCCTGGGGCGGCGGGGCGGCGAGGAGCTGGGCGATCTGGGGGGCGAACTCCCTGTCCAGGTCGCACGGGCTGGCGCCGCTGCCGCTGCCGCTCCGAGCCATGCCGCCGGCGTCTGGCTGGTGGTTCCTGCGGCTGCGGCCGCCGCTGGTTGCTGCTGCCCCCCTCTCTCTTGCAGTTGGCTCCTGGGGTTTTGTGGGTTTTGTACTACTGTTAGGTTTCGTTGGGGCCAAGATTGGCAGCGAAGGCGTAAAGTAGGTTTCGTTGGGGACAAGATTGCTGTTCAGGAAGGAATACGCTTTCGATTGTGGAAAGCGTGAGACGCATTCGACATCCGGTGTACCTCTGCTGCTCCAATGAAGTGCAATCCTGAGAGCGAAGTTTGGGGGCGGACAGGCGCATTGGAGCCCCCCTTTTTTTTAAGTCCGAAAAAGATAGTATTTCCAAGTTTTAAAATATTCAAAATAATATGTGAAAACCTATGCATATTTCTGACAGATCCGTAACTTTTTGTTCAAAATATTGTGTTTTGCAAGCAACAAAAAAAATCTCGTTCCAACAAAAAAAAATGGGCCCACTTCTCATACGTATTTGTCTTTTCTGTGTGTGTGTCACGTATGAAGCTATGGTGTTATGAAAAATTTCTTGAACGCCTTATACATGTATTTCTGTGTGTATATTTTTTTCCATTTTTTGTGCAATGAAAATATGGTATTTAAAAACCGGATCATGGAGCTCGTCCTCCATTGGCACCTTTCAAAGTTCCTAACCTCTACTTACTTGAGTCTGTTTGGGATTGCTTTACTCCGTCAGAATCAACTTCAGTCCATCAAATTCATTTCGAAGCAGTTTCGAGTTGCAGCTTCATAATAGAGTAGTTTATACTGTTTAGCTTCCAACTACCTCTATCTTCAAAAATAAGAAAATTATGTGTGAAAGGTCTATTGGGGCTGCGTGGCGAGGGAAAAATATGAAATGGTATCCTCTTACCGATGGTAGTGGTGGGTAATTTTTCCCCAACTCCATTAAGACTTTTTGAACTAGAGTTTTTGGAGCACCACCACTCAAGAGCTTCATGAAAAGCAAGGAGTTGTACCTCAGATTCTAGTGTTTTTATGGAGCGGGACATCATAAAACTACCCCGTTTGGCTTGCGCTTTTGAGAGTAAAACTGAATTTTAGTGAGCGGGGCATTCCCAAATAGGCTTAATATATTGTTTATGCGCTACAAAATCTGTCAAAACTTTGTCTTCATGACTCAAAGTTAGTTAAAACAAAGGGCGGGAGTAAGTATATCCATCATTTTATTGTGAAAAAGCCAATGGTCATATATTAAAGTCGACCAACCCTTATAAGCACTGGCGAAGCACACCCAAAGAATTAAAAGAGCATAGGTAAAACTGGTTCAAGCAATGTTGTTGGATAGGCCGGGTTCTGCTACGATGGTTCATACAAGAAAAGATGCTTGATTGCCAGTGGAAGATGTGTTGAACCTGGAGCTCGCCACGGTTGCCGCCAGGTACATCTGGTGAGAGGGGCGGACACACAAGTGAAGTTGTCCAAGGACTAGAGCGCACTGAGGTGACGATCAAGGTACTTGTAGTGAACTTCTTTAAGGCACCGAGCTCGAAGGTCATCCGAAAAAGGTTAATCATATGTGGCAGAAACCTTTGCGTGGATGCATGAAAGTGAATGTTAATGCTCCATTCAATGTAGAAAACGTGACAGGTGCTATTGGTGTGGTTATTAGAGACGAGTGGGGGGTGGGGCATTTTGTTGTGGCGGCAAACTGGTTTATACCACATGTCGCAGAGGCTACAACGGAAGAGACTCTCACACTGTGAAATGGCATGGTCTTGGCGGTTCACCTAGGATGCGGGAAGGTGGAAGTTAAAACCGTATTGTTTGCCAGTCGTTGACGCGATCAATGATGCGGTGAGCTATTTGGAACCTGATGCGGCAATATATGTTGAGAGCTGTCAGTTGGCCAAGAACTTTGGAACCTTATATTTTATTCATTGTTTTCAAGAAGCAAGTGGAGTCAGATTGCCTAGCATAGTTAGCTATTAGATCTAGACTATCCAAAGTGTGGGTCGATGCTATGTTGGACTTTATTTAATCATCTATTGCAAACAATTAATTGCCCATTTTATGAATATATAGTTCTATACCTCTAAAAAAAGTCGACCAACCCTTATAAGGACTTCCTCACAGGAACTAAAAATTACGCATCGGACCTTAGGAAAATCTACACCATCTTCCTCCCACACTTGTCAGCGGCTTGTCCTTACCGAAACTTGATGCCACCTCTAGACCTCTGAAACACCATTGAAGCCATGGGAATTTTGTTGATGCAGCGGTGGGAAGTCACGTGTCAGAGCTAGAAGATGTCGATGATAACGATCTGGAAGACAAACTATCATCCCAGAGAAGAAGATGATGTAGTGGGTTGGACCATCAGACAGATCGGGGAGACATAACCTCAAACTCCTCGATTGCATCGAGGCTAGTCGAAGAAGGAGTCAGAGGACCAAGACATGAAGTTGCATCGTCCACTTCGTCGGAAGACACCTTTGGAGACAACATACATACCATGAAGACCCAATCAGATCCATCACTCCAAAAGAGAAGGACGATCGACCGGCCTTCCCCTACAATGCCGATGAGGTGGACCAAGAGTCGAGGAAACCTTATTTTTTTGAACTGCGCAATGCCACTACTGTCGAGGAATGAAACTCTAATTAAAGAGACCTTATCCTGGGTCCCTATCCTCTCTCGCCACCAGTGTGTGGCAGACAGAGGTGAGGGGACACATCACTAGTAGAAAAACCCCCTATCGTCCCGGTTGGTAAGGGCCTTTTGTCCCGGTTCTTGAACCGGGACTAAAGGGTCGTTACTAATGCCCTAGACCTTTAGTCCCGGTTCAAACACGAACCGGGACAGATGGGCCTCCACGTGGCCGGTGCGCCGAGCCCAGGCACGAGGGCCTTTGGTCCCAGTTGGTGGCATCAGCCGGGACCAAAAGGCATCCACGCATCAGCATTTCAGGGGCTGGGTTTTTTTAAAGGGCGGGGGGTTGGGGTTTTGGGGGATTAATTTAGATGTTTCATATATTGTGTTAGCTAGCTAATTAATAGAGAGAAGTGTCCTCTCTTATGTCCGTGCTTGGTCGACGCTACGTACTATACATAGAGAGGCCCTCGACACGCTAGCTAGTAAGAAAATGAAGGAAACCATTAAGTCTGAAGTTAAGTCATGCATACCGAGAGAAGTGATCGATCGACCTCTCCTTCTCCGAGAGATTGGTCGAACAACAAGTTTTCAGATTATCTATCCGACGCCATCGGCTACATACATATACAATATGTAAGATCTCTTACAATCCCCTAGCATTTGAAATCAACTTCCACATGGTATTCTCCGGCTTTATTGATGACGTGGTCAAGAAAGAATCCCGCCAATTTCTCTTGAATTGCTTTCATGCGATCTTGTGGTAGGAGTTCATTCCGCATCTGCCACGTCTAATTTGAAGAAGGGGGTTAATACATATATATGAATGAAACTCAATAGAAATGATGGTGTAATAAAATGAAATTGTGAATATTATTGCTTACGCACTTCATATTGTCTTTTAGAGTAGCCCGCTTATTTTTCAAAGTCGCGTTGTAGATGAACTCGCACACGTAGTATCCACAGTAATTATTTCCTTGTTCCTGACACAAGCACTTTACGAGAAATAGAGGTCAATCAAACTGATAATGAAGCATTATAAATGGCATTGATGAAAGTATAGCTATAGAATCAACGGGTGATGCGCGCAACTAGCTAGCTAGTAGTACTTACTTTCGGGTATGTATATCGCAGCTCCTTCGGCAGTCCCGGAGCTTCTGCGGTGAACTGTTTCCAAACCCTGCAAGACAAATAAAATAATTATTATTACTTGTGATATCAGAAAATGAACAAAAAGTTGTCGATATGGTGCGATAATGATCGATTGAACTTACTTGTTGAGCAATTTAGTCATGTCCGCATAGGTTTCGGAATCTTTTCGTCTCGAGTCTAAGACGGTTACTAGTCTCCGCTCAAGCTTAATCTCTAGAAGAACATAGTGGAAGCTGCGTACGCATGCATAACTCATCAATTACATTAATATAACCTCGCTCGAGTAATAAGGGATACCAAATATGCATACGACAGTAACACTCACTTAAAGTTGTAAGGAAAGAGTATGGTATCTTTGTTTTGATTTTTGATCAACGATTGTAGCAAGTTGGCCCCGGCCTCTTCGGCGTGCTTTTTAACCTGAATTTCATCTATGATATTTGTGTTAATGAACCCAATATCATACATTTCTTGTTTTCTGCACTCGACGATCTTCAATCTGCATAATATAGTAAGGATAATTAATTATAAATACATGCAATGAAAGAGCTGAGCTATATATAGAGACTTAATGACAGAAATAGTACTTACAAACAGTAGCAAAAGACCGTTAATTTATCGAGGGCCTTTTGATTGAAGAACTCGAAGAACTCCTCAAATGGAACAGCAATGATCAGTTCCAACGAGGTCGTGCTCCTCTTTAATTCTCAGATACAAAGTATTCGTCCCCGGACTCTCTACAGGTTTTCATGTACCAATTATGGAATCTTCGCATCATCGTTGTTAGAGATTTTTCATCTTTGATGAGAGGCTTCCGCATCAGATTCGTGTTCGACCACCTCCATGAAATCAAAATTTACATCGCCGGACACGTAATCTCCAAGATTGCTATAATCGGGCACCGTCCTCGAGCATTAGCGACGATGTCGCTAGACACATTGAGCGGGGGCACGATTGCTTTGCTTGTTCGCCGAGCTGGGCAATTTTTTCCCACCTGCTCGTTCTTTTAACCTTTGATCATCGACAAGATTTGCCGACCGCTGCACTTCGAGATATGCCTTTTAGTAATGCGCTCATAGTTGGTTTTCGGCGAGACTTTGGTGGTTTCCTCGTGGCATCGATAGTGCGCTTTGCTTTCACCGGATCTACCTTCTCCTCCGGAGGTGGATGTCTCTGCGCTTTCAACCCTTTAAAGAAGTCCTTCACTTCGGTCCGCACGATCTTCTTGTTTTCCTCCATGGTCATCTCGTACGGTAACTTCTCTAGAGGCTTGAGAGGTGGACCAGATTCAGATTGCCTCCCGCCTCTGGCTGTACTGCTAGACACCGGAGCAGACGGAGCGTCTGCGGTTGTCTTCTTTCGTGCTTGCTTACGAGGCGGAGGAGAAGGACTACGACGCGCCGGAGCAGCCAGGGCGGCGGCGGGTCTCTTCCGCCCTAGCTGGCGAGGCGGAGAAGGAGGAGGCTGCTGGCTGCTCGGGCGCGCCGGCATAGGCAGAGAAGGAGGCGGAGTGCCGCCACGCGCCGGAGAAGGAGGCTGAGTGCCCTGATCGTCACTCGCCGGAGGAGGAGGCGGTGGAGGAGGCGGAGTGCCATGACTCGCTGGAGGAGGAGGAGGAGGCGTCCAGTTCGGAAGGTCGATGAACTCCTTCCGCCATAGGCATGGAGTCTTCAGAGCAGAACCCAGCCGAGTCTCCCCTTCACCGGTAGGGTGGTCAAGCCGGAGGTCCTCAAATCCCTCCGTTATTTCGGCCCACCGTCACCCTAGCATATCCTTCGAATCGGGCGGCGGTGAAAAGTTGCGCCGAATTCAGAAGGTCGAACTTGGCCGACATCCGCCTTGACTTTTAAGTTCTGCCATTGCGTCATAAGGTGGCAATTTTGAGACTCCGTGATAAAATCCACGGGGTAGCTAGCAGGAGCCGTCAAGACATGCTCCGGCTGAAGCAGCTCGGTGGAAGCCATGCTGCTTCTCCGCTGAGATGGCGGGGTAGCTTCCGGGGAAGCTTCGGAAATTCGTTTGTTGCGATTTGCTTCTCATTCCTCTATCGCTTGTACCCTTGCGTGCAGCGCCTGCAGTTCGGTCTGCTGCACTTTCTTCCTCCTCTCCTGGCATTTGTAACCGCCTGCGTCCGGAAAACCAACCTTCCACGGAACGGAGCCTGGCGTGCCTCGTGTCCGTCCAGGGTGCTCAGGATTCCCGAGGGCCATTGTGAGCTCGTCGTTCTCTCTGCAAACGAACGCGTCCCTTGCTGTCTTTGCATCGATATAGTGCCGAAGCCTCTTGATCGGTATTTTCGATTGCTCGTCCGTCCAACGGCACTTCCTCGATACAGGGTCCAAGGTTCCGCCAGCCCGAAGAACCAAGTCCGCAACGGTGCGCCAGTTCATTGTCTCTGGTTCGATCCCTTTATCAAGCAGATCATTCTCAGCCTTGGCCCACTTAGGCCGGGCTTTCAGGTAGCCACCTGAACCCGTGCAATGGTGAAACTTCTTCTTCGCAGCATTTTGCTTGTTTGTCGCCGACATCTTCTTACTCTTTTCCGATGTCTTGTGGGCCACAAATGCGGGCCAGTGATCTCTGATCTTCTCATATTTGCCGATGAATTCTGGTGTCTCTTCTTTGTCGACAAACTTTTTCAGCTCTTTCCTCCACCTCCTGAATAGGCCTGCCATCTTCTTAAGAGCAAAAGACTTGATTAATTGCTCTATAACTGGCTTCTCCGGATTCTTCATCTGGCGGTAGGGTGAAATTTGTCTTCAGCTCAGTCCAAATATCATCTTTCTGCATATCATTGACATAAGACACCTCAGGGTCTTTGTTCTTAGGCTTATACCATTGGTGGATGCTGATCGGGATCTTGTCCCTAACAAGAACCCCGACTGAAAGCAACAAATGCGTCCTTTGTCCGGATGGGTTCAATCGGTTCGCCGTCATACGCGATTGCTGTGATCTCAAACCTTTCATCTCGAGCTCAACTTTTTCTTCGGGCCTCGCCTCCTTACGAAGTTGTGCTCGATCCGGAGGGCTAGAAAAAGAAGAAAGACGAGAGTTAGTTAATATGTGTACATATACCAAAACAATGAATGCATCAATTAGCTAGTCAAGACAGCTTAACTAATATATATACCTGGCGGACTCGGTTCGGTCACCGGAGCCGCCATCACGGTCTCCTTCTTGCACCGTAATTGGGTCACCGGAGCCGTCCTCACGGTCTCCTTCTTGCACCGGCATTGGGTCAAAGGAGCCATCATAATCATAGCATGATTCTTCACCCTGTCCTTCCAGACCATCGGTGTCGTTGAGAAACGAGAAGACGGCATCACTTCCTTGTGCGATTATGTCCCCCAACACCGCTTATGTTGCTTCGTCTCGGGGGGTGTCCATAGTCTCTACAAATATTTACAACATGGCAATTATTATTCAAACATGACAGATGGATATATTAGTGGCAAACGTAGGGGCGCGGCGGCTCTAGGGTTTGGGGTAGCCTCGACAACGCTTCTAGGGTTTGGGGTGGCCTCGAGAGAGTTTGTCGGGTAGGGGCGCGGCGGGAGGGGGTAGGAGACTGACATCGTTTTTTTTCTAGGGTTTGGGTGTCCTCGAGAGTTTTGGTCGAGCGAGAGGGTCGGGGGGTGCTCCATGTATAAGTTATCACAATCGAGAGGGGTAATATCGACAACGCATTTACATACATACACGGAAAATAATGTTATCGAGGAGGGTATATCGACCCCCACGTGTTGAAGTTATCGGGAGGGTTATATCGACAACGACGACATACGTACATAGGAAAATAATATTATCGGGGAGGGGGTATATCGACCCCCCCCCCTCGTGTTGAAGTTATCGAGAGGGGTATATCAACGACGACAGACCCGATAAAACATAAGAAAACGAAGAAGAAATAAAAAGAGGAGAAGAAGAAAGGAATACAGGAGAAGATCGAAGAAAAAAAAGAAGAAAAAAAAAGAGGAGAAGAAGAAAGGAATAGAGGAGAAGAAGAAAAAATACAATATTTTCTATTTTTTCTTCTTCTCTTCTATTCCTTTCTTCTTCTCCTCTTCTTTTTCTTCTTTTATCCTCTTCTTCTCCTTTCTTCCTCTTCTTATTTTCGTTTTTCCTCTCCTTCTTTTTCTTCTTCTTCTTCCTTTCCGATATATAAAACTTTTCTTCCTTTTCCTTATTTTACGTTTTCCTCTACACTAACCTAAAATGCACTAACCTTCTTTTTCCACTCCTTTTTTTCTTCTAAATATGAACATATACATAAATTGACAAAAAATATGCACAAAAACATATACATAAATTTTCCTATAGATATACAATTGTTTTACAAATATGCACATATATATGAACATATACATAAATTGACAAAAAAATACATTTATGAAAAAATGATATGAACATGTACACACATATATACACATACACACACATATAAAAAAATACATTTATGAAAAAATGCTATGAAATAAAAATGCAGGCGTGGGCGGCGGCACGGGGCGCGGCGGCCGCAGCGGTGAGGCAGGCAAGGCGGCAGTGTGAATGGCAGCGGCGGCGACGGGCGGACAGGAGAGGAGAGGGAACAGGCGGCGCTCACAGCGAGGTGGCGTCGGCTGACGAGGAAGGCTCGGGACGGCGGACGGTGAAGGCGCCTCGGGCGAAAGGGCGCTGGCTCGGGGACGACGGCGGCAGCGGCGACGGCGAGGCACGGGCGACGGCGACGGCAGCGACGGGCGACGGCGACGGCGCGGTCGGGGCGATGGCAGGGGCGATGGACGACGTCGGGGCAGCCTGGCGGCGTCGATGAGCTCGGCGTCGTCAGGGGCAAATGGTCGATGAGAAACTGAAATTTTCACAAGTCCTGGTTATATACCAAGAGCATCGGTCCCGGTTGGTGCCACAAACCGGGACCAATGTTATTTTAGTCCCGTTGGTGCCACCAACCGGGACCAAAGGTCAATTTCGGCAGCCCGAAGAAGGCGGGGAAGCGGCGACCTTTGGTGGGTTGGAGGCACAACCGGGACTAAAGGTGGGCATTGGTACCGGTTGGTGCCACGAACCGGACCGATGTTTACTTTTGGTCCCGGTTGGTGCCACCAACCGGGACCAAAGGCCTTGCGCTGCCCGCGGCCAAAAGTTTAGTCCCACCTCGCTAGTTGAGAGGGGCTCGGAGTGGTTTATAAGCCCCACTGCGGCTATGATACGTCTCCAACGTATCTATAATTTTTGATTTCTCCATGCTACTTTATCTACTGTTTTGGACTATATTTGGCTTTATTTTTCACTTTTATATTATTTTTGGGACTAACCTATTAACCGGAGGCACAGCCCAGAATTGTTGTTTTTTGCCTATTTCAGTGTTTCGAAGCAACTTCCTGTATCCACGAGATCCCATCTTGGGGCCTGTTCCGGAGCTCCGCCGGAGGGGCATCCACCATGGAGGGCTTCTACATCATCACCATAGCCCCTCCGATGAAGTGTGAGTAGTTTACTTCAGACCTTCGGGTCCATAGCTAGTAGCTAGATGGCTTCTTCTCTCTTTTTGGATCTCAACACAATGTTCTCCCCTCTCTCGTGGAGATCTATTCGATGTAATCTTCTTTTTGCGGTGTGTTTGTTGAGACCGATGAATTGTGGGTTTATGATCCAGCTTATCTATGAATAATATTTGAATCTTCTCTGAATTCTTTTATGTATGATTGGTTATCTTTGCAAGTCTCTTGAATTATCCGCTTGGTTTGGCCAACTAGATTGGTAGTTCTTGCAATGGGAGAAGTGCTTAGCTTTGGGTTCAATCTTGCGGTGTCCTTACCAAAGGATGTAAAGGGTTGCAAGGCACGTATTGTATTGTTGCCATCGAGGATAACAAGATGGGGTATTTATCATATTGCATGAATTTATTCCTCTACATCATGTCATCTTGCTTAAGGCGTTACTCTGTTTTTAACTTAATACTCTAGATGCATGCTGGATAGTGGTCGATGAGTGGAGTAATAGTAGTAGATGCAGAATCGTTTCGGTCTACTTGTCTCAGGCGTGATGCCTATATACATGATAATACCTAGATATACTCATAACTATGCTCAATTCTGCCAATTTCTCAACAGTAATTTGTACACCCACCGTAGAATACTTATGCTCTTGAGAGAAGCCACTAGTGAAACATATGGCCCCCGGGTCTATTCTCATCATATCAATCTCCATCACTTTAATACTTGCTTTGTTTTTACTTTGCCTTTTACTTTTCACTTTGCATCTCTATACCAAAAATATTATTTATCATCTCTATCAGATCTCATTCTCGTAAGTGACCGTGAAGGGATTGACAACCCCTAATCGCTTTGGTTGCGAGTAGCTATCGTTTTGTGCAGGTACGAGGGACTTGTGCGTGGCCTCCTCGGATTGATACCTTGGTTCTCAAAACTGAGGGAAATACTTACGCTACTCTGCTGCATCATCCTCTCCTCTTCGGGAAAACCAACGCAAGCTCAAGACGTAGCAAGAAGGATTTACGGCGCCGCTGTCGGGGAGTCTACGAAAAGTCAACATACCAAGTACCCATCACAATCCCTATCTCTCGCATTACATTATTTGCCATTTGCCTCTCGTTTTCCTCTCCCCCACTTCACCCTTGCCGTTTTATTCGCCCTCTCTTTCCCAATCTCCTCCTCTTTTTTCCTCGTCCGTTTGTTTGGTCGTGTGTTAGTTTGCTTGCTTGTTGTCATGACTAGTCTCATATCTTCTCCGTTATCTCCGAGAATGAAGTTCTAAATTTTAAGCAAAGGAGGGAGAAAATCTAGAAGACGCTTGCTATAGAATTTGCAATGCTCAAAATAGATCTACCAGGAAGCAATCTACTTCAGTTCTTCTTCGTAATTTTTACGTAGGTGCTAATCCTTGGTATAGATATATCCTTGATACCATTACCGGAGGAATTTCTTGGATAGCCATACTTTTGATTCTTATAATGCTTTAATAGATTTATTTGGCTCACCACCTCTTTTGGTTAATGGAACTATGTTAACTTTGGAGCATGTTATGCAAAGACTTGAAATTATTGAGAATAAAGTTGCTACCATTGAATCGATTGAAAATCTTGATAAAAAGATCCACAATCAAATTACCCAATATGGATCTAAGGTAGGAATGACTTTGAAAAATATTAAAGAAAAAGAACCCATAGTTAATGAGAAAATAAATCTAGATTCCACAAGAATCGATAAACTTGAGGGTATCATTACCAACTTGGGAACCGCTTTTTCTTCCGTACAAAACACTCCAAGTTCGTCTACTAAAAATACTATGCTTATTTATGTTCCTAAGAATAAGGGTGAATCATCTAGTAAGGAAACTGCGGATCTTAAATCTATAAGTGTTCATCCCAATCTTTTTGCCATCATTAAGGAACCATTTGCTATGAATGAATTTTTCGATCTTTTGCCTGAAAATTTGACAATTACTAGAAAGAAAGAAAATTCTAAAAGAGGTAGATGCCTCATTGAAGAATTGCCTACCAAATATGGCAATACCTAGATCTATCCTTGCTTTTATGCCTAGCTAGGGGCGTTAAACGATAACGCTTGTTGGGAGGCAACCCAATTTTATTTTTAGTTTTTTGCTTTTGCTTCTGTTTAGGAATAAATAATCCATCTAGCCTCTGTTTAGATGTGTTTTTATGTTTTAATTAGTGTTTGTGCCAAGCTAGACCTATTGGGTCTTCTTGGATAATAGTTATTTGATCTTGCTGTAATTTCCAGAAACTTTACGCTCAGTGTCCGAATTATTAAAAATCACCAGAACGTGATAAAATACTGATTCCAATTGCTGCTGATCAATAGACAAATTGTATAGGTCTTCTAATTTTCGTAGATGTTTTGGATTTCCAGAAGTTTGCGTTAGTTACAGATTACTACAGACTGTTCTGCTTTTGGCAGATTCTGTTTTGCGTGTGTTGTTTGCTTATTTTGATGAATCTATGGCTAGTAAAATAGTTTATGATCCATAGAGAAGTTGGAATACAGTAGGTTTAACACCAATATAAATAAAGAATGAGTTCATTACAGTACCTTAAAGTAGTCTTTTGTTTTCTTTCTCTAACGGAGCTCACGAGATTTCTATTGAGTTTTGTGTTGTGAAGTTTTCAAGTTTTGGGTGAATTCTTTTGATGGATTATGGAACAAGGAGTGGCAAGAGCCTAAGCTTGGGGATGCCCATGGCACCCCAAGATAATCTAAGGACACCAAAAGTCAAAGCTTGGGGATGCCCTGAAGGCATCCTCTTTCGTCTACTTCCATCGGTAATTTACTTGGAGCTATATTTTTATTCACCACATGATAAGTGTTTTGCTTGGAGCGTCTTGTAACATTTGTGTCTTTGCTTGTTAGTTTACCACAATCATCCTTGCTGTACACACCTTTTGAGAGAGCCATACATGAATTGAAATTTGCTAGAATACTCTATGTGCTTCACTTATATCTTTTGAGCTTGATAGTTTTGCTCATAGTGCTTCACTTATATCTCTTGAGCGTGATAATTTTTGCTCTAGTGCTTCACTTAGATCTTTTAGAGCACGGTGGTGGATTTGTTTTAAAGAAACTATTGATCTCTCATGCTTCACTTAGATTATTTTGAGAGTCGTTAATAGCATGGTAATTTGCTTAATATTAATATTCTTGGTATTCAAGATATGTGAAACTTTCTTTTGAGTGCGTTGAATACTAAGAAAAGTTTGATGCTTGATAATTGTTTTGAGATATAGAGGTGATAATATCAAAGTCGTGCTAGTTGAGTAGTTGTGAATTTGAGAAATGCTTGTGTTGAAGTTTGCAAGTCCCGTAGCATGCACGTATGGTTAAAGTTGTGTAACAAATTTCAAACATGAAGTGTACCTGGCTTGTGCATCCTTATGAGTGGCGGTCGGGGACGAGCGATGGTATTTTCCTACCAATCTATCCCCCTAGGAGCATGCACGTAGTACTTGATTTTTGATGACTTCTAAATTTTTGCAATAAGTATATGAGTACTAATGTTGAGTCCATGGATTATACACACTTTTACCTTTCCGCCTTTGCTAGCCTCTTCGGTACCGTGCATTGCCCTTTTTCACATTGAGAGTTGGTGCAAACTTCGCCGGTGCATCCAAACCCCGTGATATGATACACTCTATCACACATAAACCTCCTTATATCTTCCTCAAAACTGCCACCATACCTACCTATTATGGCATTTCCATAGCCATTCCGAGATATATTGCCATGCAACTTTCCACCGTTCCGCTCATCATCATCATGACATACATTACTTTTGTCATATTGCCATTGCATGATCATGTAGTTGATATCGTATTTGTGGCAAAGCCACCATGCATTATTTTTCATACATGTCACTCTTGATTCATTGCACCATCCCGGTACACCGCCGGAGGCATTCATATAGAGTCATATCTTGTTCTAGTTTCAAGTTGTAATCCTTATGTTGTAATCAATAGAAGTGTGATGATCATCATTATTAGAGCATTGCCCAAAAAAAAGAGAAAGGCCAAAAAGAAAAAAAAGAAAGGCCCCAAAAAAAATAAAAAAGGGCAATGCTACTATCTCTTTTTCCACACTTGTGCTTCAAAGTAGCACCTTGTTCTTCATATAGTGAGTCTCATATATTGTGCTTCAAAGTAGCACCTTGATCTTCATGTAGTGAGTCTCACAATTGTGCTTCAAAGTAGCACCATGTTTTTCATATTGTGAGTCTCATAAGTTGTCTTTCATACTAGTGGGAATTTTTCATTATAGAACTTGGCTTGTATATTCCTACGATGGGCTTCCTCAAATGCCCTAGGTCTTCATGAGCAAGCAAGTTGGATGCACACCCACTAGTTTTCTTTTGTTGAGCATTCATAGCTCTAGTGCATCCGTTGCATGGCAATCCCTACTCCTCATGTTGACATCAATTGATGAGCATCTCCATAGCCCGTTGATTATCCTCGTCAATGTGAGACTTTCTCCTTTTTTGTATTCTCCACACAATACCCATCATCATATTCTATTCCACCCGTAGTGCTATATCCATGGCTCATGCTCATGTATTGCGTGAAGGTTGAAAAAGTTTGAGATTATTTAAGTATGAAACAATTGCTTGGCTTGTCATCGGGGGTATAGAAGTTGGGAATATCTTTGTGTGATGAAAATGAAGCATAGCCTAACTATATGATTTTGTAGGGATGAACTTTCTTTTGCCATGCTATTTTGAGAAGACATTATTACTTTGATTAGTATGCTTGAAGTATTATTATTTTTATGTCAATATGAACTTTTGTCTTGAATCTTTCGGATCTGAATGTTCATACCACAATTAAGAAGATTTACATTGAAATTATGCCAAAGTATCACTCTGCATCAAAGATTCTCTTTTTATCATTTACCTACTCGAGGACGAGCAGGAATTAAGCTTGGGGATGCCTGATACGTCTCCAACGTATCTATAATTTTTTATTTCTCCATGCTACTTTATCTACTGTTTTGGACTATATTGGGCTTTATTTTCCACTTTTATATTATTTTTGGGACTAACCTATTAACCGGAGGCCCAGCCCAGAATTGCTGTTTTTTGCCTATTTCAGTGTTCCGAAGAAACGGAATCAAACAGAGTCCAAACGGAATGAAACCTTCGGGAACGTGATTTTCTCATCGAACGTGATCCAGGAGACTTGGACCCTACTCCAAGAAGTAACAGAGGCGGTCACGAGGGTGGGGGGCGCGCCCCCTGCCTCGTGGGCCCCCTGTTGCTCCACCGACATACTCCTTCCTCCTATATATACCTACGCACTTCAAACGATCGTAACAGGAGCCAAAACCTAATTCCACCGCCGCAACTTCCTCAGATCCACGAGATCCCATCTTGGGGCCTGTTCGAGCTCACGAGGGGGCATCCACCATGGAGGGCTTCTACATCATCACCATAGCCCCTCCGATGAAGTGTGAGTAGTTTACTTCAGACCTTCGGGTCCATAGCTAGTAGCTAGATGGCTTCTTCTCTCTTTTTGGATCTCAATACAATGTTCTCCCCTCTCGTGGAGATCTATTCGATGTAATCTTCTTTTTGCGGTGTGTTTGTTGAGATCGATGAATTGTGGGTTTATGATCCAGCTTATCTATGAATAATATTTGAATCTTCTCTGAATTATTTTATGTATGATTGGTTATCTTTGCAAGTCTCTTCGAATTATCCGATTGGTTTGGCCAACTAGATTGGTAGTTCTTGCAATGGGAGAAGTGCTTAGCTTTGGGTTCAATCTTGCGGTGTCCTTACCCAAAGGATGTAAAGGGTTGCAAGGCACGTATTGTATTGTTGCCATCGAGGATAACAAGATGGGGTATTTATCATATTGCATGAATTTATTCCTCTACATCATGTCATCTTGCTTAAGGCGTTACTCTGTTTTTAACTTAATACTCTAGATGTATGCTGGATAGCGGTCGATGAGTGGAGTAATAGTAGTAGATGCAGAATCGTTTCGGTCTACTTGTCTCGGACGTGATGCCTATATACATGATCAAACCTGGATATTCTCATAACTATGCTCAATTCTGTCAATTGCTCAACGGTGTAATTTGTTCACCCACCGTAGAATACTTATGCTCTTGAGAGAAGTCACTAGTGAAACCTATGGCCCCCGGGTCTATTCTCATCATATCAATCTCCATCACTTTAATACTTGCTTTGTTTTTACTTTGCCTTTTACTTTTCACTTTGCATATCTATACCAAAAATACCAAAAATATTATTTATCATCTCTATCAGATCTCACTCTCGTAAGTGACCGTGAAGGGATTGACAACCCCTAATCGCGTTGGTTGCGAGTAGCCATCGTTTTGTGCAGGTAGGAGGGACTTGTGCGTGGCCTCCCATCGGATTGATACCTTGGTTCTCAAAAACTGAGGGAAATACTTACGCTACTCTCTTGCATCATCCTCTCCTCTTCGGGAAAACCAATGCAAGCTCAAGACGTAGCAAGAAGGATTTCTGCGCCGCTGTCGGGAGTCTATGCAAAAGTCAACATACCAAGTACCCATCACAATCCCTATCTCTCGCATTACATTATTTGCCATTTGCCTCTCGTTTTCCTTTCCCCCACTTCACCCTTGCCGTTTTATTCGCCCTCTCTTTCCCAATCTCCTCCTCTTTTTTCCTCGTCCGTTTATTTGCTCGTGTGTTAGTTTGCTTGCTTGCTGTCATGAGTAGTCTCATATCTTCTCCGTTATCTCCCGAGAATGAAGTTCTAAATTTTAAGCAAAGGGAGGGAGAAAATCTAAAAGACGCTTGGTATAGAATTTGCAATGCTCAAAATAGATCTACCAGGAAGCAATCTACTTCAGTTCTTCTTCGTAATTTTTACGTAGGTGCTAATCCTTGGTATAGATATATCCTTGATACCATTACCGGAGGGAATTTCTTGGGTAGCCATACTTTTGATTCTTATAATGCTTTAATATATTTATTTCGATCACCACCTCTTTTGGTTAATGGAACTATGTTAACTTTGGAGCATGTTATGCAAAGACTTGAAATTATTGAGAATAAAGTTGCTACCATTAAATTGATTGAAAATCTTGATAAAAAGATCCACAATCAAATTACCCAATATGGATCTAAGGTAGGAATGACTTTAAAAAATATTAAATAAAAATAACCCATAGTTAATGAGAAAATAAATCAAGATTCCACAAGAATCGATAAACTTGAGGGTATCATTACCAACTTGGGAACCGCTTTTTCTTCCGTACAAAACACTCCAAGTTCGTCTACTAAAAATACTAAGCTTATTTATGTTCCTAAGAATAAGGGTGAATCATCTAGTAAGGAAATCATGGATCTTAAATCTATAAGTGTTCATCCCAATCTTTTTGCCATCATCAAGGAACCATTTGCTATGAATGAATTTTTCGATCTTTTGCCTGAAAATTTGACAATTACTAGAAAGAAAGAAAATTCTAAAGGAGGTAGATGCCTCATTGAAGAATTGCCTATCAAAGATGGCAATACCTAGATCTATCCTTGCTTTTATGCCTAGCTAGGGGCGTTAAACGATAGCGCTTGTTGGGAGGCAACCCAATTTTATTTTTAGTTTTTTGCTTTTGCTTCTGTTTAGGAATAAATAATCCATCTAGCCTCTGTTTAGATGTGTTTTTATGTTTTAATTAGTGTTTGTGCCAAGCTAGACCTATTGGATCTTCTTGGATAATAGTTATTTGATCTTGCTGTAATTTCCAGAAACTTTGCGCTCAGTGCCCGAATTATTAAAAATCACCAGAACGTGATAAAATACTGATTCCAACTGCTGCTGATCAATAAACAAATTGTATAGGTCGTCTAAGTTTGGTAGATTTTTTGGAGTTCCAGAAGTTTGCGTTAGTTACAGATTACTACAGACTGTTCTGTTTTTGACAGATTCTGTTTTGCGTGTGTTGTTTGCTTATTTTGATGAATCTATGGCTAGTAAAATAGTTTATGATCCATAGAGAAGTTGGAATACAGTAGGTTTAACACCAATATAAATAAAGAATGAGTTCATTACAGTACCTTAAAGTAGTCTTTTGTTTTCTTTCTCTAACGGAGCTCACGAGATTTCTATTGAGTTTCGTGTTGTGAAGTTTTCAAGTTTTGGGTGAATTCTTTTGATGGATTATGGAACAAGGAGCGGCAAGAGCCTAAGCCTGGGGATGCCCATGGCATCCCCAAGATAATCCAAGGACATCAAAAAGTCAAAGCTTGAGGCATCCCCTCTTTCGTCTACTTCCATCGGTAATTTACTTGGAGCTATATTTTTATTCACCACATGATAAGTGTTTTGCTTGGAGCGTCTTGTATCATTTGTGTCTTTGCTTCTTAGTTTACCAAAATCATCCTTGCTGTACACACCTTTTGAGAGAGCCATACATGAATTGAAATTTGCTAGAATACTCTATGTGCTTCACTTATATCTTTTGAGCTTGATAGTTTTGCTCATAGTGCTGCACTTATATCTCTTGAGCGTGATAATTTTTGCTCTAGTGCTTCACTTAGATCTTTTAGAGCACAGTGGTGGATTTGTTTTAAAGAAACTATTGATCTCTCATGCTTCACTTAGATTATTTTGAGAGTTGTTAATAGCATTGTAATTTGCTTAATATTAATATATTGGTATTCAAGATATGTGAAACTTTCTTTTGAGTGCGTTGAATACTAAGAAAAGTTTGATGCTTGATAATTGTTTTGAGATATAGAGGTGATAATATCAAAGTCGTGCTAGTTGAGTAGTTGTGAATTTAAGAAATGCTTGAGTGTTCTTGGTGAGAACATAGTTGACAAGGAGCGAACCGGGATTAATGGTATTACGAGGTCCGAACCATAAGACATTAAATTAAAGCATTTCAAATGAACTCTGTAAAAGTTGAAAGTTGGCATGGTATCATAATTTCACCCACATAGCATGTGCATGTACAAAACGGACAATGGTATCATACTCGTCTGTTACAAAGTTGGCATGGTATCATCATAATAGTTGCGGGATAAAGTCTTCACTTTTTCTTCGCTTGTGTCATTTGCTTATTGCGCCGTAACCATGGATAATCTTCATCGTTTATCAGGATGCTTGGGTCAGCCTTGACTTTGAAGGGAGGAATTTCATGAAACTTTTCATAATCTTCAGACATGTCTGTCTTGCCCTCCACTCCCACGATGTCCCTTTTTCTGAAAGAACTATGTGGCGCTTTGGCTCATCGTATGATCTATTCGCCGTTGTCTTTTCTTTTTCTCGGTTTGGTAGACATGTCCTTCACATAGATAACCTGTGCCACATCATTGGCTAGGACGAACGGTTCGTCAGTGTACCCAAGATTTTTCAGATCCACTGTTGTCATTCCGTACTATGGGTCTACTTGTACCCTGCCTCCTGACAGATTGGCCCATTTGCACTTAAACAAAGGGACCTTAAAATCATGTCTGTGGTCAAGTTCCCATATGTCCACTATGTAACCATAATATGTGTCATTTCCCCTATCGGTTGCTACATCAAAGCGAACACCGCTGTTTTGGTTGGTGCTCTTTTGATTTTGTTCAATCGTGTAAAATGTATTCCCATTTATCTCGTATCCTTTGTAAGTCAATACAGTCAAAGATGGTCCCCTGGATAACAAGTACAGCTCATCACAAACAGTCTTGTCACCTCTGAGACGTGTTTCCAACCAACTGCTGAAAGTCCTGATGTGTTCACATGTAATCCAGTCATCGCACTGCTCCGGGTGTTTGGAGCGCAGACTGTTCTTTTGTTCATCGACATACGGGCCACCAAGATAGAGTTCTCAGAGAACTGTAGTGTGCTTGAGACCAAGAATATCCGTCCTCAGTATATTATTGAGTCCCTCCAAGCGTGCCTTTTTTAGTCAATCTCCCTCATACCGCGATTTAGGGAGACCTATCTTCTTAAGGCCAGGAATGAAGTCAACACAAAACCTAATGACATCCTCTCGTTTGATGGCCCATGGAGATGCTTCCTTACGGCCTAGCGCGATTCTGGACATATTTTTTAGGACTCCCATGAACCTCTCAAAGGGGAACATATTGTGTAGAACACGGGCCCTGAATGACAATCTCGTCGACTAGATGAACTAGGACGTGCGTCATGATATTGAAGAAGGATGGTGGGAACACCAGCTCGAAACCGACAAGACATTGCGCCACATCATTCCTTAGCGTTGGTACGATTTACGGATCGATCACCTTCGAGATATTGCATTGAGGAATGCACATAGGTTCACAATGGCTAATCGGACATTTTCCGGTAGAAGCCCCTCAATGCAACCGGAAGCGATTGCGTCATAATCACGTGGTAGTCATGAGACTTTAGGTTCGGAACTTTTTCTCGGCATATTTATTATTCCCTTTATATTCGACGAGAAGCCGGTCGGGACCTTCATCTTGAGCAAGCATTCAAAGAAGATTTCTTTCTGTTCTTTCAGAAGAGCGTAGCTGGCAGGACCTTCATAGTGCTTCGGAGGCATGCCGCTTTTTTTCGTGCAAGCGTTGCAGGTCCTCCGTGCCTCGTGTATCTTTTGTCTTCCCATACACGCCCAAGAAGCCTAGCAGGTTCACGCAAAGGTTCTTCGTCACGTGCATCACGTCGATCGATGAGCGGACCTCTAGGTCTTTCCAAAGAGGGTAGGTCCCAAAATATAGATTTCTTCTTCCACATGGGTGCGTGTTTCTCGGCGTCATTCGGAACAGCTAGTCCGCGGGACCCTTTCCAAAGATTACGTGTAAATCATTGACCATAGCAAGTACGTGATCACCGGTACGCATGGCGGGCTTCTTCCGGTGATCTGCCTCGCCTTTGAAATGCTTGCCTTTCTTTCGACATTGATGGTTGGTCGGAAGAAATCGCCGATGGCCCAGGTACACATTCTTCCTGCAACTTCCCAGGTATATACTTTCAGTGTCATCTAAACAATGCGTGCATGCGTGGTATCCTTGTTTATGCCCCGAAGGTTATCGAGAGCGGGCCCATCGTTGATGGTCACGAACAGCAACGCCTTTAGGTCAAATTCCTCCTATTTGTGCTCATCCCACGTATGTACACCGTTTCCATTCCACAGCTGTAAAAGTTCTTCAACTAATGGCCTTAGGTACACATCAATGTCGTTGCCGGGTTGCTTAGGGCCTTGGATGAGAACTGGCATCATAATGAACTTCCGCTTCATGCACATCCAAGGAGGAAGGTTATACATACATAGAGTCACGGGCCAGGTGCTGTGATTGCTGCTCTGCTCCCGAAAGGATTAATGCCATCCGCGCTTAAAGCAAACCATACGTTCCTTGGGTCACTTGCAAACTCATCCCAGTACTTTCTCTCGATTTTTCTCGGGCGACCCGTCATGGGTGCTCTTAACTTCCGTCTTTCTTACGGTCCTCACTGCCATCGCATCAACTTGGCATGCTCTCCGTTTACGAACAGACGTTTCAACCGTGGTATTATAGGAGCATACCACATCACCTTCGCAGAACCCTCTTCCGGGGGCTTGCCGTCAACATTACGAGGTCATCTCGTGCGATCTTATACCGTAATGCACCGCATACCGGCATGCGTTCAGATCCTTGTACGCACCACGGTAGAGGATGCAGTCATTAGGGCATGCATGTATCTTCTGCACCTCCAATCCTAGAGGGCATACGACCTTCTTTGCTGCGTATGTACTGTCAGGCAATTCGTTATCCTTTAGAAGCTTCTTCTTCAATATTTTCAATAGCTTCTCAAATCCTTTGTCAGGCACAACATTCTCTGCCTTCCACTGCAGCAGTTCCAGTACAGTACCGAGCTTTGTGTTGCCATCTTCGCAATTGGTGTACAACCCTTTTTTGTGATCCTCTAATATGCGATCGAACTTCAGCTTCTCCTTTTGACTTTCGCATTGCGTCCTTGCATCGACAATGACCCGGCGGAGATCATCATCATCGGGCACATCGTCTGGTTCCTCTTGATCTTCAGCAGCTTCGCCCGTTGCAGCATCATCGTGCACATCGTCTGGTTCCTCTTGATGTTCAGCATCACCGTATTCAGGGGGCACATAGTTGTCATCGTACTCTTCTTCTTCGCCGTCTTCCATCATAACCCCTATTTCTCCGTGCCTCGTCCAAACATTATAGTGTGGCATGAAACCCTTGTAAAGCAGGTGGGTGTGAAGGATTTTCTGGTCAGAGTAAGACTTCGTATTCCCACATATATGGCATGGACAACACATAAAACCATTCTGCTTGTTTGCCTCAGCCACTTCGAGAAAATCATGCACGCCCTTAATGTACTCGGAGGTGTGTCTGTCACCGTACATCCATTGCCGGTTCATCTGCGTGCATTATATATAATTAAGTGTGTCAAAAACCATGACGGAACATCAGGAATAGATAATTAAGTGACCAAATTAATAAAAGTTCATCATCACATTAAAACCAAAGTACATACATAGTTCTCATCTAACAACATAAAGCTCTGCAGAGCATCTAAATTAATTAAACCATACATTGAAACTATGTAAAACATTTCAATGCGAAAACAAATGCGATCATAATCGCAACCAAGGTAACAATTGATCCAACGGCATAATGATACCAAGCCTCGGTATGAATGACATATTTTCTAATCTTTCTAATCTTCAAGCGCATTGCATCCATCTTGATCTTGTGATCATCGATTTACATCCGCAACATGCAACTCCAATATCATCTTCTCCTCCTCAATTTTTTATTTTTTCCTTCAAGAAATTGTTTTCTTCTTCAACTAAATTTAACCTCTCGACAATAGGGTCGGTTGGAATTTCCGGTTCACATACCTCCTAGATAAATAAAATCTATGTCACGCTGGGCATAATTTTCATAAACAATAAATGAAGCAATAGTTATAAAGATAATATATACCACATCCGAATCATAGACAGGACGAGGGCCGACGGGGGCGGATACCAAAACCATCTCACTATATAATAACAAGCAATAAAATAGTAAGAAAATTAGGCAAGTATATATCTCTAAAGCAAGAATTTTTTCTTTCAGAAAGAAGATAAGAACAAGAGGCTCACCACGGTGGTGCCGGCGACGAGATCGGCGCGGGCGATCAACGACAGTGAAGACGGGGACGGGGCGTGACGGGCCGCTAGTATAAACCTAGACAAATCTCGGGAAAAATAGAGTTCGCAGGTCGTGCTTCGAGAGGAGAAAGCTTAACTAGTGTGGCTCGGGCATTTCATCGAACACCTCATGTGCATAGAAGGTGAGCTAGAGCACCACAAAGCCTCCCCCCGCTTAGAGAAAAGCAGGCGGTGGAGTGCTCGCTCGGTGAGGGGTATATAGGCACCTCAATGGTCGGTTGGTGGCTTGAACCGGACAACAGGCTACTGTTGTCCCGGGTTCAAGCCACCAGGGACCAATGGTGGTGGGCGAGAGCAGGCCCATTGGTCCCGGTTCATTCTACCAACCGGGACCAAAAGGTCCGCATTTAACCGGACAAATGACTCACGTGGCCTGCCGCCCCAGGCTCACGCCAGGACCAATGCTTCATGGGTCCCGGTTGACAACCGAACTAATGGGCTAACCTGGCCTGGACCAAAGCCCTCTTTTCTACTAGTGCATGGCCTTGTCGGCGCACAGCGGAGGAGGGCTTCTGGGGATGGAAGCGGCTTTTTCGTTTTCTTCAAAAAATTGGGATTCATCATACCCAGTCCATCAATTTGACCAACAAATTTTTATACATTATGATTCACAATTCATTTAGTAAATGTTCACGTATTTTGAGACTTAACTTAGACCATCAACTTGACTAATAAAATGTGTCTTACAACCCACAATTATATAATCTGGAAATTATAATTTGAATAGATCGTAGGCATCCAAACGGATCAGGGATATTTGCTCATGTTACAATTTGAGATTGTATTACTAGGATATGAGTTATGGGTGACACATAAGATAATCCTCCTTATTTGATTAACTACTCTTATGTGACTATGTTTTTTGATGTGGTCAGGCCCAAACAAACCCGCTAGCATATGTCACCGGTTCACAACAAGGGACCAGGCGACAGTAACTTCTATCCTAGAGAACCCAACATCACACACACCCTTGCTTCTACCTGACCTTCTAGGGGCAAACAACACTTGACCATTGGCAACTGAACCAGCCTCGAGATCACCATCACCAAGCCATGCATCCACCAAAATCCTCAGCTCTCCGTTTTCTTCCACCGAAACAACACGCCGCGTGAGCTCGATCGTGCCATTGCTCGTAATTGTTATCGCTCTGTCCCGAGAATCAAGCAATACCATGTCCCTGTCATCAAGGTTGGAGATACGCGCAGCGAATCGTCCGTGATATCGAGTGGGCCAGGATCCCTTGGTGACTCGGACTGTCATGGTAGCCTCCACCGTTCGTTCAAGGTGTCCGACCGTCACCACCACTGTGCTCAGCTGAGAAGAGCATGTGTAGCAGCGAACTCCTTGGTGACGTTCACCAGGAGTGTAGTAGTTCTTATCGACAAAAAAGCTCAAGAGCTTATCTTGAGACGGGGATTCGCCCTTCACTTTTAGTTCAACATCATAGTCGACAGCCCTAACTTTCACGATGGCGCGGCTAGGACCGGTCAACAACAGAGAGGCATCCTGCATGGGATGATGTTGGAAAAATGATTAAATTCGGCCCCATGTCAATAAGAGAACAAAGCTTGGAAATTCAGTAAAATTTTACTGCAAAGTTGTGCTACAGTACGAACGGGATGTGTGCCAGTCTGCAAAATTGCTCTCATTTACTTCATCGAATTTTCAAATCCTCAAAACCTTGCTGGTTGTGCGTGTAGGAAAAGTCTAGCAAATTCATCTTCCAGCTATGCAGATCTTAATTCCATTCTTCATGTATGCACAGGCTCAACTAGCTATCTTGGATTTCAATTCAAATGAAAATATCACATATTGACGGCATAGGTAACTGCGACACACTCATAGAATTTGGATAATTGCAGTCAAATTAACCTATGAATACAACAGCAAAACCATGCCATAAACCCTGCTAGTATATCCCGTGCGGCCATGACTATGCAAGTAAGGGATGATACGCCCAAAAAGTCACTTTGGAACCCGGGTGCATTGGAGCCCTGTTTTTCGAACCGTGCGAAAATGCTATTTTGAAGTTTCAACATGATACGCCATGGATCAGGCAAAATAGCATGAAAAACATTGCATCACCTCTGCGGTGAGTGTCTGGCAATTGTCTCTGGTGCGGTTGAAGAGGAGGTTGCGATTGTGGTCCGCTGAATCCCGCGCGGCGACCACGCCGTATACATCCAGCGGCCATTCCAGGCCATCGCATAGTTCCGTCACCTTCACCGAGAAGACGACCACGGCGTCAGCGCAGCCGACGCGGTTAATGGGCGGCGGCGGCTCGTCGGTGTATAGCATCGGTGGTATAGACGCTGCACGCAGCACAATCAAGATTCAGTTTAGTGATCCATCCATGATCTGACGATCAATCCTCGCATCAAAACAAAACCTCGGCCTGTTTGGAATCGGAGAAAGAATGAAAAATAGGAATCGGTTGACGGGAACGGTGGAGATGGTGATCGCCGGGGCCAGAAGAAGATCGGGGACCGACGGGATCGATCGATGCTTGCTTACTTGCGTCCTCGTAGGATACGAGACCACGACGGTACCTCCACTCCCATCTCTCGCGGTACTGCATCGCCACTAAGGCCATGACGTCCACTGGTTCCTCCTCCTCCTCCGGCCTGGCCACCCGCTTGCGGCGCTTCTCCTCGTTCGCCTCCGGCAGCAGGCGGCGCTTCCCCGTCCACTTGTCCTCGCTTCGATTCCCCCTCGCGGCCTTCCCTTCTTCGTGGCTGTCTACCTCCGCCTCCATCTACGCCGCCAGCGTCGGAGAAGATGCAACAGTTAGGATCCGGTCGAGAGGTCGGTCCAAGGCGAGTCCTCCTACTCAACGCTATAAGCGCTGAATAACGAGCAAACGGCCACGAGAGCTACTTGGGCTGCGACCCTTCCGCGTTTCTTTTCCTTGAGAGTAAGCGACCCCTCAAAAAAAAAGTAAGCATGCCGTACATGGATATCCTTTTTATTTCAGAATAATTTTATTTGTAATAGATTTAAGAATATTGGTATTAAAATGAGAAACTATATTAGAGAAAAGGACAAAATTCATGTAATGTATCAAAAGATGTTCACCAATTTTAAAAAATGCTCATTGAAAAAACGATGACGCAATTTAAAGAAATGCTCACAAATTTTCTTTTAGATATAAATTCTAAAAAATATGATTTCTAAGAAATGTTCAATTTAAAGTTTTTCATGAATTTAAAACTATTCAAAAATTTAAACATATTCATGATTTTCAAAGTATTTGATTTTTTTATGTAATTTTGAAATATTTTCGTCACATTATAAAATAGTTCATCTTAAAAAGGGAAAACATAGAAAAGAAAAATGATAAATATATAAGGAAAAGAAAACACGACATGAGTTAGAAAGAAAACAGGTAGAAGAACTGGAGAGAAAAATCAACGAAAACCACATTGCATGAACCATACATGACTCACTACTTGATATTCATGAGGATGCATATCTCACATTACTACTCATGATCTAACCTACAGGTCTAAGAGCATCTTCAATAGATGATGTAGATGTATAAATAAAAACTTTTACATCACTTACGCCCAAAAATTAGGCTTCAACAGATGATGTAGATTTAATTAATCAATAATTAAGGGATAATCCTCTCTGCAACAAATTGCATGCAAGGTGCCAATATGGTCACCGTCACGGTGGTTCCCTTCATGATCAGACGCGTCCCTTATTTGGGTGTTCCAACTAGACCTGGGCATTCTTCGGGCTGGGCCAGGTTCGGGCCGGGCTTCACAAAGCCCGACTAACAAAATCCCAAGCCCGGGTCCGACATGGTCCATAGCCCGGCGAAATGCCTATTTTTGCATTTTGAAAATAATAAATCATCTATTTAGGGGATAAATAATACAACATTGCACCCATTCTTTATTTAAAATCCCTAGAATACATGTTTGCCGAGCTTTTCACGGGATTCGGGCCGGGCTGCAGGCTAGAAATCAAACCCCAAACCCGACCCGAATGCCGGGCTTCTGTTCGGGCCTGCCGGGCCAGGCCACCCATGCCCAGGTTTAGTTCCAACCGTATAACTATCTTGATCATCCATGGAATAGATTGGTTCAATCATTCATTCACTTCGACTCACAACAGTTTCTAATGTATCGCTTGTTTCCGGTGTATACAAGATATGTTCAAAACATCATGATTCGAACTCCAACTAGAATACTTCATCACATATACTTAATGCTAAAAGCACCTTTCTTATGTATACCATGCATCGTGGAAAGCACAAAATACCAAAAACCTAATGCTATCATAAATTTTGATACCAAGCATTTGTTAGACATATGCCTTAGAGGCAATAATAGTGTATTACTAAATTCCATATTTATAATTAAGAATTTATATTCTATGATGTAACTACTATGATCCTGAAATGTGCGATTCAGTGGAAAGCTCATATGCACATGTGGAATGATAAACGGTAAAACCGGATTCCTAGTCTCGCCTCTAAGACTAGCTCAAGTCTTGTTTATAATCATGTTTTCCAGATCTTGAGATGTCGTTAAGTGTAACAATAGTCTCAAAACAACATTGAGAATATGACGTTAAAAGAACGATCATATTGAATTGACCCAAACTTTGTAGACAGAACCTACTACACCGATCGCGTCGCGTCGGTCGATATCGCAGAGTCTAATTTCCTAACTCGGATTTGAACTCGGTGGGTTTAACAACGGATACCCAATATTCGGGGGACCCCTTTCCCGAGCCCATACGTGTTTCTGTGGGTCTTAGTGTAACCGGTTTGTCGCATTTCGTTGGCAGAAGCAGAAACGATCCAATCCATTCGGGGCTTCGGGGAACCCAAAAACGAACTTAATTTATTGTATCTTCCCGGAGTTCCCTCTCCGGGAATTCATCTTTTTTTATTCCAGTATATTACTTTATTTATACTTTTAGAACAAGGTCGACGAGGAGTGACCGAACACTTGAGGGAACGAACGAGGAAGACCGATCCCAAATAAATAGAGTTTCCGACGTTAGGAGGAATTCCCTTTAATAGGGCGTCCGAGTTGAGGGGCTAGGGCTTGAATCCGGTCGGTTGTCCGACAGGCTCTGAGTTAACTTATCAGGAGAAAAATCATCTGGTCGCATTTTGTACTGATCTTGAGAATTACAATGTTTATTATCAAACTCCTCCATATTATGGTCAATATGTGTCACTAGTACACGTGTTGAACTATGCTAACATCCATGGAGATCTCATGGTAAGATTTTTAAATATTACAACATCTGTGCATCTTTTGCATAAATTCTTCTAAAACTGAACTACATTGCTAACTACGAAGTTATTACTATGTTTTTCAATAGATAATCCCATAGGAGTGTATGCCTCATCTGATGTTTCCGAAAGGTCGCCTTGATGTTTTGAATATATAGCCAGGTCATCCTACGAATCACTCCTATTCATATCGGATTTATAAAAGCAATGGACATGACCATCAAAGATTGGAACAAATGTATGGTCACTCATAAGGAGGTACTTGGAAGCAACATTAGGCGAAGTGCAAGAATTGGAGACAGGATAATCTCCATTCTCCATAATGAAGAGTCAGGGCCTATCTTGTTTTATGCTATTTTACCTAAGAGAAAGTAGTAGGTTCTAGCTAATACTCATGATCATGTGCGATCATGTGCTAAGAACAACTAAGTAGGGTTGGTTAGATGACTATGATGATGATGTGGTATCGAGTAGAAGTTGTATGATCGATGATGATGAGTAGGACTTGTTATTATGATACCAATGATGAGTTATTTATTATTATGATCGATGATGCATGATGCTAAGTTGTTATATGAGCATGATGAGTTATTATAGATGAAATGAACATGTAATAGATTCAAGTGGAGGCAGCATGTGGTGCACATCGAAAGTACTACTAATCCAAACTAGATCAAGTTTGGATTAGTAGTACTTTCGACATGCACCACATGTTGCCTCCACTTGAATCTACTCCATGTTCATTTCACTCACTTTATATATAATAACTAATCATGGTCATAAAATCATATGATGAAAGTACTATATATAAAACCACAACGAAAATAAGCTGCAATTTAAAAATACAGGAAATGGTAACAGCAGTGCTTTTATATAGAAACGCTACTGCTACTTACAACTATCAGCAGCGCTTCTCAAGCACGGGCACTACTGCTAACTAGGTATAGCAGTAGCGCTGGCATTCCAGCGCTACTGCTAAGAGTTAGCTGTAGCGCCTTAGTAGTAGCGCTGGCACAAGCGCTACTAGTAACTCTAAAACCAGCGCTGCTACTAGGGTTTTCCCTAGTAGTGCTTCCTGAGGCTGATGTTAGGCCAACTCCACCGCGCGACCCCAAATGGACGTCCGTTTTGTCCGGATTCTGTCCGTTTGGGTAGGGATTTGGGGTCGTGTCTGGGCCTGTCCTGGGATGCGGTGGCCGTGCGCCAGCCACAAGTCAGATCCATTTGCCCCATCCTGTCCGTCAGGGCCAAAAATGCCCATATATTCATATGAAAACTAGTTTGCACGTCCAAATATTAATTGTCTAAAAATAAAAATAGTTTTACAACCCAATCAAAATTGTCTCTAATAAAATAGTTTTACAACCAAATCGAAATTGCCTTCAACGAACATAAAATGAACCAATACATCTATTGGTTGCCAATGTGATCCCAGACGTGCTCAACCAAGTCATTTTAAAGATTCAAATGAGTGTGCCAATCAAGCATCTCATGGTGGAATTGGACAAACTGTTCAAATGTGGCCGGGTCTTGGTGCAGGGGCTCAATATTTTCACCTTGATAATCAAATCATTGGTCGAAGATACTCTCGTCCTCGATGATCATGTTGTGCATGATCACACAAGCAGTCATCACCTCCCAAAGCTTCCTTTCATCCCATGACAGTGCAGGGTTTCGAACGATACCCCACCGGGATTGAAGCACACCAAAAGCACGTTCCACATCCTTTCTAGCACTCTCTTGCATTTGGGCAAATCTCTTTCTCTTCTCACCTTGGGGTTTCGAGATTGTCTTCACAAAAGTTGACCACTGAGGATATATACCATCAGCTAGATAGTATCCCTTGTTGTCTTGATGGTCGTTGATCTCAAAGTTGACAGGTGGGGAGTGGCCTTCGCAAGCCTCGCGAAGACTGGAGAACGCTGCAAAGACGTTGATATCATTGTGAGAACCTGCCATACCGAAGAAAGAATGCCATATCCAAAGATCTTGCGATGCCACCGCTTCTAATATGATGATGCACCCGTTAACATGCCCCTTTGTATCGCCCTGCCAAGCAAATGGACAGTTCTTCCACTCCCAATGCATACAATCTATGCCGACAAGCATGCTGGAAAGCCTCTAGCTGCGTTGGTCGCCAACAATCTCTTTGTATCGGCGGTTGGCTGCCTCAAGTACTCTGGGCCAAACACCTCGATCACAGCCTGGCAAAACTTGTACATTGACATCAGACATGTTATCTCACTCATACGCACATACTCGTCCACCAGATCGCCTGGAATACCATATGCAAGCATGCGGATGGCAGCGGTGCATTTCTAGTAAGAGGAGAATCCAAGCTTGCCAACGGCATCCGTCTTGCACTCGAAGTATGGGTCATGAGCAACCACTCCCTCTCGGATACGATTGAACACATGCCTTGCCATACGAAAACGGCGATGTAATTTATCCGGCTTGAAGAGCGGGTGTTGGCAAAGTAATCGGCATAGAGCAGGGTGTGGCCTCTCTCCCCGCTATGCGGTTCAGTTGGGAGCACGGCCGGGGAGTGACCGCATGCGAGGAAGCTGCCGTTGAATATGGTCGTGAACGACCGTGCAGCCACCACAAGATCTTCATCATCCGACGACGAATCGTCCGATGAACAAAGGAAGTGATGAAAGAAAAACTCGTCTCCACTGTCCATACCTTTGATGGCAAAAGGTCGAACACCTTGCGGTCGTGGTGGCGAAGAGGACGCGATGATCAACTCGGCCTTGGCGAGGGGGTGGTTGCCGGCCGGCCACTGGCCGCTCTGGAGCTCTCCTTGGAATCTGCCTCGGCCTCCGTGGTCCGTCACCGGCAGTCATGTCCCCTCCGCCACCGGCAAGGACAGCGACGGCCAAACCTCCCCCGATAGACGACCAAAACTACGGCGAAAGCACGGGCGTGGTGGCGTCCATGTCAAGACGTGGTTTGGTATGGACGGCGGGGGGCTGCGCGGTGAGGAGGCGGCCGGAGACTAGGGGTGGCGCTGCCGGGCGGGCGGGCGGGAGAGAGGGTGAAGCGTTGGGAGCGGAGGGATGGTAGTGTCCTCGGCAAAGCGGGCCACGCAGGGGGACAAGGGCGTGCGTCGCGGCCGTCCGCGCGCGTCTGTTTCACCCCAAACCGAGCGCAAGTTTGGGCCGGCGATGGGTCGAAAACGGACGGAATCCGGACATTTGTCCGTTTGAGGCCGCGCGCTGGGCCGCTTCTTTTGTCCGTTTTACCCTAAACAAACGGGGACGGACAGGATAGGGTCGCGCGGTGGAGTTGGTCTTATTCTCTTTGAGACTCTTGATGAAATTCATAAGAACCGGATTGATCTGACTATGTGAATTCCACTACCTTGTCTCCTGACGACTTGCAGACATAGGGTGACTGCGCTTATCACTGAATACATACCAACCATGATCCTTCATGTGGAGGAGCCGCATCCTCGCCTTGCACTCTGTTTTGTACTGAAAAAATAATTCTATTTGTCTGGTTTACCCTGCACACCACAAGCACAAAGAGACAACAGCAAAGCTAATGTCTACAATATAAATGCCAAGCGATTTCCAAGCACGAAAGAATCCAAACGCTTTAAAGATGGTCCCTCTTTCCTCCTCTGATGTAAGAGGAGTATTTGATCTCAACCGTTTGTTGGTCAAGGGCAAGTCTGGACATTTAACTTTCTCAACTATGGCAAATTACTTGCTAAAAGGAAATCTTTTGAATGGATCAATCATTTCGCCCATATCGGTTTAAATTCTCATGATTCATCACATACACCAGACTTGTTTTTGGAAGAAGAAAATATATTCTTCCATAGAGACCTCGATCTCATTTCTTGAAAGGTATAGTTAATTGTCATTCTCCAAGAACCATCATATACAGATATTTTTTTCACACTTTACATTACTCCTTCATTCCCTTATACAAGGCCCGTATGAAAAATACATTTTGCATATATACAAGGTCATCAACATAATCAAGGCAAAAATTAATGATGTTTTCTCATACTAGCAATTTGTTTAATACTTGCATGCATGCAGTCATAATGACACTCTGCTACTTCCATCCCTTTCCTTCCTTGCATGAAAGGGTCGTAGTACTAATGATCCCGGTTAACTAAAAGAAAACTTGGCTTGCAAATTAGTCATTAAATTTTACCTTGGTAGTACTTGTAATCTGAGTTTGCGGCCTTGTATAAGGGAATAGAGGGAGTATCATATATTAAACCCCAAGAATCCGGTACCAACAGGTATAATCCTTGTATAAGGGAATAGAGGGAGTATCATATATTATTTGTATCAGCTCAAGAAATGATTATCCAAAAAGGTTGGGAGATCCAGTAAAAGATTAAACAAATATTAGTAATTTGACAAATATGCTATCCGGTTTACATGTGCGTATGTATTTTACAAACCTTTTGGCGCTTAATCAAAATGGGCAAGAAAAATAAAGCTCAATCCGTAACGATGTAACAGAGCTAAAAGTGGAAGATAAACATCAACATATTGCAATTAGTATAATGATATTTCTTTCCTTTCATTGTCTCACTTTAAGATGTAATAATCATTTAGTTCCTTATTTATGTAAAGTGCAAATTCTATATTGACCTTGTAAAGTAATTAATAGATTGTTACCTGCCAAGAGGGTAAGACACATTCGACCCATTGGATTGGGAAAAATTGATGGCTCATATTAACTTGGACCATCTTAAATTTGCTCATCACGCAATGGGGCAACAAGAAGTATGTAGTTCAACTGAACCTTCAATCATTCCTTCTGAAACCATTCTCCCAAGCAAATATACTTCTTACTATGGTAGGTTATACTGTTCGTACACTTCTCCCAAAAACCTTGACCCAACGAACTGACCAACTGAGCGACGACTACACCCTGGGAGCTTAGTACTATCGTCTAGACTGATGTGTGAATATCCCGATGAGGCCATGATCACCGCAATCACGCGCAGATTGTGCGACGTTCACTAAGTTATTGCTATTTTAAGAAAATCACCACACTACAATTCCATGAGAAAATTCTGACCCAGATGGCCAGATGAACGGATGAACTGAAAAATAATTCGCTTCTAATCAAGCTACTTATAACGAGTGCACTATATCGAGCGCGATGTAGACCTCCTTGGTGAGCTCGGAGTCCTCGGCGACGAGCGGCGACTCCACGCCCATCTCCCCGAACCCGGTCTCGCAGGTGCGGGGGGCGCCCAACGCGCCGGCGACGTACGCCGCCGCGTCCGCTTTGCCTCGCGGTGTGCCCGCCGCGACGCCTTTAGCCGCGCCATCGAGCTCGTCCACGGCTTGCGAGTACAATTGGTCGCAGTCGTCGAGGGCCATCTGGATGCGCTTGTCCTTCTCCGAGGCCATGAGGGCGTGGATGCGCTTGACGGTGCTGCTGGCCGCCGCTCCGGTGAGCTTCGACGCGATGACGGCCAGGCCGCGCTTGTCGGCGGTGGCGCTGTCCTTGCTGGCCTGGAAAAACTTGATGCAGTAGTCGTAGCCGATGCCCGGGTGGCCGGCGGCGAAGGATTTGCACGTGTCTTCTAAGACGGAAGCTCTGGACGAGGCGATGAGGAGGAGGAGGACGAGGCAGGGGAGGGATCGTGAAGGCCCCATGGTTTTCGATGCTTGTGTTGGTAGCACACGGGATTGTATGCACAGTAGATGGTATATATGTACAAGACTGCCATCGAGATAAATGGGAGGAAAATGGCAGGCGTTGATTTCTTGCTATAATGGTTTTTGGACGGTTTGATTTCTTGCAATAAATAAGAGCATAATTTATTTACTTACAGAGAAATAGAGGAATGATGCTTCTCCTTCCTATCAGACTAGTCGACCATCGACCATCCGATAAGCTGTGCGCTGGTCGTCCGGTTGGCTAGTGATTAAACTCACGCGCGTGATTTCTGGATTCAAATCGGTAATTGATTCGTGTACGTGCATGGCCATCACATTCTTTGAGCAACTTGAGAGGATTTGCTTTGATTCTACTCCCTCCATTCCGATTTACCCGTCGTGGTTTTAGTTCAACGTTCAAATTTGAACTAAAACCACGACGAGTAAATCGGAACGGAGGGAGTACATAATAACAATACAAACGGGGATTATGTTTCAGGCCTTGCCTATTCCATTCTTCGCCTGTTACTTTGCTAAGATTTAGACCTGCCTGTTGCATGCATGAGGATGTCCCACAGCTCAAACTTGTCGTCGTCGCCCGGTATCCTAGCTCGACAAAACTCACTTACCGTTTGCTCCAAAATTCCTGCTTTTCAAATAGACACTTAGGCCCCGCTTGGATTGTTGGTTTGCTCCCAAATACCCCCGTAAACAATACGGACCTCCGGGTGTCATTTTCATTCTGGGCAGAAATAACACCACGGCCGGTAATATACACCTGTAGATAAAATCCGGTTGTATAAATTTACACCTAATCCAAGCGGGGCCTTAGCTAGTTTCCAGAGAGGTATTCTCTACAAGATTCACAGGAAAAGTAACAACAGTACACGTTTAAGGTCACAAATTAGATAATAACACGTAAACAATGCCACATGCCAAACTGATTTACTACATGTCACCAGTTCAAAAGAAGCGACCAAGCAACAGTGAATCGCATCTTACAAAACCCAACATCGCAAATATCCTCACTTCTACCTGCTTTTCTAGGTACAAATCTCACTTGATATTTGGCAGCCTTGTCATCACCTTGCCAGACATCCACACCAAGTGTCAGCTCTCCATCCGCTTCGACAGAAACAACACATCGTGAGAACTCAATTGCCCCATCGTTCGTAACAGGCACCATGCCATCCTGAGAATCAAGTAGCACCATCTCCAAATCATTGAGACTGGCCATGCGTGCGGCAAATCGCCCGTGATAGCCAGTTGGCCAGGATCCCTCAACAACTTGGATGGCAATAGTAGCCTCCACTGTGTGTGCAAGATGGCCAACCGTCACCTCCACTGTGCTTAGCTTAGAAGAGTAGGTGTGGCAATGAACTCCTTGGCGGCGATCACCAGGAAGATAGTACTTGTCCTCGATGACTAGAAGGCTCAAGAGTTTATCTTCAGACGGCGTGTCACCCTTCACTTTTAGTTCTACCTCGTAGTTGACAGGATCAACGATCACAACAGCACGACTTGGACCGGTCAACAATAGAGAGGCATCCTGCATTATGATGTTTCAAAGTAATCAAATTTGGCTTTCTAGTGGATAAGATAACCAAACATTAAAATTCAGTAAAATGTCACTTGCGTCACTGTTCTATAGTGAGAATGAAGACATTTAACATGAATTGTACTGATCATCATCCCTATGGAACAATAAAGTATCTCAGATGCCTATCGTTATTAATCAGACAGGATATAGCAAGCAACTAGAAACTAGATTGAAAGCAACAAATAACACCATCCAGGATCTAATCTGTCTTAGAATTTGGAAGGAACCAAAACAAATCTGATAACAAAAATCATACCATCCAGGGATCTAATCTCTGTTAGAACTTAGAAGGAACAATAACGAATCTGATAGAAAACTAAAGAGGGCTGTCTCTTTTTACATAGGACGTTTAGTTGCAAAAACATTCACATGATTGAGATACTGGGAATTTCGGCATGTTTGCCTCATGCGCTACAAATACAAAAAATGTTGCATTTGGTTACAAAAAGGCTACACTTGTTGTATTTGCAAAAAAGGCTACAAATACAACCAGGGCATGCCCAAAAGGCTGGTAAGCTGGGGGCGAGGTCTGATTGCAACAACACTAGTTGCCTCTTATTTGAAAACATAGCTACACTTGTGTTTGGTTTACGCCCCACTCCGTACACTCAATTTTTCTATATGGTACATATTGCATACCACAATAAAACATATATTTTCTGCAGTCTGCATGAAAAGGAATAAAATAGGCGGGCACAAATAATTCTGGTAGCTATTGATTATAGACTTGGATCCTTTATCACTAGTTTAAGAAAGAAAAGATCCACCTATGCGCCTGAAATGTATCAGAAATAAGCTGATTTCTGAACTATACTTTGCTTGATTTTTCTAGTGTACCCCTTGTTTCCAGTGTATACAGGACATGTTCAAAACATCATGACTCGAACTCAAACTACAATGCTTCATCATAGATACTTGAGGTAATAGCACCCCAGGTCCCTGTACTTGCATAGCATGTGATGTTTTAGTCCTTATACTTGTAAAAGTGGACTGGGCAGTCCTCGAACTTGCAGCACAGGAGCAAGTTTAGTCCTGGGCCAATCATGTGCAGCCAAGTGGACGCCTAGTGGATGAGTTGGTCAGTGTCGGACTTTTTGCAATTAGGCTCCTGCCGTTTTCCTGTATCTACCCGCAGTGCACTTGGCGTCCGACGGCAAAGCAACAAGGCAGCGCAGCAGCGCACGGCAAAGCAACGAGGCAGTGCAACGCGACGCGATGCACCCCAATCCATCATTTCCGTGTGTCACAGCGAAAGGCACAAGAATCCAAAGCACACGCTCCTGCACCACTACCAAGGCACCCATGCTCCCCTCCACCCTCCCTTCTTCCCACTTCAGCTATACATCAGTCGATTTCTTTTCTCCAAACTCTGCACACCTACACTACCGCATGCATGCATGCACGCATAACTTGCAGCTAGTCTGCACTAACACCACCCAGTAATTTAGATCAATCCAACAACCTTGTTTTGATTTGAATTTAAATATACGTTTATGAATTTTCTCTATCTTGTATATGTAGGAGTCTGAATGTGTTTTCTATGTCTCTTGTTTTGTGTCTTCATTATTGTTTTTTCTTTTCAGTTTTTCTTTCTTTCTCTGTGTGTCGGGGGGGGGGGGGTCTGTGCGCACATGTGGGTGTTGATGGCGATGCCATCATTGACATAAAATGCAATTTATTCTTAATATCTTCAGAGATGATTAATCTTCATCATTGGTGTTTTCTTATTTAAACACGGAGTATAACATGCAAATTATTTATAATTAGTGTGCAAATTTTTCCCTATGTTAGGCGAGTACCAATGCCACTAATTAATTAATTAATTAATTAATAGGAGGCTTCACTTTTTATTATTTATTTCACTTTCTTTCTTTGTTTAATGGCAATACCAATGCAACTAATTCCGTTCATCTTTGAACTTGTTTTTTGTGGAAATTCCAGTATTAAATGCTTATTCTTGCATATTATAAAAAATGATTTATATGTAAATTCCAGTATTAATAGGAGGCTTCACAGTTTTTTTTTGGTGCACGGCGGCAAGGATAGGGCCAGAAGCGCTGGTCCGATAAACTCTTCGATAGCCGTAAATTGGCCCATTAAATTCGACGATCAGGTGAACTGCCCAAGTAGCGTCAAGGAAGTCCAAACATGAAAGGCCTTGAAAATCAAGTCCAACTTCTTCGAAATCTCTTCCAAAGATCACTTTCACTTCCACATGTTGCGATAAATGGCGCATTGCATGCGCCACTTGTACTAGTTTTTCCTTTTTTCAAAGATTTAATTATTCAAAATGTTTTCTCTTAAATCGTGCGTCCAAATCTTGAACCATTTTCACCGTTGGATTTCTCGGATCAAGATCTTCAAAACTAGATTCCATGTTGATGGGTTTTGACGAACTTTTTTCACGAAAAAAGACAAAAAGACCGTGCCTCTTGCCTAAGGAGAAAAAAACACATTTTTCGTTTTGAGGAGATACGGCCGTGCCTCTCGTGAAAGTAAAACAATACCTCTCGTGAAAGAAGAAGAAAAGAAAACATGTTTTTCCGTTTTCGAGAGGCACGGCCGTGCCTCTAGTGGAAGCAGAATCGTGCCACTCACGGAAGAAAAGAAAAAAAAAAGTGTTTTTTTCGTTTCCGAGAGGCGCGGCCATGCCTCTCGCCAAAAAAAAAACACACTTTCATTCCTTTTTCGAGAGGCACGGTCGTGCCTCTTGAAAATAAAAAATGCGTTTTTTTACTTCCAGTGCCTTCCACGGAAGCACAACCGTGCCTCTCGTGGAAGGAAAAAGAATTATTTTTTCGCGAAAAAAATAAAAAAATTATCCAAAAGCTAAGAAAGACCGGCGAAAAGCCAAAATAACTGAAAAAAAAACATTTAAAAAGCCGAAAACATGTATAAAAATAAAAAATAAAATCCGAAGGAAGCGCCCAGAGTGCGACACGTAGCGGCGGCTGTGAGCGCGTTCTCAACCCATCCTAATTGATCCTTGGGGAGGCTGCCGAACAAGCGCTCCTAAATTAGTTGTTCTCTATAAACGATGGTCCGATAAACCGCATTGCATGTTCACGGACCAGATCAACGGACCTGGGGCCAAGTGGAGTTGCCAAAAACTGACATCCTGTAAAATAGAAAAGCTCCAACTATATAGGAAAAAAACAGAAATGCTGACCATCAGCAGCCAACCCCAAGTCGTCAAAAACAAACTCCAAGTTACGGAGTGTTTGGACGCAAAGTATACGTAAAAAAACTGTAGTATTAAAAAACCTACAGCTTTTACAATACCATAGTTTGTGAAAACCAATACTATTCTCCAGTATTTGCAAAACTATGAGACGTTTGATACATGCATTATTTGCCAGAGTATTTCAGTTAGACAGAACTACTTGTTCTTCGGAGAAAAAACGGAAAACCTTGACAATATATAGTGCAAATGGAGAAAACTAGACCAGTAGGGGGAGAGATCCCTATGGCTTTTTAATTAAGGAGGAGAATATGAGGCAAAAAAGTTCCAGCCGAGGCTTGAACTCGCGTCGGCCGTGAGACGCCACTGCGCTCTGGCCTCAGATACGAACCAAAAATAGTCACGGAAGAACAGAAACTTTAAAGTGGACATGTAAATTTTGAAATCAAAACTTCACACGAGAAATCGAACTACTACATTAGAACTACTAGCGTTCATAGTTACTTGATCATCATACAAAAGTCATACATAGTCGATTTTTTACAAACTAGATCTGAGCGGCAACGACCACCCTAAAATGCTAAAATTTGGCTGAGCGGAGCCATCCTGGTGCGGCGGCGGCCCTGCAGCGGCGAAGGAGCTCAGTACTCGTAGTTGGAGCCGAGGTTGATGTAGATGTCGTCATGCGCCTTGGCTTCGCTGGTGCCATGCTGCCAAGTTGTCGTCGAACTCATGCGCCTTCGCGAGCCCTGCTTGAGGAGGACTTTGTCAAGGTCGGCTTCCCGTCGACGGCACTGCTCCGCCTCCTCCTCCTCCCGCACGCTGCACAAGAGGATGGCGGCCTCGAAGGCATCCGCCTCCACCGGGGAAGGAAATCCTCCAGCCCGATGACACCACCGCACGGAGCGGTGGGAGCTCCTCCGGCTCTTTTTTCACCGGCGTGAGCGCCATACGGGAGCTCGACACACCTGTGGAGGAGTTGCCCCCGCTGGAGGACAGCAGCACCTGCCTACGATTGTACTCCTCCGTCTTGCGGCAGAGGAGCGACGCAACGACTGATGGCCTTGGTTGAGGTACCTCCGGGCGCTCCATTTCCTCACGGCGACGCACCGCTTCCGTTCGGGGTCGTCGCCACCGCGGGTGCTGCGGCCCATGGACCACATCATGCGCCACATGGTGGAGTTGAGCGGCGGATTGGAGTCACCGGCGGCGTGCGGCGGTGGAGATAGGGTTAGGCCCTGTATATCAGTCGCGAACCCTTAGTTATATTGCGCGAGAGGGGGGCGGTTTCCGGGCCACCATTAAAGATTTATTGGCCGGGGCGCGTATACAGGCTCTGGTCTGGCCTAAAAACCGGGCCAAACCCGTATAGTCGCCGAAATATTACGGGCCGCATGGTTTTAAAGTGGTATGCTAGAGATGATCTCAAGACACATCAACCCTTGAAAAAGTTCACCTCGTTGACACATTCCCCCGGAGACTCGGATCCAGGGTTCCACGATCATGGCTAGGAGACCCGCGATGGCGCGGGAAGTTTGAGGGAGTGAGTGGCCGCCACCTTGATTGCCTCTTGTGGAGCTAACCCTAGGAAAATGTTCCCTGGGGATTCTTGTTCTATCTTTTTATGATGTAAGAGTTCAACATCTTATGAAATCCACAATAAAAGGTGCAGCATCATAGCAACAAATCCAGATGATCCAACAAATATTAAATCCACGATAAAAACTGCAGACCATTATCTCACGAGTTTCGAGACACAAGTTTATGTGTATCAAAGTTCTCAAGTTCGACTAAAGGTACGCCGCTAACATCGTGTTTTCTGAAGTAGAAAGAGTATGTACATATGGGAGCATCCAAATCAAACGAATTATCATGCCCACATGGGAAGAGACACAGGTTTCTTATCTAGATATTCGAGACTTCTAACGTCAGACGGCCCACGGGCGTAAGATAATTACATGAGCCAACCTGGCCCACAATAACACCGTTGCAAAACTTGGTCAAGGCATCAGAACATGGCGGTGACCCGCAGAATAGTCCTAAGCTACATGTGCTCCAAAAAACCTGTGCAAAAAGAGCTTTGCACGATTGTTGACGCCAAAGGCCTGCGATCAGCTCCCTATACGTTGAAGAGATATCCGAGATCTTCCACGGTGAGCCGAGTTGCGATGCCACCCGTTTTCTCGTCGCCAAATGCTGATGCCACCATCTCCCTCTTCTTCGCCTGGCAACAGAAACATGCACATTTTGTCACAACAAAAAACAGGGGGAAAATATGAAGGGGGCAATACACACAAGCAGAGTGCCAACAAGTTCGGACAAAGTTGTTACCTGCAGAGCTAAGATGCGATCTTCCACCGTGTCATTGACTGTGAATCGAGTGACAGTTACAGGGCGGGTCTGGCCGATTCTGTGTGCTCTATCAACCGCCTGGTCCTCAGCGTAAGGGTTCCACCAGGGATCGAGCATGATCACATGGCTAGCAGCTATCATGTTTAGACCAAGATTACCAGCCTTCAGTGACATGAGCATCACTCTTACCTGAATATAAGGAACAAGAACAGTTTTTTCTGAGTATTTGTTGTTTGAATGGTGGAGATGAATTACTAATTTCTAAATGGTAAATGTAATAACGCTGAAAAAGAAAGGAGTAGAATGTACCGCTGGGTCAGCCTTAAACTCTTGCACTGCTTCTTCTCTATCGTCGAGGGACATTGACCCATCAAGCCTTCTGAAGTTTATGAAATTGCTATTCAGTGAAAGCTCCAGGACGTTCAGCATGCCAGTCCACTGGGAGAAGACTATTGCCTTAGGAGCATCACTATCAGTAGGGCCATGTGTGTCGAAGATTGATTTAAGCGTGTCAACGGCCGCCTTGATCTTCGATGAGATGTAACTGGCTTCGCAAATCGAGGATGATTCATCTGCTGCTGCTGCAGAACTATCTGCTCCTGCTGCTGCTGCTGCTGCTGCTGCCGATGACGCAGAATTATCTGCTCCTGCTGCTGCTACTACTGCTGCCGATGATGCTGATGCTGATGCTGCTGCTGCAGAACTATCTCCTGCTGCTGCTGCTGCTGCAGAACTAGTTATTGCATATGACTCCAACTCATCAGAGATACAGAGCCTTAATACTGGGCGCGAAAAAAGCAATTCAGAACTTAATTTCTGTTTGCAAACAGGGCAGACTTCCTCTTCACTTAAGCTCTCTTGTGCACATTCGTAGCAGAAAATATGGCAGCATGTTGTTATAACAGCATTCTCAGGTGGTTCCTGACAAAATGAGGGAACGGAGTAAATTATTCTATATCTATACTATTAAAATAGTTGTCAAAGAACAAATACTTCAGCTAAATAAAAACAATAACCTTTGGTCCTGTGCGAGAGTCCATGTCGTTCTTTCTCTGCTCCTGCAAACAAATGAGTATTTCAGAGGCAAGGTAACAATTTTTACACATACAGATGTTGACTAAATTTTACACGTACAAATGTTAAGTGACCAAGCTGCTTACCGCACATATCATACAAATTGGTCGCCGTACCTCCAGCTTTTCGAGCAAATTCATCACTATTTCCCTAGGAAGTTGTTTTGCCATTTCTATGGAAGCCCGGTCAGTATAATTTGCTTGATTGTCATCCTTCAGAAGATAAGGGTGATCACAAGCTTGCCGAAGCCGCAGCAGCAATACAAGAATGTTTGCATAGTTTTGTTTTATTGTTCCAGCAGCAGCAAATTCCTGCGTTATAAACAGGAAACATATGAGCATCACAAACAAAAGGATTTTTTGTGGGGAAAAAATAAAAATGGTATAAATTATTAAGAGCATTGAATGTTAAATTCAGACTGCTAAACATAATAGCTATAATATTAATGAAAATATTTTGATTATGTTCAGGAAAAGAAAATAGCGAAGTCATCGAACAATCTCTCTGAGACCAATACAGCTTAAAAAGCTCATCAGATCAAAAGGTTCTATCAGATAATATAAGACAACAGGGATAACAAATAGTTTGGGAAGCATCAATAGACAATACTATTCTAAGAGATATTCTTGAAAGCCACAGCTGAGTTATAATAACTCAAAACTGAGCTGTTTTTCAACTTCAACGAGTGCACAGGAGATACTGCTTTTGAGATTAGACAACATTAATGCACCACAATTGCCAAAAGTTTAGATATAATCTAAACAACATCCAACTGAGTGACCAAGGATATAAAAACTGAATAAAATTAAGTTTGTAAACTTGAACCTACCTTGAACTTTTCCCGAGAACCTTCTTCAAGAGCCAAATAGAAATACCGTTCCTCTTGTGTGAAATTTATTTTCTTCAGCTCAATTGTCTTTGGAGGTACTTTTATAATAGGTTCTCCATCAAGTAGTGTTTCTAATGGAAACAGTTCGTAAGTGAATCAATGCCAGAATATCACAACCAATGAAGAACCAAGTTACAGTTATGCGCACTTTAAGACACAAAACATGATGGAACTACTTTCCGAGTAAAGGAAGTAATATACGCAAACATTATCTAAATAAAATCAAAAGGTGCTTACTGTCTAGATAGTTCCCTATATTTTTGTACTTTGTTCCCCCTCCTTCAGTTTCTAGTTTTGTTATGTATTTCATGGCTGGTGGAATGAGAGTAAATTATACTAATAAATATACATATGAAAAAATGCATTTTCCAACACAAAGGTGATAAATTCATGTTGCCATATATAGAATGTAAGTCAAATACGTATACATCTACAGATGATATAAAATTAATATCAATAGTTATCGACAATTCTATAGGCAAAGGCGTGTGGATTTACGCCTTTACGGCATATAGTATAGATAACAAACAATTGCAGATAGATAGATATAGACAAACTGTCAAAGACTTTTATTTCACCTTTTGTGCGCCGTAACAGAATTATCTTCAAGACAGTTTGAAGTTTCTTATACCCCTGACTTGAGCCTCTAGATATTGGACCCTTTATCATCGAGCGGAACAAACTAAATGAAGAATATGGCTCATATTTTAAAAAGCGGAAATAACTGTACAGGTCGTCAATTGTATTTTGCATAGGTGTACCCGATAAGCACCATCTCCTTTTTGCTTTCAGTCCACAACAGGCTCTAGCAGATTTAGTCCGGTGATTTTTTATTGTTTGAGCTTCATCCAGCACAACTCTAAACCATCGCACCCTGGCAAGTGGACCACCATCCAGGTCAGCGGCTGAACTGTTAACCTTCTTTTTCTTTATTGCCTTTTTCTTGGTCTGTTTTGACAGTTTTCTTTTACGAGCAGCAAAATCTGGACATAACCCATACTTTTCATCGTTATTTGGCTCCATATCGTCAGAGTCTTGTTTGGGCACTTCTTGGCCTACAATAGTATATGTGGTGACAACAACATCATATTTTGCCAGCTCAGTTGGTTTTGAAGTCCTTGAACCTCCATGATAAACCAAAACAGATAATCTGGAACTTTCAGCAACCTTGGCTTTGATCTCACTAGCCCACTGCTTAAGAATGCTAGCCGGGCAAACCACCAGTGTTCCTGCAGATGGTCTAGTAGCAGACCTCGAGGTTGATGCAGAGGATGGTAAATTCACTCTGCCCTTCTTCTTGGGCTCAACTTTAACAGTGTTGGCCATTCTATTAAAAGCACTCCCCGACGAACTAGCACAGAGCTCATGATCAAGCCTATCTGAGGGTTCACCCTTGGGTTTGTTCTTGTCCATTGCCATCACTATATCATCATCATTATCAAGATCTAATGGCACAGAATCTTTACTGTCGGAATCAGCAGACATGAAGTTAGACTGCTGAACCCTCTCCTTTTGTATTAGGGCAATTGTTGATATTGTCTTCCCAAGACCCTGCATCAAGGGAAATTATCTGGCGCTAAGAAAGGAGAAGTGGTAACATAATTAACAGCAAGTGCAATAAGCTAGGAAATGAAAATAACCTGATCATCTGCCAAAATTCCACCTGGACAATGCGAACTATTCTCCTTGGAGAGCATCCAAGCTAATGCTATTCTCTGTCAAACATACAAGAACATAGCAGTGAACAGGATATCCAGAGTAAACGTACCAATTACAACAGCTGAGGTTTTGAAAGATAAAGTTTACCTGGTGCTTAAGGAGTGATATGGACAAAACACCTTCAGGCAGATCTTCTTCCTTTGTTTCCTGACTGATATGCTGCACAAAAGTTTTGTTTACAATCCATGTTAATTAGATTCCGATCAAAGTCACCAGGCAATTAAAGCATATATGATCTCCACAGTGACTTGTAAAATTATATACCTGTAGGGCTTCTTCATATATAGCTCTCTCATCACAACCAAGAGGCCTTTTTTCTGCGTTTGGTTGGCCTTGCATGCCAAAGCCATTGGAAACTTCAGGGTCATTATTAACTGGATTAAAGGAAGGCATTGATGGAGGAAACATCCTCTGTGAATGCAGGCCTTCATAAGTGTAGACATCATCTGACAATTACGAATGGCGAAAAAGCATCTTAATTAATCACAGTTTGCACCAGCATGAATATTTTTGTTCAAACTAAATGAATAAGGTACATACTACACACCGCTATCGCTATCAGTTTTGACGTTCTGGCTGGTACCAAAAGGTAGTTTCCAATCCATTGACGATGTAGATGAAAACATCCCAGTTCCACCATCAGCATAGTTAAACCTTGCAGTAAGATCCTCCTGGTCACTCAAACTTGGATGACTGGTTGGAAATGATGGAGGCGGAGCCGAATACATATAGACATCATCATCTGACAAATTTGAAGAGTGAAGAAACATTAATCTTGCTACTAGTCACAGGTTGCAGCGGTACCCTTTAAAAAAAATTGTCAGAGTTAACCAAGGAAAAATGAAGTGTACTCACCATCATCAATTTCCTGCTTGGTTTTACCGTATGAGGAATCATATAGCATCAGCGAAGAACTTGAGAGAGGATAGATCCTGTGTGATGAACCAGCCGGAGATCTATAAGAGCATGAAGCGGGATTGCTACTTAACCAATCATCATCATCCAAGGTGATTGGCTCTTCTGCATTATTCTTGGCAAACGGCGTGTTGAGTAAAAGAAGAGAGGAGTCAGCGCCGTCAATAGGAACAAGACTGTCTTTTCTGTCCTCTGAGCACAGATGAGTGATGGCTTTGCCTTTTGAACACAGTTTAACATCGTCGTCACTATCTGAACACAAGTCAATAATCTCCATGTTGGTGGCGAACTCGTGACTATGCAAACTTGTCAGCTATCTTGTGCAACGTCCAGGGCGGTCTTGTCGATTGAAGTGTCTAAATCCTGCAAGAAGCCAAGTACACGTTAGCTGGCAGTACTAACGCCTACTACTAGATAACAAACAAATGTGGGCAAGAAGCAGGTGGATAAACCTCTCCAACAACAACGCGTTCTAAAGCCACGACGGTGACGGGAATCGCAGTCGCAAATTCAACAAAGACCTACACTGAAACCTTGACTTTTTTTTTCAAACCAATGGCATAACAGGAACAGGACAATGTCGTCAGACAAGCAACGTCTGAAAATACATCGCGGCCAACTAATTTAAAGAACCGATGGAGCAATCAGGAGAACCGAATCGCGCACAAATCTACGGGACGCGCAATCCTAGTCGGCCTCGCCCACGATCGCCAGGAGCTCCCCCAGCCGCCGACGCGACCGACTCCTTCAGAGCGCCCGACCTAGGCGAAATCGGATGAAGCCCGCGGCTTTTCACCGCGGAAGGATCCGGCACCGCCCCCAAAACACCGGCCAATCCCAACCTTCCCATCGAAAGGAATTCAAAAACGCCTCGCGACACCATTCCGTCCGGACCAAGATTCAAAAAACTCACCCCCAAGAAAGCGACGTACGGCGGGGAGAGGCCCGCGCCGGGCCGCCCCGTGGATCGGGCCGCGCGGGCGGCGGGCGGCGGGCGGAGATCGCCGGAGGCGCGGCGGCGCGGAGGGGCCAACGGAAACCTGGCGAGCTGCGCCAATCGGATCGTGGGCGAGGGGATTTAGGAGGGGCGGGCGGGCGGGCGAGCGGTTCGTTGGTGGCGGCGGGCGAGGCAGACCGAGCGGGGATCGTGACCTGGGACTTAACGGGCGATGGTCGTCGTCCCCTCGTGTCGCTGTCTGGTGGGGCCGGTATGTGGGGGGCCGCGTGTCGGCGGGCGCTCGTGGAGCGGGAAAGGGAACGTTCGGATTGGCTGGGAGGTTTGGATTTTGGAAAGACGGAGGAGGGGAGGGAGGGGCCTTGTGGCGGAAGGAAACGCGGCAGTGAATGCTCGCGACGTGCCGTGACGTTGTACTTACCGTTGGTTGATTGACGCGTGTGATTCGCTGCCGGTAAAAAAAAAAAGAAATCCCTTTTTTGTGTAAAAAAATGAGGCAATTGTGGAAAATCTAATGTGTGACCGTTCGCTGTCTGGCCAAAGGAAGAAACGCCATGGGTCGTCCTGTTGCCAACATTCAAGTGGCCCGGTGGTCCGGTCCGGACCTGAATAATTTGCCTCGTGAGCCTATCGCAAAATCCTAGGTCCATGGTTCCGCCCCCACTTGTCCACGAGGGCATGGGGTTAACCTAGGTTCAACTTAACCTTTCTATATGGAGTGTAGACCAACACATGCTGGCAAGATATCATGCGCTAAACGAGCACGGCGTGTTCCTATCAGTGTCAAACAGTACTGTGAGATGGGGTGGTGGCAGACAACGAGCACGGTGGTGGTTGTGGTACCACAGAGGCACGAACAGTATCGAGACGAATCTTCAAGCAGGCTTGATGACATGAGCTGCAAGGCGAGCATTATGGCCAGCGGTGACAGACGGCATGAATGACAGTTGCAGTGGATCTGTTCCGTAGAAGACGCTGAGACAAAACGTGCAGCCGGCACTGCGGCATGAGCTGAAGGACGAGCGACGGTTGTGGGGAGCGCTTTGTAGAGTGGTCTGTGGTCGTGGGCAATAAGAGCATCTCCATTGGTGATAAAAATCGCCGCGAGGCGGCCGACGATATAATCGGCTCTGAGGCGGTTGGCACCCAGTCACCCTAGGTCGCTACCGATATCGGCCCATTTTTGGCGCAAATGTGCCCGCTTTTGGCCCACTTTCGGCGAAAAATGGCCCTATATCGGCGCGAACCGGCCCATATTCGCTGTGGTTCGATGTGAATTCAACATAAGTAATTTTTTTATCGCATAGTTCATCACATAAAATCAATAAAAATCAAATAGTTCAACTAATAGTTGATATGTCTCCAACGTTTCTATAATTTATGAAGTATTCATGCTATTATATTATCCATCTTGGATTAATGGGCTTTACTATGCACTTTTATATTATTTTTGGGACTAACCTATTAACCCAGAGCCTAGTGCCATTTTCTGTTTTTTCCCTTATTTCAGTGTTTCGCAGAAAAGTAATATCAAACGGAGTCCAAATGGAATGAAACCTTCGGGAGCATGATTTTTAGAACGAACGTGATCCAGGAGACTTGGAGTTGAAGTCAGTGAAGCTTCGAGGTGGCCACGAGGCAGGGAGGTGTGCCTGCCCCCTGGGCGCGCCCCCACCCTCGTGGGCCCCTCGTGGCTCCCCTTACCTGCCTATATATATATATATATATATATATAGGACAAATGTTTCCTACAAGCAGTGGTAGTTACCACCACTTGCGTTTTGTATGTTGTATGTAGTATCTATCGAAACCGAGAGTATTTACGTGTAGTATGTAGTATATAACAGTGATTAGGTAGTATATATACTAGTTTTTAGGTAGTATGTACCATGTTTTGAGTATGTTCTTTTTTACGTACAAATATGTACGTATTTCACAAATATAACAAAAACTATGGGCTCATATGTAATTTTTCATGTAACTTGCTTTGAAATATCTTAGATATAGTATATGAACATATTTAAAATAATAAAATAGTATATATAGTATCACATGGTAGTATATGAGATATGTGGGGTAACTACCACCGGGTGGTAGGATGGATTTTCCCTATATATATATATATATATATATATATATATATATATATACCCTAAAACCATCGGAGAGCACAATAGATCAGGAGTTTCACCGTCGCAAGCCTCTATAGCCACCAAAAACTAATCGGGACCCTGTTCCGGCACCCTGCCGGAGGGGGGATCCCTCACCGGTGGCCATCTTCATCATCCCGGCGCTCTCCATGACGAGGAGGGAGTAGTTCACCCTCGGGGCTGAGGGTATGTACAAAGTAGCTATGTGTTTGATCTCTCTCTCTCTCTCTCTCTCTCTCTCTCTCTCTCGTGTTCTTGAGGTGGTACGATCTTGATGTATCGTGAGCTTTGCTATTATAGTTGGATCTTATATTGTTTCTCCCCCTCTACTCTCTTGTAATGGATTGAGTTTTCCATTTGAAGTTATCTTATCGGATTGAGTCTTTAAGGATTTGAGAACACTTGATGTATGTCTTGCATGTGCTTATCTATGGTGACAATGGGATATCACGTGATCCTCTTGATGTATGTTTTGGTGATCAACTTGCGAGTTCTATGAACTTATGCATGGGGGTTGGCACACGTTTTTGTCTTGACTCTCTGGTAGAAACTTTGGGGCACTCTTTGAAGTTCTTTGTGTTGGTTGAATAGATGAATATGAGATTGTGTGATGCATATCGTATAATCATACCCACGGATACTTGAGGTGACATTGGAGTATCTAGGTGACATTAGGGTTTTGGTTGATTTGTGTCTTAAGGTGTTATTCTAGTCCAAACTCTATGATAGATCGAACGAAAAGAATAGCTTCATGTTATTTTACTACGGACTCTTGAATAGATCGATCAGAAAGAATAACTTTGAGGTGGTTTCGTACCCTACCATTATCTCTTCGTTTGTTCTCCGCTATTAGTGACTTTAGAGTGACTCTTTGTTGCATGTTGAGGGATAGTTATATGATCCAATTATGTTATTATTGTTGAGAGAACTTGCACTAGTGAAAGTATGAACCCTAGACCTTGTTTCCTAGCATTGCAATACCGTTTACGCTCACTTTTATCGCTTGGTACCTTGCTACTTTTATATTTTCAGATTACAAAAACCTATATCTATCATCCATATTGCACATGTATCACCATCTCTTCGCCGAACTAGTGCACCTATACAATTTCCATTGTATTGGGTGTGTTGGGGACACAAGAGACTCTTTGTTATTTGGTTGCCGGGTTGTTTGAGAGAGACCATCTTCATCCTACGCCTCCCATGGATTGATAAACCTTAGGTCATCCACTTGAGAGAAATTTGCTACTGTCTTACAAACCTCTGCACTTGGAGGCCCAACAACGTCTACAAGAAGAAGGTTGTGTAGTAGGCATCAAGCTCTTTTCTGGCGTCGTTGCCGAGGAGGTGAGTGCTTGAAGGTATATCTTTAGATCTTGTAGTTGAATCTTTTAGTTTCTTGTTTTATCACTAGTTTAGTTTATAAAATAAAAGTACAAAAAATGGAATTAAGGGTGCCTCATACGCTTCATCTTTTTAATGTCTTTCATGAAAATGATGGGAAGGAAAATTCCGCTCAAGTACTAGAATAAGAATTACATAGAATGCTTGGCATAAAATATGTGAATGATGAGCATGATTGCAATGTTGTTAGTATGAATTCTTTGAACACCCATGATGCTAATGATATGCAAAGCCACAAGCTTGGGGATGCTATGTTTGATGAAGTTGATATGTTTAGTCCCCCAAGTTTTGATGAGCTAATTTATTATGATGAAAGCATGCCTCCTATTTATGATGATTATTGTGATGATACGTATGCTATAAAGAATAAAGATAACCATGAAACTTGTCATCATGATTTTAATTTTCAATTGGATTATGCTTCACATGATAGTTATTTTGTTGAGTCTGCTCCCACTACTATTCATGAGAACAAATTTGCTTATGTGGAGAGTAATAAAATTTCTATGCAAGTAGATCATGAAAAGAATGCTTTATGTGCTGGTTATATGGTTGAATTCATTCATGATGCTACTGAAAATTATTATGAGGGAGGAACATATGCTTGTAGGAATTGCAATAATATCAAGTTTCCTCTCTATGTGTTGAAAATCTTGAAGTTATGCTTGTTTTGCCTTCCTATGCTAGTTGATTATTGTTCCCATAAGTTGTTTGCTCACAAAATCCCTATGCATAGGAAGTGGGTTAGACTTAAATGTGCTAGTCATATTCTTCATGATGCTGCCGCTATGTTTCAACTCTTATCTTTTATGTGAGCATCATTGAAATCATCATGCCTAGCTAAAAAAGCATTAAAGAAAAGCGCTTGTTGGGAGACAACCCAATATTTACGTCTACTGTTTTTGTGTGTTCATATGATTAAGATACTGTAGTAATCATGTTTTATAGCTTTTGTTTCAATAAAATGCCAAGTATAACCTTTGGGAAGACTTGGGTGGAAGTTAAGGTGATCTTGCTGTAAAAAACAGAAACTTTGTGCTCACGAGTTTAGCTTTCATTTTTTTACAGAAGAGTGCTTTTAAGTTGAATCTTTTTGAAGAAGATTAATAGACAAATTACTCAGGTTCACCAATTTATTTAAGAATTTTTGGAGTTCCAGAAGTATACGTTTGATACAGATTACTACAGACTGTACTGTTGTTGACAGATTCTGTTTTCTATGTGTTGTTTGCTTATTTTGATGAATCTATGAGTAGTATCGGAGGGTATGAACCATAGAGAAGTTGCAATACAGTTACACAAATATGAATTTAGAATGAGTTCACAACAGTACCTAAGTGGTGATTTATTTTCTTATACTAACGGAGCTTACGAGTTTTCTGTTAAGTTCTGTGTTGTGAAGTTTTCAAGTTTTGGGTAAAGATTCGATGGACTATGGAATAAGGAGTGGCAAGAGCCTAAGCTTGGGGATGCTCAAGGCACCCCAAGGTAATATTCAAGGATAACCATGAGCCTAAGCTTGGGGATGCCCCGGATGCCATCCCTCTTTTGTCTTCGTTCATCGGTAACTTTACTTGGAGCTATATTTTTATTCACCACATGATATGTGTTTTTCTTGGATCGTCATTTCCTTTTGTTAGTATTTGCTTGCTGTTATTTAGAATAATGTTTTGCATGTTTATTTTCAATAAAAATGTCAAGGATAGCCTTTACCATGCTTATTTTGCAAGTATACATGTTGCTGTTTCAAAACAGAAAGTTTGCCGCTGTTGCAAAAATTACCTAGAAAAGTCAGAATATGATAAAATGTTGTAACTTTTTGCATACTGAGCTCTGATAAATTTTCTACAGTTTGGTAGAATTTCATAATGTTTGGAGTTAGGGAAGTATGATGAATCTTGCATTCGTTACAGACTGTACTGTTTTGGTAGATTGTTGTTATGTTTGCATTGTTTGCATATGTTTGCTTGTTTAATAATTCTATTTGAGGATATGAGTATTAAATATGCAGAGGCATTTAGTATGCAATGTTGAATAATAATTTAGTGATTTGTTACAGTAGAAAATGATAAGGTTTTTGCATTGGTTTATACTAACTTATCTCACGAGTTCTTGTTGAGTTTGGTGTGGATGAAGCTTTCAAGATTTAGGAAACCGTGATATGAGAGGAATTAAGGAGACGCAAAAGTTCAAGCTTGGGGATGCCCAAGGCACCCCAAGATAATATTTCAAGAAGTCTCAAGCATCTAAGCTCGGGGATGCCCCGGTAGGCATCCCACCTTTCTTCTTTAACAATTATTGGTTAGTATCGGTTAAGCTTAAGTTTTTGCTTCTTCACATGATGGGTGCTATCCTTGAAATGTCATTTTGTTTTGTTTTGCTTGCTGTATGAATAAAATACCAAGAACTGAAATTCTTAAATGAGAGAGAGTCTTCACATAGCTACATAATTATTTAACTACTCATTGATCTTCACTTATATCTTTTTGGAGTAGTTTGTCATTTACTCGTGTGCTTCACTTATATCCTATGAGTAAATGGTTGAATGATTTGAATGTCATAAATCTGAAATTATATATGTTTCATATGCCTTTCCCATGGGGAGTAATGCCTTCACATATAAGAAGTAGAGGTGGTAATTTTTTTTAAGGTTAGCAAACATTGTATTGGTCACTTGAACAATTCATGAAAGATTATTGAAGGAAGAGAGATTTCACATATAAATATACTATCTTGGACAACTTCTATGATTGTGAGCCCCATTAATTATTTTCAAACCTGAGCAAATTAGTTGAAGTTGGACAAGGAAGACAACATAATGAGTTATGCTTGGGTATATTTGTATAGAAGTTATATTGTTATGGATCCTCTAACATGTGGTGCTTGCTATTTAGAATCCTTTGCTAGCCAAAATATTTGTACTAAGCAGGAATACTGCTTGTGCATCCAATTCCTTGAACCAAGTTTCTTCCATGAGTGTCCACCATATCTACCTATATGCGGTATTTACCTGTCGTTCCAAGTAAATTTGCATGTGCCAAACTCTAAACCTTCAAATAATAATCTGTTTTGTATGCCCGAATCGCTCATGTAGCGACTAGGGGCTGTCAGTATCTTCCATGCTAGGTGGGTTATTCTCACGATGAGTGGACTCCGCTCATCATTCACGAGAAAATGGCCGGTAACTGGGATGCCCAGTCCTATGATCAAAAGATCAAAGACAAATTCACAAATAATTTAAACAAAACTCCCCCAGGAATGTTGATAGTTGGACGACACCCGTTGTTTCGGACAAGCCGTGGAGTGTGAATGATTGGTGGAGGGGGAGTAAAAACTTTACCTTTCTGCGTGGGAACCGCCTATAATGTATCTAGTATGGAAGATATTGGGAACTCTTGGTCGTTATGTTGACAATGAAAGCATACCTCTCGAAATTATTTTCATCTCTGTTTTTGCTTCGAGCTCTGGCACCTCTGCAAATCCCTGCTTCCCTCTGCGAAGGGCCTATCTTTTACTTTTATGCAAGAGTCAGTAGTATTCCTTCTCATTCCAACCTACTCTTTAGTTGGCAAGCATCATGTGATGGAAAGATCTAAGCATACATGGCCATTCAAATATATTTGATCATGAATTATTATTATTGACAATTATCTATATGCTAAATAAGTTGGGAGGCGAAACATTAAGCCCCTATCTTTCTCTGTGTTCGATGGATGCTATTTTTTGTAAAAACATGCTTTGAGTGGTAGCAATCATGGAAGACTATATGATAGTTGAGTATGTGGGATTTGCTAAATCAAAGTTCTAACATAGACTCTTTTGGAAAATAAGATGAATTGTAATTGTTTGATGACTAATAACACGGTTTGTTAGTTTTCGGAAAATAAGATGAATTGTAACATGTGAATAGCTTGTTACTTGATCATGATAAGTTCTATGAGTTGAGCTACTGTTATGACATATAATGATGCTAGAAAGGTGATTGAAATTATCATTGATCAAACTTATGCACCTTCTAGCATTCACACTTCATAAATTATTTCTTTTATTATTTACCTACTCGAGGACGAGCATGAATTAAGCTTGGGGATGCTGATACGTCTCCAACATATCTATAATTTATGAAGTATTCATGCTATTATATTATCCATCTTGGATGTTTAATGGGCTTTACTATGCACTTTTATATTATTTTTGGGACTAACCTATTAACCCAGAGCCCAGTGCCAGTTTCTGTTTTTCCCTTGTTTCAGTGTTTCGCAGAAAAGGAATATCAAACGGAGTCCAAACGGAATGAAACCTTCGGGAGCGTGATTTTTGGAACGAACGTGATCCAGGAGACTTGGAGTTGAAGTCAGGGAAGCTTCGAGGTGGCCACAAAGCAGGGAGGCGCGCCTGCCCCCTGGGCGCGTCCCCACCCTCATGGGCCCCTCGTGGCTCCCCTTACCGACTTCTTTCGCCTATATATATATCCATATACCCTGAAACCATCGGAGAGCAGAATAGATCGGGAGTTCCGCCGCCAAGAAGCCTCTCAGAGCCACCAAAACCAATCGGGACCCTGTTCCGGCACCCTGCCGGAGGGGGGCTCCCTCACCGGTGGCCATCTTCATCATCCCTACGCTCTCCATGACGAGGAGGGAGTAGTTCACCCTCGGGAATGAGGGTATGTACCAGTAGCTATGTGTTTGATCTCTCTCTCTCTCGTGTTCTTGAGGTGGTACGATCTTGATGTATCGCGAGCTTTGCTATTATAGTTGGATCTTATATTGTTTCTCCCCCTCTACTCTCTTGTAATGGATTGAGTTTTCCATTTGAAGTTATCTTATCAGATTGAGTCTTTAAGGATTTGAGAACACTTGATGTATGTCTTGCATGTGCTTATCTATGGTGACAATGGGATATCACGTGATCCTCTTGATGTATGTTTTGGTGATCAACTTGCGAGTTACGTGAACTTATGCATGGGGGTTGGCACACGTTTTTGTCTTGACTCTCTGGTAGAAACTTTGGGGCACTCTTTGAAGTTCTTTGTGTTGGTTGAATAGATGAATATGAGATTGTGTGATGCATATCGTATAATCATACCCACGGATACTTGAGGTGACGTTGGAGTATCTAGGTGACATTAGGGTTTTGGTTGATTTGTGTCTTAAGGTGTTATTCTAGTACGAACTCTATGATAGATCGAACGAAAAGAATAGCTTCATGTTATTTTACTACGGACTCTTGAATAGATCGATCAAAAAGAATAACTTTGAGGTGGTTTCGTACCCTACCATAATCTCTTCGTTTGTTCTCTGCTATTAGTGACTTTAGAGTGACTCTTTGTTGCATGTTGAGGGATAGTTATATGATCCAATTATGTTATTATCGTTGAGAGAACTTGCACTAGTGAAAGTATGAACCCTAGGCCTTGTTTCCTAGCATTGCAATACCGTTTACGCTCACTTTTATCGCTTGGTACCTTGCTACTTTTATATTTTCAGATTACAAAAACCTATATCTACCATCCATATTGCACCTGTATCACCATCTCTTCGCCGAACTAGTGCACCTATACAATTTCCATTGTATTGGGTGTGTTGGGGACACAAGAGACTCTTTGTTATTTGGTTGCAGGGTTGTTTGAGAGAGACCATCTTCATCCTACGCCTCCGACGGATTGATAAACCTTAGGTCATCCACTTGAGGGAAATTTGCTACTGTCCTACAAACCTCTGCACTTGGAGGCCCAACAACGTCTACAAGAAGAAGGTTGTGTAGTAGACATCAATAGTTCAATACAAATTATATAGTTCAACAAAAATAAACTCATATTTCATCACACGTCGAGCTAGGCATCGCCGTTGTGCGTAATACTTTGCTTTGATAACTTGTAGATTTTTGCAATAAGTATATGAGTTCTTTATGACTAATGTTGAGTCCATGGATTATACGCACTTTTCTCACCCTTCCACCATTGCTAGCCTCTCTAATACCGCGCACTTTTCGCCGGTATCATACAACCACCATAAACCTTCCTCAAAACAGACACCATACCTACCTATCATGGCATTTCCATAGCCATTCCGAGATATATTGTCATGCAACTTTCCACCGTTCCGTTATTATGACACGCTCCATCATTGTCATATTGCTTAGCATGATCATGTAGTTGACATCGTATTTGTGGCAAAGCCACCGTTCATAATTCTTTCATACATGTCACTTATGAATCATTGCATATCCCGGTACATCACGGAGGCATTCATATAGAGTCATATTTTGTTCTAAGTATCGAGTTGTAATCATTGAGTTGTAAGAAAAATAAAAGTGTGATGATCATTATTTTTAGAGCATTGTCCCAAGTGAGGAAAGGATGTTGGAGACTATGATTCCCCCATAAGTCGGGATGAGACTCCGAACGAAAAAGAAAAAAAGGAAAAGAGGCCAAAAAAAGAAAAGGCCCAATAAAAAAAGAGAATGAGAGAAAAAGAGAGAAGGGACAATGTTACTATCCTTTACCACACTTGTGCTTCAAAGTAGCACCATGATTTTCATAATAGAGAGTCTCTTGTTTTGTCACTTTCGTATACTAGTGGGAATTTTTCATTATAGAACTTGGCTTGTATATTCCAATGATGAGCTTCCTCAAATTGCCCTAGGTCTTCATGAGCAAGAAAGTTGGATGCACACCCACTTAGTTTCATTTGTTGAGCTTTCATATACTTATAGCTCTAGTGCATCCGTTGCATGGCAATCCCTACTCACTCACATTGATATCTATTGATGGGCATCTCCATAGCCCGTTGATACGCCTAGTTGATGTGAGACTATCTTCCCTCTTTTTGTCTTCTCCACAACCACAATTCTATTCCACATAGTGTTATATCCATGGCTCACGCTCATGTATTGCGTGAAGATTGAAAAAGTTTTGAAAATGTCAAAAGTATGAACCAATTGCTTGGCTTGTCATCGGGGTTGTGCATGATTTAAATACTTTGTGTGGTGAAGATAGAGCATAGCAGGACTATATGATTTTGTGGGGATAACTTTCTTTGGCCATGTTATTTTGAGAAGACATAATTGCTTTGTTAGTATGCTTGAAGTATTATTATTTTTATGTCAATATGAACTTTTGTATTGAATCTTTCGGATCTGAATATTCATACCACAATTAAGAAGAATTACATTGAAATTATGCCAAGTAGCACCCCGCATCAAAAATTCTCTTTTATCATTTACCTACTCGAGGACGAGCATGAATTAAGCTTGGGGATGCCTGATACGTCTCCAACGTATCCATAATTTTTGATTGCTCCATGCTATATTATCTATTGTTTTGGACTATATTGGGCTTTATTTTCCACATTTATATTACTTTTGGGACTAACCTATTAACCCTAGGCCCAGCCCAGAATTGCTGTTTTTTTGCCTATTTCAGTGTTTCGAAGAAACGGAATATCAAACGGAGTCCAAACGGAATGAAATCTTCGGGAACATGATTTTCTCATCGGATAAGACCAGGAGACTTGGACCCTCCGTCAAGAAAGCTCCGAGGCGGCCACAAGGGTGGAGGGCGCGCCCCTACCTCGTGGGCCCCTCGAGGCTCCACCGACGTACTTATTCCTCCTATATATACCTACATACCCCCGTCAGATCAGATACGGAGCCAAAAACCTAATTCCACTGCCGCAACTTTCTGTATCCACGAGATCCCATCTTGGGTCCTGTTCCGGAGCTCCACCGGAAGGGGATTCCATCACGGAGGGCCTCTACATCAACACCATAGCATGTCCGATGAAGTGTGAGTAGTTTACCTCAGACCTTCAGGTCCATAGTTAGTAGCTAGATGGCTTCTTCTCTCTTTTTGGATCTCAATACAATGTTCTCCCCCTCTCTCGTGGAGATCTATTCTATGTAATCTTATTTTTGCAGTGTGTTTGTTGAGACCGATGAATTGCGGGTTTATGATCAAGATTATCTATGAGCAATCTTTGAATCTTTTCTGAATTCTTTTATGTATGATTGAGTTATCTTTGCAAGTCTCTTTGAATTATCCGTTTGGTTTGGCCAACTAGATTGGTAGTTCTTGCAATGGGAGAAGTGCTTAGCTTTGGGTTCAATCTTGCGGTGTCCTTACCCAAAGGATGTAAAGGGTTGCAAGGCACGTATTGTATTGTTGCCATCGAGGATAACAAGATGGGGTATTTATCATATTGCATGAATTTATTCCTCTACATCATGTCATCTTGCTTAAGGCGTTACTCTATTTTCCTTAACTTAATACTCTAGATGCATGCTGGATAGCGGTCGATGAGTGGAGTAATAGTACTAGATGCAGGCAGGAGTCGGTCTACTTGTCTCGGACATGATGCCTATACACATGATCATATCTAGATACTCTCATAACTATGCACAATTCTGTCAATTGCTCAACAGTAATTCGTTCACCCACCGTAGAATACCTATGCTCTTGAGAGAAGCCACTAGTGAAATCTATGGCCCCCGGGTCTATTCTCATCATATTATCTTCCCACGCTTTTATTATTGTTTTGCTTTTTACTTTGCCTTTTATTTTACCTTGCATCTTTATACCAAAAATACCAAAAATATTATCTATCATCTCTATCAGATCTCACTGTCGTAAGTGACCATGAAGGGATTGACAACCCCTATTCGCGTTGGTTGCGAGGAGCTATTTGTTTTGTGTAGGTACAAGGGACTCATGGCGTGGCCTCCTCTTTGGATTGATACCTTGGTTCTAAAAACCGAGGGAAATACTTACGCTACTCTGCATCATCCTCTCCTCTTCGGGGAAAACCAACGCAAGCTCAAGACGTAGCAAGAAGGATTTACAGGCGCCATCGCCGGGAGTCTACATAAAGTCAACACACCAAGTACCCATCACAATCCCTTATCTCTTGCATTACATTATTTGCCATTTGCCTCTCGTTTTCCTCCCCCCACTTCACCCTCGCCGTTTTATTCGCCCTCTCTTTCCCAATCTCCTCCTCTCTTTTCGTTTGCCTTTTTTCTGTTTGCTCGTGTGTTGGATTGCTTGCTTGTCACTATGGCTCAAGATAATACCAAATTGTGTGACTTTACCAATACCAACAATAATGATTTCCTTAGCACTCCGATTGCTCCTCTTGCCAATACTGAATTGTGTGAAATCAATGCTGCTTTATTGAATCTTGTTATGAAAGATCAATTCGTCGGCCTTCCTAGTGAAGATGCCGCTACTCATTTAAATAGCTTCGTGGATTTGTGTGATATGCAAAAGAAGAAAGATGTTGACAATGATGTTGTTAAATTGAAGCTATTTCCTTTTTCGCTTAGAGATCGTGCTAAAGCTTGGTTTTCGTCTTTGCCTAAAAATAGTATTGGTTCTTGGAACAAGTGCAAAGATGCTTTTATCTCTAAGTATTTTCCTCCCGCTAAGATCATCTCTCTTAGGAACGATATTATGAATTTTAAGCAACTTGATCATGAACATGTTGCACAAGCTTGGGAGAGAATGAAATTAGTGATACATAATTGCCCTAGTCATGGTTTGAATTTGTGGATGATTATACAAAAAAATTATACCGGATTGAATTTTGCTTCTAGAAACCTTTTAGATTCGGCCGCGGGAGGCACTTTTATGGAAATCACTTTAGGAGATGTTACTAAACTCCTAGATAATATTAGGGTTAATTATCCTTTTGCCCTTAGTGGTGTCCATCTGCTCAGTTTTGCCCTCAGATGCAAATTGTGCTCAGTTTTGCCCCTAGTCCGTGCGCACCGACTCGTTCTGTGGACTTTGGCGTCTCCGTCAGGTCAACGTTTTGACTCGGCCCTTACAGGTGGGACCAGGCGGCAGAGGTGGCCAATTTTATTCAGACTGTTGCACGCGTGGCTTGCGGGACCCAGTAGAGAGCTGTTGAGCATAGAGCCGTTGCGGGTGTGCTATATAAGCGGGCGACCGCGGCGGTGACCACGGCGATAGAGAGCGGCGCTGACCACGGCGAGAGAGCGAGAGCACGATGGCGGTGGGAAGCTAGCTGTGGAGGGCGCGGCGGTGGGAAGCTAGCTGTGGAGGGCGCGGCGGCGTTGAGATCCCATTCGCCCGAGCTCCATGTCTTCCATAGCTCGCGCCACCTCGCGGATCTGAGCCGGCGTGTGGAGATGCATGTCCTCGTGCATGTCTGTGGTGTCGAGGCGGCGTTGATCGGAGGGTTTCTCACATCGAGGAACCAGAATCGTCCGTTCTACGTGTGCAGGGAGAATGGGGTAAGAATCGGGGCAATTGCACCATTTTCGTGGTCGGGATCTTTGACCAATCGGTTGATCTGTTCCGTGTTCATGCAGGTGACATGCTTCTTTCTTTTGGTCAATGCTCTGGCCAAGACTCTGATAAATGAACTGCAAGAAGAGCATGAAGAATGGTTGCGCATGCTGCCCCAAACCGCAGTGGCCGCAGCACGAGCTCCGGAAGAAGAGATGGAGGGCTAAGCACGACCGACAGAGAGTTAGCTGTTGAGCTTAGGATGTTGAAGAAGAAGGTTAGGAAGCTTGAAGATTAAGCACTACCAATACCCATTTGCAAATACTTTTGGGCATTTGTAGGTATGGTAATCAGCACCGGTTGTAATGTTGAAAATGTATGGAAAGGCATGAATTATGGAGGAATTTGTAATCTTGAAATTGTATGAGAAATTCACCTAGTTTGAATGTTGGTCAAAGTTGTTTAAATGTTGTAAAAATAGAGAAGATGTGACCAACATTTAAATATGTTGAAAAAAGGAGAAGAAATGAGGAATTCAGAAACTTTTGATCAATGAAATGCAGCTAATGAATTATTCTAGAGCCAAACAATTAAGGTTAGAAATTTTTTGGAGCTGTTAAATATTTAATAGCAATTTAAGTAATCCAATTCAAATTCAAATACACCGTGATTTAAATCAAAGACAAAAATGTCATGGAAAATGTGCCTCACTCTGGTAGATGTTTACACCTAGTGCCAAAATAAATGAACATTTTTAAGGGCATAACATTGAGTAAAAACTAATTTGTCTAAAAAATGAAGGGTGGAAAAAGCACAAAAAATTTGGAGAGGCTGGGGACACAAACCCAAGAACGCGTGGGTTTGTGGTGTTTAGGGCTCATACTGGTAACCGCTAGGACAGATGGCAAGAGTTTGACATGGATAGGGAAGGAATGTATACATAGTGAGACTGTGAAATTTGTCAAAAAAATAGTGAGACCGTGAATGTTTGCACTGCAGCGTGAGTGGTTTTCCTTTGTTTTGCACTGAAATTTTGGAGGGTTGGAAGGTTGAAAACGTATGTTTGCACTGCCCGTGGTTTTGGTTAGAGTGGCACTTGGTTTAGTGTTAGAGTGGCACTTGGTTTAGGATTTAAACGGAATAAATTTGCATGTTAGTTCATGACTTAATTTTTTGAATAAAGCGGAGGGCTTCTCACCCTCCGATTTTCATTAATGAAAACCACAAGTTCTCGAGCTTCATGACTTGGTTTAGGGAAGAAATTATATGCTTGGGCACAAACATTTTTTAACACACATAATAAACCCTAATAAATAACTTAGATAAGATGCAACACAAGTACCATTACAATAAGGGTTCAAAGTTCCATTACAATAACTTAGATAAGCAGCCAAAGTTCACGGACAGTTCATGGACACATGACGAAACATGACACGACACGACACGACATAGAGAAGCAACAAATAAAAAACGAAATAGTCTTCATCTTGATCTCCTCCTTCCACTTTTGGCCGCGCGCGCCCCTTCAACACCGTCTTCATCTTCACACCTCCTCCTCGTCGTCGTAGGGAAGGGAGTGCATCCCGGCTGGGGTGGGGAAGATGTTCTCGTAGTTGGTGTAGATGTTGTAGACGGTGAAGAAGATGGCCTCGCAGTCGCACCAAAAGACTTGGCCGAGGAGCTTCAAGGCGTCAAACGGGTTGGTGAAGGTGACCGTGAGCAGTAGGAGGATGACGCCATGTCACGAACCTCGGCCGAGGGTGAACATCCTCGGCGAGCCCCATGGGAGGTGGGCATAGCCGGCTCACGAGGAAGGCGCGGTGAGTTCGACGGAACCCCTCCACCTTGAAAAGCCCACACGCTGAGCTCCCTCTCCACGAGCACCCCGGTGGTAGCGCAGCTTGCACGACAGGCGTGGTGAAGGTCGGCCCGTTGAACTGCATGGTCTCGCTTGGGGAGGGCTCGGTCGATTGGGTGTTTGAAGTTGGAGAGAATGGATCAGATATGGCTTATGGGTGGGAGAGGAAGATAGGCACCCCATTTATAGGCCTGTGGGTGGGAGAGGAAGAGAAAAGGATGAGAATGGTGTGTGTATGAATCTGAACGCGTGTGTGTATCCGTTACACTTTGCACTCTTAAATTTTTGCACAAAAATGATGCATGCATGGGGCGCGTGCGTGCATTTGAATCACTGCATAGCTCTTTGACCGGACGGTGCATCTGACTCGTTGAACCACCTAGCTGGCCTCGCTACCCTAGCGTGCCTCGCTCGCCTCGCTCGCATGCATGCACGTCGCAGCCTATGCACGTCGCAGCCCCCCGCGCATGCAAACCCACGTCGCCGCCTCCCATGCATGCATGCAAGGCCTGGAAAGGCTGAGACGGGCTATTTAATTATTGCGGTCTCAGGCCTAGACAACGAGACAGCCCAACGGTCCATCCAGCGTGCCCGATATTTGTTTAGAAAAAAAGAATCTCCCAGCCAATCAGATTGCATCTCGCGGATCGCCCCCCTCCCCGCAGATTCCTTCTAGAAGGGTTAGATCGACGGCCCTTGTTCAGCGCTAGGGTTAGATGAACGGTCCTGGTTCAACGCTAGGGTTAGCGGGGTTTGGGAGGGGTTTAGAGCAGTCAAAGCTATGTTTGACCAGATTTCAAATGAGCATAATAAATTAAATAAAAATCAGAAAAATAAAAAACCTGCGCACATAGTCTTCTTATGTCATATACTAACGATTTAAGTTGATAAACAAGGTTTACATACATTTAAACGATAAGTTCATGTGTATTGTATGATATCTCGAGTATCTCAAACTCTTTTGTATGAAGTGAAGAGAAGTGTTTTGGGGGAAATAAACATGAAAATCTCAAAAAAAAACTTACCACAGCTTCATTTTAGAGTGACTAAGAAGGATCTAGGCTTAGTTTTTCATTTTGATGTTTTACACTTGTTTAAATCTTGGTCAAAATTAAGTTTGACCAGAATTCAAATGAGCAAAACAAATTAAAAAAAATCAAAAAAATGAAAAACCAGCGCACATAGTCTTCTTATGTCATATATTAACGATTTAAGTTGATAAACAAGGTTTACATACATTTAAACGATAAGTTCATGTGTATTGTATGATATCTCGAGTATCTCAAACTCTTTTGTATGAAGTGAAGAGAAGTGTTTTGGGGAAATAAACATGAAAATTTCAAAAACTCACCACTGCTTCATTTTAGAGTGACTAAGAAGGATCTAGGCTTAGTTTTTCATTTTGATGTTTTACACTTGTTTAAATCTTGGTCAAAGTTAAGTTTGACCAGAATTCAAATGAGCAAAACAAATTTAAAAAAAATCAAAAAATGGAAAAGCCAGCGCACATAGTCCGTATATATAGAATATATAGAATATATGTTTAGGAAAGTTATTTGGCAGATTTAGACAAGGTCGAAAAAAACCTTGCTTAGAAATGAGGCCGTTTACCCTACCTTTGGACCCCTCATTTTAGCACATTTTTCATGAAAATTTCCAAAACCTCACCACAGCTTCATTTTGGATTGACTAAGAAGGATCCAGGCTTAGTTCTTCATTTTGGTGTTTTAGACTTGTTTAAATCTTGGTCAAAGTTAGGTTGGACCAGAATTCAAATGAGCAAAACAAAATTCAAAAAAATAAAAAAAAAGGAAAAACCATGTGCTCATTCAAACATCATCCAACAGATTTAAACATCATGTCAAACATAGTTCTAACATAGGTCCAATATCATCCAACAGAAATACAACATTATTCATAATGTTTCATAATTATTCACATATAGTTTTCGGGCTTCTGTCTGTTCCTTGAGCTTCTTGCCATCACTTTGCTCCTCGTGCAGCTTGTACTCATTGCTTCTTCTCTTCTCCTCTTGGTTGTTGGTACCTTGTGCGTCTTCTTCAAACCTATCATAGAGCAGTGCAAAACATAAAGGGTAATGAGATCATGACAAGTGACCCATAAATGTACAGTAGTATTTGACCCTTGCAAGATTTACATACCTAGCAGAACTCACAACAATGTAAGGTTGGTCACCATTTGTAGCCTCACTTGGATCATCATTTGGAGCCTCACTTGGATCACCATGATCATCATTTGGAGCCTCACTTGGATCACCATGATCATCATTTGGAGCCTCACTTGGATCACCATGATCACTATTTGGAGCCTCACTTGGGTCACCATGATCACTATTTGGAGCCTCACTTGGATCATCATCAAAATCATGCGGCTGTTGAGCATCATCATTTCGAACCTCGTCAAAATCCTCATCTGATGCAACCGTCTGTCCATCATTTTCATCATCTGTTGAGGCAACCGTCTTGACCAACATTTTCATCGAAGCCTTCATCGAAACTCTCTCCGAACGCTGGATCTACTGTGTTATCACAATACTTACCGAAATGACCAAACCCACCATATCTTGTGCACTTACGCTTCCTCGCTCCAAGTCCAGCTTCTTCGCTGCGAGGTCTGATTCGACTCTTCCTTGGTCTACCCATCGCTCTCTTCGTAATCGAGCGCAAAGCTTGAATCCGTGGTCCACCATGTCCCATTGTTGTTTTCCTCCATAGCAGGCAAGGCATAAGCATATGTGGCTTTGAACCTTGCAACAGAGTAGTAATCATGCACATATCGCTGAATGTTCCCTCTTGGACCGGGAGAGAAGTGATGAAAAACAAGGCATGAATGCATGGCAACCCGATTATCTGCCATTGCCTACAACTGCAAGTTCTAGCTTCTAAATCCACTGGATATCTCCATTCCCTCTTCTCTTTATCCAAATATGATATCTCTGCTGTCGTACCCGAGCAAAGAGTCATGTTCATTTCCAAGCCTATTGTTTTCTGCATCAGTTCATTCATCACGGCAGGGATGATAATGTGGCCCATGAATTTTGCCTCGGCTATTCCTGCACGATAATGAAATTTCTGCATGTATTCTATCCTTATCCTATCCAGCAAATCCACCACATAATGACCCTTTAGTTTCCGGATCGTTGAGTTGAAATACTCTGCTAGATTATTGTGCACATAGTCAACTTTGCTCAGTTCACTGAATTGGCTTCTGGCCCATAACTTGGAGTGGTGTGTTTCCAAGTATTCTTTCACTTTGGGATTCATGTATAACTGCCTCAAGTGGTAGTTGTGCTTCTTCACACCGCAAGTCAAAGATCTGGCCATAAATTGTCGGTATACACATTTCCTTTGAATTTCTTCATGAAATTTGCAGCAAGGTGACGATGCATTCCCTATGCTCTACTCTGTGGAACACATTGTCCATGGCCACTTCTAAACCTATGCAGGCATCTGTATGAATGACCAACCCATTGGGATGTGCAATAGCCCGACGCAGATTATGCAAAAACCAAGTCCAGCTCTCCTCAGACTCTGTCTCCAACACACCGTAGGCAACTGGAAATACAAAACTGTGTGCATCAACTGCACAAGCTGCTACTAACTGTCCTTTAAACCTCCCTATGAAAAAAGTGGTATCAATAGCCAAATAAGGCCTGCAACCTGCCAAAAAACCCCGGCGACAAGCCTCAAAGGCATAAAACCCTCCTAAAGCATTCCTTGGTCTTTGTCACTCCCACGAATGTGTACTCCACGGTGTGGTGATCAATATCTACAATACTACCCGGCTAGTCCTCTCCACTTCACCTTTGAATGAATACAACAATTGAAAACTTTCCTGCCAGGTTACCATAAATAGAATCCATAGCATGTTGTTTACCATTGAACAACCTCATGTATGGTAAATCTATCTTGAATTTATCTTTGATGTTCTTACGCAATTCCTTTGGACCCACTTGCTGGTTTTCTTTCACCCACTTCTTTACTTCTTCCGCCACCCATCTTGACTTGGCTCTCTTGATTGTATCCTTCCTAAGGGTTGATTCCTGGCATGTGTGCTTAAATGGGTTCACTTTGACCTGAACATTAGTGCTATTTCGCATTTTAGATGCGAGCAGCCTCCATGGACAACCCTCAGTCGGACAAAGGCACTCAGAACGTACTTGATCGCTCTTGTCAACTTTGAAAGTACGTTCTACCTTGATGCAGTATGTCACTAGTGCATTTCTACACTCATTCATGGATGCAAAAACTGTACCTTCTTCCAAATGAGGGTTCAAAGGGTCCCATTCAATAGCTGCAAGGTCTTCGTCCTCACGCACCGCGTCATCATCCACACGGACTGCATTGTGAGCCTCATCTTGGTTATCAGCCCAAGGTGCCCGTCGTAAATTCCGAATAACATCAGAATATAGCTTCTCTTCATCAACCCCAGAATTGTAGTCATCAGGCTCCACTTCAAGGGGGACCCTACTGCTGTTGCCTACACTTGTCGAGCCACCACGTCGTCGTGCACCAACTGAACTATTCTGGCTAGAGATGCCATTATGACGACTTGGTTCTCCCCGAGATGTTGCACCCATCATCCTAGGTCCAAATGCCTGCTCAAGCACATCAACTTGCAGCCTCACATGAAAATTATCTTTCTCTTTATGCCTAACAAACATGGTAGCTAGCTCTTCATCATTACTAACTGTCACCCATTTCTTTTCCCCATCATAGTATTTGTATACCACTTCATCAAGCAAACCCCAAGGATATTGGCTACAAATTACCTCCCCAAATTGTCTGAAACTCCAATTACTAGCCATTGGCAACCGATAATCAAAACCTCCTTGGTATTTCTTCTGATCCTTTGCATCGAATGTGTAGCAGTCCCTTCTAATGTGCATCAAGAAAGCAAACCGCAACTCCATCCTAACCGGCGAAAAACAGAGACGCAATCAGCACACTAATTGGGCAAACCTACTCGAATCGAGTGTTCAAATGCACAACTAAGCTCAATCTAAACAGGAGGCGAGACTTACCCCTCGGGAACCCAGTCGTGGACGCGGCGGATCTCCGGCCCGATGCCTGCCTCGCCAAATACTCCGGGGTCGCCGCTGCTCTCCATTTCGCCCTAGGGTTCTTCCTCCTAGTTCAAATAGCTCCAGCAGCCCCCCACCTTTGAGCGCTCCGGCCGGGGCGCCTGAGAAGGAGGCAGCGCCCATGGTCGGCGGTGTGGGCGCCCCACTGTGGCGTCGCAGGAAGGTGGCGGGCGTCAGTAGCCGTGGAGCGTAAGGCGCAGAAAGGTAGCGGTGGAGTAGGCGTGCAACCGGTGGCGGGCAGTCTTTGGCGGCGCAAGTGCCGGGCGGCGCATGTCACCGGCCCGTGGGAAGCGGATGGGCGAGTGAGCTACAAATGATTTGGGGATTTAGTTGCACGGGCCTACATGTCGACTCGGACCCACGTCCACACGGTCCCACGTGTAAGCTCCGGACCCACAACCACTAACGCCGATTTTACGTAATGGACTCAAATATGGCTGTTAGGCATCGTCATAGTAGTTGTGCATGGACTAGGGGCAAAACTGAGCACAATTTGCATCTGAGGGCAAAACTGAGCATAGAGACACCACTGAGGGCAAAAGGATAACTAACCCATAATATTATGGTTAATTATTCTCAATGGCACACTGAAAGATCTACTAATAAAAAAGTGCATGCGATAGAAGAAATCAATGTTTTGAGTGGAAAGATGGATGAACTTACGAAATTATTTGCTACTAAGAGTGTTTCTTCTGATCCTAATGATATGCCTTTGTCTACTTTGATTGAGAATAATAATGAATCTATGGATGTGAATTTTGTTGGTAGGAATAATTTTGGTAACAACGCATATAGAGGGAATTTTCATCCTAGGCCCTATCCTAGTAATCCTTCTAATAATTATGGAAATTCCTACAACAACTCTTATGGAAATTTTAATAAGATGCCCTCTGAATTTTAGAATAGTGTTAAAGAGTTTATGAATTCACAAAATAATTTTAATGCTTTGCTTGAAGAGAAATTACTTAAAGTTGATGAATTGGCTAGGAACGTTGATAGAATTTCTCTTGATGTTGATTCTTTAAAGCTTAGATCTATTCCTCCTAAGCATGATATCAATGAGTCTCTCAAAGCCATGAGAATTTCCATTGATGAGTGCAAAGAAAGAACCACTAAGATGCGTGCTATGAAAGATGCCTTTATTAAAGCGTGTTCTTCCAATTTCCATGAAAATCAAGATGAAGATCTAAAAGTTATTGATGTGTCCCCTATCAAATCATTGTTCTGCAATATGAATCTTGATAATGATAAGATTGAATATGAGTCACCTTTACCTAGAAGGCATTCTAAAAATTCGGAGCTTTTAGAGTATGATGCTAAAATTGATAAAAGTGGGATTAAAGATAGTAAAACCTTAGATGTTGCTAAACCCACTATTTTGGATTTCAAGGAATTTAATTATGAAAGTTGCTCTTTAATTGATTGTATTTCCTTGTTACAATCCGTGCTAAATTCTCCGCATGCTTATAGTCAAAATAAAGCGTTTACTAAACATATCGTTGATGCCTTGATGCAATCTTATGAGTAAAACTTGAGTTGGAAGTCTCCATCCCTAGAAAACTTTATGATGAGTGGAAACCAACTATTAAAATTAAGATTAAGGATCATGAATTCTATGATGTATGTGATTTGGGTGCTAGTGTTTCTACTATTCCCAAAACTTTGTGTGATTTTCTAGATTTCCATGATTTTGATGAATGCTCTCTAAACTTGCACCTTGCGGATTCCACTATTAAGAAACCTATGGGAAGAATTAATGATGTTCTTATTGTTGCAAATAGGAATTATGTACCCGTAGACTTTATCGTTCTTGATATAGATTGCAATCCTTCATGTCCTATTATTCTTGGTAGACCTTTCCTGAGAATGATTGGTGCAATTATTGATGTGAAGGAATGGAATATTAGATTCCAATTCCCATTAAAGAAAGGCATGGAACACTTCCCTAGGAAGAAGATAAGATTACCATATGAATCTATTATGAGCACTACAAAAAAATACACTTCTGTGATGATACGTGTTTGTCACAGTAGGTTGCATTTTTTGTCATGCATGTACATCCATGACAAATTTATGATAGAATCAAGATAGTCATACTTGTGTTGTCATAGAAGTATTCCATGACATTACCAAAATTATCATCATGGAAGTTTCCACTTCCATGACGATAAATCGCGCGTCACAGAAGTGCTTTCGTCAAGGGTGACCGACACGTGGCATCCACCGTAACGGAACGCCGTTAAGCTATCGGGTCGGGTTTTGGATCCGATTACCCGTTAACAGCCCCGATCAATGGGGATTTTCCATGTGTAAAATCATCATTGGCTGGAGGAAACACGTGTCGGCTCATCACTGGGACAGATGTCATCCACTCACTGGACAGAAAGCGCCTATGATACGTCGACACGTGGCACGGCCCAACAGTGGCCCATTCCTGTGAAAAGGCCGGCCCATTTGACTTGGTCATAAGCTGGCGGGCCGGCCCATGGAAAGCTTGTTAACAGCCTGTTAGCATATAGCCCATTTATAGCCCGCTAACCCAAGGCCCGTTACGCCCTATGCGAATTAGGCCCAGTAGCATCATCTGGGCCATCCAATATGATTCCAACATGTTTTCACTTCTGGCCCATGTATGGCCCATGACGTCTTTCGGCCCATATGAGGCCCTTTGTAACTCTTGGCCCATTAGCGACTGTCTTTGGCGGCCCGTAATGAACGGTGTATTACTTTACACCCATTAATGGCCCGCGGTGAAATTGGCCCGTAATGAACAGTGTAACACTTTATACCCATTAACGGGTCGTTATTCCGTTGGGCCGTTTCCAGCCCAAGTTAACTTTCGGCCTTTTGAGGGCCCATTTATTCTTGGGCTCATTTGCAGCATTCGGTTACTTACTGCCCGTTACTGTCATTTTCTGCTTGTGGGCCAAATTCAGCCAGTCGTTACAGTTGGCCCGTTTGTGGTCCGTTAGTCTGTTGGGCCATTTTCACAGCATCACCAACACGGCCTATTAACGGCCGTTATGGTCCACCCATAAAACGCATTTATTTCCATTATAGGCCCGTCTACGACCCATTAAAGGCCAGTACAAGACCCATAAATGAGTTGGCGGCCCATGGATCCTACGTGACGTAGAAGGCCCATGGATCCTGTGAGACGTAGAAGGCCCATGGGCACTGCGAGACGTAGAAGGCCCATGGATCCTGCTAGACGTAGAAGGCCCATGGATCCTGCGAGACGTAGAAGGCCCATGGATCCTACGAGATGTAGAAGGCCCATGGATCCTACGAGACGTAGAAGGCCATGGTCGGGCGAGTTGGCCCCTGTTTGAACGATATAGCATATTCAAAGAATTATCCTACTCAATACTATCACCTCTAAAAAGCATACACTATACAACAAAGAGATCAAGGCATAGAAAGGTAGACTAATCCTACACTATACAATAAAGAAATTACAGCCGATTACACCCACTGGGCATTATGGTACGGCACAGGTGATAATAAAGCATACACAAACACAAATTACATACACCGGGCAAATACGGCTCATACATCATGGACACGCATCAACTTAACTCCATTTGAACTATAATCTCTTCAAAAAATAGGATTGGCCGGATTCAGAAAGCACAAATTTCTGTCTGCAAAATCTCCAATTCCTTCATGGTTACCTCGGTGTTTTGTTTCATTTTTTTGACTCCTGCATCTAATACCTGCATGTCCAGTCTCAACTTGTTGATTATACGTTGACAATCATGTACACGTTGTCTTGCCACCTCTAGTTGATGCTCGAGAACATCAACACATTCCAATTCCAATCCATAATCATTCGGTAACGGCCATGCCGCATCGCTCATGATTTTTGTGTTGATGTCACTTCATCCTGAAATGTTTCTGTAAGTACACATGACTAGGACAAAAATATAGTTACAACAGTGAAGCGAAAAAGACACTATTTTGTACTACATGGCAAAACAGGACTAACAATAATGTTACACAACACTTTCACAAAAAAATGTTACATGTCATGAAGCATAAGCAGGTGATATTTTAAAAATTATAAAAAAGATAGTCTGTGCAGCCTGCATACAAAAATCCCTCTTAGCTCACCAGAGGAGCATGATGTTGGGGCCCAATTGAAAACACAGACAAGTTACAAATTTAGACATCACGTTGCGTATAAGTAAGCAAACAGTTGGCCATTCTGTACCTCAATTAAAGTCTTAGGGATCATAATGAACAGCAGAGGGTTCCATACAAACATACTACAGCAGGCAAAACTATGCAATCATTAGCGTAGTATAAACTAGATTGTGAGCCTCATGCAATAATAGTTGGTTAATAGACTTCAAAGCTTCAGGCACACTTCGGTATAGTAATTAAATGGTAAGGCCTTTAATTATGTCAACTAATAGTGATACAAGTACCGAACATCAGGCATACTAATTTGGGCATCTCATTAAGTGAGGACAAATAAAGCAATTGAAAAGAGAAAATTAACTATGCCTGAAACAAACAAGGTCTTGAACTGTTGAGTTGCATACTGACTTACCTTAGCAGGTTGAAGAGGCTCGGTAGCTCCTACTTCTCTTGCAAGGCTCCTTCCTAACATCTTGTACTTGGAAATTCTGAATCTTATCTTCATTGCACCCCCTCTGCAAGGTGACACAAACTAGTTACTCGTCTCCTTGGAAGATAAATATGCATACTTTTCAGTCTGTGAACACAAAAGGATGAGATTACAACAAAACAACACCACATAATGAAACATGCCGCATCTTTTGCACTTGCACACAATGAAATGAGCATTTACTATGTCTGCACTATGTAAAAAATAGGCATAGCTTCGAACTGGATCTCCAGGTACTCTTGGAGAGCCCTCTTGTAGTCTGACCAAACCTTTATGTCACCTATGAGTTAGACAAGGCCCCACTACAGCAGCCCTTAATGTTTAAATCGTTGACAAGCTCATTAGAGTGTTAGGTCAAGAACAACAAGTAATCAAAGCAAACAGTCCTAGTATGGCTGGCTGATGCAAACAAGCAATTGAACATATGTGTGAGCAAATCTTACATATCAAGAAAAGAAGCAAAGAAGGAGGCTTAAAGACCATCACTTGACTGACCAGATTTAAGGGGCATTTAAACATCATGTGCAATGTATGAACTAACATAAACGTTGCATATTTCAGATTCTACAATGGAATGCACATGTATTAGGTTATGACATGTATGATGATGCCTAAATGTATACGGATAGTGCAGGGGTGATTCATCATTGCACGCACAATTGAATTGCAGGTTAAGGGCGATTCGATTCCGCCTTTCGGGCATATTGTCAAAATAAGCCATAAAAGATGTAAAGAAGTCATTTTTGAGTTATGGGCTTGGGCTTAACTAATTTCGCTTTGGAGGGGGTGTTTGGTAGAACCTCACTAAAAATTGAAGGGAAGGGAATAGTGAAATGACTCATGTTATGCGCCTATATTACACTCAAAATGCAATCACGACACCCGTGTCACACGACCCTCAAGTAAAAACAAACACGCAAGCATTCATTGCTCGCCCGCTTGCATCTCCTCTCCCTTTCCCTCTACCTCGATCCCGCTCGAGCACTAGGGTTCCTCCAGTGAGCCATCGCCATCGGGTCCCATCCGCCTGGTCCTCAATGATGCTATGTCCAGCTAGGCTACATGGCGGCGGGTAGGGGAAAATCTCCTGGCTGCTCCTCCCTCTGGCGCCGCCCCTCATTCTCATGGTCTCCAAAGAATTTGCTCCAATGTGGTTCGTCTAACGCACTACTCTCCGTGGTGCTTTGCATAATCTACGGTGATGCCACACCGCGTGAAGGCACCTTGTTCCTCCCTCCTCCCGTGCCATGGCCTTGAGGTCTTTGTTGAAGGATGAGCTCATCCAACAAGGTGAGGATCTCCTCTGATTTTTGCCAAATTTTCATTCTGATCCACTATACGATGAATTGCTATGAGCTGCTTCTGCTGCTGCTATATGATGCATTGCTATGAGCTGCTCCTGCTGCTGCTATATGATGAATTGCTATGAGTTGCAGCTGCTGTATGATAAGTTGCGAGCTGCTGCTGCTGCTATATGATGAATTGCTATGAGCTGCTGCTGCTATATGATGAGTTGCTACAAGCTGCTCCTGCTGCTGCTATATGATGAATTGCTATGAGCTGCTACTGCTGCTGCTATATGATGAATTGCTATGAGCTGCTCCTGCTGCTGATATATGATGAATTGCTATGAGCTACTGCTAGTATATGATGAATTGTAGACTGCTGCTGCTGTATGATGAGTTGCTATGAGCTGCTGCTGCTGCTATATGATGCTTTCAGGTGGTGCTGCTATATGATAATAACCAGCCACTTGGACCATCGAATTTCAATAAATAATTGTTCTTCATTTAAATGTGGGTCATGCGTTCTTCGTTTAAATTAGGCAATGGGATCTCTATGGAAAACATTGACCAAAGTAGATTGTGCCAAGTAGATGGTATCTTTGTATTTGCATTTTGAGCAAATAGTGATGGTATATTTTCCTATCATATTAATTACTGCACTGGGTTCAATTTGTGATGTCTGCAAGTCAAATTAATGTCCATATGGGCAGCAAAATGAAAAATATATATAATGCAATCTAGACTTTCCACTGATCATACCAAAGATAAGCTGAAAACGTAATGAAAAGAACTGGTTGGCGTATTACATGGAGCTTATATTCACAGGTGCTTATTTTCTTAGGATAACTCGTAATAACTGTCCCTAAGAAACTTGGCTAATAGAACTGGCATACAAATAACATGCCACGATGATTGCAATGGAGGAGTGACGTACCATAGCACACTGTATAGGCTCACCGCTGCCTCTCCTTTTTTTTGCGATGTTCCATGAAATTGCCACATACATCTTGTACTTTTTCATTGTGTAACCCTATCTGCAAGTTGACACGGCTAATTTCAGACATCTCTACATGGTACTACATGGCATATCCCTTGCGCATATTTAAACCACCAATTAACGATTGTGTGCATACCATAAACTAGCCATGACTCTGTATCTTTGGTGGCGGGCACTCTAAGGGAGCCTAATGTAGTGCCTTTGGAATTCCTACATGCCACCTACGATTTTGTGTAATGTACTGCCCTGTTCCTAAATATATGTCTTTGTAGAGATTCCAGTATGGACCACATACGGATGTATATAGATGCATTTTAAGTGTAGATTCACTCATTTTGCTCCGTATGTAGCCTATAGTGGAATCTCTAGAAAGACTTATTTAGGAAACGGAGGTACGAGGTAGTATCATGTATGACATCTACATATCTAATTTAGCAGCCAAGTAGAAATCATTATGCGCACAAAGGGATTCTTGGTCGAAAATCCTAGCAAAGAACGCTGGCGGGCATAGAACAATACAAGAGAGAGAGGCGCTTACAAGATCATAGCAATGCCTCGGTCCGGGATCTTGGTCGGCCAATTGTTAGATCCGGAAGAAACATCATCCTTGTAGTTTTTGCCACTGCATAACAGTAACGGCCGGTTAGTATATTTGAAGTACATCGGGCGGCGATCTTTGGGCCGGGTTTAAAGGTGACAAGTACCTAGGCCGTGGCGGGTGCTTGGCATCTCTCCAGACGGTGGGAATCAGGTTAGAAACGTCGAGGGTGATGACACTGCGCTGGCTGTCGGGGTCCGATAAGGAGATCTAGAACCGTCGAGTAGGGTGTTTGTGGAGCGGCTCCGGTAGGGTGGACTACGGTGTGGGCGAAGCGGATCTGTGGCCGTGGGCGAGGGCGTAGGTGAAGCTGCTCCGGTGGTTGGGTTAAGGATGGTGTCGAAAACGCAGATCTGCTGCCGTGGACGGGGCGTCAGAAGCTGCTCCGGTGGTTGGGTTAAGGATGGTGTCGACGATGCGGATCTACGGCCGTGGACGGGGCATCAGAAGCTGCTCGGGTGGTTGGGTTAAGGGTGGTGTCGACGATGCGGATCTGCGGCGGTGGACGGGTCGTCAGAAGCTGCTCTGGTAGGTTGGTTGAGGGTGCGAGGAAGCGGATCTGAGGCCGTGGACTTGTGAGTTGGCAAAGCGGCCCCGGTAGGGTTGAGAATGGTATAGGCGAAGCTACTCCGGTAGGGTTGACGCTGGTGTCGGCGAAGCGGCTCCGGTAGGGTTGAGGAAGGTGTCGGCGAAGAGGATCAGAGGCCGTCGACGGGGGCGTCGGTGGGGCGGCTCCGGGGGGTGTGGACGAAGCGTCTCCGGTGGGGAGTACGAATGAGCCGCTGCAGATGCGCGGCGGTTGACGAGAGTACCGGCGAAGCAGATCCGGCGCCGTGGACAAGGCCGACACTGAATGGGCCGTGGTACAGTGGTGGATACCCCTGAGCTAGTTGGTTAAGCCAAACAACAACTCGGGGAGTTGGAAGATAAAAGCTTGTCCGACTCAGCTCATTCCAAAGGGATATCTTTGTGTGTATGTGTTGAAGAAAGATGATATCTTCATTGATTGATCCCCGTGGTCAATTGTTGGATCTATTGTCTTATCAAAGCCTTGATTTGAGTGTGGGTTATCGTCAAATCAAATCAGAACCAACGATATTCGTAATGTTGTCTTACTCGTGGTTGATCCCTCGAGCATACACCATTACATCTTTTGGTCTGACCAATACTATCACCATGTTCACATGATGGTGGAAGTCCAGTGATATGGAAATTCCGATGAGTTGTTGTTGGGCCCATCAGCAGCATTTTGTCTCCCCCATGATTCATGTTGAACATCTAAGTTAGTGTTGGAAACTTTTGTAAGCATTATCTTCATGTCCCGCTCATGAAATATATGTTTGGTGTAAGAAGTGACTTTCTCCAAGTTCATGTGCATCAGATGCAAGTTGCCGCCATGAATTTGAGAAAGGTTTGTTTTGTTTCCTCTGGAATCATCCCAAATCAGTCATGCATACGTGCAAAGTATTATGTGGATTGAAGACTTGCAACCTTCATTCTATATGTATCCCTAGCACACCAAGCCACTGATTGATTTGTTCAAGGAGAAGAAGTTCCTTCTTAAGAGCAAGACTTATGTAAGGACTTCGATATCCACGATGATGGTTCCCCACCTGAACTCGATAGTGTTTTACTATAAGACTACTACGTGGTCATGCTTGTCTGGGACAGCGTGTTCACATGTCGTAGCAAAACTCGCTCATGTTTTGGAGCTTGCTATCATAGTTCATTTCCTGAGAATCCCGCAACATTATCTCGTTGGTTTGTGTTGCAAACTTTCTTTCCCAGACATGTTGTCTGAAAAATCCTGTTACCAACCAGATCTGAATCTCAGGCAGATGTGATGGTTGGAACTTCTTCCAAGAGCTATGATATGGGTTCCAGTGAGGTGGACGCACCTAGCTGGAAGCACTGTTATTGTAGTATCTTGATTAAGCCATTTGGTCACCTCCCATGAGGATTTCGCATGACTTATTCTAGAAGTTGTTCCTTATTGATTTTGTGTTCCCGAAGTCCGACCTTTACTTGATGACCATGTTGATGCCACTTTGAATCATGATAGTGGTATCTTAAACTTCAAGAAGAACATTGGAAGCGGAGTGCTAAATGTCTCTCGGTCGATCATCCAGATTTCGTTCTCTTGGCCTCGCTAGGGGGAAGTCTGAGAAGGTGTTATCTTCCTTTGTATCCGCATCATCCATCACTATTCATCATGGTAGTAAGATGTGTTGCGGGATCCTCGACGGATGTTGGTAAAACCTTGATGACTATGGAAATGCTCAAGTTCTTGAGAGCACACTCAGTCACTAGGTTATATACTCGGTATCAATTGGAATGTGCCTTCCGTTTGCCGAGTTGTTCTATAACCATAGTTGCCTTTCCGAACTGAATATGCCATTTCCCCGAACCCCTTTCAAACGATCGTTGTGAATTGCCTTAGCCTGGTATGGAGAGTTTCAATGATCCTTTCCGATAGAGTTTCTTTCTAATGTCATCGAGTTGGATGAAGATCTAGAAAGCAAAGACGTCAAGATCAATATGAAGCAATGAATCAACATCTTGAGAAGGACAGTTGGATCGTGAAGATCGTGTTAGCTTGTGACCCCTCTGACTTCTTACCTCACGACTTGAATCTCGGGACGAGATTCTTGTTTAGTAGGGGTGAGCTATAACATCCCTAGTTCTGGTATGCTCGAGGCTAGCTAGTCATGTGAGCATCATGTTTAAATTCTAATGAAATTAGAATTGAGGAATTTTCAAAAGCCTCAGAAGACCTCTAAAAATAACCAACATTTAAATCTCATCAAATGAGTCCAAGAAAATGTTCCTGTTATTCTATGAAAATATTGGCATGGGGTAAATGCAAACCAATATTTTTGGAGTGACTGAAATATTTATTTTGGGCCTTTTGAATTAAATCATATTTTTATTTGAGTTGGAGCAAATAAATTCTATAAATATTTTTTATTGCTCCAATGATCCTGGAATGTTTTGTGGAGCTCTAGGATAAACCTTATTGCATCCACAATAACTTCCAGAGAGCTGCAAAAATAATTTGGTTAGCAAACCAAATTAAAACAAATCTGCAAAAAATTAGAAAAACAGAAAATAGAAAAGAGAGAGAAAGAACCAACCTGGTCCACTTACTTGGCGCTTACCTGAGGCCCACTTACCTGGTGGCCCAGCAGAATCGGCCCAGCCCACCAGGGGTGCCTTGGTCTTCTTCCACCTCTGCCAGTAGGCAGAGGCGTGTCGACACACGCACGATCGCCGTGGCCTCCTCCCTGCCTGCCTCATGCCCTCGAGGCCCTTCCAGCGCTACGGAGACGGCCACGCACCCCCCAGGCCCTCTCCTCTCTCCACGAGCTCCTCTCCTCCTCTGGCTCTCTCGCACGCAACCACCGAGCACTATCGCTGCCGCCGACGAACACCACCGTGGCCATCGCCTCTCCCTCGTCCCCTCGAGCAGTCCAGAAGCTCCGCTGCATCTTCGTCGGCCTTCTCCACCGAGCTACACGACGCCGGAGGCCCTGCTTCACCTCCCAAGTCGTCGTCTTCAACCTTCGGCCGCCAAGATCTCCGGCGACCCTGCGCTGCCACCGACGCTCCCCCGGCCTCGCCTCCGCCTCGTATGGATCCGCTATGAGCCCCTGCTGCTTCTCCTGTGCTCGCCCCCTCCATTCCCGTCCCCTAGCTCCATTTCCCATCGCGGCCGAAAGCTTCTCGCCGCCGGCCATGGCGTTGTTGGGGAACGTAGTAATTTCAAAAAAAATTCCTACGATCACGCAAGACCATGGTGATGGCATAGCAACGAGAGGGAAGAGTGTCCGTCCACGTACCCTCGTAGACCGAAAGCGGAAGCGTTATAACAACGCGGTTGATGTAGTCGTACGTCTTCACGATCCGACCGATCCAAGCACCGAACGTCACGGCACCTCCGAGTTACGCACACGTTCAGCTCGATGACGATCCCGGACTCCGATCCAGCAAAGTGTCGGGGATGAGTTCCGTCAAGACGACGGCGTGGTAGCGATGATGATGCTCCACCGACGCGGGGCTTCGCCTAAGCTCGCGACGATATGACTTCTCGGCGCAGAAGCTTCGCCTAAGCTCATGACGATATGACCGAAGTGGAATATGGTGGAGGGGCACCGCACACGGCTAAGGAACGATCCGTAGATCAACTTGTGTGTCTGGGTGCCCCTGCCCCTGTATATAAAGGATGGAGGAGGAGGAGGCCGGCCAAGGCAAAGGTGCGGCCAGGTGTGGAGTCCTACTAGGACTCTAAGTCCTAGTAGGAGTCCACCAAGAGGAGGAAGGGAGAAGGAAGTGGAGGAGAAGGAAAGGTGGCGGCCCCTTTCCCTAGTCCAATTCGGACTAGAAGGGAGGGGCGCAGCAGCCCCTTGGCCCTTTCTCCTCTTCCCACTAAAGCCCATCAAGGCCCATTGCTTCTCCCGTAACTACCGGTACTCGAAAAATACCCGAATGACTCGGAACCTTTCCGAACTCCGAATATAGTCGTCCAATATATCGATCTTTACGTCTCGACCATTTCGAGACTCCTCGTCATGTCCCCGATCTCATCCGGGACTCCGAACTCCTTCGGTACATCAAAACTCATAAACTCATAATATAAGCATCGCCGAAACCTTAAGCGTGCGGACCCTACGGGTTCGAGAACTATGTAGACATGACCTAGAACCATTCTCAGTCAATAACCAATAGCGGAACCTGGATGCCCATATTGGTTCCTACATATTCTACGAAGATCTTTATCGGTCAAACCGCATAACGACATATGTTGTTCCCTTTGTCATCGGTATGTTACTTACCCGAGATTCGATCGTCGGTATCCAATACCTAGTTCAATCTCGCTACGGTAAGTCTCTTTACTCGTTCCGTAATACATCATCTCACAACTAACTCATTAGTTGTAATGCTTGCAAGGCTTAAGTGATGTGTATTACCGAGAAGGCCTAGAGATACCTCTCCAGGCAATCGGAGTGACAAAACCTAATCTCGAAATACGCCAACCCAACAAGTACCTTTGGAGACACCTGTAGTACTCCTTTATAATCACCCGATTACGTTGTGACGTTTGGTAGTACCAAAGTGTTCCTCCGGTAACGGGAGTTGCATAATCTCATAGTTACAGGAACATGTATGTGTCATGAAGAAAGCATTAACATACTAAGCGATCAAGTGTTAAGCTAACGGAATGGGTCATGTCAATCAGATCATTCAACTAATGATGTGACCTTGTTAATCAAATAACAACTCCTTGTTCATGGTTAGGAAACATAACCATCTTTGATTAACAAGCTAGTCAAGTAGAGGCATACTAGTGACATCTTGTTTTGTCTATATATTCACACATGTATTATGTTTCCGGTTAATACAATTCTAGCATGAATAATAAACATTTATCATGAAATAAGGAAATAAATAATAACTTTATTATTGCCTCTAGGGCATATTTCCTTCAGTCTCCCACTTGCACTAGAGTCAATAATCTAGTTCACATCATCATGTGATTCAACACTAATTTTCACATCTGTATGTGATTAACACCCATAGTTCACATCGTCATGTGACCAACACCCAAAGGGTACTAAGGTATGATCATGTTTTGCTCGTGAGAGTAGCTTAGTCAACGGGTCTGTCACATTCAGAGCCGTATGTATTTTGCAAATATTCTATGTCTACAATGCTCTGCACGGAGCTACTCTAGCTAATTGCTCCCACTTTCAATATGTGTCCAGATTGAGATTTAGAGTCATCTGGATCAGTGTAAAAGCTTGCACCGATGTAACTCTTTACGACGGGCTCTTTTATCACCTCCATAATCGAGAAATATTTCCTTAGTCCTCACTAAGGATGTTCTTTGACCAATGTCCAAAGTGATCTACTCCTAGATCACTATTGTACTCCTTGCCAAATTCAGAGCAAGGTATACAATAGGTCTGGTACATAGCATAGCATACTTTATAGAACCTATGACTGATGCATAGGGAATGACTTTTATTCTCTTTCTATCTTCTGCCGTGGTCGGGTTTTGAGTCTTACTCAATCTCACACCTTGTAACACAGGCAAGAACTCTTTCTTTGACTGTTCCATTTTGAACTACTTCAAAATCTTGTCAAGGTATGTATTCATTGAAAAACATATCAAGCGTCTTGATCTATCTCAATAGATCTTGATGCTCAATATGTAAGCAGCTTCACCGAGGTCCTTCTTTGAAAAACTCCTTTCAAATACTCCTTTATGCTTTGCAGAATAATTCTACATTATTTCCGATCAACAATATGTCATTCACATATACTTATCGAAATGTTGTAGTGCTCCCACTCACTTTCTTGTAAATACAGGCTTCTCCAAAAGTCTCAGATAAAACCATATGCTTTGATCAATCTTATCAAAGCGTATATTCCAACTCCGAGATGCTTGCACCAGTCCATAGATGGATCGATGGAGCTTGCACATTTTGTTAGCTCCTTTAGGATTGACAAAACCTTACGGTTGCATCATATACAACTCTTCTTTAATAAATCCATTAAAGAATGTTGTTTTTGACATCCATTTGCCGATTTCATAAAATGTGGCAATTGCTAACATGATTCGGACAGACTTAAGCATCGCTACGGGTGAGAAAGTCTCATCGTAGTCAACCCCTTGAACTTGTCGAAAACCTTTTGCAACAAGTCGAGCTTTGTAGATAGTAACACTACTATCAGTGTCCGTCTTCCTCTTGAAGATCCATTTATTTAACATGGCTTGCTGATCATAGAGCAAGTCAATCAAAGTCCATACTTTGTTTCTCATACATGGATCCTATCTCAGATTTCATGGCCTCAAGCCATTTCGCGGAATCTGGGCTCATCATCGCTTCCTCATAGTCCGTAGGTTCATCATGGTCTAGTAACATGACTTCCGAACACGATAACCATACCACTGCAGTGCGGATTTTGCTCTGGAAGACCTACGAGGTTTGGTAGCAACTTGATCTGAAGTTTCATGATCATCATCATTAACTTCCTCACTTATTGGTGTAGGAATCATCGGAACTGATTTACGTGATGAACTACTTTCCAATAAGGGAGAAGGTACAATTACCTCATCAAGTTCTACTTTCCTCCCACTCACTTCTTTCGAGAGAAACTTCTTCTCTAGAAAGGATCCATCTTAGCAACGAAAAACTTGCCTTCCGATCTGTGATAGAAGGTGTACCCAATAGTTACCTTTGGGTATTCTATGAAGACGCACTTCTCGATTTGGGTTCGAGCTTATCGGTGAAAACTTTTTCACATAAGTATCAAAACTCCAAACTTTTAAGAAACGACGACTTAGGTTTCTTGTTAAACCATAGTTCATATGGTGTCGTCTCAACGGATTTAGATGGTGCCCCATTAAACGTGAATGCAGCTGTCTCTAATGCATAACCCCAAAAGCGATATTGGTAAATCGGTAAGAGACATCATTGATCGTACCATATCAAAATAAAGTACGATTTACGATGTTCGGACACACCATAACGTTGTGGTGTTCTGTGGCGTGAGCTGTGAAACTATTCCACTTTGTTTTAATTGAAGACCAAACTCGTAACTCAAATATTCATCTCCACGATCAGATCGCAGAAACTTTATTTTCTTGTTACGATGATTTTCTACTTCACTCTGAAATTCTTTGAACTTTTCAACTATTTCAGACTTATGTTTCATCAAGAAGATATACGCATATCTGCTCAAATCATCTGTGAAGGTCAGAAAATAATGATACTTGCCACGAGCATCAACACTCATTGAATTGTATACATCGGTATGTATTATTTCCAATAAGTCATTAGCTTGTTCCATTGTTCCGAGAACGGAGTTTTAGTCATCTTGCCCAAAAGGCACGGTTCGCAAGCATCAAATGATTCATAATCAAGTGATTCCAAAAGTCCATCGGCATGGAGTTTTCTTCATGCGCTTTACACCAATATGACCTAAACGGCGATTGCCACAAATAAGTTGCACTATCATTATTAACTTTGCATCTTTTGGTTTCAATATTATGAATATGTGTATCACTATGATCGAGATCCAATGAACCATTTTCATTGGGTGTGTAACCATATAAGGTTTTATTCATGTAAGCAGAACAACAATTTATTCTCTTACTTAAATGAATAACCGTATTGCAATAAACATGATCAAATCATATTTATGCTCAACACCAAATAACACTTATTTAGGTTCCACACTAATCTCGAAAGTATAGGAGTGTGCGATGATGATCATATCAATGTTGGAACTACTTCCAACACTCATCGTTACTTCCCCTTCAACTAGTTTACATTTTATTCGTAACTCCTGTTTCGAGTTACTAATCTTAGCAACCGAACAAGTATCAAATACTCGGGGCTACTATAAACACTAGTAAAGCACACATCAATAACCTGTATATCAAATATACTCTTGTTCACTTTGCCATCCTTCTTATCCACCAAATAATTGGGGTAGTTCCGCTTCGGTGACTAGTTCCATTGCAGAAAAAGCACTTAGTCTCAGGCTTAGGTCTAGACTTGGGCTTCTTCACTCGAACAACAACTTGCTTGCCGTTCTTCTTGAAGTTCCCCTTCTTCCCTTTGCCCTTTTCCTTGAAACTAGTGGTCTTGTCAATCATCAACACTTGATGCTCTTTTCTTGATTTCTACCTTCGTCGATTTCAGCATCACGAAGAGCTTGGGAATCGTTTTCGTCATCCCTTGCATACTATAGTTCATCACGAAGTTCTAGTAACTTAGTGATGGTGACTAGAGAATTCTGTCAATCACTATCTTATCCGGAAGATTAACTCCCACTTGATTCAAGCGATTGAAGTACCCAGACAATCTGAGCACATGCTCACTAGTTGAGCGATTCTCCTCCATCTTTTAGCTATAGAACTTGTTGGAGACTTTATATCTCTCAACTCGGGTATTTGCTTGAAATATTAACTTCAATTCCTGGAACATCTCATATGGTCCATGACGTTCAAAACGTCTTTGAATTCCCGATTCTAAGCCTTTAAGCATGGTGCACTAAACTATCAAGTAGTCATCATATTGAGCTAGCCAAACGTTCATAACGCCGCATCCGCTCTGCAATAGTTTTGTCACCTAGCGGTGCATTAAGGACATAATTTTTACGTGCAGCAATGAGGATAAACCTCAGATCACGGATCCAATCCGCATCATTGCTACTAACATTTTTCAATACAAATTTCTCTAGGAACACATATAAAAACATAGGGAAGCAACAACGCGAGCTATTGATCTACAACATAATTTGCAAAATACTACGGGACTAAGTTCATGATAAATTAAAGTTCAATTAATCATATTACTTAAGAACTCCCACTTAGATAGACATCTCTCTAGTCATCTAAGTGATTACGTGATCCAAATCAACTAAACCATGTCCGATCATCACGTGAGATGGAGTAGTTTCAATGGTGAACATCACTATGTTGATCATATCTACTAGATGATTCACGCTCGACCTTTCGGTCTCCGTGTTCCGAGGCCATATCTGTTATATGCTAGGCTCGTCAAGTTTAACCTGAGTATTCGGCGTGCGCAACTGTTTTGCACCCGTTGTATTTGAACGTAGAGCCTATCACACCCGATCATCACGTGGTGTCTCAAAGACGAAGAACTTTCGCATAGCGGTGCATACTCGGGGAGAACACTTCTTGATAATTTTAGTGAGAGATCATCTTATAATGCTACCGTCAATCAAAGCAAGATAAGATGCATAAAGGATAAACATCACATGCAATCAATATAAGTGATATGATATGGTCATCATCATCTTGTGCTTGTGATCTCCATCGCCAAGCACCGTCATGATCACCATCGCCACCGGCGCGACACCTTGATCTCCATCGTAGCATCGTTGTCGTCTCGCCAATCTTATGCTTCCACGACTATCACTACCGCTTAGTAATAAAGTAAAGCATTACATCGCGATTGCATTGCATACAATAAAGCGACAACCATATGGCTCCTGCCAATTGCCGATAACTCGGTTACAAAACATGATCATCTCATACAATATAGCATCACGTCTTGACCATATCACATCACAACATGCCCTGCAAAAACAAGTTAGACGTCCTCTACTTTGTTGTTGCAAGTTTTACGTGGCTGCTACGGGCTGAGCAAGAACCGTTCTTACCTACGCATCAAAACCACAACGATAGTTTGTCAAATAGACTCCGTTTTAACCTTCTCAAGGACCGGGCGTACACTTTTCGGTTCAACTAAAGTTGGAGAGACAGTCTTCCGCAAGCCATCTATGTGCAAAGCACGTCGAGGGAACCGGTCTCGCGTAAAGCGTCTGGCGTAAGGTTGGTCCGGATCGTCTGGCCCAACAATACCGCTGAACCAAAGTATGACATCTTTGGTAGGCGTATGACTTGTATCGTCCACAACTCACTTGTGTTCTACTCGTGCATATGACATCTACGCATAAAACCAGGCTCGGATGCCATTTGTTGGGGAACGTAGTAATTTCAAAAAATTCCTACGATCACGCAAGACCATGGTGATGGCATAGCAACGAGAGAGAAGAGTGTCCGTAAACGAACACTCGTAGACCGAAATAGGAATCGTTATAACAACTCGGTTGATGTATTCGTACGTCTTCACGATCCGAACGATCCAAGCACCGAACGTCACGGCACCTCCGAAGTTCGCACACGCTCAGCTCGATGACGATCCCGGACTCCGATCCAAAGCAAAGTGTCGGGATGAGTTCCACAAGACGACGGCGTGGTGGACGATGATGATGCTCCACCGACGAGGGCTTCGCCTAAGCTCCGCTGACGATATGACTTCTCCGCGCAGAAGCTTCGCCTAAGCTCGCGATGATATGACCGAAGTGGAATATGGTGGAGGGGGCACCGCACGGCTAAGGAACGATCCGTAGATCAACTTGTGTGTCTGGGGTGCCCCCCCTTGCGTATATAAAGGATGGAGGAGGAGGAGGCCGGCCAAGGCAAAGGTGCGGCCAGGGTGTGGAGTCCTACTAGGACTCTAAGTCCTAGTAGGAGTCCACCAAGAGGGGAGGAAGGGAGAAGGAAGTGGAGGAGAAGGAAAGGTGGCCGGCCCCCTTTTCCCTAGTCCAATTCGGACTAGAAGGGCGTGTGGGCGCAGCAGCCCCTAGGCCCTTTCTCCGCTTCCCACTAAAGCCCATCAAGGCCCATTGCTTCTCCCGTAACTACCGGTACTCGAAAAATACCCGAATGACTCGGAACCTTTCCGAACTCCGAATATAGTCGTCCAATATATCGATCTTTACGTCTCGACCATTTCGAGACTCCTCGTCATGTCCCCGATCTCATCCGGGACTCCGAACTCCTTCGGTACATCAAAACTCATAAACTCATAATATAAGCATCGCCATCGAAACCTTGTTGCGTGCGGACCCTACGGGTTCGAGAACTATGTAGACATGACCTAGAACCATTCTCGGTCAATAACCAATAGCGGAACCTGGATGCCCATATTGGTTCCTACATATTCTACGAAGATCTTTATCGGTCAAACCGCATAACGACATATGTTGTTCCCTTTGTCATCGGTATGTTACTTACCGAGATTCGATCGTCGGTATCCAATACCTAGTTCAATCTCGTTACGGTAAGTCTCTTTACTCGTTCCGTAATACATCATCTCACAACTAACTCATTAGTTGTAATGCTTGCAAGGCTTAAGTGATGTGTATTACCGAGAAGGCCTAGAGATACCTCTCCGACAATCGGAGTGACAAAACCTAATCTCGAAATACGCCAACCCAACAAGTACCTTTGGAGACACCTGTAGTACTCCTTTATAATCACCCGATTACGTTGTGACGTTTGGTAGTACCAAAGTGTTCCTCCGTAAACGGAGTTGCATAATCTCATAGTTACGAGGAACATGTATGTGTCATGAAGAAAGCATTAACATACTAAACGATCAAGTGTTAAGCTAACGGAATGGGTCATGTCAATCAGATCATTCAACTAATGATGTGACCTTGTTAATCAAATAACAACTCCTTGTTCATGGTTAGGAAACATAACCATCTTTGATTAACAAGCTAGTCAAGTAGAGGCATACTAGTGACATACTGTTTTGTCTATATATTCACACATGTATTATGTTTCCGGTTAATACAATTCTAGCATGAATAATAAACATTTATCATGAAATAAGGAAATAAATAATAACTTTATTATTGCCTCTAGGGCATATTTCCTTCAGGCGTAGCCGTGGTCATAGCCGCGCATGCTCACAACAAAGCGCCTCACCGTGCTCAGAAAGCCCCCAGGAGCCCAACACACACACCAGCTCCCCCTCCCGCCCACCACAATGCCAAACCGTAGGTGCCCGAACGCCAGCCGCCTCCACGAGCTCGACTCCAGCGAGCTTGTTCCACCCCAGCCCCTCGCACTTGGCTCTCTGGATGCGCAAGAGCAAGGGCTATGCCCTGGTGCCCTCAACGGGCTAAACCGACGCTTCGAGCGCAAGTCCGGCGAGCCACCGCCGCCCTGGGTCATCGCCGTCGTCTAACCGCCGGCGCAGCCGACGTGGCACCGTCATTAGCTCTAATGACGGGGCTAACCACCCTCCTCTGTCACTGACTACTAGGCCCCATGGCCTAATTAACCCTGCTTAAGCTCCTGATTAGACTAAACTAACTGCACGGGCCCCACATGTCTGCTTGACCTGGCCACTTCGCATGTTGACCGCCCCACGTCGGTCTTGACTTCTTGGCGTGGTATTGACCCGACCCCACTGTCGTGACACTAACCAACCTGAGTCACTGACATGCAGGACCCACGCGTCAGGTTTGACCTGGACCGGGTCGGTTGACTTGCTGAGGTCAGCATGACGCAATGCTGACGTGGTAATGCCCTTTTCTGGAATTATTCTTACACAGGAAATTCCAGAAAATAACACAAACTTCAAAAAATCATAGAAATTAATCTATAGTTCAGAATGAAATAATTTATATATGAAGAATAATCAGAAAAATCCAATCTATCCATTTGTACCATTTTCATGCATGTTAGAACAACTTTTGTTCACTGTTTAGGCCAAACCATATAAATGGCATTTTAACTCTCACATATGGAGTTTGAATTTGAACCTAGGGTTCAAACCAACTCCATTTAACATGTTGCTAGTTGCATTAGCTCAAAACACAGCATATTGACATGTCATGATCATGCATCATGTTGTGCACTGCATTGATTGTGTTCTCCTTCTCTGTTGCCGGTATTTGTCCCCTCTGGATAGACGTGCCTCCGACGACGAGTTCGATGACACCGATGAAGAACTATATTATCTTCAGAAGTGCTGTGCAAGCAAAACCCCTTGTTCATTCCGATACAATCCCACTCTCTCGCCTCCCCGCTCTCTTTTATCGCATTAGGACAACAACGACATATTTGTTACTTGCTGCGGTAGCTGAACCCTTTTCCTCTGCATGACTGTCATTGCCACGGTAAATAGATGAAACCCACTAGCATGAGTAGGAGTTGTTTGAGCCTGATGTGCCTACTCATACATGCTTGTTTGTCATTCCTGCTCGCTTAGAGTTGAGTCAGTCTGATTCATCGGGGATGAATCGGAGGTGTGTGAACATGTCCTCTTGTTGAGAGCTAAGTGTGTGAACACGATTTGGTAAAGGTAGCGGTGAGAGGCCATGTAGGAGTACATGGTGGGTTGTCTCATTGCAGCCGTCCTCGTGAACTGAGTTACGTGTTTGTGATCCATGAACAGTTACTACCACGCATTGGAATGCTTAAGTGCCCTCTCGACTTATTAATCAACCTGATCTCTGTCCGTGAGTTGCAACTAGTTTCGGTGTTTGTAGGTAGTGTTAGTAGTCTACCAAGTGGCACCCGATGCATGTGGGCTTGGGACAGATTAGGCACCGTGGCACGGTGTACCATGCGTAGAACCACTGTCGAGGTGGGCATGGGAACCCTGCACATCGTTTGGGGCCGTGAGCGACACCCGGCCGGATCTCCTTGCGGATGGAACCCGAGTAGGCGATAAACCTGGACTAGAGACTTGTGTGGTTAGTCAGGTCATGGCCGACTCCCTCGCCAGGCTTCCGCTTGAAGGTTGCCGAGATACACGAGGTGTACATGGTGGTAACTGGCGAGAGCGTGTGTGAAGAAGTACACCCCTGCAGGATTAATATGATCTATTCGAATAGCCGTGTCCGCAGTAAAGGACTTCTGGGTTGCCTGTACAGTTCTTAGACAAGTGAAATTGGATACTCTAAAATGCGGAAGATAAGCGTGAGTGCTATGGATGGCGTTCTCGTGGGGAGACGGAAGTGGATCCATAGTCGTGTATTGACATGGTGAATATGTGGACTCGTGTGCGCCACCTCAAAAGAGTTACTTGCAGTCGTAGTTCAGGATAGCCACCGAGTCAAAGCTGGCTTGCTGCAGTTAAACCCCACCACCCCTTTGTTGATAATGATGCATATGTAGATAGTTCTGATGTAAGTCTTCCTGAGTACATTTGTACTCACGTTTGCCTATTTTATGTTTTGCGAGAGAGACTTCAGTCTCACTAGTAGTTCAGCGTGGACTTCGACATTTAGCTTGATACCTCGGCTACAATCTTGTGCCCTCGGCAGATCGGTAGATAGTCGGGCTTCTCGGCCTTTTTCATTTATAGTTGTGCGTACTCGGACATGTTAAGCTTCCGCATGTGCTTGTTGTTTGTATGCTCAATGTTGGGTCATGAGACCCATGTTTGTAATATCTCGCTCCTCGGAGCCTAATGAATAAATACTTGAGTCAGAGAGTTATGTTGTGATGCCATGTTGTATTTACACATATCGAGCATATTGTGTGTATGTTTGAAATGCTTGGTATGTGTGGGATCCGACAATCTAGTTGTTTATCCTTGGCAGCCTCTCTTATGGGGAAATGTAGTCTAGTGCTTCCTTGAGCCATAGTAGTCCGCTACAGCCCGGTTCACCGGAGTCCTGCTAGCCCAAAGACTACCGCTCGTGACACTTGATCTGGCCGACATGTGTTTCACTTCGTTCATGTATGCATCCCTTCGGGAAATGTCACGCGGTGACATCCGGAGTCCTGCCTAGCCTGCTACAGCCCGGATTCCCGAGTCCTGTTAGCCCAAAGGTTGCTGTGCCGGATTCACACGCCGAATCGACATGCTCGAAGTTGATTCATGTATGCCTGTCCCCATGGGTTAGTGCCGCTTTGGGTTCACGACTAGCCATGTCGGCCGGGTTCTCTGTCATATGAATGCTAGCGACACTATCATATAAGTGAGCCAAAAGGCTAAACGGTCCCGGCCATGGTAAGGCGACACCCATGGGAATACCGTGCGTGAGGCCGCAAAGTGATATGAGGTGTTACCGGCTAGATCGATGTGACTTGGAATCGGGGTCCTGACAGTAACTTTGGCATGCACAACTGAAAAGGTTTATTTAAATAGAAAAAATGTGATATGTGAGTGTCCAATCTTTATAGCGTTGAATCGATATTGTACCTTTGGCCACGATACGAAGTAGATATTGACTTATGTTCAAGCGATGCACATCCACGATCGCTAGATAGTGATACGTGAATGAATTGTGCAATCTCTCTCTGCGCATACATATCTCATTTCCTGTGGGCATCGAATCACACACGCCAGCACTTCGTGTATTTCTCTCCCTCCGTCGTGGTTAAATTAAATCTTTCTACCCGTCCTACAAGTCTCTCACACGTAAACACGCACGCTCTCTATGTCTAACACGCCCACCTCTTTAATTCCGCCCACCCACAACCACTAATGTCTCAAAGTATAATAATGTCTCACACATATGCTATCTACCTATCCCTTAATATAGCTAGATATGTGTCACACAAACTCCTTCTCCCTACTAGCAAGATGCCCATGTGCGTTGCACGGAACATCAAGATGCATTTGTATGAGAAGTTTATCTTTTGGGAGAAAAGGATGAACGAGGGAATGCATTATTTGCAAATGCGTAGAGGGGTGTGGGTATCTTTTTGCAAAATTGCCATATTTTCCTTCCTGTCCGTCGGATATAAATCGGATGGCCTATATTGCAGGATGGCAGGAACACCATCATCACCAACTCTGTTTTTTATAAGAGTAGAGATATGTGAGTGTCACCCCCCACACACACACACCCACACTTCCCAACACCGAAGGAGTAGGGTGACACCTCGATCTTGATACTAATCTATCGACCGGCTTCTCTCTCAAACATACACACACACACTACCCGACAATCAAGGAGTAGTGTGACACCTCGATCTTGATACTAATCTATCGACTGGATTCTCTCTCAAACATACACACACACACACTACCCGGTACCGAAGGAGTAGGGTGGCACATCGATCTTGGTAATAATCTATCGACTCCTCTTTCAAACACACACACACACACACACTCGCTAGTTGTGCCTCTGTGCCTACCGTGCACACTCTCGATACGTATTTCTCTCCCTCCCCCCTCCAACAATGACAGCAGAAGGGTGACAACTCGATCTGATCACATAATCTGTCAATTGGTTTCTCTCTCAAACATTGTGTCTTGGTGCCTCGCTCGGTAGCCCCCTCGATATGTAGACTTCTCTCTCACGCACAGCTGTAGTGACGATGACGCTAAACCCAGTGTGCCTTGTTTTTACCGGCCTCATGTGATAGTTTTCACCCTGTTTTCTGTTAATTAACAAGGCAACCTTTTCTTTGTTGCTACTAGTGAATCTGAAATCATTCAGGGCAGACATAAAATATATCACTTCAACCCAATTATCGCAGCAACTATTTTAAAAGAAATTAGCTAGCTGCCCGTGCGTTGCACGAAACATCAAGATGCATTTGTATGAGTAGTTTATCTTGTGAGAGAAAAGGCTAAACGAGGGAAGGCCTTATTTACGAACGTGGAGAGATGTGTGGGTATGTTTTTGCAAAATTGCCAGAGTTTCTTTCCTATCCGTTAGATATAAATCCGACGGGCTATATTGCAGGATGGCACGCACACCATCATCACCAAGTCTGTTTTCTACTCTCTCCGTCCGAAAATACTGGTCATCAAAATGGATAAAAATAGATGTATATAAAACTAAAATACATCTAGATACATTTCCTTTTATCCATTTTGACGACAAGTATTTCCGGACGGAGGAGTATTTGTCTTTTTAGAGATTTCAACAAGTGACTATGACCGGACCTTACCAACATACTCAAAAAAGTAGCCATAATTTTGATGTTACCCTCTTTTCTTGGCGGTGCAGTGCCATCTGGATACCTCATAAATAAATCAAGGACAAATCTGACCCTTCACGAAAAGACATACGTAGCAAAATGAGTGAATCTACACTCTAAAATATGTCTACATACACATCAAGTATGTGGTAGTCCATTTGAAATCTGAAAAAGACAAATATTTAGGAACGAATGGAGTATATATAAGAGTAGACATGGAGATATATCTCAGCATGGTCTACAACAAAAATGTGCTGGGCTGGTTAGCGCGGGATGCTCGCAACGCGATGACATGAGTTCGAATTCTGTCTTTTAACTTTAGATTTGTATATTATATATTACTCGACTTATTTAATATATACTTCTTTCGCTACTGTACTGACAGTGGAACCCACAGAGTACTTAGAATACTAATGATGGACTTGTTTCTTTTTAACTTTTTGTACGAAGCTGTAGCCACCCTGCAAGTCACGTGTACACTATACATGCAATTAACTTTTTATAGAGGGACAATCATACAGGCAATTATCTCAAATGGATTGGATGTCACTCTATTATTTCCAGCATAAAGAGCATCTCCAACGACAGCCGGCAAATTTCCTCCCGCTTCGTTCATGGAGGGCGACATCAAATGCCGCCGCATACATTTTTACAACTCTAACCAACCAGATGAAATTCGTGCAAACACGGACTGATTTCATATAAGCATGAAGGATTTCGTATAAAAAAGCCGGATCTTCATATAAACATGATGGATTTCATTACATTTACATGAACTAAGAGGTGTCAATTCGGCTCTCTTGTATAATTAATACTCCCTCCGTCCGGAAATACTTGTCCTAGAAATCGATATATCTAGACTTATTTTAGTTCTAAATGGCCGCCCGCGGATCCATTTGTCTTCCTCATGTCCGTCAGACACTTGCGGGGTCGACGAAGGTCCTCGGAAGAGACGAAGCAGCAAAGAAACCACCTGAATCCGCTGGTCGCCGCCGGCGGTGGCCTTCATGGGTCCCAAGTGGCGGTGGCCTCCGTGTTCTACTTCTCCTCGATGATGGCGGCGGACACGGAGAAGCTGGCCACCGACTCGTCGCTCTCCACGCACCAAGCTTCGGCTTTCTCGCCGCATGGCGCCGCCAGCACGGGAGGCGCGCCCACACCCACGGGAGGCGCGGCCACCGCAGACACTGGTGGCGCGGTACGATGCGGCAGCAACGGCGCCCGTACCGGCGTGCTCGCCGCCGTGCCGGCGTGGAGCAACTCGCCACTCCTCATCGAGCTAAACTGGAGTGGCGAAGTTCTTGAACCACGCTACCGCTTAGCGGCAATCGGCTCCGTCGGGCCAAGCGAGGTTGGTGAAGCATCGAGCGGCCTCGCCCGTATCCGGAGGGCTCGGCGGGCCACCCAGCCAGGTAATATGTCGGAGAACGGCTCATCGGAAGCCATAGGAAGGGTGGAGAAAATGGTGAAGGAGGAGATGGGGAGCGGCGGAGGGGTGCAATTCTTGCCCGCTGTCTGTCTGGCCTCGTGTAAATAGAGGGCGGACGGTAGGAGCTTGGCCGGCGTTTGGCCTCGTTTAAACTGAGGGCGGACGGGAGGAGCTCGGCCGGTGTTGCGTTTAATTCTGGCCCGCTCATGAACGGACGTGTGGCCGGAGTAGGTTTCTCGTTTTGCATGCGGGTTTAACGGAGGGGTTTAATGGAGGCGTCGAGGCGTGCAGCGGGCAAGAAGATTATTCGATTTGACAGCATTAATGAGCCGTCAAATCATAAAGGCACTCGCCTCTCGTGAAATCGACCGAGCTAGACTGCCCCGCCCTCTAGCCTTTTAAAAAATGTATATACTCCACTTTTGTACAGTAGTAGTATCGATGGATTGCGCCATGGAGCAAAACTTGAAATTAAAAAAAAGGTGGTACATATGGAGAGCGCTCGTGAACTATGTGTCATGCATGGCAATAAATAAAGTACGACACGATACTTATATGATACATGGCGCAGGAGTACTAAGTATTATTAATACAGTTTTGCTAGAACTCATCTAGATGAGATATAATTTGGTCTCATTCATCTTTTATAGCCATTGTATGTGATGCTATAAGATGCGTGTGTACTGACGTGGGTTGTATTTGTTCTTGTGCAACGAACTGACCACTGCATGTCATGTTTGATAGTCTCAAGTCATTAAAAGCATACAAGCCCCACATCTCTTCTTGGTTGATTCCTCTATTTATGTCAAAAAATAAGAAACAACGTGAGAGTTAATGCACCACGCCTATGTGTTTACTAGTATTTGGTTTTCGTAAGATGACTTAATACTCACCTAGACGGAGGGAGTATTCGATTTGACAGCGGGCGGCCCAGTTCTCAATACGCCTTTAATGCATTTAGGGAGGGAGTAGCAGTTCCCGATATGTTGAACGGACAATGCATCCTCCTTCAATTAATGCACGAGGGAAGTAATGGGAGGAGGTCCTGAAAAGAGGCTGCACGATGTGAATGCAACGCAGTTTGCCCTCATTGCCCTCATATAAAGGTGCCCTCCTTCATTCCAATGCATCTACCACATCAGACGCACCTAAGCACTTGCCTAAGCACCTACACTAAGCGCAAAGAGCTCGCCTGCACCCATGGCGGCGATGTGCGTGAGCGGCCAGCGGCTGCGCCAGATGGTCCACGACGCCGGCCTGCGGCATGGCGCCGAGGATCGTCTCCAGACGGTGTTGGAGACCGGCTGGTGGATGGCCGCCGTCGATGCCAACTACGACTCTCAGTTGGACCAGATGATCGTTGCCACCAGCAACAAGTTCACCGTCCTCAAGAAGCTCGCGGACGACATCGCCGTACTCCTCCAGCCCGCGCGCCCGGGCTCCTCATTTCCTGCCACCCTAATCGGCCTCCATGGCCGGAACCTCTTTCAAGCACTAGTGGCCCTGCGACTGCCCGCCGACGCCATGAAGAATGTCCACTGGAGGTCGCGGCCGCTGCAGGCGCCTCGCCTCGCAAGAATTCGTCCACCTACACATCCACGCGTACGACCAAATCGTGTACATAGGTATCTACAAGGCCAGTGAGGACGCTACGACATTGGCCTTCCTCAACCGGCTGGAAGCCTTGGATGCCTTTGTTGAGAAGCACCTCGACCTCACCACAAAAGCCGCCGCTCCTTAGTCGCCGGTCGGTGGTCTGGCGCACTAAGTTGAGGAGGAGGAGGTCGTACGTTCATGGATCCATCTTTCTTCTTGCCTTCTGTAACCACCACTGCGATCACATCATCGTGGCCTTAATTCTTATTGTGTTGTTGCATTCTCGTTCCAGTCAATACCGACATGTGCGATCCCTTTGCTTAATTATACGCATCATTGTAACTAGTACTCCATCCGTCAATTTATAAGTTGTGCTTACCTTTTCCATCAACTTCGTGCAACGCGCGGGCATCTTGCTAGAAACACTGGAATATGTCTATATAATCCGTATATGATAGTCCATTTGAAATCTCAAAAAAGACAAATATTTAGGTACGGAGGGAGTAATATATTAGGAGTATATCAAAACAATAGTTATTTCTTTCAAGTTTGTGAACAAATACTACTATTCTACTACTTTGGATTAAATGCATAGCAACGGGCACATTGCTAGTAAAAGGAAAACGTCACACGCTCAAGGCCGCACCCCACACGCCCGGAATTGGGAGTACAACACGGCCCGTCCGGCGCGACACATAGCTTAGGGAAGGCGTGTTGCCTAGCGATGGCGGAGCTTGAAGCAAAAGCGTTAGGCGTGCCGATCTAGCCAGGCTATAGAAATTACCCTTGCGTTGACGTTCCATGCCTCAAAATTGGATGTACAACTACGAAAATCCTGCTAGGTTGGGCGGGCCAGGGGACATGTTGGCCCTCACGTAGCTCCGCCCCTATGCCTAGCATTTTCACTTTCATGTGGGACCGCCCGTTGAGCAAACCGACACCCCGCCCGCCGCCGGGTTGGAAAACAGAAACAAGGGGAAGATCTAGCTGTAGCACGGAAGCCAAGAAATTTTGTGTCAGACGGGGCTTGTTAATAGAGTAGGAGCATTCCGTACTAGTACTACTCCTACTAGTACTTAGTACCAAGTTTGTACTCCTAACACTATATTACTAGTACTACCACTATACAACTAGTAGATACGTGCACGGCACAACATCGTAGGAACAAAAAAGGGAAGATCTTGTTTTGGGTGATTTATATTTTTTTCAATCAAAGTAGTATGAATAATATGATGTGGGGGGCACCCATGAAGCTTATGTGGCTTGGTTGCATGGCTACGGAAGATCAGAGAAAAATAAATAGATAATGTGTTTAGAGTGCACTCCACTAAATAGATATACTTTGGATCCATTGCAACGGACCGGCACATCTATATCTATACCCCCTATATAGTGTGTGAAAAACTTTGAAAGTTGGTCGTTGGATGAAGCCAATCCGACGGTACGAAGATGGCAAATCCGAGCACTATTGGTCATTGGATATCATCCACCAGATTCTGCCACATGTATAATCTAGAAGACTCCATGGTTGAACTTAATTCATGACTAACTTTGCCACAACTAAGCTCAGGCAAAGTTATTAATAAGTTCTTCAAAATGAGAGCCACAAGTTGGCAAGCCTAAGGGAATCTTGCCACATTTTTGTGTGTATGTCATGTGGGGCCGGTGGCTTGCCTAAGGTGTGGCTTGAACCAAACACTCACCTGAGTTAATCAAACTTGCCTAACCTTACATTCCACCAGATTTTGCCACATGTTAGAATCCAGAAAACTCCACATGTAAAAGCATAATGCACAAACCACCAGAATCTCATACGTGCAATGCACGTGTACCTTACTAGTACTTGTTGGTAGTAGTAAGAAACAAATTCCAGTTTTGGCACGAGCTCGTACTGCAGGAGCACCACAAGGCCTGCCGCAGGAGTTACATTTCCCTCTCGGGGCCCACGGGACCGAACTTTAGTGGCTTAGTGCCCGGCCTATGAGTCAATGACATGCAGGCCTTAAATGCGGCTGTCCCACATGTCATTCTCATGGTGGTGGCGTGGTTCGCGACTCACTCGTTCGAGATGAGCCGGCCGGTGGTAGCGTGGCCGTGGCGAGGGTACCACGGCTGGGCGTCGGGGCGTTACGAGGCGTAGATGGCCACACCGGCGGGTACTACCTATAGTACATAAGCACTTCAGCTGAGGATTGATGCCCGGGACGAAATGTGTCACAGCCGCTGGATGAAAATTCGATGGTGCGGGAGTACGGATCGGAGCACAGCAGCGGAGTAGGCAAACCGCGTCCAATCGGGTGTGTCTGTGGTAGAAAGTTGATGTTTTTTGTCGCCGTAGTTTAGCTGGCCCGCATGTCATGCACACAAAGGCAGAGGAGCAGTGGGGCCGAGAGGGATGAGGGGCACGAACAATCCTACCATTCTGTCACTGACATGTGGGACCTATAACCGTGTGTCCCACCTATCAGTGAAGGAAAGGCAGGGCAAGGCAGTGATAGCCACGTCAGAGGATCCACGTCCACATCGGGGGACGTTGTGCCATGGGTTGGAGCGGCGTCGTGGGAATCGCGTGTGGGTGTGGTAGTGGTAGAAACAAGAAACGTGATGGTCGTCGTGGTTCAACTTCCATGGACAAGCTGTCGTGTCTGCTGACACATGTATATCAAAACTAGAGTGTTTATATTTCAAGCACGTGAAAAAGTATTATTCTACTAGTTTGGATCCATTGCAACACGCGGGCCAGCACATTGGTAGTAGTAGTGTCCATCTCTATCTCTAGAGGCCTTCCTCGTTCATCCTTTTCTCTCACAAGATAAACTACTCATACAAATGCATCTTGATGTTCCGTGGAACGCACGAGGATGTTTCCTTGGTGGTCTCTCCAGCGCGGCGTGGCCGTAGTTGCAAGTTGACGCCCCTTGAGATGCCGACGTTGAGGGGCACTCGGATTTCCTCCGATGAGCAGGTAAGATGAGTTTTATCACGTAGTAAATGCATTCTAAAGACTACTTCCGTGTCCATTTCCTAATTCTCCCATGCCCACTGTTTCCCAGGCTAGGCTCGGTGCGAGTGGAGATTGGCTTGCATATGTACGGGAGTACCAACATCAATTTGCACAACATTTACAACGGTGACACCGTTCCCGTAGAACCTTTGTCCAACATTGGGATCAGCCATGCAACGGGCCACCGCATGAATTGGTACGATGGAACCACGGTGAGATTGAATAAAAGATAGCACGAACCTTGCACATGGCGGTCAAAGGAGGACCATGCTTTCTGCGTCCGATTTGTTGCCTACGAGTAGGAAGACACTGTGCTCCTTTCTAACCGCATCTTCGCGGTGACAAACCAGGGGACTTATTTTGTATGGGACACATCCTACGATATACTCCCTCTCTCCCAGTTTATTTGTTTTATAAGTTTCAAATTCAAATTTAGAGCTCCCCATCACATGTTGATATTACAATGTCCATTAAATCGCTATGCGTGCATGTATAGTAAAGAAACAAATCTCGAGTTTGGCACGAGTTCGGTGCTATGAGCACCACAAGCCCTGGCGCAGGAGTTACATTTCCCTCTCAGGGCCGTCGGGACTGAGCTTCAGCGCCTTACTACACCTACCTTTGAGTCAATAACATGTGGAGCCGATAGGTGACTAGTCCACATGTAATGCTCCCGAAGGCAGAGGGGCAGTGGGGCCAAGAGGGGTGAGCCGCATGTCAGGGGACGTGTGGTTTCATGGGTTCGAGCGGCGTCGTGGGAATCGCGGGTGGCTGTGGTAGAAACTTGATGCTCGCCGCATTTTAGGTGGCCCACGTGTCATGCACACAAAGGCAGAGAGGCGGTGCGGCCGAGAGGGGTGAGGCGCACGTCGGGGGGCGTGGTGCCGTGGGCTGGAGAGGTGTCATGGGAATCGCGAGATGAAACGTGATGATCACCGTAGTTGAACTTTCATGGACAAGCTGACATGTCTACGGACACATGCACTGCATATTGATCACTGGAAGGAGTAGCAGAGAAAGCTATATATGCGGATAAATAGTTCCTTATAATCAAGCGGACTCACACTATTACTCTGTTCCAAAGACATGCACACCATTGAAATAGTCCATCTATATCAATATACACCGAGAGGGAATATTTTTTTTACAAGAGAGGAAATAGTTCATCCATCCATAATGCCCTTATTCTTCTTCTTCTTCTTCTTCTTCTTCTTCTTCTTCTTCTTCTTCTTCTTCTTCTTCTTCTTCTTCTTCTTCTTCTTCTTCTTCTTCTTCTTGTTCTCATTCTCTGTGGGAGACGGCTTCGCAACAAGCTCTTTGGACCATGCAACTATCTCAAAACTCACACGGGCATTGAGGGCAGCATATTTTATCCGCTCGTACGTCAAGGGATAATTCTCCCATCCAGACAACCTTAATGCCACCGTCTCGTCACCCTTACGAAGATTTGTACCGAGCACAAAATTTGCTACGTCGAATAGGGATAGTGTCATTTAGCACAATCTTCTACAGGAATTTTGATTACGGTTAGTAGGTCGGTGATGCTTTTCAAATCAAGGTTGTATGCGGCTCCAGCTTGTTTGTCCCCTTCGATGGCTGCCCCACGTAAGTATACGCCCTCCCGAGACAAGAAATCGTGAAGCTCACCCGGTATGGAGGGCGAGTGTATGATGTGGTACACCAAAACATCATCTTCGAGGCACTGAAGAACGGCGGGCTACCGGATCTTCCCAGGGCACGCTCCGTGTACTCTGCATCGAGACCGATGACCCTCGTCTCTACCTTTTTGAGGGAGTTGGATACATTGTTGATCCACTGCTGAACAACCCTTGGGTTGATGGTGACGGTGGCAACTATGCGCATCGAGCCTTCGAGGAGGACATGTTGGACGTTAAAAACCTGCATCTCGGTCTCTTTCTCCATTTGGAACCGCTGGAACGGAGGGCTATGGTTTGGAGAATTAGGATTAGATGGCTAGTCTAACTGAAGTAGTAGATGATTATTTAAAGAGGTTAAAACAATGTGAACGCAGTGGGGTTTGGATGCAAATGAAGACGAAGGGGAGGTGAAGAAGCCGAGGCGAATCGGTTCCCGATGGAGAAGTAAATGGGAGAAGTGGCGTGCAGGCAGTTGATTAGACGGCTAGGTAGACTAAACGAAAAAATGTGTCGTAGCTTTTTTTTTTGAGCGCGTGAGTGGGAGGCACAACATTCTCTGGTTAAGGAATACTCCCTCCGTTTAGGTGAGTATAAGTCACCTTATGAAAATCAGGTTTTCCCAAAACCTTTAGGCATGGAGCATTAACTTCCTGCTCGATCCCCTCCCAGCCTCGTTAGCCAGCGTTCTCTTCCTCTGCTGCCGCGTTCTACCTTTCCATTTTTCCTCTTCTCAAGTGTGGAACGATCTGCATGCTGTCCTTGATGCACCAGAACGACCACTGCATGCATCGCAGTAGAGCGTTGATTGGGCATGCACGAGAATTTGGTTATGCTCGCAATATGGATGATACCTGAACGATGAAGTGAACAGGCATGCTAGCACGGGAGACCTATTTCCGCTATACAATACTGGAGTACTCATGTTCCTACTAGTAGTAGTAGTAGTAGTAGTAGTAGTAGTAGTAGTAGTAGTAGTAGTAGTAGTAGTAGTACAACTGTGGTACACTTGATGGTCAAAATACTATTCATCCGGTCCTCACAGTGAAGTGACAACACCTGCTACCGACACTAGTCCAGGCGAGGCGTGTTCGGGTTACCAAAGTCAGCCTCACCACTGCCTTTGTGCGATCTGTCACCGCCAACAGACGGCACATTGGCGCCTCGCCTCGTCTCCCTCTCCGCTCCCATAGCACCATTCCACCCCATCTCCTTCTCCATCTCCGTCTCCGTCTCCATCTCACTGTGCCCCCGTGTACCGTCGCCTCACTCGCCTCCCCCAGTACCACTATTCCCTCGCTAGCCGCTCCAAAGACCGACATCCTTCTCCCCCATAAATCATGCCCCTTCCAAATTCCACCATGGCGAATGTGAACGCGCAAGAACATCCATATGAGCCGCGATTGGAGCAATCTCCCCAGTGACATCCTCGACCTCTGTTGTTCGTGTATGGATATGTTGACCGCCCTGCGGCTGGCTGCATGCTCGAGGGACATGCACATGGCCATCGTCGAAGAAAGGCCTAAGCTTTTCAAGACACCCTGCTTGCTGCTATCTGGTCTTGCGAGATTGGCTCACCATGATACGGAGGCGTGCATGATGCCCCTCGACTTCAATCCGATCTCCATTAGCCGAAACTTCTTTGAAGGTATGTAGTGTGTCGCCGTACATCATTTCCCTCGACATCGATCCAATCACCATCGCCCAAAACTTCTTGGCAGGTATGTACTGGGTCGGCATGAACTCCCACTGGATGGCTGCCTTCAGAGAAGACGGTAAAAAGTTGGTGCTCGTGAACTTCCAGACCTCCCATGAGATTATCCTTCCTCCGTTGGATTATATAGAGTATTACCATCGCGGTCCAAGTCATCTAGATTACTACGCCGGTTGGGCCGGACCTTGTTTTGCAGAAGATTGTAATCTGCCAAGTACCCACACGACATGCGAATTACGCAGACTTCAAGCTAATTGCCTTGTTCGACCGCGGACTCGCCTATCTTTATGCCGGTGCCTTTTTAGCTGGAGACAACTCGGCTCGCAGTGGATCATCGTCAAAGCTGATACACACTTCTGTGATGCTATTGAACACAACGGCATCATCTACGCGATCGACAAAGCAGATGGCACCACGTATTGCTGGGGACGGTAGCGTGTAAGTTGTTTCCGTCTCATGTTAATGATAGACGCCATGACACTGTTTGAACTTTTTGTGATGATTGGCATATCCCTGTTTGAGCAGAATTTGAGTAGAACTATGGCAATACTATATTAGAGACGCCGTAAATCAGCTATATTTGGAATGAGTTAATTCATGCGATTGTGACCATGTCATCACAGCCAATTTGTACCCTGAATAATCAAACGGTTAGGAATATATGGATATTATCCTTATTTTACAGTAATCTATATACTACTACTAAATATGAGTGTGTATCAATGGCCATGTTAGTTTCCTCATTTTCATGATGTAGAAACATGCACCACACTGTTGGTTTCATCAAACCATACATTAGGGAAGTAAATGTGCATATGGAGAACTCTATATTTGGAAGTAGTGAAATCCTGCAATGCTTACCATGTGTACATACCTATAATCGCCCTTCAAAGAATCAATGGCTAGAATAATATCCTCACAAAAAATTTGCCCACAGAACACGAGTATATAACAATGCATGGTCTGTTAGTTACCTTGAAGAATTTGTTTGTGAGGACAGAACATGATTACATAACATGCATGACATGGTAGTTTCCTGTGAAGAATCGATTGCGAGATAACATGAGTATAACCATGCATGGCACTTCTATATTTTCGAACCAAGTATACATTTCCCTGTATTTCCTCCCAGTTCCAATAGGGACATATCAATGTTGTTTCTTGCATTATCCTACTCATACTCTGAACAATGCTGATCTTACATTAACAATGCCTGTCCTTTTTTATATGATGCAGTGTCCCAACAGTTACCTCCCTTTGTAATTACACCACCTTCGCCAAAAACAGGGAAGCACAACTGGTTCCTCGCTCGATCAGACGACGGCAAAAGACTGATGATCATTCGGACACATGAGCCGAAAAAGTTATATTGCAAAAACCCCACTGTATACAAGCACCATGTAATACATGAGTATCCGGGCAGTGGCTGTTACGTCTATGAGCAGGATACCAGCTTGTTGGGGCCTTTAGGATTTTTTAGTTGGAGGCGGGTAAACAGCCTTGGTTCACACTCTCTGTTTCTCGGACTCAATTATTCGATTAAATAGGAGATCACCGTTGGCAAGGACCTTGATGGCAGAGAGGCTCTGTTTGCTATGGAAAACTGTGTCTACACGGCGAGCCCTAGGAGTTCGGGAGCATATTCCCCGATTGTCAACGATATGTACCGCAGCCAAAAGAAGGTGAGAATGACAAAGGCATCCGGATTAACTTTGATCCTTGGATGTCTCAATTACGACAGACAGTTATGTGGTTCAAGCCTTCAGGTTGATAGGTAATTGGGTTGTTGCATCGAAAGGGTGGAGTACTGGTGTCTCCGGATCACTGGTCATTTGAGCGGGCCGCAAATTATGATGGTGTTGGATCATCTCTTGAATGACTTTGTTGTCTTTGCTGCTGGTTACGGATGGGTAGTTCTTTCTTTTGTTATGCATATTCCTTGTCATTTGGTCATCCTCGTCTATGTCACTCTTTCTATGTAATAGTTGCTTACATTTAGAATGTCATTCTAAATGCGGATCACGAGAGTCGGCCGCAGATGGAGTGCGTTTTGGTGGTGTAGCAAGACTTCTTATGAACTATCATGTCTTGATGTTTATGTTGTAGTAGTCACTAGTCGGTGTTTGAATGTTGTATATATCGTTGTTTCGAACTGTTTATTGTCTCGAACTCTTGGTGGGCTAAATGAGGGCATCACCATTCTCCAAAGGTAATGAGTATATCTCCTTTTTTCAAGTTATATAATTTGAGCTCACTGTCTTTTCGATGATGTACACTTGTTTGGGCCAGTGAGGTGTCGTTGAATATGGGCCGAGTAATAACGCAATGCCAAACAGGGTCAATTATGACTCTCTGGCCGGGCTCTCAAAAGATCCTGAAAAAAAAGGCCGGGCTCTCCAAAAAAGAAAGAATAAGGACTCTTAGGCCGACATGTGGGCACCACCAGTGTTTTCGTGCTCTCGCGCGCCGAGAGCATATTGGCGCATGCTCGAAATTCATGCTACCTTTTCATCCCCAGTCTCCCGCCCTTCCCCCACCTATGGAATCTCGATTCCTACCCAGTTCCCCAAATCCCCTCCAGACTCTCGTAATCAAGCGCACTATCATGTTGCCGATCAACGCGGATCTCCGAGCCGGAGATCCTGAGGTCCATCCTGTCTTCGGTCGCTGCGTGTTATCGATCAATAGTGGCATGGCGGTGCTTGACGACCAGTTTGCCGAAAAAGTGCTGATGGTAACCATCAACGGTGACCGGCCTCCCGTCTCGCCGGACGACCTTGTTAAAGCTCTTGGCATTGCGCACGGCATCCAAATAAGTGACTTGCTCGTCGAAGTCTGTCCGCCACCGGCTGATTTCTTCGTCAGGTTCCGAACAACTTTTGACTGTAGTCGTGTGTTCGAATCTTCCCGGCGTTTGTTCGGCGATGGCGCGCTGGTGAGCTTTGATCGGTGGCACCCAGGATGGGCTCGGTGCCCTCTGAGCTTGAGTTTTTAACAAAGCTTACCTTCCACGACATGCCTCGACGTGCTTGGAACAGCGAGTCCATGAACGAGCTTATCAACGACCTTGGAGGTGAGCTCGTAAGTATGTTTGTTCCTTCGCATACCTGGGCTCGGCGGTTATGGCATGGATGAAGAAGCCGTCCACCATACCGAAGGTGATTGGTGTTGAGATATCGGTGCAGGAACCGGGTTGTACTATTCGCCGCCACCAAGGCCGCCGCGGACCACGTTAGGGGTGTACCAGACGAGTGTTCGTGCATGTCGAAGAAGTGGTCAATCCATCAATCGAAGTCCTGCCGCCGCCCGGCTGGTGCGAGTGCATCGACGGCGTCCATTACAGGAGTCAACGTTAGACTTTCCCGTGTTGCTCGGAACGATGGATGCCACAGGCCTACTCCATCGCTACGGGCGGAGGCCATCGCTTCTTTGGGAGAAGAGGCAGGGCTGGCTGCTGGATGTGCTCTAATTTGAGGTAACAACTGAATCTTGTCGATAGTACTAGTTAAATCCGAGCTATGGGTCTGAAGCACTGATATGCCAGTACATTTGATTGTGACCTGTTCTAATTTTGTACCTGAACTTTTTTAGAAAGGGTTGTACGTCAACTTAATGTGCTAGCAGAACTTATTGTGTTGTCTGTCTGTTTTCTTTGCACAACATTCAAGATATTTCCCCGTCATTTATAAAGACGATGAACCGTTATGTACGACTTCATTGGTTTCAACATAGCCATTCCCGTAGCGATCCACTGCTTCCATCCTGATTGTGCCGCCTGCGTGAAATTTTTGTATGCAAGTTCAGCGTGCTATGATGTTCTATATGATTGTGTCAACTATATAAGTTTTCTTGAGCATCAGCAATGCATATGGCTGAAAGATGTATTTACGAGCATCGACCGATGGGTCTCTCTCTCTCTCTCTCTCTCTCTCACACACACACACACACACACACACACACACACACACACACACACGCGCGCACGCGCGCGCACACGCACAAGTGGGGCCCGTTGAATTATTTATTTGCTCGTGACAGCTTTTAATTAGGTTCCACTGTAATCTAACTTTTTTCTTAAGTTATTAATTGAGCTCAGTGACTTCAAAAAGTTGTACAGAAGCCTTGTTTGGGCCTTTCCGGTGTCGCTGAATGTGGGCTGAGTAACCATGTTAGGTTGTACTGTACTACACATGCCTTTTTTCAACATCAGCAATGCAACTGGGCCGACAGTTGTACACAATATCCGGGTCAACTTGTTATCCGCCCCGCTGGGCTGCAAAGTTTCCTAGGAGGTATGCATTAGGCTTAACAAGAAAATGGACTTTAAGAAATAATAAATGGGATGTAATTATAATAACTGGGCAATTACTATGCACCAAACACGTAATTAGTTTGAAAAATATATTATTTTTGGAATTTGGAAATTTTAATTTCATTACTTGTTGCGCGCGCAATATTTCGTTGGATTTTAACGTGATACAACTTTATTTTGAAATTATATTTAACCTGACTAGAAATTTCGGATAAAAATATTTCGGATCCCATCAAAATGTGGGAATTTTTTTTTGAATTCTGTTTTGAGCGGTAGTTTGAAATTATTAATCGTTGTCCTAGCTAGAAGTTGGGATGTACTTTTAACAAACCCGTAAATGGGCTGTAGTAAATTCCATTAGAATTGAAAAATGGGTTGTACATTCTTACAAATTGCAAATGGGCCAAATCCGAGCTGTGGGCTCTCAGCGCAGTACAACCCATTTTTACAACCCATTTACTACAATATTTTCCATTGCAATTTACGTAATTTTCTCACAGCCCATTTACGGGTAGGCCCATTTACAAATTACAGCCCATTTACGGGTAGGCCCATTTACAGCTCCCACAGCTCTTACAAATTGCAATTACATTCTTACAAATTGCAATGGGTTGTACATTCAGCGAGAAAATTATTAATCCCCTTCCCAGGCCTCGCCGTCATCCACCGCCGTGGTGCTCTCAGCGCAGCGTGGTCTATGTGGTCAATGACCGACTTCCATTGGAAGAGTACTGTACGTGGACAGGCTTACAGCTGGGTCCACGGCAGCCGCAAGGAAGTGCCTCCTTATTTTGCGGAAAATAATTATTCCTCCACCTGACAGCAGGGACCTACCGGACGGGCCACCAGTATTTCGCGAAAAAAGTGTTTCCCCCTGACTGCTGGGACCCACAGGACGGACCACCGTATTTCGTGAAAAAACGTTCCCCCCGCTGTCAGCTCGGACCCACCGGAAGTGCCTCCTTATTACGCACAAAAGAATGAATACCCCCCTGATACGTCTCCAACGTATCTATAATTTTTGATTGCACCATGCTACTTTATCTACTGTTTTGGACTTTATTGGGCTTTATTTTCCACTTTTATATTATTTTTGGGACTAACCTATTAACCGGAGGCCCAGCCCAGAATTGCTTTTTTTTGCCTATTTCGTTGTTTTGAAGAAACGGAATATCAAACGGAGTCCAAACGGAATGAAACCTTCGGAACGTGATTTTCTCACCGAACGTGATCCAGAGACTTGGACCCTACTCCTAGGAACAAAGAGGCGGTCACGAGGGTGGGGCGCCTGTATGCGCCCGCCTCGTGGGCCCCCTGTTGCTCCACCGACGTACTCCTTCCTCCTATATATACCTACGTACCCCCGAACGATCAAAAGAGGAGCCAACAACCTAATTCCACCGCCGCAACTTCGAATTATCCTTTGGTTTGGCCAACTAGATTGGTAGTTCTTGCAATGGGAGAAGTGCTTAGCTTTGGGTTCGATCTTGCGGTGTCCTTACCCAAAGGATGTAAAGGGTTGCAAGGCACGATTGTATTGTTGCCATCGAGGATAAAAAGATGGGGTTTTTATCATATTGCATGAATTTATCCCTCTACATCATGTCATCTTGCTTAAGGCGTTACTCTTTTTTTAACTTAATACTCTAGATGCATGCTGGATAGCGGTCGATGAGTGGAGTAATAGTAGTAGATGCAGAATCGTTTCGGTCTACTTGTCTCGGACGTGATGCCTATATACATGATCATACCTAGATATTCTCATAACTATGCTCAATTCCGTCAATTGCTCAACAGTAATTTGTTCACCCACCATAGAATACTTATGCTCTTGAGAGAAGCCACTAGTGAAACCTATAGCCCCGGGTCTACTTTCATCATCTCAATCTCCATCACTTTAATACTTGCTTTGTTTTTACTTTGCCTTTTACTTTTCACTTTGCATCTCTATATCAAAAATACCAAAAATATTATTTATCATCTCTATCAGATCTCACTCTCGTAAGTGACCGTGAAGGGATTGATTTGCGAGGAGCTATTGTTTTGTGCAGGTACTAGGGATTCATGCGTAGCCTCCTACTGGATTGATACCTTGGTTCTCAAAAACTGAGGGAAATACTTACGCTACTTTGCTGCATCATCCTCTCCTCTTCGGGGAAATCCACGCAGTGCTCAAGAGGTAGCACCCCCTGCTAGCTGGGACCAACCTTGGTGGGAGGCTGACTTGTGGGCCTACTAAGTTGACTGGGACGGAGGCCTTTGTCAACTTTAGTCAATATATATGAACGATTCTAGCTCCAGTGACCATACGATGTCCATCCAACGGCCGTAGTGCTTCTTCAACCTCTGGCCTTCTTGCTCCAGCCGCCAAAGAAGCACCGGTCGTGCCGCCCGCTCCTGATGCCCGTGGACGGCTGTGATGCCGCGAAGGCCTCACCGCCCCCTACTACTCCCACCGCTGGCCAGGCCATCCCTCTATGCACCCACACCCCCTGTTATTCTGTGGCGACGGCAACCTCACACCGCAGCCGAACGAGTGAACCCTCATACTCCTTTACGCGTGGGCATCCACTGCGGCGTCTTCCCCGGCTCCGCATCGTCCCCTTCCTAGGCCTCGCTGTCGTCCACCGCCCTGGTGCTCTCGGCGCGGCGTGGTCAACGTGGTCAAGGAATGGCTTCCATCGGACGTGGACTGTACGTGGAGAGGCTGACAGCTGGGTCCACGGCCGCAGCAAGGAAGTGCCTCCTTATTATGCGCAAAATAATTATTACTCCACCTGACAGCGGGGACCTACCGGACGGGCCACCGTATTTAGCGAAAAAAACATTTCCCCCTGTCTGCTGGGGCCCACCAATTACATCTTCGCACGCAAGGAAGTGCGTCCGAAAAAACGATTCGCCCCCCTGACTGCTGGGACCCACCAGCTACATCTTCGCACGCAAGGAATTGCTCGATCGGGACCCACCTGGTCGAAGCGCACGTGGCGTTGTCATTCTGGTCGCGAACGTAATGCATACATATATCTTGGTGGATGTAGAGGCGCCGCACGTGTCGTAGTAGAGGCGCCGCGACGTAGCATGTACACGCACGCATGCGTAGGGTGCAAGAAAGAAAATACATCCACGTACATACATACGGGCAGGGTCTCGACGCCTATCGCGCATACGTACATGGCTGTGTCGGAACGGAGAAACATCGTCGTCGTCGTGTTCATGGGGAGCCAACCGGCTGGGTCGGAACGGAATGCATGGTCGTGTTCATCGGGAGGGCTTGGACGGAACATGCGATGGAAACGGGGCCAGGCGAACCGCACAACGGAGGAAACTGACTTGTGTTCGACCGCCACGCTCAAAACGGGGTCTGTTGATCGGAGGGGCCTGGCGTATCGCAAAGCGGAGGAAACGGACCTCCTACGGTCGAAGCGGGGGTCCTGTTGATCGGGAGGGGCCTGGCGTACCGCAAAACAGAGGAAACGGACCTCCTACGGTCGAAATGGGGGTCCTGTTGATCGAGAGGGGTGTGGTGTACCGCAAAACGGACGAAACGGACCTCCTACGGTCGAAACGGGGGTCCTGTTGATCGGGAGGGGTGTGGCGTACCGCAAAACGGACGAAACAGACTTGTGTTGGAGCGCTACGGTCGAAACGGGGGTCCTGTTCATCGGGAGGGGTGTGGTGTACCGCAAAACGGGACTCCACGGGATACTGTTCATCTCCACCGTCGACCTCCTCCAGCCTCCACGGGCTACCGTCGACCTCCTCCAGCCTCCACGGGCTCCTGCTCATCCAGCCTCCACCGCGCGCTACTCCACCGGCTACTGTTCAACCACCCCTCCACGGGCACCCCTCCACCGTCTACTATTCATCCAGCCCTCCACACCACGGGGTCCTGTTCAACCACCCCTCCACCATCTACTGTTCATCCAGCCCTCCACACCACGGGGTCCTGTTCATCCAGAGGCAACGCCACCGCTCACTGTTCATCCAACCCCCCTCGCAACACTCACTGTTCATCCAATCGATCGGCTTGATTAGCGGCAGATGGCGAAGGAATCACTCGATCGGGTTCAATTAACAGCCATCGATCGATCGCTCGGGTTCAGTAACGCGTAGCCTGCAGTACAATCACTCGGGTTCAGTTAGAGCCCAACGCCTCGCTCGGGTTCAGTTAGAGCCCAACGCCTCGCACACTGCAGCGTCGTGTCTGAGAAACGCAGCGATCGCTTCGCCTCGACTCTCACCGTAACCGGCAACTCTCCGAAATTTTCCTCCCCCTCGCTTCTACCACGGTTTTTTTCATCATGGACAGCCCAAAGAATTTCATGCAGCTGCGTCTCCGGCCCGCCTAGGACGAAAAGCCCATTTTCTGTCATGATTTTTTGTCATAGAAGTAGGAGCCCATCACATCTATGATGATACCGGGTTTTGTCACAATTATCGTCATAGAAGTGTCATATGTATGACAGGAAAAAAATTCGTTCGGCCCAAAATGTCACGGATGTGTCTTTTTTTGTAGTGGAGAGCCACTTGTGGATTGCCTACCAAAGATGGCAACACCTAGATCTATCCTTGCTTTTATGCCTAGCTAGTGGCGTTAAACGATAACGCTTGTTGGGAGGCAACCCAATTTTATTTTTAGTTTTTTGTTTTTGTTTCTGTTTAGGAATAAATAATCCATATACCTTCTGTTTAGATGTGGTTTTATGTTTAATTTAGTGTTGGTGCCAAGTTAAACCTATAGAATCTTCTTGGACAATAGTTATTTGATCTTGCTGTAATTTCCAGAAACTTTCAGTTCACGAAAACAATTGTTAAAAATCAGAAGAACGCGATAAAATAGTGATTCCAATTGCTCCTGATCAATAAAATTTTTTCCTAGATCTTTCTATTTTGGCTGAAGTTTTGGAGTTCCAGAAGTTTGCGTTAGTTACAGATTACTACAGAATGTTCTGTTTTTGACAGATTCTGTTTTTCGTGTGTTGTTTGCTTATTTTGATGAATCTATGGCTAGTAAAATAGTTTATAATCCATATAGAAGTTGGAATACAGTAATTTAACACCAATATAAATAAATAATGAGTTCATTACAGTACCTTGAAATGATCTTTTGTTTTCTTTCGCTAACGGAGCTCACGAGATTTCTGTTGAGTTTTGTGTTGTGAAGTTTTCAAGTTTTGGGTGATTTTTTTTATGGATTATGGAACAAGGAGTGGCAAGAGCCTAAGCTTGGGGATGCCCATGGCACCCCCAAGATAATCCAAGGACACCAAAAAGTCAAAGCTTGGGGATGCCCCGGAAGGCATCCCCTCTTTCGTCCACTTCCATCGGTAACTTTACTTGAAGCTATATTTTTATTCACCACATGATATGTGTTTTGCTTGGAGCGTCTTGTATTATTTTTGTATTTGCTTGTTAGTTTACCACAATCATCCTTGTTGTACACACCTTTTGAGAGAGCCATACATGAATTGGAATTTGTTAGAATACTCTATGTGCTTCACTTATATCTTTTGAGCTTGATAGTTTTGCTCTAGTACTTCACTTATATCTTTTAGAGCATGGTGGTGGATTTGTTTTAAAGAAACTAGTGATCTCTCATGCTTCACTTAGATTATTTTGAGAGTCTTAAATAGCATGGTAATTTGCTTAAAATAATAATATGCTTGGTATTCAAGATTTGTAAAACTTTCTTTTGAGTGCGTTGAATACTAAGAGAAGTTTGATGCTTGATAATTGTTTTGAGATATGAAGGTAGTAATATTAGAGTCATGCTAGTTGAGTAATTGTGAATTTGAGAAATACTTGTGTTAAAGTTTGTGATTCCCGTAGCATGCACGTATGGTGAACCGTTATGTGATGAAGTCGGAGCATGATTTATTTATTGATTGTCTTCCTTATGAGTGGCGGTCGGGGACGAGCGATGGACTTTTCCTACCAATCTATCCCCCTAGGAGCATGCGCGTAGTACTTTGCTTTGATAACTTATAGATTTTTGCAATAAGTATATGAGTTCTTTATGACTAATGTTGAGTCCATGGATTATACACACTTTTCTCACCCTTCCACCATTGCTAGCCATTCTAATACCGCGCACTTTTCGCCGGTATCATACAACCACCATAAACCTTCCTCAAAACAGCCACCATACCTACCTATCATGGCATTTCCATAGCCATTCCGAGATATATTGCCATGCAGCTTTCCACCGTTCCGTTTATTATGACACGCTCCATCATTGTCATATTGCTTAGCATGATCATGTAGTTGACATCGTATTTGTGGCAAAGACACCGTTCATAATTCTTTCATACATGTCACTTATGAATCATTGCATATCCCGGTACACCGCCGGAGGCATTCATATAGTCATATTTTGTTCTAAGTATCGAGTTGTAAGAAAAATAAAAGTGTGATGATCATTATTTTTAGAGCATTGTCCCAAGTGAGGAAAGGATGATGGAGACTATGATTCCCCCATAAGTCGGGATGAGACTCCGGACGAAAAAGAAAAAAAAAGGAAAAGAGGCCAAAAAAAGAAAAGGCCCAATAAAAAAAAGAGAATGAGAGAAAAAGGGAGAAGGGACAATGTTACTATCCTTTTACCACACTTGTGCTTCAAAGTAGCACCATGATCTTCATAATAGAGAGTCTCTCGTTTTGTCACTTTCGTATACTAGTGGGAATTTTTCATTATAGAACTTGGCTTGTATATTCCAATGATGGGCTTCCTCAAATTGCCCTAGGTCTTCATGAGCAAGCAAGTTAGATGCACACCCACTTAGTTTCATTTGTTGAGCTTTCATATACTTATAGCTCTAGTGCATCTGTTGCATGGCAATCCCTACTCACTCACATTGATATCTATTGATGGGCATCTCCATAGCCCGTTGATACGCCTAGTTGATGTGAGACTATCTTCCCTCTTTTTATCTTATCCACAACCACCATTCAATTCCACATATAGTGTTATATCCATGACTCACGCTCATGTATTGCGTGAGGATTGAAAAAGTTTTGAAAATGTCAAAAGTATGAAACAATTGCTTGGCTTGTCATCGGGGTTGTGCATGATTTAAATACTTTGTGTGGTGAAGATAGAGCATAGCCGGACTATATGATTTTGTAGGGATAACTTTCTTTAGCCATGTTATTTTGAGAAGACATAATTGCTTTGTTAGTATGCTTGAAGTATTATTATTTTTATGTCAATATGAACTTTTGTCTTGAATCTTTCGGATTTGAATATTCATACCACAATTAAGAAGAATTACATTGAAATTATGCCAAGTAGCACTACGCATCAAAAATTCTCTTTTATCATTTACCTACTCGAGGACGAGCAGGAATTAAGCTTGGGGATGCCTGATACGTCTCCAACGTATCTATATTTTTTTGATTGCTCCATGCTATATTATCTATTGTTTTGGACTATATTGGGTTTTATTTTCCACTTTTATATTACTTTTGGGACTAACCTATTAACCGGAGGCCCAGCCCAGAATTGTTGGTTTTTTGCCTATTTCAGTGTTTCGAAGAAACGGAATATCAAACGGAGTCCAAACAGAATGAAATCTTCGGGAACGTCATTTTCTCATCGGATAAGACCCAGGAGACTTGGAACCTCCGTCAAGAAAGCTCCGAGGCGGCCACGAGGGTGGAGGACACGCCGCCCTACCTCGTGGGCCCCTCGAGGCTCCACCAACGTACTTCTTCCTCCTATATATACCTACGTACCCCCGTCAGATCAGATATGGAGCCAAAAACCTAATTCCACCGCCGCAACTTTCTGTATCCACGAGATCCCATCTTGGGGCTTGTTAGGAGTTCACGGAAGGGATTCCACCACGGAGGGCTTCTACATCAACACCATAGCCTCTCCGATGAAGTGTGAGTAGTTTACCTCAGACCTTGGGTCCATAGTTAGTAGCTAGATGGCTTCTTCTCTCTTTTGGATCTCAATACAATGTTCTCCCCTCTCTCGTGGAGATCTATTCGATGTAATCTTCTTTTTGCGGTGTGTTTGTTGAGACCGATGAATTGTGGGTTTATGATCAAGATTATCTATGAGCAATATTTGAATCTTTTCTGAATTCTTTTATGTATGATTGAGTTATCTTTGCAAGTCTCTTCGAATTATCCGTTTGGTTTGGCCAACTAGATTGGTAGTTCTTGCAATGGGAGAAGGGCTTAGCTTTGGGTTCAATCTTGCGGTGTCCTTACCCAAAGGATGTAAAGGGTTGCAAGGCACGTATTGTATTGTTGCCATCGAGGATAACAAGATGGGGTATTTATCATATTGCATGAATTTATTCCTCTACATCATGTCATCTTGCTTAAGGCGCGTTACTCTGTTTTCCTTAACTTAATACTCTAGATGCATGTTGGATAGCGGTCGATGAGTGGAGTAATAGTAGTAGATGCTGGCAGGAGTCGGTCTACTTGTCTCGGACGTGATGCCTATACACATGATTATACCTAGATACTCTCATAACTATGCTCAATTCTGTCAATTGCTCAACAGTAATTCGTTCACCCACCGTAGAATACCTATGCTCTTGAGAGAAGCCACTAGTGAAATCTATGGCCCCCGGGTCTATTCTCATCATATTAATCTTCCTACGCTTTATTATTGTTTTGCTTTTTTACTTTGCCTTTTATTTTAGCTTGCATCTTTATACCAAAAATACCAAAAATATTATCTATCATCTTTATCAGATCTCACTCTCGTAAGTGACCGTGAAGGGATTGACAACCCCTATTCGCGTTGGTTGCGAGGAGCTATTTGTTTTGTGTAGGTACGAGGGACTCATGGCGTGGCCTCCTCTCTTGGATTGATACCTTGGTTCTCAAAAACTGAGGGAAATACTTACGCTACTCTGCTGCATCATCCTCTCCTCTTCGGGGAAAACCAACGCAAGCTCAAGACGTAGCACCTCCTCGTCGTCCGAGTCCATCGTCGAGCAGACAAATCACCGAACACCTAGCGGGCGTGGTGGGCGCACACCCGCCGGTATACTGATACGTCTCCAACGTATCTATAATTTATGAAGTATTCATGCTGATATATTATCATTCTGGGATGTTTTAAAATCTTTTTATAGCAACTTTATATCATTTTTTGGGACTAACCTATTGACCTAGTGCCCAGTGTCAGTTGCTGTTTTTTTGCTTGTTTTTACATCGCAGGAAATCAATATCAAACGGAGTCCAAACACCGCAAAACTTTTTGTGGATTTTTTTATGGACCAGAAGACCACCAATGGGCCAGAGCACTGGGGTGCCCGTGGGGGCACAACCCACCAGGCGCCTGGGGCCAAAGGCGTGCAATGTGGGCTGTGCCCATCTCGGTGGCCTCCCGCACCCCCTCTTTACCCTACAAATTCACAAATATTCCGAAAAACCCTCGGGGGGGGGGGGGGGTAATCCTAGATCAAAAGTTCCGCCGGCGTAGGCCTCTGTAGTCACCGAAAACCAATCTACACCCTTTCCGGCACCCTGCCGGAGGGGGGAATCATCTCCGGTGGCCATCTTCATCATCCCGACGGCCACCACGATGAGGAGGGAGTAGTCCACCCTCGGGGCTGAGGGTTTATACCAGTAGCTATGTGTTTAATCTCTCTCTCTCTCTCTCGTGTTCTTGAGATGTCACGATCTTGATGTATCGCGGGCTTTGTTAATATAGTCGGATCATATGGTGTTTTCCCCTCTCTATCTTGTTGTGATGAATTGAGTTTTTCCCTTTGAGATTTTGTTGTTATCGGATTGAATACTTTTATGGATTTGAGAGCACTTAATATATGTCTTGCGTATGAATACTCATGGTGACAATGGGGTATCATATTGATTCACTTGATACGTGTTTTTGCACTCAACTTGCGGATTCTCGTGGTGACATTGGGGTAATCTATGCATAGGGGTTGATGCACGTTCTCGTCTTTTGTTTCTCCGGTAGAAATCTTGGGGCACTCTTTGAAGTCCTTTGTGTTGGATTGAGTATTATGAATCTGAAATTATTTGGTGTTATTTTAGTACGAACTCTTGGGTAGATCGATCGGAAAGAATAGCTTCGAGGTGGTTTCGTACCCTACAAATAATTTCTTGTTATGTTCTCCGCTAGATAGGAACTTTGAAGTGATTCTTCATCGCACTTTGAGGGGTGGTTATATGATCCAATTATATTAGCACCGTTGAGAGATTGCACTAGAGAAAGTACGGACTCTAGGCCTCATTTCCAAGCATTGCAATACCGTTTTTGTGCCCGTTTACTATTTGCTACCTTGTTATTTTTATTTATTCAGATTATAAAAATATATTTCTACCATCAACATTACACTTTTATCACCATCTCTTCGCCGAACTAGTGCACCTATACAATTTACCATTGTATTTGGTGTGTTGGGGACACAAGAGACTTTTTATTATTTGGTTGCAGGGTTGTTTGAGAGAGACCATCTTCATCCTACGCCTCCCACGGATTGATAAATCTTAAGTCATCCACTTGAGGGAAAATTGCTACTATCCTACAAAACTCTGCGCTTGGAGGCCCAACACGTGCCTACAAGGATAAAGTTGCGTAGTAGACATCAAGTCTTTTCTGACGCCGTTGTCGGGGAGGTTAGGTAAGTGGCACTCACACCCCGCCAACAAAGCTCTTTGCTGGCGCCGTTGCCGGGGAGATGAGTGCTTGAAGGTATATATTTAGATCTTGCAATTGAATCTTTTAGTTTCTTGTTTATCACTAGTTTGGTTTATAAAAAGAAAACTACAAAAAAATGGAATTGAGGTTGCATCATATTATTCATCTTTATAATGTATTTCGTGAAAATGATGGAAAGGAAAATTGTGCTTAATTGATTGAAGAAGAATTCAATAGAATGTTTGAGCATGATTGCAATGTTGTTAGTATGAATTCTTTGAATATTCATGATGCTAATGATATGCAAAGCCATAAGCTTGGGGATGCTATGTTTGATGAAGATGATATTTTTAGTCCCTCAATATTTGATGTGGAAATTTGTTATAATTATGCATGTCTTCTATTTATGATGATTATAATAATGAAAGTGGATTTGGAGAGGTCATGACTTTATTTAGTGATGAATCCACCATTTTGGATGAGGCTTCAATTGACTATGATAACAAAGTTGCTATCTATGATGATTATGGTGATGACATGCATGCTATAAAGAATAATGATAACCATGAAACTTGTCATTATGATTTTAATTTTTAATCCCATGATAGTTATTTTGTTGAGTTTGCTCCCACTACTATTGATGAGAAGAAATTTGCTTATGTGAAGAGTAATAAGTTTTTTATGCTTGTGGATCATTAAAAGAATGCTTTATGTGATAGTTATATTGTTGAATTCATTCATGATGCTAGTGAAAATTATTATGAGAGAGGAATATATGCTTCTACATATCTGAATAATATCAAGTTTCCTCTCTATGTGTTGAAAGTTTTGAAGTTATGCATGTTTTGCCTTCCTATGCTAGTTGATTCTTGTTCTCGTAAGTTGTTTGATCAAAAAATACCTATACATAGAAAGTGGGTTAGGCTTAAATGTGTTAGTCATATGCTTCATGATGCTTTTTTTAAGTTTCAATTCTTATCTTTTATACGAGAATCGTTGAAATCATCATGCCTAGCTAAAAGGCATTAAAGAAAAGCGTGCTGGGAGACAACCCAACATTTACCCCTACTATTTTTATGTGTTCACATGATTAAGCTACTGTAGTAATCATGTTTTATAGTTTTCATTTCAATAAAGTGCCAAGTAAGAACTTTGGGATGATCTATGATAATAGTTGATTTGACCTTTAGGCTGCGGGTTAGGAGGCAAAATGGACTGCACCACAACATCGCGGGAGTGTGGTGCAGTTCGGCTCATGATGGCAGGGTGAGGTGAGCGAGTTTTGTACCTTTTGAAGTGCTTAGTTTGATGAAATACCACAGGGTACCGAATTTATATTTCCTTTTTCAATTACTTGACTGTGCTTAACACTCCTACCTCGAGCAAACCTGGATTTTGCGACGCCATACCTTTAGACTTTTAGCACTGATATTATATATATGAAAAATAAGACATGCTTTAGTTATGTTACTACGTAAGTGTATGAACATTTCAAAATTTAAGGCCTCATTTTTGCATTTCGCACCAGGGCCCCTATTTCTTAAAGACGGCCCTGATAATTCATCTATACCAAATGCTTGTATACGTGGTCGCGTACCTCATACACTACTTATGTGGCAGCATCATGAGACCACCGGCCAGTCGGCTCGTTTTGCAGTCGAAGTGGCACAGCTGACATGTGGTTTTGTGAAAGTAGTCCATCTTCTCCCGCCGCCGGAGAGAATCGAGCGAAGCGACAGACAGTGACCACCATGCTAAACACCATGCTAAAGATTTGTTAATGTTCAGGTGCCAGAGGTTGTCGTGTCCTGACGTCTACCACAAGCCCGGCCGCCAAGTCGTCGGATCCCGGAAACGCCAACAGACGCAGCGCCCGTAAGCAACTCGATCGGAGCATTCCCCGATCCCGACTGACAGTCCACCACCGCCGGCCGCCCGACGGAACCGGCACCCGCTCCCCGATCGCGCGCGTCGCCTGCCATGGGCCGCAAGCTCGCGCTCCTGGTGGGCATCAACTACCCGGGCACCAAGGCCGAGCTCAGGGGCTGCCACAACGACGTTGATCGCATGCACCGCTGCCTCGTCGACCGGTTCGGCTTCGAGGAGGACGACATCCGCGTCCTCGTCGACCGCGACGGCTCCTCCGGGCCGCTGCCCACGGGCGCCAATATCCGCCGCGCGCTGGCCCGGCTCGTCGGCGCCGCGTGCCCCGGGGACTTCCTCTTCTTCCACTTCAGCGGCCACGGCACGCGGCTGCCAGCCGAGACCGGGCAGGACGACGACACCGGATACGACGAGTTCATCGTGCCTAGCGACATGAATCTCATCACAGGTTCGACCGTTCCATCCACTCTATTATTTCTCTCTCCATTTTACTACTGGTCCTGCGGAAGTACTCGGATCCAGACATCCATTTGAGAAACGGTAGGACCATGAGGGTGTTTGGATACGTTTTAGTCTCATGATTAAATATAGTGGAACTAAAATTTGCTAGCTTTACCCATGCTTGAATCTAAATAATAAAGAGACAAAAATCAAGTTAATGAGCATTTATTATTCTCCAAACCTTCCAATCCAGAACTTGCATGTGTAAAAGGAGAGGAATTAAATGAGGGAAGAGAGGGTTAATCCATATTTTAGTAGCGTTTCCTTAACTAAAAAAATTTAGTCTCACGACTAGTTCTAGTCTTTCTTTAGTCAGGTGTGCTTGGAACTTTAGCCTCTAAAAAGATTATTTTTAATCAGACTAAAAATAATCCCTTGGATCCAAGCTACGTACGGCCTTCAGATGTGAAAGTGAAACCCATCCTGAAGTCAACGCCGATGTGATGTGGATCTGGTCTGCTCCAGGCCAGGATCAAGCCCTATCCAACTAATACTAGTTGAACCATTATGCAAGATTCATTCTTCACCTTACGGCCGGCTCACTGGTTCATTTGTTTCGCGTTGCATTAAGTGAGCTCAAGGCAATCTTTCTTGGTAAATGGCTGGACAAGGAAGGAGTCTGATCTCGAACGCGCAGAGATGACAGCCGAGGCCTCGATTCAACTTAAGAAACTAACACCCCTTCCTTCAGACGGTAAGATTTGGCGAAGACGACTGCTCCTGCAGATCTCCTTCAAAAAATCATTGTGGCCATGGCCGATGGTCGCACAGGGTGAGATTCCGCCACCGGAAGTCAGCCAATCTTAAAGTAACTTTAACGGGGTGATTCATTTCGTCCGCCGCTGTCTGTTTGGATCCGTACGGACAAAAAAATGCCCAACGCGCCGATCCAAACCTAAAACGTGTCCGCTTCGCGTCCGCGCCGACGCATTTGCGGCCCAAATTTGCGCCCCGAGTGCGTCGGCGCAGACGCGGAACGGACTCCACGCGCGCCTTCTCGATGTCCGCCGCGGCCCCACCGTACCTGGCGGTCGCCCAACTACCCGCCACCTCTTCGGTCAACTTAATTTATGACCCCGGGCCCACGCGTCAGCAACGGCGGTCGTCCTTTTTAAGCCGACCTTGTGGCGGGACCGCCACCATCCAGTTCCCGTCCCCATCTAGGCCACACTCGCTTCCCCGTCGCCGGCAAGCAAACCCTAGCCAACCCTAGCCACCCTAGCCATCCAAATGGAGCTCTTCTCCGGCGCCGGCAGCAACAGCAAGTCAAAGGGCAAGGCCCCCACCGTGCCCTTCCCCACGGAGTTCACCCCGCGTCCGCCTGCGCCGGCAGAGGCAGCGGGTGAACGTGCCCGTGCACCAAGCGGAGTGGCACTGGCGCCACCGCGTGCCTCTGCAGTACCCCGACGTGACCCTGCCGCATGACTGGCATCTGGATTCGGAGAGGATCCCAGTGTCGGCGGCGCCGGTCTATTAGGGCGCACGCGGAGGAGGTGCATCGCCGATGGGCGCTTCTGACGCCGGAGCAGCGCCGCGACCAGGCCTACGCCTTCGACTCGCCCAACTGGGCGCACTGGTTCGCCTTCGAGCACGAGGATGCGAGGCGGCGCGGCGTGCGCGAGGTCAACCGCCGGTCTAGATGCGGGCCACGCTGGAGCAAGAGGCGGCAGATCCAGGTGGCCGAGGAGCGCCGCGATGGCAAGTACCTCGAGATGCTCGAGCGCGACGCCGAGGCCGAGCGGCTCGAGGCCGAGGAGGCGGCGGAAAGCGGGCGGCCAGCGGCGGCAGATCGCCAGCCGACACAGCCGCGCTACATGGTTGTGCTCTGGAACACGGCGTTCGGCTGGGCCGGTCCGGCGCCGACGCTCATCGACCTCACGGACCCCGAGGACGACGACGACAATGCCTAGGGCAACGCGCCGGCACCTAGTTTTTTGTTTGTTTTTACTTTTATTAAATGCTAATGTGGACGCGTGGACTCCCGCCGGCCTTCGTGGCCGGCTTTAATGTTTAATTAATTTAGTTTTTATGTTAAATATGTATGCATTCAGGTTTTTTTACGCCGTCGAATGGGTCGCGCCAGCGTTGGCCGCACGTGGCGACCCAAACGCGGAAGTGGATACTCGTGTCTACCTGACTGACTCAAACAGACAAAAAATGGACAAAATCACCGTCCGTTTGGGTCGGCCTGTTGGAGTTTCTCTTAGCCGTGAGTTAGCGCCGCTGGCCAATAGGAATTTGGTGGGGACGTGCAGCCGGGGAAGAAGATGCTTTTGTTGGTTTCAGCCCCGTCTCCAAAGAAAAGGCAGCAAATCAAGAAAAGGGGATAACCTGCACCTAGCTAGGATAGAATTATGTGGTAGCGCTCGGGCTCCTGTTCACGTGATCTAGCGCCTCACCATATATGTAAATACAACCAGTTTCTTCCTGCACATATTTCAAAAAGAAGCACTCTGACCTCTGCTATCACATTTCCTAGTATCCACGTGACCTTATGTTTACCAAAGAAATCAACTTAGATCTTGTCTCTACGAGCATTTATTTGGAGTTCAAAAAGTTTTAAAAGCTTTAACTTTTAATTTAAGTGTCGGAATCTAGTTCCGTTTTCACTGTTGGGTTTCTCGCGACGAGTTCTTCAAAATTAGATCCCATATGGGTAGATTCCATCAAACTTTTTTTCAAGGGCAATTTTGGGTGCGATGTAGGCAACTATAGTGCTATAGTGAAGCAACTTCATATTTTTGGCCTAGTAGGACTGGCTATTAGGTTGGTTTGCGTACAAAACGAGAAAAATCACACAAAACATAAGGCAGCTTTAATGCTACATACAAAGCAACTTCACTGCATTATGTGTACCCTTGAATTTTGCTAACATTATCCAACTTGCCTATTATGGCTGCTTAGTTGCCTGTTGTTGATGGTCAGTTGCCTACGCTTGATGTCCAGTTGCCTATAAATACTACATTGTCTACCATTGATGTCCAGTTGCCTATAAATATTACATTATCCACCATTGATGCCCAGTTGCCTGCTATTAGTAATTAGTTGCCTACCATTGGTGCTCAATTGCCTAACTTTATGAACATAGTTGTCTACAATATTGTGAAGTTGTTTACCATTGTTTTTTAAGTTGCCTCCAAATAGTCTGAAGTTGCCTAGATTCACCACCAAGTTGCCTACCATAACTAGCACTAGTAGACACATGAGCATCAGCTAGACGACTTCATAGTAGTACGGGCAATTTAGAAACAACGACATATGAGCATGAATAATAGGCAACTTAGAAGTACCGGTGAGAAAGTTAGGAGAATGTTAGACAAAATCAACTAGGACATAAAATGTAGTGAAGTTGCCTATTTTTAGCACTAAAGTTGTCTCTAATATAAGGAAAGTTTCTCATAAAGGTTATGTGACTTTATCTACCTTTTTCGAAGTTGTTCTGTATTACTAGTTAGTTGCTTATTGTTGTTAATTAGTTACTTTTAACGGAGCGAAGTAGCTTCCGTTTAGAACTAAACTTGTCTCATCTAGCATTAAAGTTGCTTTTGGGAAAAATCATCGAAACATATCCACGTGAGGTTTAGTTTTAAAGAGCTCGTCGCAACCTGGCTATCCAACACTAGCGCGCGGTACCGTTGGCGGGCAGACTCCCTCGAAAAAGGAAAGCACAAGGATCTCATAGCATCCATCCTAACATAGTTTTAAAATTTGGAATCATGATAAACAAGTTAAATCCCATAAAAACTTTTCAACATTGTAGGCAACTTAGGTCCCTTGATGGACAACTTCCATGGTATTGTAGGCGATTAAGGATCACTCATAGGAAACTTCGTAGCAACATAGACAACTTGCTTTTTGAGGTAGACAACTAAGGAGCCATGCTAGAAACCTTTGCACACTCTATGGTAAGCAACTTTCACGGTATTATAGACAACTAAACTATATACAACTTAGTTTCTGATGTATGCAACTTAGACACCATGATAACCATCTATTACACTACTGCACACAGCTAATTAGGAGGCTACTAGGCGAATTCACTTATACACACGATGCAATTCATCTAGCATCAAAGTTGCTCATGTTTAGCATTAAAGTTGTCTCATCTTATGTCAAAGTTTCTTTTGAAAAAACACATCAAAACATATCCATATGAGATCTAGCTTCAGCGAGCTCGTCACGAGGAACCCAACTGTGAAAACGGTTCTTTGTTCTAACACTCGGTTCAAAAGTTGCAACTTTTTGAAAAAAAATGGAATTGAATAAATAGGTGACGGTAGCACATGCATGCGCACCGGCGTTGGTTATTCACATGCACGTGGGCACGGTCCCCACACATTGTCACAGTTTGCTGTCTTAAATAATCATATGCGTCAGCATATTCATGCATCGCACGGGGACGATGCGTGCGCTCGGGAGCTCCGATTGCTGCAGCTGCACTAATAAGCATTTGGCTTAAATAATCACATGCGCCAGCATATGCATGCATCGGATGGCTCCGATGCTTGCGCCCGGGAGCTTCAATTAGTGCAGCTGCACTCATAAGCATTTGGGTATAGAATTTAATGACAGGCTTGACTAGCAAGTTATGCAAGTTTTTATACAACTTAAGTCGGTAGTATAATAATCCTACACCTACAAAAGGACTACGAAGGAACTGCTTAAACCTTCCTTTCCTAAGGGCATCTTCAATGGTTGTAGGATAGTCGTTGGTAGACTTTGCCACATAGGATTTTTGATGATGTGTCATACAATAAATGAGAAAAGAGATTAAGGTCGTATGTAGACATCCTCCAATGCAAAGGTGCTTAGATCAGGTGCTAAGTATATTAAATGTCTTTAGCAACTCAAGTCCCCAATGCAAAGGTGCTAAGTTTTTGGGTGCTAAGCTTCATGCATTTAATTAGTTGTAGATCAGAATTGTGCTTCAACCTAGATACACGTGCTTAGCATCGTTTCTTTCTAGGGTTACCATACTACTCTCTCTCTCTCTCTCTTCTGAACTAGCATGCCACATCAGATTTTTTTGCTTAGTTGGCAACCTTAGCACCTGTACAAGGTGGAGCATTGGGAGAGGCCTGAAACCAACACCCCTTGCACAAGCTTCAATATAGGATAAGAGATCACCTTATTTATTATCTCACATCTTATTGGGCAAACTAGATACTCCCTCCGTTCCTTTATATTAGGTGTATTTGTTTTTTGATAAAATTCCACAATGTAAGGTGCATTTGTTCTAATTTCTCGTAATTCTGTTCTTGTCCCTCCAGAAAGAAGGAAAGTACCTCTCACCTGATTGCATGTATCTCTGCTTGTAGAGAAAAAAAAGAAAACCATATCTCTCCCGATTGCATGTATCTCTTTGTTTCCTAACATAAATGATTTACTTCTCGCTGTTCAATGAATTGGACAAGGGTAATTTCGTCCTCAATTGTCTATAATTATGTGCCTTGGTCACCATGCTGAAAATAATACACCTTACATAAAGTGTTTATTGTATGTTAATGTATTTGTTGATACATGGTATATTTTATCAACAAGCTAACAAACAAATTGTTGGGCATGGCCTAATCCCCCTGTCTCCCCTCATTTTCAGTGGGGTGGGCCCCGCCTCCCCCTAAGACCAATCAAAATCTGCCAACCGCCTAGTCATGTAAGGCCCTTGTAGGTGTACCATTACTCGTCGGTAGTACACCCTATAAAAAGGCATGTATCCCATCCTTGTAACTCAAGCAGATCAAGCATTAGAGCTTCACAAAACTAGTACCACTGTGTGCTCCTCTCTTCCATGTGTTAGGAGCCAACATTGCGCCGACTCTTTGAGGGAACATGGAATCGGCTCTGAGAACTCACAATATTAGAGATCGTGTGCCCCTTGAAGATCACAGTTTGTAGGTCTGGTGGGAGACTCTCCCACCAGGACTTGGACTCGGCAAAGTTCTTTAGCTCCCGAGTCCCCTCATGGAGCTTGATGTTTTGCGCCACCATCGTGGTGGAAATAATACTAGGAATTGGCGTGGAGAACACCTTGACTCCTTCCTTTTCATGCATCTGGAGTATGCTTTGATGTCGTGCCCTTGGATCTACAAGGCCTCCGCGTGCTGCAATTGTTGATCACGCCAGAGATCGAGAGTGGCTTGCTTCTCAATCAAATGTGCCTTCCAATGGTGAGGCGGATCCTGATGACTTTCAATTGCTAAGCTTCCAAAGTCTGTGACGTGATGTGCGTGGCCAGACCAGGATGTCATCAACATCAGCATCCTCTGCTTCCAAGCTGACCATGAAGACCTTGTGTGAAAGATGGTGATCGTGCGATCTTTCATACATGTCTGAGGCTGAGTAAAGGACAGGGAGGAGGGAGTCTTTGCCGACCATGAGTTAGTAATCTGATTCGCTGTCGATGGCTCTCGCGCTGGGCGCAAACTTGGGGATCGCCCGAGTGGAATTTCAGCCAATTTATTAGGTGTCAAGTCACATATGTGGACTTCCCCAATTTGGCCGGCAATGAAGTTTAAACTCCCAAAGCAGAAGATATGTCCTTTTGTGAGTGTGGCGGCAGGAGCCAAATGCCCCACTTCGTCAACGATGAAGTCCAGAGAGCCAAAGTGGATGCCTTGGCCCGGAGCGAAGCCGTCAGAGTTGGTGAAGGAACCCATCTGGATCTCATCTAATGAATCTATGCACGCAACACCTACCTGACATGCCAAATGTCGGTGTAATAATTCGGCAATAATTAACATGGTGCTTACTGCGTAGAGAGAATCTAGATGGGTGCACAGGAGACAAGGATTTTACCTAGGTTCAAATCCTTGGTGAGAGTTACTACCCAACTTCCTGCCTTTGCGGGTTGTATTGATGGTTTCCTCTTATTAGAGCTAGGGTTTGTGCATTTGCACATATGGTGTGTTGCAGCCTTTGTAGAGCTATACCAATCAGGATCTGCTCCTACCCCGCCTTATATAGGTGGGCGAGGGTAGAGTTACATGGGGCCGAGTTGGTTTACATGCAGAGATTCAGTCAGTACAATTAGAACTACCAAATATACATGTCTTCTACACAAAGGTGATGATGTGTCCCCGTATTATCGGAGCACTCAAGTCGCCGGTCTCGCCCACCCTATTGATAATGGGCCGGATTTATCCTTCTTGACTATACCCGAGTGCTATGTCTTTGTCCATTACCACCCTACCGGGTAAGCTAGTCCAAAGTGGTGGGCATGAGTTTGTGCCTGCCACTGGTAATTTTGGACCATGTCTAATCTAGACCGATGTTAGCAGTGACGAACGCAAAGTGGGCACCCGCAACGGGTAATTGGCCAGATTATCGGTGGAAGGTGCAAATGCATGCCCACCATAGATAGGGGTCCACCGATAAGCACTTCCCAGTAGTGATGGGTGCACATAACACAATGATTTTGTAGTGGTGGGTGCACAAAAAACAATGATTTTACCCAGGTTCAGACCCTCAGAGAGAGGTAATACCCTACTCATGCCTTTGTGGGTTGTAATGATGGTTTCCTTGTATGAGAGCTAGGGTTTAGGTGTTTGCACGTAGGTGGTATGTGTTGTCTACGTAGAGCTGTATCGATCGAGATCTGCTCCTACCTCACTGGATTAACTAGGTGATTTCCCCGCGCGTTGCTGCGGGATTTTGAAAATTAATTTTGGATACATTCTATATGAATGAAATGATCTAAATCGAAAGCTATTATTTTCAAAAGTAATTATATGTGAACAAAAAGTATGCATGTACGTTGGACTATTGGAGATGGAACAATTAATTATGGTATATGCATGTGCTACAAAATAGTTCCAGTGGATGATGACGTGGCATATCTGATGATGTGGAGGGCTGCATGTTGAGAGAACTAGACTTAGTGGGGATCAACTATTTATGTATTATAGATGAGAGGTAGAATTACATGGGTCCGATTCAGTTTATATGGCAGAGATTCAATCAGTTTACAATTAGAAGTATCAAACATATATGTCTTGTCACCCGCAAAAAAATGTCCTCAACACAAACGTGATGGTGTGCTCCATTTTTTATTTTATTTTTTGAGAATCTGATGATGTGCTCCATATAGGATGACTTAAGTCGCCGGTCTGGCCCACCCAGTGGATAATGGGCCTGAATTATCTTCTTGACTATATCGGGGTGCTATGTCTTTGTCTGTTACCGCCCTCCGCTTGCATACATGATGTCTTCCCTGTCAGCTACTCAAGACATATGACAGCCACCCTCCAGATGCTCCTCCACAACTATCATCCCTTGTGTATGTTAAGGAGATGCCCATGCCAAATAAAGCCATCCGGGCACAACGTGCTCGTGCTATCTAGAAGGTGTTCATTCTGTGGGAAGGTATGTATGCCACAAACGCTTCTTAATTAGGAGGATCTTGCTATTTTCGGGAAGCACATTGTTTCATTCTAGCTCGAGGACGATATGTTTGTCAGAGGGAGGGAGAGATGTTATGTAGACACAACACTTCAAGAGGAGGGGCCACTCCTAGTTGCGCGCGGGTCCAGATGACTGTTGCTCTGTTCTTTGTTATAAAAGTTCAGGCACGCGCGGGTTGAGATGACTGTTGCTCTGTTCTTTGTTATAAAAGTTTAGGCATGCGCAAACTAGCCGTAGTCTTAGTCGAAAAAACAATAGCTAGCCCCCACTATTATATTTCTGCACACATGTGTGCGTTCAGGTCACCTTAATAATTGATAGCCGTTTAATTAAATTTGTGTGACACAGAAGCCATGCACGTACCATTAAGTTTTTTTTCGAGGTCATGTACTAGTATTAAGTTACTACTCAGTTACTCCTTTGCATTAATCTAGCAATCCATACCATGCATGTCTTTTTTTCGGGGATCAAATCATGCATGATCTTTATCACAAGTACAAAATGTATAACAGAAAAATGTCAACCAGCCTTTTCCGCATTTTTTTAATTATATTTAATAGTTATAATAGGCTGTTGTCTTTCCAGCTAGCTGATGATCCATTGCCGCACATTTGCGGGATCAGGCATTTTACCCCCTTGCACTGTAATTTCATATTTCCAGTTAAAGATGGTCACTTGTGGATCGAAATCTCCAGCTAACTTGTTATTATGCGCAGATGATGATTTCAGGGAACTGGTTCAGAAGGTCCCCGATGGTTGCATATTTACCATCGTCTCCGACTCATGCCACAGCGGTGGCCTGCTTGACAAGGTGAAGGAGCAGATAGGCGACAGCACCATGCAGGGTGAGACCCAGTCCGGTGAACCCGAGGAACCATCCGATTCGCCGACTGGCTTCCGGTCCTTCCTCAAAGACACTGTCCGGGACGTGTTCGAGTCCCATAGCCGCCGCTTCCGAAGCCGACGCGGAGGCGGCGACGACGACGAGGAGGCGGATGCACAGGTAGACGGAGAAGCATCTGGGGAGGGCGACACCAAGAGTCGGTCGCTGCCGCTGTCAACACTCATCGAGATGCTCAAGCAGCAGAGCGGGAAGGACGACGTGGACGTGGGCTCGATCCGGATGACGCTGTTCAACGTCTTCGGGGAGGATGCCAGCCCAAAGATCAAGAAGTTCATGAAGGTCATGTTTCTCAAGTACTGTGAGGGCAAGCTAGACGAGCAGGACGGGCTGATGGGCATGGTCGGTGGCCTGGCCTACAAGCTCCTCAAGGCCAAGCTTGAAGGCGGCGACGAGGAGGAGGATGCTTTGAGGCCGGCGATGGAGCAGGAGGTTGGCGGGGAAGAGGAGGTGTACGCGGGGACCAGGTCGTGGGCACCTACCAACGGCATTCTCATCAGCGGGTGCCAGAGCAGCCAGACGTCGGCGGATGCAGCCACGGCGCAGGGCTCCTCGTTCGGCGCGCTCAGCAACGCCATCCAGACCATCCTTGAAGGGGAGGAGGGGGAGGTGACCAACAGGGATCTCGTCATGGCAGCGCGGGAGGCGCTGGCCAGGCAAGGATACACTCAGCAGCCTGGGCTCTACTGCAGCGATGAGCTCCTTCAAGTGGCTTTCATTTGCTGAAACATGCATGGATTCATGGTGTGCTTTGTTTCTTCCTCCTCCTTTTTGGGGTCCGCTCTGCACAAGGTTAATCTTACAGTATAAAGTCTATTTGTATTATAATCTATCTTTATTAGTCTAGTCTTGGAGTCCAAGCTTTGTAATCTATATAAACAACCCTTCAGACCCCAATCAATATAACAATTACTTCTCCAATATCTCAATCTATCATGGTATCTGACGTCTAGGTTTTCCGCACCTGGTATGGCTCCGCCACCCGCGCCGCCTCCCCGGCCGATTCGGCCCCTCTTCTCCACGGCCGAGTTCCGCGCCGCCGGCGCCCCATCCCCTACCTCTTCCTCTACAACTACCCAAACACCTTCCCCCCAAACCCGTCATCCACCGCTCCCGCGCCACCAGCTCCGTCGTCATGGCCTCCTCAGCATGATCCTTGGATCGGCCTCGTCGAGCTTGGCCGATGCCTTGGTCGGCCCCTCGCCGTATGGTGCCCCTCCTGCGTACATGCAGACACGTGGGGCCCCGGTCTTAAATCCAGCCACCGGCTCTCCGGACTCCTTGGACCCAGCCGGGCGACGTCTACACCGCCACTCCCACTCCGCCTACCAAAGACGCCCGGGACCGCCGTCGCCGTCCAACACCATGCCGGTCTTCTACGGCAACGTGCAGGCCCCAATCGCATACTACCCATCCGCTATCCCCTACGTCAACATGCAAGCTCCTGGCCTCTCTGCTCCTCCCCAACAGCCGCCTTGGGACCAAGCCGCCTTCATCAACGCCATGAACAATTTTGTCCTCAACGACGCAGGTACGGATTGGATTTTCGATTCTGGTGCATCAATGCATATGTCTTCAAATATGAATTTATTGTCAGCTTGTTTTCCTTCGCTTTTCCACTATCACCATTGGCGATGGCTCCACCATCCCTGTTTCATGCACCGGTCACTCTTACATGCCTTCCTCTCATGCCAATTTTCTTCTCCGCAATATTCTTGTGGTTCCTTCCATCATCAAAAATCTTATTTCTGTTAGACAATTTTGCATTGACAACAAAGTTATCCTGGCCTTTGACCCTTTTGGTTTGTCTGTGAAGAATCTGACAACGGGGGCGGTACTCGCTCGGTACAATAGCACGGGCGATCTTTATCCTCTTCATGGCGCGCCCACATCCACCCCTCGTGCCATGCTCGCATCCGCTGATCTATGGCATCGTCGCCTCGGTCATCCCAGCAAAAACACTTTGACGTCTTTACTCCAAGAATTTTGTATCCCTAGTTCTAGCAGTCCCCATAATCCCTCTCTACGTAATGCATGTCAATGCGGCAAACATGTTAGATTACCTTTTGGAACCTCTACTACCATTAGTACTTTTCCTTTTGAGTTACTTCACTGTGATTTATGGACCTCCCGGTCCCTAGTGTTTCTGGTTATAAATATTATCTTGTGATCTTGGATGATTATTCTCACTATACTTGGACCTTTCCTCTCCGCGGTAAATCTGAAGTACCTGCAATCTTTCTCAACTTTCGATAATATGTAATCACACACTTTGGCTTGCCAATTAGATTTATTCAATGTGATAACTGTCGTGAATTTGATAACACCCAAAACCGCACCTTCTTTCTCTCCCAAGGCATTCTTCTTCGCTTTTCATGCCCTTATACATCTTCTCAAAATGGTAAAGTTGAACGCTGTCTTCGCTTTATTAATGATGTTCTTCGCACATTGCTTTTACAAGCCTCTCTTCCTTCCCGTTTTTGGGTTGAAGCCCTTCGCACCGCCACACTCCTTCTTAATATTCGACCAACTAAAACTTGCCCTCTTTATTCGCCTTTCCAATCTCTTTTTCTCTCCCACCCTGACTATTCTTTTCTGCGTGTTTTTGGCTGTCTATGCTTTCCCAACATCGCCTGTACCGCCTCCAACAAACTAGAATCACGCTCACTACCTTGCATTCACCTTGGTCTTTCGGATGATCACAAAGGATATCGTTGTTTCGAACCATCTTCTGGTCGTATCATTCTCTCTCGTCATGTCACGAAAATACTTCTCCTTTTTCTGTCACTACAACCACAACACCAATTCCACCACAATCCGCCACCACCAAAACCCCTTCCCTAGTTCGGCCTTCGGTCATCTCTGCTGCCACGGAATCTTGTTCCGTCTCTCAGCCGAATCGCCCAACGTTAGCCACCCTCCTGCCCGTCCCCACCTCTCCTCAAGAATCGCATCCTCTACCCCAGCCGTCTTTCCCTCACCACATCCTACCACGGCAACCCCTCGACACCCACCACCTCTGATTCTTCTTCCTCACCGTCCTCTTCAACCGAAAACCCATCGCCACCCAATGCCGTTCTTATACCACCGCTCACCAATGATCATGTCATGTGCACCCGTGGAAAACGAGGATTTCTTCTCCCCACCAAACGTCTCAATCTTACCGCCACCCCAACCATCTCTCCTATTCCAACCAGTTATAAGCGAGCTCTTCTTGACCCTCTCGACTTTACGCTATGTGCGATGAATTTGAAGCTCTTCACAAAATAATACATGGACTCTTGTTCCCAAACCTCCTGGTGTTAACATTGTTTACGGCAAATGGGTTTTTCGTCATAAATTTCATTCGGTGGCACTCTCGCTCGTTACAAAGCTCGTTGGGTGTGTCGTGGTTTCTCCCAAAGCAGCCTGGTATTGACTTTGATGAGACTTTTTCTCCTGTTGTTAAACCAAGCACTATTCGTGTTGTTCTTAGTCTTGCTGTTTCCTCTTCTTGGCCTATTCATCAACTTGATGTTCAAAATGCTTTTCTTCATGGCACTCTCAATGAAACTGTTTATTGTCAGCAACCCTCTGGTTTTGAGAATCCCTCATCCCCAAATTTTGTTTGTCTCCTCAACAAATCTCTTTATGGCCTTAAACAAGCTCCTCGTGCATGGTTTCAATGCTTTGCTACTTTTATTCAAACCATAGGCTTTATTCCCTCCAAATCCGATTCTTCTCTCTTTGTTTATCGGTCTTCTACTCACACTGCCTACCTCTTGCTTTATGTTGATGATATCATTCTCACGGCTAGTTCTCGATTCTTTTCTTCAACATACCATCTCTTCTCTCAATCGGGAGTTTTCCATGACTGATCTTGGTCCTCTTCATCATTTTCTAGGTATTCATGTTTCTCGCACAAAATCTTCCCTCTTTCTTTCTCAACGGTCATACATTTTGGACTTGCTTTCTCGTTACGGTATGTCCGATTGTCAACCCTCTCGTACTCCAGCCGGCGTTGGTGCTAAACTGTCGGCTGATGGTGATCCTCTTTCGGTCCTACTTTATATCGTAGCATCAGGCGCTCTTCAATATGCCACTCTTACTCGTCCTGAAATCTCCTATTCAGTTCGGCAAGCCTGTCTCTTTATGCATGATCCTCGTGCTCCTCATCCGGCTCATGTCGACGCATTCTCCGCTATTTAAAAGGCACTCTTGATCACGGTCTCCTTATTAATTCTTCTTCACCTACAAGCTTGACAGTTTATTACGATGCAGATCGGGCAGGTTGTCCAGATACTCGACGATCTACATCCGGATTTTGCGTTTATTTGGGTGATAATCTTGTTTCTTGGTGTTCTAAAAGGTGTAACAGTTTCGTGTCTTCTGCTGAGGCTGAGTATAGGGCGGTTGCTCACGCTGTGGCCGAGGCGGTGTGGCTACGGCAGCTTCTCGTTGAACTTCATCGTCCGCTCCCACGTGCTACCATTGTTTACTGTGATAACATTTCTACAGTATACATGGCTTTCAATCCAGTTCAACATCTTCGCACAAAGCACATTGAGATTGACATTCACTTTGTTCGTGAAAAGGTGGCTCTTGGCGAGGTTCGCGTTCTTCATGTTCCTACAAGTGCCCAATTTGTCGACATTTTTACCAAAGGACTCCCGATTGCATCGTTCACCGACATACGCTCCAGTCTCAACATTGTTTCACCTGACGTTGAGACTGCGGGGGGATCTTAGAGTATAAAGTCTATTCATATTGTAATCTATCTCTATTAGTCTAGTCTTGGAGCCCAAGCTTTGTAATCTATATAAACAGCCCTTGAGGCCCCAATCAATACAACAATTACTTCTCCAATATCTCAATCTATCAGTTAATAAAGTTTTCCCTTGTTTCCCTGGGTTAGTTTCCTGTGGCTTTATGTGTAATTGTGTATACGTATGTACTTCATGTCAAAACTGTGATCGGATTTTGTTTTACACTAAAACTGTGAGAAGTTAATTGGACTATGCGGTTGCAGCTCTTAGCGGCGACGGTTGTAGCTCGCTGCAACCGCACTATGTTAGATTTGGACATCAATACTATTGGATAAATCGGTCAGATCCCTACTATGTTAGATCATAAATAAGCTTTGTGTTCCTCCTAGGTGTAGTAACCATGAAAGTCTCCGAAACAGACCTTAGTAGCTACATCCATCAACCATTGTCTCAAAGATAATATAATGTTGTTTGTGTTGTCTGGATTCAAAACATGTTATACAGTGTATCATTATATTATTAATCTTGTAATAAGTCAAATCATGTGACAACCTGAAGTCTCTATCAACTTGAACATTCCAAAAACATGTTCATGGAATTGGTATTTGACGGCTTCAGAATATTATACTACCTCCGTCCGGGTTTATTGAGCCCCTTCGTGTTTTGGTCCAGATTTTGACCATGTATAGACTACTAAAATATAAAGTATATGCTATAAAAAATTATATTGTTAGATTTGTATTTGAAAGAGCTTTCCGACAATATAATATTTGTGACATATAGTTTACATTTAGTTAGTTAAAATTTTAAGTCAAACTTTAGCCCAAAATAAGAGGGGCCTAATAAACCCGGACGGAGGTAGTACTCTCTTTTTCTTTATGAGTTACTTTTATAGATTCTCATCAAGGTTTTAGTGAGATAATATCAACATGAGATCATATGTCATACTTTTTGTTTTCCCTGCCGGTTTTTTAGGAAAGTATACATGGCATATTTATTGTCTTGTAAACTCTATGATTTTCCGATATATGTCATATATCATTTTTCTCCTTATATTTTCCCCACTGGGTTTTAAAAAGAGTATTCAATGACATATCAGATCACACTCTTTTCTGTTATGAGTTTTCTCTCGAAGTTTCTCATAAAGGATTTTAAAGAGGCGACATATGCAATACTTTATATTTTCCCCACTCGTTTTTTAAAAGGAAAGCATACAAAACATATTTATTGTTCTTTGAACTCACCGATGAGTTTTCTCCTTTCTCAAAGGTTTTCTCATATGAGTTAGCAAGGAGACAATAATCATTATATGTTGCACCTTTTCTCCTTATTCCATTTTCCATTTGGCTTAAAGGATTTTTAGCAACATATCCGCTCTATTCTCCTCATATTTTTCCTACAAGATTTTTTGGGGGAAACTCTCAAGATTATACGGAAGATTCTCAAGATAGTAGATCTATATACAAGAAGATTTCAACGATGAAACGTTCATGGAGCGGTGTTGTATAAGGGGGAGTGTTAGGAATTAATTAGTGGATTAATTAGCACATGTCTATTGTTAATTAGCACATGTCTATTGTTAATTAGCACATGCTAATTAACAAACCGTCATTAGCAAGGGGTGTGTCCAACCCCGAAAAGTCATAGGGATGCCTCCGAACAGGAACCTCTTTTTTCCATCTCTTTCAGATGTATATATACTTGAGAATCAATAGAAACCAGGAGTAATCGTCCATTCAAGTTTGTTTTACTCTAACTCTAACAGTCGCTACTCTCTAGCACAGGTACGACATCGGCCACGGGAGGGCGGGGCTTTGCGGGAGGTGGGCTAGGCGCTTGGGGAACATGGTGAGATAGGCTGATTTTGACTGAGCTTAATGAATCAAGTAAGTACACATTAACGCAAATCATTTATAACTCACCACATAAATGATCTCATATTAAAGCTCAGCTTGTCTCATTAATCACTGATTTCAAGTCGATGCTACTCCCTCACGGCATGCACGTCGTTCTAGGTTAAGAATTTAACTAGCTATATATGTATTATATGTGATGAAAAATATATGTTTAGAAACTACATCTGCTTAAGAATCCAATAATATACTTTTGATGACATATAACTCATATTTAGTTAGTCAAATGGATGACCTAGAACTACGTGCACGCTCTCTAAACTGAGACTGAGAGAGTAGCTGAGTCACGAGCTGCTTAACTAGCTATACTACCACACTCGGAGCATCTACAATCTGGGCCTCAAATACCTTATATATGTTTGGACAGGGAAGAGAGAAGATAAAAGGCTACTTAACTGGGATCCTCAAATAATCCCCATATATTTGGCTTGTCCACGAATCCTCAAATCCAGTCCACATGTGGGAATGAAATGAGGGCACGAATACGGATTGCCCTCGATCACTTTCTCACTTTCTTGTTTTCTTTCTGTTCTTTTTCTCTGAGGGGCATGTGTCCACACAAATTTGAGGGGCATGTGCAAGAATAAATGAGGGTTCAAAGTGGACACTCTCGCACACTGTTTGGACATGTCCGTAGACATATAAGAGTCAAATTAGGCAAATCCACTGGGAGATGTGATGAGAACACGTAGAAAGAGGATTTTTTTTTGCGAGAAAACTTCCAATCTATTCATTCTCAATCATGTCAGTACAAAAAACATCAGATGTAAGAAAAGTTACAACTAGGTTCGTGGACCACCTACCAATGACTACAAGCACTGGAGCGAGCCGAAGGTGCGCCGTCGTCATCGCCCACCCTCTTCGGAGCTTGACAAACCTTGTTGTAATAAACAGTCAGGAAGTCGTCATGGTAAGACCTCATAGGACCAGCGCACCAGAACATCAACCATCGCCGATGAAGAAAGTCTATGTAGATTTGAAGGATCAAACCTATAGGTGTGTGGCACTCCGGCCTGATTTTTTATGGCAAATTCAATCACACAAGGATGACAATTTCCAGTGACATGATAAGTTTTTGTTAAAAACAAACTGAAGCACGAAAGTTGTCATGCTTGGCAACTACTGAAGTTGTCATCCTCGTGTCACTAAACCTACCACTGAAAATGTTTGAAGTTGCCATATGCTCGTACCAGACGTTTGATACTTACCATGGTCTTTTATTTGTCAGCGAGTGGTCATCAACATGGTCAAACATACAGGAGAAATGTTAATGAGAAGTCCATTTAATTAAAGGAAAAGTATACTTTTCATCCCTCGACTATTTCGAAATTATAGGAATGGCCCTCAGCTTCAAAACCAGCAAATCTTAGTCTCTTAATTTTTAAAACTAGATAAGTTTAGTCCTTCATACCACCTAGGATGGTTTGATGCTGATGTAGACACGGTTTAAACTAAAACTAGACATGTTGCATAAGTTTGACCACCATATCACACGGTCTTGACGGCCACATCAATATCCACAAACTCGATGTGGCCACTGTCATCGAGCCACTGCCCCTGTAGGAACTCGCGGCAACGGGTGCCGACAAGAGAGAGGGCGTTGTGTTGCAGCAGCAACACCTCCTCGTTGGCTCGTCAGGACTCGGGAGGCTCCGGCTGGGCTCAGGCGTGCTGCTACGAGCGGGATTGAGCATGTACGTACCGAAGCTGGCCTGGGTTCCACTGGAAGACAACACACACGTACAGTAGAGCTGCTGGATCGATTCACAGGACTTTTGCCGGATTGGGAAAGGGCAGTACTCTTCGCCGGCGCACCGGCGCAAGTTTTGGCCGGTCCAATCCGAACCGCTCGATCTGGACACACGGGACCGTCAGATCTGTCCCGCATCCCCTTTCGTCATCCTCCGCACAGGGAAAAAGGGGGAAAAAAAGCGAGCGCCGCCGCCGCTCGAGGGATCCCGCACGCTAGCCCCGCTGCCCTCCTTTGGACCCTCGTTATACGCTGCGCCGCGGTGCTCGAGCCTAGCCGCGCCCGTGACGCAAAACGCCACCCGCCTTCACCGCCACCGGTGAAGCAAAAATGCCGGTTCCAAAGAAATTGAACGACGGTTGGAGCAATTTTTAGGCTGGTTCCAGCAAAAATCGAAACAAAAATAAAAGGGATGGTAGCAAAACTCCGATGCTTCGAGCAAGGCTCGGTAGTAGCAAAATGGCAACTCCTGTAGTAGCAAAAATCCGAGACGGTTGCAGCAAAAAGAAAGCCATCGCTACCGGTGGATGTAACAAAAATTATCTTCGGTTCCAACAAAATCAAAAAATGATTGTAGCAAAAATTGTCTTTGTTTCCAGCAAAATCAAAGCATGGTTGTAGCAAAATTGACTGGAAAAAACAGGCTATGTCATGGAGATGGATGTAGCAAAAAATCACAAAACAAACAATAGTAACAAAAACCAAAACGGTTGTAGCAAAGTGGTTCGCTGGTTCCAGCAAAAAATCACCATGGTAGCAGACTTGAGGTGAGTGGGTGGTAGCAAAAACACGGGTCGGTTCCAGCAAAAAAAGAATATGGTTCCAGCAAAAAATGCCCCTTCTTGTAACATCCCCAACCAGTGGTTCCAGCAAAAAATCCAGCCCAAGGTTGAAGCTTTACCAACAAAAATGGTCGCTGCCGGAGCTGGCATCTACAACTGTCGCCCGTTGTAGCACTGGCCTGACCGTTTCCAGCCAAGCACGCAGATTGTGGATCTGCGGTGTAGCCATCGCATCACGAGATTCGTGGAGCGGGTGGGGTGGGGTGGAGGGAAGGGAGGAGGGTAGGAGGGAGATGCACGGCGGAACAGCGCATGGGAGAAGCAGCACATACGAGCATGGGAGCGGAGGTGATTTTCTCCGGCGACTTGATTTGGCCGTTCGCTGGAGGTAGAAGATGAGAAACGGGATGAATGAGTGGACGAGAAGCGTCTGCGCCGGATAAGGACGAGAGGAACAAGCGGTTGTGGGCCAGGTGAGCTGGGCTATCGTGGTCACATGGGCACCCAGGCACTGTTTTTGTTCAAGCGAAGTCGTATTAGTCGCACGCGACCGGCCGAGCGTTCGGCCGGTGCGCCGACGGAAAACGTTTCCTATTGGGAAAAGCACACAAGCAACACACACACGCAAGTGACCCGCCAGCGTAGCGAGTCGGTCGTGGATGTTGGGCCTGTTGTAGTCGCCGTTGTCCGGCACGCCTTCACACTCGCTTGAAGAGGAGCTCCTGCCGCAGCTGCGTGCACCCGGAGCTCGAGAAACACCTGATTGGTTTGCCGTTGGCGGTGGCCATGTGTCCTTGAGCAGCCTCGACAGTTTGAAGCATGGAGACGGACTGCCGGAGTCGAGGCACACCGGTGACCCTCGAGTGACGACGGCCGGAACCTGCAACGCGTCTTCTCTTCGCCTACTGCGCAAAGCAGCTCATCGGAGGCAGCACGACGCTGGATGGGTGCTGCGCGTGGCCTGGCGTCGAAGAAGGGTTGTGTAGCCCTCTACTCCACCGGTCTGAAAATGCGGCAGGCGCATGATAGGTGTTTGATACAATGCCAACGAAAACCATGCCACGTCATCAACAAAACCACTTAAAACGGTACGAGGGAGTTATCAGGTTTAAGAGCATCTCCACTAGGCTCCCCAAGAGGTCCTTTTCTTTAACTTTCTCATCCCCCTGTAGTGAAAAAACTCTCCACTCACGCCACCATGTTCGTTTTTTTCGCCGGTTTCGTGCAATTTTAGCGCCGGCAGACTCACCCGAAACCAAGTCCCCAGGGAGGCATCTGAGAGCGCCGGCGGTTTGTTTATGCATGCAAAGGCCCACCTGCAGCCACATCTCCCCCCCCCCACGTTCTCTCCCCCGTCGCTTTCAGCCCGACTCCCATCTTCTCTCTCCCCATCCGCTTCTCTCTCCCACAGTCGGAGCAGAGCAAGGTTAGGCGGCCTGGCTGCCACGGAGTTCTCGCCCGCCCATGGTCCGGCCTCCTCCGCTCGCGCCCGGCCTTCGCCGCCTCGCCACGGTTTCCCACTCATGGCTGGTCGGCCGCCTCGGGCACCCAAACCAAGGCTGCCTGGCTTGCCGACTGCGTCGGACCGGCTCCGCCTCGCCTCGAGCTCGCCATCGGCCTTGTTCGCCCGCCTCGCGCTTACACCTCACAAGACGCCGGCTCCAGCTCGGCCCCGCTCCTAGCAAAGATCATCGGCGCCTTCCTTGCGCCGTCCGGTCGGTGGGACCAGACACGACGGAGACGGAGGGAGCTCGAGGAAGAGGAGGCAGAGGTACCCGCGCCGGAGCGCCACCGGTGATGTTCGGCGTGGTGGTGGTGGCGGGGATACGTGCGTGGAGGGCGGAACGAGTGAATATTTTCTTGATCGCAGGCAAAAAAATTTGCCGGCAGCCCCCCCAAGGGGCGATAAAAATGCCTCCCGAGGGGCTCTACGGCTGGAGATGCTCTAAGAAGCTGAGAGACTAAGATTTACTGGTTTTAGCGTTGAAGGATTATTTATTTCTATGCTTCGAAGAAAATTGAGGGGAAATATACTTTTCTCTTTAATTAATTCACCCTACGCCCGGCACCGACAGATGAAAGCTCACATGTGTCAGTCACCTTGCGAGCATATGCACCACGCAGCAAAATCAAAGCCTCCACCGCAAGCGCAAACAAATACTCATCCGTTTGCTAGTTATTATTTCTCAGACTTCAGAAACACGGAGGTAACAAAAATTACAGTGCTAGTGTTGAGGTTAGTTATCTAGTAAAAGAAAATACAACTGAATTGTACACCAAACCGAGTAGTAAAAAAAACACGACAATTTCTCAACATCGAGATAGAATAATCAACCAAAAATCTTCTCATGGATGAGAGGACGGGCCGGGACCGATGGGGAACGGCGTGGGCGGCCCGAAGTGCGGCGCGGGCGGCACGGCGGTGGAGGAGGCGGCACCAGGGAATGGGCTGGGCGGCCCCAAGTTCGGCACGCTCGTCACCGCGGGCGGCACGGCGGTGGAGGAAGCGACCCCGGGGTACGGCCTAGGCGGCGCGAAGTTCGGCACGCTTGCCGTCGCCGGCGGGTGCGCGGTGGAGGAGGCAACCCCGGGGAACACGGCGACAGCCGGCTCCGTGAGCGGGTTGGACGGCGGCGCGGTGGTGGTGGTGCCCGCGACCGGGAGCGGGTCGCCGGCGTAGAGCGGCTGCGGCGGCGGCTGCTGCTGCTGGCAGCGCGGCCACCGGCAGGCTGGCTCAGCCTTCTGGCCTCCCCAGAGCGTCCGGTGGGCCAGGCCGAAGCCGAGGACGAGGCCGGCGAGCAGCAGCGCCGTCACGAGGCAGAGGAAGATCTTGGTGGCCTTGCCCACGTAGCAACACATCGGACTGAGCGAGGGGCAAAGAACGCTCTTCTTTTCTCCTTCCCTCGCTGTGCGCGCGCGTCCTCTTCCTCTCCAGGCAGGCTCCAGCTACCACTCGCTCTCACAAGAACACGCAGCAATGGCGCACGCGTGGAGGGATAGAGAAAGGAGAAGGGGTCCAGCCGAGAGGAGAGCAGGGGGCACTTGGCTCGGCCTCCTCGCTCTGTTTTCAGTGCTGGTGCTGCTTGTCGGCTCCAGCACCCGTGCATGGCTTCACGTGCACGCTAGCGAGCGAGGGATGGTGGTGGGGTATGATTACGTGCTAATGGTGGTGAATACAAGTTAAATTACAATACTACTAGTAGTACTAACCTCTACTAACATATATGCACAACTAAGTGCATTCAGTCTGTTCTGAACACCTGCAGCAGGCATGGCATCATGCTACAGTTCAACTCTCAAGTAAATTCTACCACCCCTAAAGTACAGCGAATATTTGACACTATCAGTAATCAGTTAGTACAGTAACTGACATGAGTTTGTTACTGACAGGACTTCCTCCGCCGACAGACACTGCACACCATGAGAAAGTTGGGAATATTTGATAGTGGAAGCTACACTGTCACTGTGCACCACAGCCGATAAAGTTTCCCCAATAATGCTGCACCTTTAAATTCCTCATCATTTGCCTTTCTCCTAAGCTTTTAGTAGTATTTCTTTTGCATGCCAGAATAGCTGGAGCACGGAGCTGAAGCCTGAAGCCAACCTGTGCTGTGACTGTGAGCAACAGCAGCTAGTCACGTGCTGCACTGGGCCAACAGAACAGCTTGCAGTTTTGTTCATTTCAAGGCGGTTAGGTAGGGTTATTTATTCAGATGCGCTTGTACCAACACTAATTATTTTGATTGACGTGATACTACTAATCTACTGACATGATCCGGGAAAGTCGAGCACAATGACTAAATTTAACCGGGGATTCGCACTTTTGTGGCGCTGCAGAGATCTCATCGTTTTTTTCTATGTTCATCGTCAGAGTGCGCATGGGAACTCTCACATGCAAGTTCAGGATACAAGCCAGGTCAAAAAAAAAAAGTTCAGCACACAAGCACCGTTAGGCCTTAGGCCGTGTACAATGCTACTCCCTCCGTCACATAATGTAAGACGTTTTCTTACATTATGTGACGAAGGGAGTATATTCTTGGAGAGGTGCTTAAAAAAATAAACCAGGTTTTTCTAAAGCATCGGTGCTTATTTCTACAGGAGAGACGCCTAATTAAGCGTCTACCTTGTACGAATAAACACCGGTGCTTAAAAAAAGTTTGCTTTATTTGTCTAAGGCTTTAAGCACCTTCCCTAAGCACCTTGCATTGTACATTTGTACAAGACCTTATACTACAAATGTTGCTTCATAGCTTAAAGAACAAATCAACTTTTTACAAGTACAGGTGCTTATTTGTAGTGGTCAGACGTTATAATTATATCGGTGCTTAAGAAAAATTCGATTTATTTGACTAGAACCATATATGCGGGATTTTACGCTTGCCATGGGATAAATTGATTTATTTTACGAAGCACATCTCTAAACAAAGACATTATAATCTTAAACTAACCACTCAGTTTAATTTGCAACCCTCAACTTCAAGACCGATTGTTTCACGTCCTTAACTTGTCACTAAGTTTAGGAATCCACCCACTAAATGGTTTTTGACTGGTTTTGATCACATTGGCCGGTATTGACTATGTTGATTGCTGACTAGGCAAACTACCCAGTCTTTCATATGTTTAATTTAGATGGGATCCATGTGCCAGCTACACATTAAAGAGAGGGTTAGGTTAAATGAGGTATTAGCTTAACCTAATCACATGACTTCTTCGCTTCTCCTATTCCTTCCACGTTCTTCCTCCTCCCGACCGAGCACAGAGGAGAGGTTGGGCGAAGTTGTCGATTGGCCACACCAGGGTGCTCCCCGTTGACCTTGGGGTGACCCCGTGGCCCTGCTGCGTGCATTGGGCCAGCGCACAGATGTCACAGGATCGGAGGCAGACGCATCGGCAGCGCCTCTCATGCTGGATGCCCGAGATGCAAGAAACATATACACGCCTCTCATGTCACAGGATCACAGGTTCTTTAATGATACTAACGCATATTGTTGGGGAACGTATCATATGCAATTTCAAAAAAAATTCTCCACTCATACAAGATCTATCTAAAAGATGCATAGCAACGAGAGGTGGAGAGTATGTCTACGTACCCTCGTAGACCGAAAGCGTAAGCTTTTATCACGCGATTGATGTAGTCGTACTCTTTGCGATCCGATCACGATCCAAACGATCTAGTGCCGAACGGATGGCACCTCCGAGTTTAGCACACGTGCGGCTCGATGATGTCTCCTTCTTGATTCAGCAAGTGGGAGAGGAGAAGTAGATGGTATCACAACCAACACGACGGCGTGGTGGTGATGATGGTGGTGGAGCATCGACAACCCTTCGCTAAGCGTCGCCGGGACGAGGCGGTGGAACTACGGAGTAACGGAAGAAAAAGGGGCGCCAAGGGCTTGGCGTGTCCTCTTGGGGTGCCCCCTCCTCTCCATATATAGGTGGAGAGGCGTGGCAAACAGCCCCTCCAAGCCATAGGGCGCGGCTAAGGGGGAGAGGACTTGGACTCCAAGTCCAATCCTATTCCTACTAGGACTCTTTCCTTTTTTACCTTCTCTAGCCACATGGGCTTTTCAGGACTTGGTGCGCCTAGCCCAATAAGGCCAGGAACCTTCCCGCAGCCCATGCTAGCCCTTGGGTCGTGGTGAACCCACTTGCGGACTTCCGGACCCCTCCGAAATTCTCCGAAACCTTCTGGAAGCTTCCCGGTACAATACCAAAAAACTGCACCTTTTCCGGAACCCAAAATATGACTTCCCATATATAAATCTTTACCTCTCGACCATTCCGAGACTCCTCGTGACGTCCGAGATCTCATCCGAAACTCCGAACAACATTTGGTTACCACTCATCAAACATCCCAATACTACTCTAGCATCAACGAACGTTAAGCATGCGACCCTACAGGTTTGAGAACTATGTAGACATTACCGAGACACTTCTCTGGTCAATAACCAATAGCGGAACCTGCATGCTCATATTGGCTCCCACATATTCTACGAAGATCTTTATCGGTCAAACCGTTATGGCAGCATACGTTATTCCCTTTGTCCATCGATATGTTACTTGCCCGATATTTGATCATCGGTATCTTCATACCTAGTTCAATCTCATTACTGGCAAGTCTCTTTACTCGTTCCGTAATGCATCATCTTGCAACTAACTTATTGATCACTTTGCTTGCAAGGCTTCTTATGATGTGCATTACCTAGAGGCCCAGAGATACCTCTCCGATACTCGGAGTGACAAATACTAATCTCGATCTATGCCAACCCAACAAACACCTTTGGAGATACCTGTAGAGCATCTTTATAATCATCCAGTTACGTTTCTGACCTTTGATAGCACACAAGGCATTCCTCCGGTATCCGGGAGTTGCATAATCTCATAGTCAAAAGAATATGTATTTGACATGAAGAAAGCAATAGCAATAAAACTTAACGATCAATATGCTATGCTAACGGATGAGTATTGTCCATCACATCATTCTCCTAATGATGTGATCCCGTTCATCAAATGACAACACATGTCTATAGTTAGGAAACTTAACCATTTTTATTAACGAGCTAGTCTAGTAGAGGCTTACTAGGGACACGGTGTTTTGTCTATGTATCCACACATGTATCAAGTTTCCGGTTAATACAATTCTAGCATGAATAATAAAAATTTATCATGAAATAAGAAGAAATAAAATAACAACTTTATTATTGCCTCTAGGGCATATGTCCTTTAGTCTCCCACTTGCACTAGAGCCAACAATTTAGTTTACATCGTCATGTGATTTACACCAATAGTTTACATCTTTATGTGATTAACACTCATAGTTCACATAGCCATGTGTGACCAACACCCAAAGGGTTTACTAGAGTCAATAATCTAGTTCACATCGCTATGTGATTAACACCCAAAGAGTACTAATGTGTGATCATCTTTTTCTTGTGAGAGAAATTTAGTCAACGGATCTGTCACATTCAGATCCATATGTATTTTGCAAATTTTTATGTCTACAATGCTCTGCATGGAGCTACTCTAGCTAATTGCTCCCACATTCAATACGTATCAAGATTGAGACTTAGAGTCGTCTAGATCAGTGTCAAAGCTTGCATCGACGTAACTCTTTACGACGAAATCTTTATCACCTCCATAATCGAGAAACATTTTTGTAGTCCTCTTAGGTAGGATAATTTTGACTGTTGTCCAGTGATCTACTCCTGGATCACTATTGTACCCCCTTGCCAAAACTCATGGAAAGACACATAACAGGTCTGGTACACAGCATGGCATATTTTATAAAACCTATGGATGAGGCATAGGGAATGACTTCCATTCTTTCTCTATCTTCTGCCATGGTTGGGCTTTGAGTTTTACTCAACTTCACACTTTACAATACAGGCTAGAACTCCTTCTAGGGCGTATGTCCTTCACATATGCCCGTGCGTTGCAACGGGAGATAAAATAGTATAAATTTAAAGTCAGTGAAAATTATATGCGCAAGCAAAACCCTGTGTGCACACGAAAAAGGAACATTTAGTTTCTCGGTTTCGCCGCGTGTGCAGGAATCTATCCGCTATTTTTCCATTCATTGATCGAGGGCATTTAAGATCTTGTTACGTCATCATATGACAGAGAAGGCCCATGAGTTATTTAATCTATTTTGCCTTTCAATCCTTTCAATCGAGGGGATTTTAAGGTATGAAGTTTCTGAATATTCTAGAAACATGAACAATTTTTAAAATCCTGAAAAGTTTTTTGAAAATTGGGTACACTTTTGAAAAATATATATGAAGGGAACATCTTATAAAATTCATAATATTTTTTGAAAACACAATATTTTTATAAAACATGAAATTATTTGAATTTGTGAACATTTTTGCAAAACGGGAACATGTATTGAAAATTCATAAGATTTTTAGAAAATGTGTATCTTTTATACACTAACATTATTTATAATTGTGAAAATTTCACTAAAACATGAATATTTTTTGAATGTAGAGCATTTTTTGAAATGCCATTTTATTTTTTGAAATTTTGAACAATTTAATTTTTTTTTAAAAATGTGAAACTTTTTGCAAGTTTCGAATATTTTTCAAAATAGCAACAAAATATTGGAATTCTGAACATTTTCAGAAATTTATTTTTTGTAATTCTGAACGTTTATTGAAAATTTTAATTTACAAAATAAATCCTAAAAGAAAAATGAACCTGGAAGGGAAAAGAGACAGGGAAAGGTGAGTAAAAGTAGAAGTAAAACATATAAATAAAGAAAATGGGCCAGCCCATTATAGGTTGTCTTGTGAGAAATTTGAACTATTTATCGTCTAGTGCAAAAAATAGTATTTTCCCAGCTGCGTGGGCAGAAATATAAGGGGGCTTGCTTCACTGGGCCACAGTGCAAGGCCTACATACGAAAATTCTTTTTCTAGCAGTCTAACGCATAAGAATTTAGTACCACCTCAGATAAAAAAAGAATTATTTTCGGTGGTGAACGGATGAAAAAATTGACGAAACGCACCTTGCTTTATTAGTAGAGATATATAGATATAATATAGATATATATTTTACAGATTCATTGTGAACAAGTTCAAGTTCTCACAAATTTTTTCTTATAATTTTTTTGAACACAGTACAAATGCAAGCGCTTATATACACGCGTATATACTCACCCCTATGAACGCGCACACATGTACACACACTACCCTTATGAGTTCCTCGGAAAGACTGAGTCGACATGTCATCTTGAAATTTACGAAGTCACCGTAGGCACCTCGTCATCGACGGGAATGTCTCCTCCCACTGAATGCGCATCGCCGAAAATCCTGAAATAAATCCACAAATAAATGCGAGCAGCAGCTTCTGAATTCTGGTGGGCTGGGGATACTCCCTTTAACCATCCAACCACAGGTTGGTTTAATTTTTTCTTACAACTTTGAAATATGTTTTTTATTTTTCTCTCTACTATTTAAAAAGAATGTATGGTTTTCAACCCGCAACCCCTCGTCCAACGTTTTTTTATGATAATCAATCACCTTAATTTACTTACCTGATAAACAAATTTCACTTTAATTTACTTACCAAACTTCTTATCAAACTATAAGGTAAATCACAGACATAATTAGATAAATTTTTATTTACTTAATCGCACTAATATAGGCAGGTAAATTACAAGCTAATATATTACTCCATCTATTTCGAAATATAAGACTTTTTAGGGATTTTAATATGAACTACATACAGATGTACATAGACATATTTTAGAGTGTAGATTCATTCATTTTGCTCTGTATGTAATCCTAGATCTACGTAACCACGTACTTAACCTTACATAATCTTCCTAATATAATTCCCCCACCCCCTCCCCGATTTTTTGCCGGGGTGGGGCCATGCCATTTTCTCTTCCAATCAGAGCATGCCAAACCAACTCTTATGTAGCTTTACATTGAATCTCTACGTAGATGTAGCAAAGCCTAGTCCATATTGGAATATCTAAAAGGACTTATATAGTTATATTTAGGAATAGAGGAAGTAGAATATTTTTAGGAAAATGTTTACTTTGAACTGTCTGATCTTTTCCTCTCATAAACCTCTCTCCACTTGGTGTGTGTCTCTTGTGGGGCCCGCCCAGGTTCTCCACAACCTCTTCCAACCTTATCTTATTGCTCCAGCCCCATGTTGTATTCTATCTTCTCCCGTTTCCTCACACCGGTTAGCCATGGAGACGACCTCCCCAACACGACCACCATACATCCCGTGCACCGTTGTCGGTGCCGCTATGGAGCTTCAACCCACGAATGCCGACGCTGCGACGAAGCACCGGGTGTTGTCGCATGGCGTTGGGGTGGAGCATCGAGCCGGAGTTGGAGGAGACGTTGTCGCCGTTGTGCTGCGCGGAGGGGTGTCGTCTCCGATGCCGCGGTGGCGGAACTGCAATGCTACCACGTGGTGTTGCGACTCATGGATGCCACGGTGGCAGAAGCTGCAACACATCATCCATGGTGTTGTTCGTCGGCGACAGAGCTACAACGCAACATCCATGGTGCTGCTCGTCGGCGACAGAGCTACAACGCAACATCCATGCTGCTGTTTGCAGTGACAGAGCTGCAATGCATCATCCATGATGCTTCACGCCAGCGACAAAGTTGCAACGATGTGATGTTGTCCACGGATCGGGGGGGGGGGGGGGGGTTAGAAAAGTTGGGGAAGAGGAGGAATCAAGCGGTTCTAATCAATCCTAGCAGGGCAAATCGGCTGGCTGGCTAGGGGTCTGCTCTTTGCCAAATATCATGCGGCTGATTTGGGGAGGGGGGAGGGGGGGGGGGGGGGGTGTGGAGTTAGAAAAAGTTGAGAAAGAGAAGGAGGAATCAAGCGGCTCTAATCAATCCTACCAGGGCAAATCGACTGCCTGTCTAGGGGTCTGATCTTTGCCAAATATCTGGCAGCTAATTTGTAGCAGCCGTCATATTTATTCCCTGTTGCAGCTTCAATTTACTTACCAAACTTTAACACATTTTATTTTAATTTACTTACCAAACTTCACATCAAAATAAATCACAGGCAGAAATTTATAAATATTTGTTTACATATACATAATCACAATAATATTTATATCACGTTGCATTGTCCCAGTTTTCTGAAAGAAAAAAAAAGGCGAGCCCGTCCCCATTAACTTTGCACTCACGTATTGCCGTCTTACTGACGAGCGGGCCAGGGCTGAATGGAGTTGGACCGTATGCATGAACTCTTTCCGTAATTTTCGTTTAACATGAGACGAACTTTTTTTTAGACGAGCACGAGACGATCTTTAAAACCTAACACCGGATTTACTTCCAATGTGCCTGCAGACGACGACGACGACGAGGACGACGACTATATAGCCGCCGATGCAGAGACATTGACAAGATTTTAAGATCCGATCATGGTCGCCTCAAACTTCGCCGTCGCCACGGTACGAGATGAGCTGCACGCCGTCGCCACGTCGTCCTTCGCACCGAGCAACGGCCACGCAGATGGGGAAACGGCAGATGTGATCGAGGCCTCGCTGAGCATCGACGTCGGGGCAGGCAGGCACACCGGAGTGCTGGGCGCCTCGCCCGGCGTGGCGGCGAAAGAGAAGGTGTCGGCTGGTGCGGCGATGGAGGCGCGGAGCAAAGCTCCCGACGCCATCGCCGCCGTGGAGGCCATCCTGGGTTACACCTTCGCGGACAAGGCCCTGGCAGAGGCGGCACTCACGCACGGCTCCTTCCACGGGTCGCGGGCCGGCGGCGCGGGCGCGACGTACGAGCGGCTCGAGTTCCTGGGCGACCGCGCCATCAACGTGGTGGTGGCGAGCCACCTGTACAGCGCGCACCCGGCGCTGCGCCCGGGCCCGCTGACCCGCCTCCACAGCCTCAACGTCGACCGCGAGAAGCTCGCGCGCGCCGCCGTCGCGCACGGCCTCCATCGCTTCCTCCGCCACGGGACGCCCTTCCTCAAGCAGCACGCCAAGGACTTCGCGGCGGAAATCGCCGCCTACCCGATCCACTCCAACGGGCAAGTCAGGGCGCCCAAGTGCCTCTCCGACATCGTCGAGTCGCTCATCGGTGCCGTGTTCGTCGACTCCGGCGGCGACAATGAGCAGGTCTGGCGGGCGTTCAGGCGTCTGGCGGACCCGCTGATCGGACCGGAGACGTCGGTGGGGAAGCAGCCGATGATGGAATTCAACGAACTATGCCAGGGCAAGATGCTGCAGGCCAAGATCGTGAAGAAAGACTGGACCAAGAGCCACACCGTGAAGGTGGTCGTCGACGGGGAGACGGTGGGGGTCGCGACATACGGCAAGAACAAGCACGCCGCGCGGAACCGGGCCGTCAAGTCGGCGCTGGACATTATCAAAGCTAGGAAGAAGGAGGACTCGATGGCCACACTCACGTCGGCGCCGCATGATAAAGACAACAAGTCGGTGGGCGCTGACCATTGCCCTCCGACGAATGAGCAGCCGGCGCTGCTGAGGAAGAGGACGGCGATGACAGAGGATAGACAAGAGTGGAAGCCGCCAACCTTGGAGGAATTGTTCAATCGAGTCTTTAATTTCACTGGCTAATTGCTCATGCGTTGCACGTGGACATGCATATTTCAGAGACTCAACATCAATAGTGTTTGACATATACCTTGCACCCGTCATATTCTAGATTTCATTAAAATTTGATTTCAATACGGGTAGAGTAAAGTAATGAAAGTTTTGAATTAGTTGAGATTTTGGTAAGATTTGATTTGAGTATGAGTAGGAGAGCACGAGGAAAGTTTTGGTTTAATTGACGTTTTGATAAGATTTTATTTGATTTGATTGAGTTAGTGCAAAACATGATTTTGGTAAGGTTTGATTGAGTTAATGCCGAACTTAGTTCTCAAGAAAAGTACCGATTTAGTTCAACTTATTCTAAACCAAAGAAAGGGGAGGGGAGGGGGGGGGGGACCAAATTTGGTGACGTACAAACATCAACTCCCTTAGTAATAGAGATTAGATGATCCGTTGCATATATGGCGCAAGAATTATTTGATTATTGTAGGCACGTAGAGGGTTTTTATTTTTTTGCGAGGGACGTAGAGTTTTGGTAGCCAATGAAATGAAACAATAAGCATTGTAGTCGGATTAGTCCTCATACTCCCTCCATTCCCTTTTGTAGTGCGTGCAATTTTTCTGTAAAATTCCATAATGTAGTGCGCATTTACAACATTGAGCTTATTTGGACAAAATTAACCCTTTATTTGATTCATTGGACATGCAACCGTACCCACGTGGGCGGGACAACCTCATGCATGCGAGGCTATTTTAGTACAAACTGCTGCTCCATCCGAAAATGCCTAAGAGCACACGGCGACTATGCCCACTAAAATCTCACCCATTCAATTGCCTCGGAATCCCAACCACTATATTATGGTCACACGTATTGGATGAATTTTGCCAGGTACGATTACCCAGCAGTTTTCGTATCATATGAAGAATAAGGTGCATTCCTGTTCTGACATGTTATTCTCACCTCCCAGCGCCCAACAACCATGAGTAACTTTTCTTCAAAAACTGTCCTAACATGTGGTACGAGCAGTGACTTTGTTGGCCTATCTATCCAGACATGCTCGACACGCTAAGTATTATGAACCAATAGTAAATTTTGTTCAGAAGGTGCATGCATGCATGTGGGACCAAGGCAGGACTTCCATGCATGTAAGTTGGTTGATATCCAACACAACTTCATGTGCTCGTACATAATTTACTCCGAAATTTCTTTCCATACTAATGTCTAGGAAATTATGTAAATAAATCTGCGAGATTTTCCAACATATTGCATGCTGTTTTTTATCTTAAGTGAAAAACTGAGAATGTCGTGGTAATAATTCTAGAAACTTTTTGATAGTAATATTAGGATTTTTTTAAAATCTCATAAAATATTCTATTCTAAAAAAGCTAAGATTTAATCATACTAATAATAATATTTGAGAAAGGTGCAATTAATCGGCGCAATTAAAACTAATATATGCCATCATATAGAAGGCCATCAATGAAAGAGACAATTTCTATCTTTACTGTTTACCGTGATTCATCCTAGTTATTTCTATTAAATTGATGTGTACCCAAAGTCTTTGCCATTCAATGCTCCGTTGAAATTTTTGCTATGTTTCTCAGACACACTGACTCGAATTAAATGAGTGTGGACAGGTCTTTACTATTGGCATATACACAAGTGCGTAGTATTGCAATTTCGCTGTCAAATAAACAAAAACTTGCACGGATCCCCAAACTATCCCACGAGTGGCTTTGATTTTGGTGGGGTTCGTCGCCATGTGCTCCTAGTCCGCCTCCCTGCTCCACCTCACTTCTTGGTATTGGAGCTGAAAATAATGCGCACTATAAAGAGGAATAGAGGGAGTATATTCTAAGATAAAGTACCTTGAAGCATATATGAGCAATCCCGCAGAAAAATATATAATATATGAGCATATAATAGATGATTGCCTTAACCTTAGTAATATAAATTGTACTTCAATGTGGAATGTAAATAGTGCAGAGTAAATAAAAGTACATGTGACTATCCTCTTCGGCAGCAAAGAAAAATAAAACAGCGAGCCAAGATGCTAAATTAGTCTATGCTCTCGAAGTAAAACCAATTCAAGTTTTTTATGGATACAAACATAGCACTTGCCCTAAGAGCATCTCCAACGAGCGCCCAACGTGCGGCGCGCTAAAATCTGATTCGCGGCGCGCACATTGCCAGGCTTGGCGCGTCGTGCAGCGCTGCCTCCAGCAGCCGCGCTAAAATGCAACGTGCGCGCAGCTCCAGCAGCGCGCTAAAATGCAGCGTGCACGAGCAGCCGGCGCACACATTTTGTTCTCATTTTGGGCATAAATTTCACACATCAACACAAAACACAAGGCATATATTGAATCACAAACATCATTCAACCAAGTTCGTGCCCACAAGTTCATGCCCACAAGTTCAAATTCATGCCCACAACATAATTCAACCAAGTTCAAAATACAAACTAAGTTCATGATGACACAAACGAAAGGCACAAGAATCAAGCCTCGTCCTCGTCTTCGTCTTCATCCTCATCTTCCTCCGATTCATCCGACTCCTCCGAAGACGATTCTTCCTCTTCTTCATTGTTGCGCGTCGTATCCTCATCACGTGAAGCTCGGAAGGTGTTGCCTAGATCTTCAACGGCATCTTCATGCGAAGGTGGCACACCGACGCCCGGAGGTGCACCCATGCCCCCAATCAGAGACACAGAACTCATGCCACCCATGCCACCCATGTCGTCCAAGCCGCCCGGAGATGCTCCAAAGCCACCCATGCCTCCCATGGTCTTCATGGTAGCTCCAAAGCCACCCATGGAACCCACTAGGTGTTGGGGCGCGCCTCTTGAGGGGTAGCTGGGCGGCGCCTGGTTGTAGTCGACCCTTTTAACAATCTTTCGAATTCTAATTAGCATTTGGGATGATTGCTTTAATGTACAAACTTAGCAAAAGGATTAGAAAATATACATATATATATACAGAGAAAGGCTATTGTGGATCTGAATATGAAGGATCTGTCTGAGAATAGTGCACTTTACATAAGCAACAACATAGATTTAGCGTCTTGAAAAGCACGTGATAAGAGGGCCAAAAGGAAACCATAGGTTATCACAGGATAAAGCATAATTAAGAGTGCTTAGTGCTACAGTATATTAGATTATATTGACACAGAAAGTGTACTTAAGAGAAATAGATCACTGTTATAGGCATAGGAAGCGGCGGAAGGGACGATATCTATATTAATAGGTAGATCATGGTCTTACATAGTGGATGGCAGAGCACTGCCATCGATCTAAATCACAGCCTAAGATGCTGCAAAAGACGATCGATGTCCAAAAGAGAAGCATAGTTCGTCCAATCATCATAATGCGGGTTTAGCAAGTCTTTGTAATAAGCTTAAATATGGTAGATAGGTGCCATTAATTGGCGATGGGAGGTGCTGATAGGGTTCCGTCTACAGACGGTGGAAAGTGAGAAATGTGGCTCCGGTCCTTGCGCTTGAAGTGGAAAGCACAGATGTCAGCCTGGCAGATGTTGGCATGATGGAAAAACTATGACAAGATCGTCTTGATGATCGCCCTCTTGTCAGTTCCAAGCATGAGTCGTGCGTCGCAGCTCACAGTGCTATCTGCGTTCTTGAGTGGGAGATCGTCATCGTCAACTCGTCCTCTGTGTACTCCACCTGAAAGTACTATGAAGAGAAATGAAAGTATTTAGTTCATGGCAGGGATATTTGTCAACCATTCTACCGTACCAACAGGAAGATGTAAGAACTAACTAATATTTGGTCAATCAGAATAACTGCAATAAGAAAGTATGATGCAAGAGATAGTTGAATGGATGAAATTGAGTATAATACATGGTATTGAATATAAGATATTACTATAGTGAGAAAGATTGTTGGTTCAAAAAAATTGAGGTGAGAGGTAAACATAGGAAACCCAAGTTATATTTGTCACATAGAAAGTGGGAAAGTGGGAATGTCAGTAAAGCATGATTAGTAATGTTGAAATAAAGAAGTGAACAGGGCAGATAACCAGTATAATTAAAGAGCATGTCTTGTGTTACTAACAATAATAGAAAGTGGAACTCTATATTATGTAATTAAAGCTTGTACATCATGCAGTTACTAAGCATTTATGTTATGAATAGTAGGTTGTGTGTTTGAGGATACCATGCGATGGACTAGTTTGGCAAATGTCTTGTTTATGGTGCAAACGTAGTACTTGATCTTTGGCTTCTTGTGCCAGAACATTGCGAACAGCTTATCCACTTGGCTTTCATAGAGCTTCACTTCATTGCCCCAGAATCAATTCTCCTCCAACTCGCCAAAGTACTTGACACCACCAGGCGTGCCTATCATTGTTTATGTTTTACGTCAGGTGCAGCGCCAAGAGAAGCGAGATATTTGCAAAGAACTGTTTGTGTGCTTACCACGAATAATGTAGGGCCCATGTTCGAGCTGCTGTGCCGGTAATTATGAAATGAGGATGATCAGAAGTAAGGTAGAACAGAAATAAGTAAACGAGAGAATAGAAATGTTTATAATTTAGGTGGTGTTACATGAAGAACTAAAATGAAACAGAGGGTGTATGCATATGAGCAGTCAGCAGAAAAATAGTCAAAATTTCTTGTATAATTATAAATTTCTAATCAAAAGTTGAGTGGATAGCTACATTGATGTTGTAGTTAAGTATTACTTGTGATGCATTATTAAATTACAGAGTCAATATAAGCCTTTGATATTGTATCAAACAATTTTGAACACGGGTTATATAGAGTGGTTTATAGACGGATTTAGTTCTGCTTTATAGACAGATTTAGTTCTGCCTTGCTCATGTTTGCCTTTTTAGCATATTTATTCCATCAATGGAGAGTAAATGACGTTTAAAACGATGACTGTAAGTTGCAAGAGTAGAATGAGATGTAGCAAAATTGTATTTATTATCACACTTTAAGGCAAGCATATGAAAAGAAAGAAATGCATTAACAGACATCATATTGTTTTGAATCTTAGTAGCCGATATTGTGGAGCTGCATGTAGGATATGGAGCATGTTCTGTGGTTCATCCATTAATAAGATCTATTGGAATCAACCTTAAACAGACCCATCGTTTAAGAACAAAATGTTTTGGGTTGAGAGGATACGAAGATGAAGATATAGATGAAGCTGTGAAACAAACCTAATAATAATACTAACGGCTAAATTCTGTTTTCACGTAGTAAAATGAAGATGAAGATGTGAAACTAAGAACGGGAAAACAAATTGCACTGTAATTAGTACAGATGTGTACCTGAAGTCGAAACACAAACTACCCGGGAAAGCCAATCACCTAGGAGAAACAATAACTGCGATCCCTGTTGAACGTAACATAGGCTTAGGTTGCGGAACATAAACACAAATAGGAAACATGAATGAACCCATGGACAAAGCAGAGCAATGGAACTGAACTGAAAAAGGAGTGGTATGCATGGCTAGCGAGAGAGGAAACACACCTGAACAGCCAAGGAAAATGAGTGGCGAGCTAGCCGCAAAAGCCAGCAGCCAGCACACAATAAGCACGTTCCCTGATGAACATAACATAAGCTTAGGCCTCCGAGCATAAAAACAAACTGGTAACGGGCAGCAATCCTTCGACAAAGAAGCGGAATGAACTTACACCCAAAGATCACCGATTTGCATGGATAAGGTGACATGAATCGCACCTGAACAGCGAACGGAAGTCGGCCACAACGAAATGAATAGCAATAGTCAGTACACTATGAAGAAGCAACAATGATTTTTCTGCTCACTTCGCCATGAACTGCAAGATAGGACGCAGACATGAGCGCGGAGAAGGCAAGCATTAAAATTTTCTACAACCACCGAAGAACGTAGAAAAGGATGGCAACGGTATTACCTCCATGGAAGCCGTGCAGCGGACGAACCAAAAACTGAACTGAGAGCGGCAGAGGACGAACTGAGCAGGAGGACGACCAAAAATCCACCGAAGCGTGGGTTCGGTGCATGGAACGACGGACTGCACGCACATGAGAGAATGGACAATCGATCAGTAGAGTGTTCGGGAAGCACAAATGAACTAAAGCAAATACTATGTAGATATGTTTGGATCAAGTAAAAGAAATTTCAACAGCCTACAGAATTACAGAAACAACGATTAGAAGGAGATTAAAACTTACGATCCCAATTTCTGGAAACATGCAAAGGCCATCTGGAAGTGATGTCTCACCTCGATCACACACACACATGTTGGGGAACGTTGCAGAAAATAAAAATTTTCCTACGGTTTCACCAAGATCCATATATGAGTTCATCTAGCAACGAGTGATAGGAGTGCATCTACATACCTTTGTAGATCGCGAGCGGAAGCGTTCAAGAGAACGGGGTTGAGGGAGTCGTACTGCCGTGATCCAAATCACCGATGACCAAGTGCCAAACGGACAGCACCTCCGCGTTCAACACACGTACGGAGTGGATGACGTCTCCCGCACCTTGATCCAGCAAGGAGGAGGGAGATGTTGATGAAGATCCAGCAGCACGACGACGTGGTGGTGGATGCAGCAGGGTTCCGGCAGAGCTTCGCTGAGCTTCTGCGAGAGGGAGAGGTGTAGTAGGGGAGAGGGAGGCGCCAAGACTTGGGGTGCGGCTGCCCTCCCTCCCCCCCTTTATATAGGCCCCGTGGGGGGGCGGCCCCTCTAGATCCCATCTAGATGGGGGGGGGGGGCAAGGGGGGCGGCTTGCCCCCCAAGGCAAGTGGGGCGCCCCCACCCCTAGGGTTTCCAACCCTAGGCGCAGGGGGGCCCAAAGGGGGGGCGCACCAGCCCACCAAGGGCTGGTTCCCACCCCACTTCAGCCCATGGGGGCCTCCGGGATAGGTGGCCCCACCCGATGGACCCCCGGGACCCTTCCGGTTGTCCCGGTACAATACCGGTGACCCCCAAAACTCTCCTGATGGCCGAAACAGCACTTCCTATACATAATTCTTTACCTCCGGACCATTCCGGAACTCCTCGTGACGTCTGGGATATCATCCGGGACTCCGAACAACTTTCGGTTTGCTGCATACTCATATTCATACAACCCTAGCGTCACCGAACCTTAAGTGTGTAGACCCTACGGGTTCGGGAGACATGCAGACATGACCGAGACGGCTCTCCGGTCAATAACAAACAGCGGGATCTGGATACCCATGTTGGCTCCCACATGCTCCTCGATGATCTCATCGGATGAACCACGATGTCGAGGATTCAAGCAACCCCGTATACAATTCCCTTTATGAATCGGTATGTTACTTGCCCGAGATTCGATCGTCGGTATCCCAATACCTCGTTCAATCTCGTTACCGGCAAGTCACTTTACTCGTACCGTAATGCATGATCCCTGACCAAACACTTGATCACATTGAGCTCATTATGATAATGCATTACCGAGTGGGCCCAGTGATACCTCTCCGTAATACGGAGTGACAAATCCCAGTCTTGATCCGTGTCAACCCAACAGACACTTTCGGAGATACCTGTAGTGCACCTTTATAGTCACCCGATTACGTTGTGACGCTTTGGTACACCCAAAGCACTCCTACGGTATCCGGGAGTTACACGATCTCATGGTCTAAGGAAAGGATACTTGACATTGGAAAAGCTCTAGCAAAACGAACTACACGATCTTGTGCTATGCTTAGGATTGGGTCTTGTCCATCATATCATTCTCCTAATAATGTGATCCCGTTATCAATGACATCCAATGTCCATAGTCAGGAAACCATGACTATCTATTGATCAACGAGCTAGTCAACTAGAGGCTCACTAGGGACATATGGTAGTCTATGTATTCACACGTGTATTACTATTTCCGGATAATACAATTATAGCATGAATAAAAGACAATTATCATAAACAAGGAAATATAATAATAATCCTTTGATTATTGCCTCTAGGGCATATTTCCAACAGTCTCCCACTTGCACTAGAGTCAATAATCTAGTTACATTGTGATGAATCGAACACCCATAGAGTTCTGGTGTTGATCATGTTTTGCTTTCATGGAAGAGGTTTAGTCAGCGGATCTGCGACATTCAGATCCGTATGCACTTTGCAAATTTCTATGTCTCCATCTTGAACATTTTCATGAATGGAGTTGAAGCGACGCTTGATGTGCTCGGCCTTCTTGTGAAACCTGGGCTCCTTGGCAAGTGCAATAGCTCCAGGTGTTGTCACAGAAGAGTTTGATCGGCCCCACGCATTGGGTATGACTCCTAGGTCGGTGATGAACTCCTTCACCCAAATTGCTTCATGCGCTGCCTCCGAGGCTGCCATGTACTCCGCTTCACATGTAGATCCCGCCACGATGCTCTGCTTGCAGCTGCACCGACCATCGCTCCACCATTCAACACATACACGTATCCGGTTTGTGACTTAGAGTCATCCAGATCTGTGTCGAAGCTAAGCGTCGGCGTAACCCTCACGACGAGCTCTTCGTCACCTCCATAAACGAGAAACATGTCCTTAGTCCTTTTGGTACTTCAGGATATTCTTGATCATGTCCGGTGTTCCTTGCTCGGATTACTTTGGTACCTTCCTACCAAACTTACGGCAAGGTTTACATCAGGTCTGGTGCACAGCATGGCATACATAATAGATCCTATGGCTGAAGCATAGGGGATGACACTCATCTCTTCTTTATCTTCTGCCGTGGTCAGGCATTGAGCCGAACTCAATTTCACACCTTGTAATACAGGCAAGAACCCTTTCTTGGACTGATCAATTTTGAACTTCTTCAGTATCTTTTCAAGGTATGTGCTTTGTGAAAGACCTATGAGGCGTCTCGATCTATCTCTATAGATCTTGATGCCTAATATATAAGTAGCTTCTCCAAGGTCCTTCATTGAAAAACTCTTATTCAAGTAGGCCTTAATGTTGTCCAAAAGTTCTATATCATTTCCCATAAAAAGTATGTCATCTACATATAATATGAGAAATGCTACAGAGCTCCCACTCACTTTCTTGTAAATGCAGGCTTCTCCATAAGTCTGCATAAACCCAAACGCTTTGATCATCTCATCAAATCGAATGTTCCAACTCCGAGATGCTTCCACCAGCCCATAAATGGATCGCTGGAGCTTGCATACCTTGTTAGCATTCTTAGGGTCGACAAAACCTTCCGGCTGCATCATATACAGTTCTTCCTTAAGATAGCCGTTAAGGAATGCCGTTTTGACGTCCATTTGCCATATCTCATAATCATAGTATGCGGCAATTGCTAACATGATTCAGACGGACTTCAACCGCTACGGAGAGAAAGTCTCATCGTAGTCAACCCTTGAACTTGCCGATAACCTTTAGCAACAAGTCGAGCTTTATAGATGGCAACATTACCATCCGCGTCCGTCTTCTTCTTAAAGATCCATTTGTTTTCTATCGCTCGCCGATCATCGGGCAAGTCTGTCAAAGTCCATACTTTGTTTTCGTACATGGATCCTATCTCGGATTGCATGGCTTCAAGCCATTTGTTGGAATCTGGGCCCGCCATTTCTTCTTCATAGTTCGAAGGTTCACCGTTATCTAACAACATGATTTCCAGGACAGGGTTGCCATACCATTCTGGTGTGGAACGTGTCCTTGTGGACCTACGAAGTTCAGTAGCAACTTGATCCGAAGTACCTTGATCATCATCATTAATTTCCTCTCCAGTCGGTGTAGGCACCACAGGAACATTTTCCTGAGTTGTACTACTTGCCGGTTCAAGAGGTAGTACTTCACCGAGTTCTACTTTCCTCCCACTTACTCCTTTCGAGAGAAACTCTTTTTCCAGAAAGGATCCGTTCTTGGCAACAAAGATCTTGCCTTCGGATCTAAGGTAGAAGGTATACCCAATGGTTTCTTTAGGGTATCCTATGAAGACGCATTTTTCCGACTTGGGCTCGAGCTTTTCAGGTTGAAGTTTCTTGACATAAGCATCGCATCCCCAAACTTTTAGAAACGACAGCTTAGGTTTCTTCCCAAACCATAATTCATACGGTGTCGTCTCAAAGGATTTAGACGGTGCCCTATTTAAAGTGAATGTAGTTGTCTCTAGAGCGTATCCCCAAAAAGATAGCGGTAAATCAGTAAGAGACATCATAGATCGCACCATATCCAATAGAGTGCGATTACGACGTTCGGACACACCGTTACGCTGAGGTGTTCCAGGCGGCGTGAGTTGTGAAACGATTCCACATTTTCTTAAGTATGTACCAAATTCGTGACTTAAATATTCTCCTCCACGATCTGATCGTAAGAACTTTATTTTTCGGTCACGTTGATTCTCTACCTCATTCTGAAATTCCTTGAACTTTTCAAAGGTCTCGGACTTGTGTTTCATCAAGTAGACATACCCATATCTATTTAAGTAAATGCGTGAGAGCGAGAACATAACGATATCCTCCGCGAGCCTCAACGCTCATTGGACCGCACACATCGGTATGTATGATTTCCAATAAGTTGGTTGTTCGCTCCATTGTTCCGGAGAACGGGGTCTTGGTCATTTTACCCATGAGGCATGGTTCGCATGTGTCAAATGATTCATAAGCGAGAGACTCTAAAAGTCCATCAGCATGGAGCTTCTTCATGCGCTTGACACCAATGTGACCAAGGCGGCAGTGCCACAAGTATGTGGGACTATCGTTATCAACTTTACATCTTTTGGTATTCACACTATGAATATGTGTAACATCACGTTCGAGATTCGTTAAGAATAAACCATTGACCATCGGAGCATGACCATAAAACATATCTCTCATATAAATAGAACAACCATTATTCTCGGATTTAAATGAGTAGCCATCTCGCATTAAACGAGATCCTGATACAATGTTCATGCTCAAACTTGGCACTAAATAAAAATTATTGAGGTTTAAAACTAATCCCGTAGGTAAATGTAGAGGTAGCGTGACGACGGCGATCACATCGACCTTGGAACCATTCCCGACGCGCATCGTGAGCTCGTCCTTCGCGAGTCTCCGCTTATTCCGCAGCTCCTGCTGTGAGTTACATATATGAGCAACGACACCGGTATCAAATACCCAGGAGTTACTACGAGTACTGGTAAGGTACACATCAATTACATGTATATCAAATATACCTTTAGTGTTGCCGGCCTTCTTGTTCCGCTAAGTATTTGGGGCAGTTCCGCTTCGATGATCCTTCCCTTTGCAATAAAAGCACTCTGTCTCGTGCTTGGGTCCATTCTTTGACTTCTTCCGGCAAGAATCGGCTTATCGGGCGGCAACATCCTTGCCGTCCTTCTTGAAGTTCTTCTTACCCTTGCCCTTCTTGAACTTAGTGGTTTTATTGACCATCAACACTTGATGTTCTTTTTTGATTTCTACCTCTGCCGACTTCAAAGATTGAAAATACTTCAGGAATAGTTTTCACCATCCCCTGCATATTGTAGTTCATCACAAAGCTCTTGTAGCTCGGTGGGAGCGATCAAGGATTCTGTCAATGACCGCCTCGTCCAGGAGGTTAATTTCCAGTTGGGACAGGCGGTTGTGCAACCCAGACATTTTGAGTATGTGCTCACTGACAGAACTATTTTCCTCCATCTTACAACTATAGAACTTGTCGGAGACTTCATATATCTCGACCCGGACATGAGCTTGGAAAAGCATTTTCAGCTCTTCGAACATCTCATATGCTCCGTGTTGCTCAAAACGCTTTTGGAGCCCCGGTTCTAAGCTGTAAAGCATGCCGCACTGAACGAGGGAGTAATCATCAGCACGAGACTGCCAAGCATTCATAACGTCTTGGTTCTCTCGGATGAGTGCTTCACCTAGCGGTGCTTCAAGGACATATTGTTTCTTGGCAGCTATGAGGATGATCCTTAGGTTCTGGACCCAGTCCGAATAGTTGCTGCCATCATCTTTCAGCTTAGTTTTCTCTAGGAACGCGTTGAAGTTCATGGTGACATGAGCGTTGGCTATTTTTATCTACAAGACATTTTGCAAAGATTTTAGACTAATGTTCATGATAATTAAGTTCATCTAATCAAATTATTTAATGAACTCCCACTCAGATTTGACATCCCTCTAGTCATCTAAGTGTTACATGATCCGAGTCGACTAGGCCGTGTCCAATCATCACGTGAGACAGGCTAGTCATCGTCGGTGAACATCTCCATGTTGATCGTATCTTCCATACGACTCATGTTTGACCTTTCGGTCTCTTGTGTTCCGAGGCCATGTCTGTACATGCTAAGCTCGTCAAGTTAACCTAAGTGTTTTGCATGTGTAAAACTGTCTTACACCCGTTGTATGTGAACGTAGGAATCTATCACACCCGATCATCACGTGGTGCTCAAAGCATTTAACTTTAGCAACGGCGCACGATTAGGGAGAACACTTTCTTGAAATTATTATAAGGGATCATCTTATTTACTACCGTCGTTCTAAGTAAACAAGATGCATAAACATAATAAACATCACATGCAATTAAATAGTAGTGACATGATATGGCCAATATCATATAGCTCCTTCGATCTCCATCTTAGGGGCTCCATGATCATCTTGTCACCGGCATGACACCATGATCTCCATCATCATGATCTCCATCATCGTGTCTCCATGAAGTTGCTCGCCAACTATTACTTCTACTACTATAGCTAACGGTTTAGCAATAAAGCAAAGTAATTACATGGCGTTGAATCAATGACACGCAGGTCATACAATAATTAAGACAACTCCTATGGCTCCTGCCGGTTGTCATACTCATCGACATGCAAGTCGTGATTCCTATTACAAGAACATGATCTCATACATCACAATATATCATTCATCATTCATCACAACTTTTGGCCATATCACATCACAAGGCAATTGCTGTAAAAACAAGTTAGACGTCCTCTAATTGTTGTTGCATCTTTTACGTGGCTGCAATAGGGTTCTAGCAAGAATGTTTTCTTTCCTGAAAAAAGCCACAACGTGATTTGTCAACTTCTATTTACCCTTCATAAGGACCCTTTTCGTGAATCCGCTCCAACTAAAGTGGGAGAGACAGACACCCGCTAGCCACCTTATGCAACTAGTGCATGTCAGTCGGTGGAACCTGTCTCACGTAAGCGTACATGTAAGGTCGGTCCGGGCCGCTTCATCCCACAATACCGCTGAAGCAAAATAAGACTAGTAGCGGCAAGAAAGTTGACAACATCTACGCCCACAACAGATTTGTGTTCTACTCGTGCAATAGAGAACTACGCATAAACCTGGCTCATGATGCCACTGTTGGGGAATGTTGAAGAAAATAAAAATTTTCCTACGGTTTCACCAAGATCCATCTATGAGTTCATCTAGCAACGAGTGATAGGAGTGCATCTACATACCTTTGTAGATCGCGAGCGGAAGCGTTCAAGAGAACGGGGATGATGGAGTCATACTCGCCGTGATCCAAATCACCAATGACCAAGTGCCGAACGGACATCACCTCCGCGTTCAACACACGAGACGGAGCGGATGACGTCTCCGCACCTTGATCCAGCAAGGAGGAGGGAGAGGTTGATGAAGATCCAGCAGACAACGGCGTGGTGGTGGATGCAAGAGGTTCGGCAGAGCTTCACGAGCTTCATGAGAGGAGAGGTGTAGCAGGGGAGAGGGAGGCGCCAAGAATTGGGGTGCGGCTTCCTCCCTCCACCCCCCTTTATATAAGCCCCCTGGGGGGGCGCCGGCCCCTCTAGATCCCATCTAGATGGGGGGGGCCAAGGGGGGAGGCTTGCCCCCCAAGGCAAGTGGGGTGCCCCCCACCCCTAGGGTTTCCAACCCTAGGCACAGGGGGGGGCAAAGGGGGGCGCACCAGCCCACCAGGGGCTGGTTCCCTCCCCACTTCAGCCCATGGGGCCCTCCGGGATAGGTGGCCCCACCCGGTGGACCCCCGGGACCCTTCCGGTGGTCCCGGTACAATACCGGTGACCCCCGAAACTCTCCCGATGGCCGAAACAGCACTTCCTATACATAATTCTTTACCTCCCGACCATTCCGGAACTCCTCGTGACGTCCGGGATCTCATCCGGGACTCAAAACAACTTTCGGTTTGCTGCATACTCATATTCATACAACCCTAGCGTCACCGAACCTTAAGTGTGTAGACCCTACGGGTTCGGGAGACATGCAGTCATGACCGAGACGGCTCTCCGGTCAATAACCAACAGCGGGATCTGGATACCCATGTTGGCTCTACATGCTCCTCGATGATCTCACCGGATGAACCACGATGTCGAGGATTCAAGCAACCCCGTATACAATTCCCTTTGTGAATCGGTATGTTACTTGCCCGAGATTCGATCGTCGGTATCCCAATACCTCGTTCAATCTCGTTACCGGCAAGTCACTTTACTCGTACCGTAATGCATGATCCCGTGACCAAACACTTGATCACATTGAGCTCATTATGATGATGCATTACCGAGTGGGCCAAGTGATACCTCTCCGTAATACGGAGTGACAAATCCCAGTCTCGATCTGTGTCAACCCAACAGACACTTTCGGAGATACCTGTAGTGCACCTTTATAGTCACCCAAATACGTTGTGACGTTTGGTACACCCAAAGCACTCGTACGGTATCCGGGAGTTACACGATCTCATGGTCTAAGGAAAGGATACTTGACATTGGAAAAGCTCTAGCAAAACGAACTACACGATCTTGTGCTATGCTTAGGATTGGGTCTTGTCCATCATATCATTCTCCTAATGATGTGATCCCGTTATCAATGACATCCAATGTCCATAGTCAGAAACCATGACTATCTGTTGATCAACGAGCTAGTCAACTAGAGGCTCACTAGGGACATATAATAGTCTATGTATTCACACGTGTATTACGATTTCCGGATAATACAATTATAGCATGAATAAAAGACAATTATCATAAACAAGGAAATATAATAATAATCCTTTTTTTATTGCCTCTAGGGCATATTTCCAACAACACATATCAACATTGTTCCAGCCATCCAGTTCATGGTACTTTCCTTACTGAAATCCTTGAAGAACATAGTGTAGGGGAACGTTGCATAAAATAAAAAATTTCCTACGTTCACCAAGATCCATCTATGAGTTCATCTAGCAATGAGTGAGAGATGCATCTACATACCCTTTGTAGATCGCGTGCGGAAGCGTTCAAGAGAACGGGGTTGAGGGAGTCGTTCTCGTCGTGATCCAAATCACCAGAGATCCTAGCGCCGAACGGAAGGCACCTCCGCCTTCAACACACGTACGGTAAGCGTTACGTTTCTCCGTCATGATCCAGCAAAGGGGAAGGAGAGGTTGATGAAGATCTAGCAAAGACGACGGCGTGGTGGTGGATGCAGCAATCACCGCAGCAGGGCTTCGCCGAGCTTCTGCGAGAGGGAGAGGTGTAGCAGGGGAGAGGGAGGCGCCAAGATGCAGGGTGCGGCTGCCCTCCCTCCCCCCTCCTTTATATAGGCCCCCAGGGGGGCGGCCCTGGAGATTCAATCTCCAAGGGGGGCGGCGGCCAAGGGGGGATACTTGCCCCCCAAGGCAAGTGGGGCGCCCCCACCCTAGGGTTTGCAACCCTAGGTGCAGGGGGCCAAGTGAAGCGCACCAGCCCACCAGGCTGGTTCCTCCCACTTCAGCCCGTGGGGCCCTCCGGGATAGGTGGCCCCACCGGTGGACCTCGGGACCCTTCCGTGGTCCCGGTACAATACCGGTAGCCCCCGAAATTCTCCCGATGGCCGAAATAGCACTTCCTATATATAATTTTTTACCTCCGGACCATTCCGGAACTCCTCGTGACGTCCGGGATCTCATTCGGGACTCCGAACAACATTCGGTTTGCTGCATACTCATATTCATACAACCCTAAGCGCCACCGAACCTTAAGTGTGTAGACCCTACGGGTTTGGGAGACATGCTTGAACATGACCGAGACGGCTCTCCGGTCAATAACCAACAGCGGGATCTGGACACCCATGTTGGCTCCCACATGCTCCTCGATGATCTCATCGGATGAACCACGATGTCGAGGATTCAACCAACCCCGTATACTATTCCCTTTGTCAGACGGTATGTTACTTGCCCGAGATTCGATCGTCGGTATCCCAATACCTCGTTCAATCTCGTTACCGGCAAGTCACTTTACTCGTACCGTAATGCATGATCCCGTGACGAGACACTTGGTCACTTTGAGCTCATTATGATGATGCACTACCGAGTGGGCCCAGTGATACCTCTCCGTAATACGGAGTGACAAATCCGATCTCGATCCGTGTCAACCCAATAGACACTTTCAGAGATACCTGTAGTGCACCTTTATAGTCACCCAGTTACGTTGTGACGTTTGGTACACCCAAAGCACTCCTACGGTATCCAGGAGTTACACGATCTCATGGTCTAAGGAAGAGATACTTGACATTGGAAAAGCTCTAGCAAAACGAACTACACGATCTTGTGCTATGATTAGGATTGGGTCTTGTCCATCACATCATTCTCCTAATGATGTGATCCCGTTATCAATGACATCCAATGTCCATAGTCGTGAAACCATGACTATCTATTGATCACCGAGCTAGTCAACTAGAGGCTCATTAGGGACATGTTGTGGTCTATCTATTCACACGTGTATTACGATTTCCGGATAATACAATTATAGCATGAATAAAAGACAATTATCAAGAACAAGGAAATATAATAATAATCCTTTTATTACTGCCTCTAGGGCATATTTCCAACAGTCTCCCACTTGCACTAGAGTCAATAATCTAGTTACATTGTGATGAATCGAACACCCATAGAGTTACGGTGTTGATCATGTTTTGCTCGCGGAAGAGGTTTAGTCAACGGATCTGCGACATTCAGATCCGTATGTACTTTGCAAATTTCTATGTCTCCATCTTGAACATTTTCACGAATGGAGTTGAAGCGACGCTTGATGTGCCTGGTCTTCTTGTGAAACCTGGGCTCCTTGGCAAGTGCAATAGCTCCAATGTTGTCACAGAAGAGTTTGATTGGCCCCGACACATTGGGTATGAATCCTAGGTCGGTGATGAACTCCTTCACCCAAATTGCTTCATGCGCTGCCTCCGAGGCTGCCATGTACTCCGCTTCACACGTAGATCCCGCCACGACGCTTCGCTTGCACCGCACTACCATCGCTTCCACCATTCAACATATACACGTATCCGGTTTGTGACTTAGAATCATCCAGATCTGTAGCCGAAGCTAAGCGTCGGCGTAACCCTTCTGACGAGCTCTTCGTCACCTCCATAAACGAGAAACATGTCCTTAGTCCTTTTCGGGTACTTCAGGATATTCTTGACCGCTGTCCAGTGTTCCTTGCCGGGATTACTTTGGTACCTTCCTACCAAACTTACGGCAAGGTTTACATCAGGTCTGGTACACAGCATGGCATACATAATAGATCCTATGGCTGATGCATAGGGGATGACACTCATCTCTTATATATCTTCTGCTGTGGTCGGACATTGAGCCGAGCTCAATTTCACACCTTGTAATACAGGCAAGAACCCTTTCTTGTACTGATCCATTTTGAACTTCTTCAATATCTTTTCAAGGTATGTGCTTTGTGAAAGATCTATGAGGCATCTCAATCTATCTCTATAGATCTTGATGCCTAATATATAAGCAGCTTCTCCAAGGTCCTTCATTGAAAAACTTTTATTCAAGTAGGCCTTAATGCTGTCCAAGAGTTCTATATCATTTCCCATCAAAAGTATGTCATCTACATATAATATGAGAAATGCTTCTGAGCTCCCACTCACTTTCTTGTAAACGTAGGCTTCTCCATAAGCCTGCATAAACCCAAACGCTTTGATCATCTCATCAAAGCGAATGTTCCAACTCCGAGATGCTTGCACCAGCCCATAAATGGATCGCTGGAGCTTGCATACCTTGTTAGCATTCTTAGGGTCGACAAAACCTTCCGGCTGCATCATATACAGTTCTTCCTTAAGATAGCCGTCAAGGAATACCGTTTTGACGTCCATTTGCCATATCTCATAATCATAGTATGCGGCAATTGCTAACATGATTCGGACGGACTTCAGCTTCGCTACGGGAGAGAAAGTCTCATCGTAGTCAATCCCTTGAACTTGTCGATAACCTTTAACGACAAGTCGAGCTTTATAGATGGTAACATTACCATCCGCGTCCGTCTTCTTCTTAAAGATCCATTTGTTTTCTATCGCTCGCCGATCATCGGGCAAGTCTGTCAAAGTCCATATTTTGTTTTCATACATGGATCCTATCTCGCATTGCATGACTTCAAGCCATTTGTTGGAATCTGGGCCCGCCATCGCATCTTCATAGTTCGAAGGTTCACCGTTGTCTAACAACATGATTTCCAGGACAGGGTTGCTATACCACTCTGGTGTGGAACGTGTCCTCGTGGACCTAGGAAGTTCAGTAGTAACTTGATCCAAAGCACCTTGATCATCATCATTAATTTCCTCTCCAGACGGTGTAGGCACCACAGGAACATTTTCCTGAGCTGCACTACTTTCCGGTTCAAGAGGTAGCACTTCATCGAGTTCTACTTTCCTCCCACTCACTCCTTTCGAGAGAAACTCTTTTTCAACAAAGGATCCGTTCTTGGCAACAAAGATCTTGCCTTCGGATCTAAGGTAGAAGGTATACCCAATGGTTTCCTTAGGGTATCCTATGAAGACGCATTTTTCCGACTTGGGTTCGAGCTTTTCAGGTTGAAGTTTCTTGACATAAGCATCGCATCCCCAAACTTTTAGAAACGACAGCTTAGGTTTCTTCCCAAACCATAATTCATACGGTGTCGTCTCAACGGATTTAGACTGTGCCCTATTTAAAGTGAATGTAGCTGTCTCTAGAGTGTATCCCCAAAATGATAGCGGTAAATCAGTAATAGACATCATAGATCGCACCATATCCAATAGAGTGCGACATTCTGACGCTCGGACACAATTGCTATTACCGAGGTGTTCCAGGCAGCATGAGTTGTGAAACAATTCCACATTTCCTTAAGTGTGTACCATTCGTGACTTAAATATTCTCCTCCACGATTTGATCGTAAGAACTTTATTTTTCGGTCACGTTGATTCTCAACCTCATTCTGAAATTCCTTGAACTTTTCAAAGGTCTCGGACTAGTGTTTCATCAAGTAGACATACCCATATCTACTCAAGTCATCAGTGAGAGTGAGAACATAACGATATCCTCCGCGAGCCTCAACGCTCATTGGACCACACACATCGGTATGTATGATTTCCAATAAGTTGGTTGCTCGCTCCATTGTTCCGGAAAACGGAGTCTTGGTCATTTTGCCCATAAGGCATGGTTCGCATGTGTCAAACGATTCATAATCGAGAGACTCTAAAAGTCCATCAGCATGGAGCTTCTTCATGCGCTTGACACCAATGTGACCAAGGCGGCAGTGCCACAAGTATGTGGGACTATCGTTATCAACTTTACATCTTTTGGTATTTACACTATGAATATGTGTAATATTACGTTCGAGATTCATTAAGAATAAACCATTGACCATCGGAGCATGACCATAAAACATATCTCTCATATAAATAGAACAACCATTATTCTCGGATTTAAATGAGTAGCCATCTTGTATTAAACGAGATCCTGATACAATGTTCATGCTCAAACTTGGCACTAAATAACAATTATTGAGGTTTAAAACTAATCCCGTAGGTAAATGTAGAGGTAGCGTCGACGGGCGATCACATCGACCTTGGAACCATTCCCGACGCGCATCGTCACCTCGTCCTTCGCCAGTCTCCGTTTATTCCGCAGCTCCTGTTGTGAGTTACAAATGTGAGCAACGACACCGGTATCAAATACCCAGGAGTTACTACGAGTACTGGTAAGGTACACATCAATTACATGTATATCAAATATACCTTTAGTGTTGCCGGCCTTCTTGTCCGCTAAGTATTTGGGGCAGTTCCGCTTCCAGTGACCCTTACGAAGGAAATATGCCCTAGAGGCAATAATAAAGTTATTATTTATTTCCTTATATCATGATAAATGTTTATTATTCATGCTAGAATTGTATTAACGGAAACATAATACATGTGTGAATACATAGACAAGCAGAGTGTCACTAGTATGCCTCTACTTGACTAGCTCGTTAATCGAAGATGGTTATGTTTCCTAACCATAGACATGAGTTGTCATTTGATTAACGGGATCACATCATTAGGAGAATGATCTGATTGACATGACCCATTCCGTTAGCCTAGCACTTGATCGCTTTAGTATGTTGCTATTGCTTTCTTCATGACTTATACATGTTCCTGTAACTATGAGATTATGCAACTCCCGTTACCGGAGGAACACTTTGGGTACTACCAAGCGTCACAACGTAACTGGGTGATTATAAAGGAGTACTACAGGTGTCTCCAAAGGTACATGTTGGGTTGGCGATTTTCGAGATTAGGTTTTGTCACTCCGATTGCTCGGAGAGGTATCTCTGGGCCTTCTCGTTAATACACATCATATAAGCCTTGCAAGCATTGCAACTAATAAGTTAGTTGCAAGATGATGTATTACGGAACGAGTAAAGAGACTTGCCGGTAACGAGATTAAACTAGGTATTGGATACCGACGATCGAATCTCGGGCGAGTAACATACCGATGACAAAGGGAACAAAGTATGTTGTTATGCGGTTTGACCGATAAAGATCTTCGTAGAATATGTAGGAGCCAATATGGGCATCCAGGTTCCGCTTATTGGTTATTGACCAAGAATAGTTCTAGGTCATGTCTACATAGTTCTCGAACCCGTAGGGTCCGCACGCTTAAGGTTTCGATGATGTTATATTATGAGTTTATGAGTTTTTATGTACCGAAGGAGTTCGGAGTCCCGGATGAGATCGGGGACATGACGAGGAGTCTCGAAATGGTCGAGACGTAAAGATCGATATATATTGACGACTATATTCGGAGTTCGGAAAGGTTCCGAGTGATTCGGTATTTTTCGGAGTACCGGGAGTTACGGGAATACGGGGAAGAGTATTGGGCCTTAATGGGCTTTAGTGGGAAGGAGCAAGGAGGTGGCGCGCCTCCCAAGCCCAGTCCGAATTGGACAAGGGGTTTGGGCGCAGCCCCTCTCCCTTCCTTCTCCACTTCCCCCTTTCCCCCTTCTCCTAGTTGGACTAGGAAAGAAGGAGTCCTACTCCCGGTGGGAGTAGGACTCCCCTGGCGCGCCCTCCTAGGGCCGGCCTCCTCCTCCCTCCCTCCTGTATATACGGGGGCAGGGGGCACCCCATAGACACACAAGTTGATCTACGGATCTTTCCTTAGCCGTGTGCGGTGCCCCCTTCCACCATATTCCACTTCGGTCATATCGTCGTAGAGCTTAGGCGAAGCCCTGCGCCGGAGAAGTCATATCGTCAGGAGCTTAGGCGAAGCCCTCGCGTCGGTGGAGCATCAACATCGTCACCACGCGTCGTCAGGTCGACGGAACTCATCCCGACACTTTGCTGGATCGGAGTCCGGGATGCGTCATCGAGCTGAACGTGTGCGTAACTTCGGAGGTGCCGCACGTTCGGTGCTTGGATCGGTCGGATCGTGAAGACGTATGACTACATCAACCGCGTTGTTATAACGCTTCCGCTTTTGGTCTCACGAGTGCGTGGGCGGACACTCTTCCCTCTCGTTGCTATGCCATCACCATGGTCTTGCGTGATCGTAGGAAATTTTTGAAATTACTACGTTACCCAACGATGGCATCCGAGCCTGGTTTTATGCGTTGATGTCATATGCACGAGTAGAACACAAGTGAGTTGTGGACGATACAAGTCATACCGCCTACCGGCATGTCATACTTTGGTTCAGCGGTATTGTGAGATGAAGCGGCCGGACCGACATTACGCAGACGCTACGCGAGACTGGTTTCACCGCCCGAGCACTCGTTGCTTAAAGGTGACCGGCGGTGTCTGTCTCTCTCTCACTTTAGTTGAACTGAGTGTGGCTACGCCCGGTCCTTGAGAAGGTTAAACGTAGTCTATTTGACGAAGTATCGTTGTGGTTTTGATGCGTAGGTAAGAACGGTTCTTGCTCAGCCCGTAGCAGCCACGTAAAACTTGCAACAACAAAATAGAGGTCGTCTAACTTGTTTTTGCAGGGCATGTTGTGATGTGATATGGTCAAGACGTGATGCTATATTTTATTGTATGAGATGATCATGTTTTGTAACCGAGTTATCGGCAATGGCAGGAGCCATATGGTTGTCGCTTTATTGTATGAAATGCAAGCGCCATGTAATTGCTTTACTTTATCACTAAGGAGTAGCGATAGTCGTAGAAGCAATAGTTGGCGAGGCGACAACGATGCTACGATGGAGATCAAGGTGTCGCGCCGGTGACGATGGTGATCATGACGGTGCTTCGAGATGGAGATCACAAGCACGAGATGATGATGGCCATATCATATCACTTATATTGATTGCATGTGATGTTTATCCTTTATGCATCTTATTTTGCTTTGATTGACGGTAGCATTATAAGATGATCTCTCACTAAAATTATCAAGAAGTGTTCTCCTGAGTATGCACCGTTGCGAAAGTTCTTCGTCTTTGAGACACCACGTGATGATCGGGTGTGATAGGCTCTACGTTCAAATACAACGGGTGCAAAACAGTTGCGCACGCGGAATACTCAGGTTAAACTTGACGAGCCTAGCATATAACAGATATGGCCTCGGAACACGGAGACCGAAAGGTCGAACGTGAATCATATAGTAGATATGATCAACATAGTGATGTTCACCATTGAAACTACTCCATCTCACGTGATGATCGGACATGGTTTAGTTGATTTGGATCACGTAATCACTTAGATGACTAGAGAGATGTCTGTCTAAGTGGGAGTTCTTAAGTAATATGATTAATTGAACTTTAACTTATCATGAACTTAGTCCGGGTAGTATTTTGCAAATTATGTTGTAGATAAATAGCTCGCGTTGTTGCTTCCCTATGCTTTTATATGGTTGTTATGATATGTTCCTAGAGAAAATTGTATTGAAAAATGTTAGTAGCAATGATGCGGATTGGATCCGTGATCTGAGGTTTATCCTCATTGCTGCACAGATGAATTATGTCCTTAATGCACCGCTAGGTGACAAACCTATTGCAGGGAGCAGATGCGACGTTATGAACATTTGGCTAGCTCAAAGGATGACTACTTGATAGTTTAGTGCACCATGCTTAAACGGCTTAGAATCGGGACTTCAAAGACGTTTTGAGCGTCATGGACCATATGAGATGTTCCAGGAGTTGAAGTTAATATCTCCAGCAAATACCGAGTTGAGAGATATGAAGTCTCCAACAAGTTCTATAGCTAAAAGATGGAGGAGAATCGCTCAACTAGTGAGCATGTGCTCAGATTGTCCAGTACTTCAATCGCTTGAATCAAGTGGGAGTTAATCTTCCAGATAATATAGTGATTGACAGAATTCTCTAGTCACCATCACTAAGTTACTAGAACTTCGTGATGAACTATAGTATGCAAGGGATGGCGAAAATGATTCCCGAGCTCTTCGTGATGTTGAAATCGACGAAGGTAGAAATCAAGAAAGAGCATCAAGTGTTGATGGTTGACAAGATCACTAGTTTCAAGAAAAGGGCAAAGGGAAAGAAAGGGAACTTCAAGTAGAATGACAAGCAAGTTGTCACTCCCACGAAGAAGCCCAAAGCTAAACCAAAGCCTGAAACTGAGTGCTTACACTGCAAAGGAAATTGTCACTGGAAACGGAAATACGCTGAATATTTGGTGGATAAGAAGGATGGCAAAGTGAACAAGGGTATATTTGATATACAGGTTATTGATGTGTACCTTACTAGTGTTTATAGTAGCCCCGAGTATTTGATACTTGTTCGGTTGCTAAAAATTAGTGACTCGAAACAGGAGTTACAAAATAAACAGAGAGACTAGTTGAAGGGAAGTGACGATGAGTGTTGGAAGTAGTTCCAAGATTGATATGATCATCATCGCACACTCCCTATACTCTCGGGATTAGTGTTGAACCTAAATAAATGTTATTTGGCGTTCGCGTTGAGCATGAATATGATTTGATCATGTTTATTGCAATACGGTTATTCATGAAGTTTAAGAATAATTGTTATTCTGTTTACATGAATAAGACCTTCGATGGTTACACACCCAATGAAAATAGTTTGTTGGATCTCGATCGTAGTGATACACATATTAATATTGATGCCAAAAGATGCAAAGTTAATAATGATAGTGCAACTTATTTGTGGCACTGCCGTTTGGGTCATATCGGTGTAAAGCGCATGACGAAACTCCATAAAGATGGATTTTTGGAATCACTTGGTTATGAATCATTTGATGCTTGCGAACCGTGCCTTGTTGGCAAGATGACTAAAACTCCGTTCTCCGGAACAATGGAACGAGCTACTGACTTATTGGAAATAATACATACCGATGTATGCGATCCAATGAGTGTTAATGCTCGTGGCAAGTATCGTTATTTTCTGAACTTCACAAGATGATTTGAGCAGATATAGGTATATCTACTTGATGAAACATAAGTCTGAAATAGTTGAAAGGTTCAAAGAATTTCAGAGTGAAGTGGAGAATCATCGTAACAAGAAAATAAAGTTTCTACGATCTGATCGTGGAAGAGAATATTTGAGTTACGAGTTTGACCTTCATATAAAACAATGTGAAATAGTTTCGCAACTCACGCCACCTGGAACACCACAGCTTAATGGTGTGTCCGAACGTCGTAACCGCACTTTATTGGATATGGTGCGATCTATGATGTCTCTTATCGGTTTACCACTATCATTTTGGGGTTATGCATTAGAGACAGCTGCATTCACGTTTAATAGGGCACCATCTAAATCCGTTGAGGCGACACCGTATGAACTATGGTTTAACAGTAAACCTAAGCTGTCATTTCTTAAAAGTTTGGAGTTGTGATGCTTATGTGAAAAAGTTTTCACCGATAAGCTCAAACCCAAATCGGAGAAGTGCGTCTTCATAGAATACCCAAAGGTAACTATTGGGTACACCTTCTATCACAGATCCGAAGGCAAGTTTTTCGTTGCTAAGATGGATCCTTTCTAGAGAAGAAGTTTCTCTCGAAAGAAGTGAGTGGGAGGAAAGTAGAACTTGATGAGGTAATTATACCTTCTCACTTATTGGAAAGTAGTTCATCATGTAAATCAGTTCAAGTGATTCCTACACCAATTAGTGAGGAAGTTAATGATGATGATCATGAAACTTCAGATCAAGTTGCTACCAAACCTCGTAGGTCTTCAGAGTAAGATCCGCACTGCAGTAGTACGGTAATCATGTTACGGAAGTCATGTTACTAGACCATGATGAACCTACGAACTATGAGGAAGCGATGATGAGCCCAGATTCCGCGAAATGGCTTGAGGCCATAAAATCTGAGATATGATCCATGTATGAGAACAAAAGTATGGACTTTGATTGACTTGCTCGATGATCAGCAAGCCATGTTAAATAAATGGATCTTCAAGAGGAAGACGGACAACGATAGTAGTGTTACTATCTACAAAGCTCGACTTGTCACAAAAAGGTTTTCGACAAGTTCAAGGTGTTGACTACAATGAGATTTTCTCAATCTGTAGCGATGCTTAAGTCTGTCCGAATCATGTTAGCAATTGCCACATTTTATGAAATCTGGCAAATGGATGTCAAAACTACATTCTTTAATGGATTTATTAAAGAAGAGTTGTATATGATGCAACCAGAAGGTTTTGTCAATCCTAAAGGAGCTAACAAAATGTGCAAGCTCCAACGATCCATCTATGGACTGGTGCAAGCATCTCGGAGTTGGAATATACGCTTTGATGTGTTGATCAAAGCATATGATTTTATCTGAGACTTTTGGAAAGGCCTGTATTTACAAGAAAGTGAGTGGGAGCACTACAGCCTTTCTGATAAAGTATATGTGAATGACATATTGTTGATCAGGAAATAATGTAGAATTATTCTGCAAAGCATAAAGGAGTGTTTGAAAGGAGTTTTTTTTCCAAAGAAAGACCTCGGTGAAGCTGCTTACATATTGAGCATCAAGATCTATAGAGATAGATCAAGACGCTTGATAAGTTTTTTCAATGAATACATACCTTGACAAGATTTTGAAGTAGTTCAAAATGGAACAGTCAAAGAAAGAGTTCTTACCTGTGTTACAAGGTGTGAGATTGAGTAGGACTCAAAACCCGACCACGGCAGAAGATAGAAAGAGAATGAAAGTCATTCCCTATGCATCAGCCATAGGTTCTATAAAGTATGTCATGCTGTGTACCAGATCTATTGCATACCCTACCACTAAGCTTGGCAAGGGAGTGCAATAGTGATCTAGGAATAGATCAATGAACAGCGGTCAAAATTATCCTTAGTAGAATAAGGATATGTTTCTCGATTATGGAAGTGAAAAAGGGTTCGTCGTAAAGGGTTACGTCGATACAAGTTTTAACACTAATCTAGATGACTCTGAGTCTCAATCTGGATACATATTGAAAGTGGGAGCAATTAGCTAGAGTAGCTCCGTGCAGAGCATTGTAGACATAGAAATTTACAAAATACTTACGGCTCTGAATGTGACAGACCCGTTGACTAAAATTATCTCACAAGCAAAACATGATCACACCTTAGTACTCTTTGGGTGTTAATCACATAGCGATGTGAACTAGATTCTTGACTCTAGTAAACCCTTTGGGTGTTGGTCACATGTCGATATGAACTATGGGTGTTAACCACATATAGATGTGAACTATTGATGTTAAATCACATGGCGATGTGAACTAGATTATTGACTCTAGTGCAAGTGGGAGGCTGAAGGAAATATGCCCTAGAGGCAATAATAAAGTTATTATTTATTTCCTTATATCATGATAAATGTTTATTATTCATGCTAGAATTGTATTAAACGGAAACATAATACATGTGTGAATACATAGACAAACAGAGTGTCACTAGTATGCCTCTACTTGACTAGCTCGTTAATCGAAGATGGTTATGTTTCCTAACCATAGACATGAGTTGTCATTTGATTAACGGGATCACATCATTAGGAGAATGATCTGATTGACATGACCCATTCCGTTAGCCTAGCACTTGATCGTTTAGTATGTTGCTATTGCTTTCTTCATGACTTATACATGTTCCTGTAACTATGAGATTATGCAACTCCGTTTACGGAGGAACACTTTGGGTTCTACCAAACGTCACAACGTAACTGGGTGATTATAAAGGAGTACTACAGGTGTCTCCAAAGGTACATGTTGGGTTGGCGTATTTCGAGATTAGGTTTTGTCACTCCGATTCTCGGAGAGGTATCTCTGGGCCTTCTCGGTAATACACATCATATAAGCCTTGCAAGCATTGCAACTAATAAGTTAGTTGCAAGATGATGTATTACGGAACGAGTAAAGAGACTTGCCGTAACGAGATTAAACTAGGTATTGGATACCGACGATCGAATCTCGGGCGAGTAACATACCGATGACAAAGGGAACAAAGTATGTTGTTATGCGGTTTGACCGATAAAGATCTTCGTAGAATATGTAGGAGCCAATATGGGCATCCAGGTTCCGCTATTGGTTATTGACCAAGAATAGTTCTAGGTCATGTCTACATAGTTCTCGAACCCGTAGGGTCCGCACGCTTAAGGTTTCGATGACAGTTATATTATGAGTTTATGAGTTTTTATGTACCGAAGGAGTTCGGAGTCCCGGATGAGATCGGGGACATGACGAGGAGTCTCGAAATGGTCGAGACGTAAAGATCGATATATTGGACGACTATATTCGGAGTTCGGAAAGGTTCAGTGATTCGGGTATTTTTGAAGTGGGGAGTTACGGGAATACGGGGAAGAGTATTGGGCCTTAATGGGCTTTAGTGGGAAGGAGCAAGGAGGTGGCGCGCGCCTCCCAAGCCCAGTCCGAATTGGACAAGGGGTTTGGGCGCAGCCCCTCTCCCTTCCTTCTCCACTTCCCCTTTCCCCCTTCTCCTAGTTGGACTAGGAAAGAAGGAGTCCTACTCCCGGTGGGAGTAGGACTCCCCTTGGCGCCCTCCTCCTAGGGCCGGCCTCCTCCTCCCTCCCTCCTTTATATCACGGGCAGGGGCACCCATAGACACACAAGTTGATCTCACGGATCTTTCCTTAGCCGTGTGCGGTGCCCCTTCCACCATATTCCACTTCGGTCATATCGTCGCGGAGCTTAGGCGAAGCCCTCGCCCGGAGAAGTCATATCGTCATGAGCTTAGGCGAAGCCCTGCGTCGGTGGAGCATCAACATCGTCACCACGCCCGTCGTCTTGTGGAACTCATCCCGACACTTTGCTGGATCGGAGTCCGGGATCGTCATCGAGCTGAGCGTGTGCAGAACTCGGAGGTGCCGTGACGTTCGGTGCTTGGATCGGTCGGATCGTGAAGACGTACGACTACATCAACCGCGTTGTTATAACGCTTCCGCTTTCGGTCTACGAGGGTACGTGGACGGACACTCTTCCCTCTCGTTGCTATGCCATCACCATGGTCTTGCGTGATCGTAGGAAATTTTTTGAAATTACTACGTTACCCAACACCTTCCCTTTGCAATAAAAGCACTCTATCTCAGGCTTGGGTCCATTCTTTGACTTCTTCCCGACAACTGGCTTACCGGGCGCGGCAACATCTTTGCCGTCCTTCTTGAAGTTCTTCTTACCCTTGCCCTTCTTGAACTTAGTAGTTTTATTGACCATCAATACTTGATGTTCTTTCTTGATTTCAACCTCTGTGACTTGACATTGAAAATACTTCAGGAATAGTTTTCACCATCCCCTGCATATTGTTGTTCATCACAAAGCTCTTGTAGCTCGGTGGGAGCGGCGAAGGATTCTGTCAATGACCGCCTCGTCCGGAGGTTAATGTCCAAATGGACAGGCGGTTGTGCAACCCATACATTTTGAGTATGTGCTCACCAGAACTATTTTCCTCCATCTTACAACTATAGAACTTGTCGAGACTTCATATCTCTCGACCGGGGCATGAGCTTGGAAAACCATTTTCAGCTCCTCGAACATCTCATATGCTCCGTGTTGCTCAAAACGCTTTTGGAGCCCCGGTTCTAAGTTGTAAAGCATGCCGCACTGAACGAGGGAGTAATCATCAGCACGAGACTGCCAATCATTCATAATGTCTTGGTTCTCTGGGATGGGTGCTTCACCTAGCGGTGCTTCTAGGCCATATTATTTCTTGGCTGCTATGAGCATGATCCTCAGGTTCTAGACCCAGTCCGAATAGTTGCTGCCATCGTCTTTCAGCTTGGTTTTCTCTAGGAACGCGTTGAAGTTCATGGTGACATGAGCGTTGGCCATTTGATCTGCAAGACATTTTGCAAATATTTTTAGACTAAAGTTCATGATAATTTAGTTCATCTAATCAAATTATATAATGAACTCCCACTCAGATTTGACATCCCTCTAGTCATCTAAGTGTTACATGATCCGAGTCGACTAGGCCGTGTCCGATCATCACGTGAGACGGACTAGTCATCGTCGGTGAACATCTCCATGTTGATCGTATCTTCCATACGACTCATGTTCGACCTTTCGGTCTCTTGTGTTCCGAGGCCATGCCTGTATATGCTAGGCTCGTCAAGTTAACCCTAAGTGTTTTGCATGTGTAAAACTGTCTTACACCCATTGTATGTGAACGTAAGGATCTATCACACCCGATCATCACGTGGTGCTTCGAAACGACGAACTTTAGCAACGGTGCACAGTTAGGGAGAAACTTTCTTGAAATTATTATAAGGGATCATCTTATTTACTACCGCCGTTCTAAGTAAATAAGATGCATAAAACATAATAAACATCACATGCAGTTATATAAAGTAGTGACATGATATGGCCAATATCATATAGCTCCTTTGATCTTCATCTTCGGGGCTCCATGATCATCTTGTCACCAGCATGACACCATGATCTCCATCATCATGATCTCCATCATCGGGTCTCCATGAAGTTGCTCGCCAATTATTACTTCTACTACTATGGCTAACACGTTTAGCAATAAAGTAAAGGAATTTACATGGCGTTGAATCAATGACACGCAGGTCATACAATAATTAAGACAACTCCTATGGCTCCTGCCGGTTGTCATACTTATCGACATGCAAGTCGTGATTCCTATTACAAGAACATGATCTCATACATTACAATATATCATTCATCATTCATCACAACTTCGCCATATCACATCACATGACAATTGCTGCAAAAACAAGTTAGACGTCCTCTAATTGTTGTTGCATCTTTTACGTGGCTGCAATTGGGTTCTAGCAAGAACGTTTTCTTACCTACGAATAACCACAACGTGATTTGTCAACTTCTATTTACCCTTCATAAGGACCCTTTTCGTCGAATCTGCTCCAACTAAAGTGGGAGAGACAGACACCCGCTAGCCACCTTATGCAACTAGTGCATGTCAGTCGGTGGAACCTGTCTCACGTAAGCGTACGTGTAAGGTCGGTCTGGGCCGCTTCATCCCACAATACCGCTGAAGCAAAATAAGACTAGTAGCGGCAAGAAAGTTGACAACATCTACGCCCACAACAAATTGTGTTCTACTCGTGCAAAAGAGAACTACGCATAGACCTAGCTCTGATACCACTGTAGGGGAATGTTGCATAAAATAAAAAATTTCCTACGTTCACCAAGATCCATCTATGAGTTCATCTAGCAACGAGTGAGAGATGCATCTACATACCCTTTATAGATCGCGTGCGGAAGCGTTCAAGAGAACGGGGTTGAGGGAGTCGTTCTCGTCGTGATCAAAATCACCGGAGATCCTAGCGCCGAACGGACGGCACCTCCGCGTTCAACACACGTACGGTCAGCGTGACGTCTCCTCCGTCTTGATCCAGCAAGGGGAAGGAGAGGTTGATGAAGATCCAGAAAGACGACGGCGTGGTGGTGGATGCGGCGATCACCGCGAGGGCTTCGCCGAGCTTCTGCGAGAGGGAGAGGTGTAGCAGGGGAGAGGGAGGCGCCAAGATGCAGGGTGCGGCTGCCCTCCCTCCCCCATCCTTTATATAGGCCCCCAAGGGGGGGGGCGCCGGCCCTGGAGATTCAATCTCCAAGGGGGGCGGCGGCCAAGGGGGGAGACTTGCCCCCCAAGGCAAGTGGGGCGCCCCCCACCCTAGGGTTTCCAACCCTAGGCGTGAGGCCCAAGTGGGGCGCACCAGCCCACCAGGCTGGTTCCCTCCACTTCAGCCCATGGGGCCCTCCGGGATAGGTGGCCCCACCCGATGGACCGGGACCCTTCCGGTGGTCCGGTACAATACAGTAACCCCGAAATTCTCCCGATGGCGAAATAGCACTTCCTATATATAATTCTTTACCTCCGGACCATTCCGGAACTCCTCGTGACGTCCGGGATCTCATCCGGACTCGAACAACTTTCAGTGTGCTGCATACTCATATTCATACAACCCTAAGCGCCAAGAACCTTAAGTGTGTAGACCCTACGGGTTCGGAGACATGCTTGAACATGACCGAGACGGCTCTCCGGTCAATAGCCAACAGCGGGATCTGGATACCCATGTTGGCTCCCACATGCTCCTCGATGATCTCATCGGATGAACCACGATGTCTAGGATTCAAGCAACCCCGTATACTATTCCCTTTGTCAGACGGTATGTTACTTGCCCGAGATTCGATCGTCGGTATCCCAATACCTCGTTCAATCTCGTTACTGGCAAGTCACTTTACTGCATCGTAATGCATGACCCGTGACCAGACACTTGGTCACTTTGAGCTCATTATGATGATGCACTACCGAGTGGGCCCAGTGATACCTCTCCGTGTCACGTAGTGACAAATCCCGATCTCGATCCGTGTCAACCCAATGACACTTTCGGAGATACCTGTAGTGCACCTTTATAGTCACCCGGTTACATTGTGACGTTTGGTACACCCAAAGCACTCCTACGGTATCCGGAGTTACACGATCTCATGGTCTAAGGAAGAGATACTTGACATTGGAAAAGCTCTAGCAAAACGAACTACACGATCTTGTGCTATGCTTAGGATTGTGTCTTGTCCATCACATCATTCTCCTAATGATGTGATCCCGTTATCAATGACATCCAATGTCCATAGTCGAAACCATGACTATCTATTGATCACCGAGCTAGTCAACTAGAGGCTCACTAGGGACATGTTGTGGTCTATCTATTCACACGTGTATTACGATTTCCGGATAATACAATTATAGCATGAATAAAAGACAATTATCACGAACAAGGAAATATAATAATAATCCTTTTATTATTGCCTCTAGGGCATATTTCCAACACATAGAGTCTACATAGTACCTAATGTATCCTTCACATTGACGCAAAGAATCAACTGTCCATGTCACGTATATACTAATAATCATACAAGGAGGAGGCGGGTACAGTATGTAACTTTCTAGGCCTGAAATATCGAAAGAGACACACACATGATATCCATCAGACCATCAATTCAGAATGAATAGAAAAATCGAGCAAAATCGATCCCCAAATAAACATTTAGTGCATTCTCAAAGCTGAGCTACCCTCAGAACATGAGAATAGAGTGCTGATAAAAATTATTGCCAGATCTGTTAGTTACCATTCGTTAGAGGAGACGCCACTACTGACAATCCTTCTTCCCGAACATGCGACATCGGGTTGGACGAGTCGAGCAGATTGACGACGAGGGTGGCCACTCCAGGGAAGAAGACGGGCCGGTTGGACCCACACAGCCCCATCTCCAGCCGCTCCACCCGGATCCACGCCTACCATAGACGGGGTTAGGGAGATCAGAGAGCGCAAAGAAGAAGAAAAGGCTGGTAGCTAGCAGCGAGCAAATCAGCGGCGATTTACCTCGACTTGCCGTCCCCATCGATGTGTCCCTCAGTTGCGGTTTGTGCCAGTTCGCGCTCCTCCGGTTGAGCGCCAACAAGGAGGAAGGAGCGGAGCCCAGGCAGGGGCTAGAGGAGGTGGAGCTCAGGGCGGGACATGAAGAGAGGCGACAACGAGCAAAGCAGGGGAGGACGGCGGCAGCCGCGGTAACCCTAGCTAGGATGAAGACGCTGGGGTGCGAGGGGCAAAAGTGTCGCTGGCCAATTCCGCAATGCGTGCGCTCGGCCACATCTCTTCTTTTTTCATCGATCTTTTTCCTAGCGATCTGTTTTGTCTTCCAGCGAGTCGACGTGGCATAGCCCAGAAAGCGCCCAATCCGCGACTCTAAATGGGTTTGATGCCGCCCATGATAGCTCCAAAGCCACCCATGCCGTCAAGGCCACCGCCATCCATTGTGCGAATCATGGCTCTTTTTTGGATCAAGACTTCTTCATGGGCAAGGTTGACATACTCCTTTTGCGCATCATTGAACAAAGATGTGTCCAAGAAGAACAAGTGCTTCTCCCATTCCAACAACTTAGCTCGCTCCTCCATGCCCACCTTCCTCTCCTTCAATGCCACTTTCCTCTCCTCGGCAGTCACCCTCCTCTCCTCGGCCGCCAACCTCCTCTCTTCGGCCGCGGCATCTTGGTTCCTTGCCATTTTCCTGACCTCATTGGCTTCTTTTCTTGCGTTGACAATTGCTTCCATAGCATTTTTGAGCTCATCATCTCCTTTCCTCTTCTTTTTTTTTTTGCGTCTTTCTTCGTGCCATCCGGTCGTTTTGGCTTCAAGTATGAAACCGAGTTTGGTGTGGGGCTTCTCTTGCCATCTTCACTTGATGCATCCTCCTCGTCATCATCTTCCAAATCAATTGTTCGCTTGCGTTTTTTGCTCATATCCAAATCATCAATATCCTCAGGCTTCTTTCATTTCTCATCATCCTTCAATACTTCATAGCAATGAGGCAAGGTAAATGGCCTTCCTTTCTTGATCTTCCCCTTTTTTGGTCCCCTTCTCCTCTCCTTTGAACAAGTTTTGTGCATTAACTACATGAAAACAAAAAAAGTTAGCACAAGAAACACCAACAACAAGCATGATGATCATGAGGAATGATGAAATGACACTTACCTATCGTCATCATTGGTGCCACTTGGGTTCAACTTGTCAACCGCTTTTTGTGCGGCCGCCCATTGTTGACAATCCCTATTGATGGTCGACCACCAGGAGCGAAGCGATCGTGCAGAGCGGTCAATTCCACTCATGTTGCGAAGATCAAAGTGTTCTTTCATCCGGAGCCAATAAGCATCTCTACTTTGATCACCTTCAACGGAAGGATCCCTCGACACGTCCAACCAAGTTTTTCATAGCACAACATCTTCGTTGTTGGTGTAGTTGCCTCCTCTTCCTTTTCGGTGCGTCGACAATGCCCTCGCCATCCTCGTCCACCTCGAACTCATGGTCTTCGAAATGCATGTCATTGGTTTGAGACCAATGCGAATTGTTCGAGCCGACACCCATAGTTGACATGTATGCATCATCGTTCACACTAAAAAGTATATAGAACAGTGCAATAAGCTATCTATATGTATGCATTCAAAAAATAAAGAAGGAAAAAAAGTTCGGGAATTTCTTTACCTTTGGGGCATATCGTCGAACACATTGTGCGCGTCGGCCGGCTCAACAAATGAGCTTGCCGGCGCTTCGGTAGCCGCCGCGCTCGTCACACACCCTGCAAGCTTCTTCCTCGGCGCCTTCGAGGTGCCGGAGCCGTCCGCCGCCTTGTTTTTCTTCGGCCGCGCCGCATTTGGGAGCTTTGAGGAAGGTGCACGTGGCTTCATCACGGCGGGCGCCGGCGCGACGCCCCCAGCCGCCGAGGTCATCCGCGGCGGCATGAAGAGGCCACGCGCAAGGCCGATGTTCGGAGGAGCTCCGGCGGAGGCGAGGCCAACGCTCCCAGCGCTAGGGTTTGTGGCGGCGGCGGTGGAGGGTTCGCGGCTGTAGGATGGGGTGAGGGGGGCGCCGGCGCGTGCGTCCATCGGGTCATCTCGTCGGCGCCGGCGCGTGCGGGGCGAAGGTGGCGCGGTGGAGAGAGTGCGGCGCATGGCGCTCGTGGTGTTCCGTCGGCTTGTGAAGCGGGCGCCCAAATACGCATAGCGATGGTGATTCGGACCGCTACCAACTCTATATGTCACAGCGCGGTTATTGCGCCAGCTGGAGACACTCTACGATTCTAGCGTGAGCTAAAATGGACAAATTTGCGGCGCGATGCTTGTTTAGCGCGGTTGTTGGAGATGCTCTAATAAAACCAATTCAAGCAATCTATCTGGGGTGGGATCGGTCAACCGACATCTAGTGCTACCCTATACCTACTCACACCAAACAAGAAATTCCCATTGCCCTTCTCAAGAGTTGCCCAAACCGTTGCATGGGTAAGCTAAGGTAAGCTAAGAGCATCTACAGCCGCGGTCACCTAATTTGCACCCTTATAAGCCTGCGGACATGCGTAGGTGTGTCCGCTAGAGGTGACCGGTCAGACCTCATTCCACAACGCATTCTGCATAAGTCCTACCCCAAATCCATACAAAATCATGCAAAGTTGTTCCTACGTAGATCAACATAGAACGTAGCAATCTGGCATAGATAACATATAAGCATAATCTGATCAGTCATAAAAACTTAACACAGTCTGATCCAAAAGTGTCTGCGGCCCGAGTTCATCACTTAACTACTTAAAGTTCATCCGGCCGTGACGGAAGAGCCGTTCCCGCCCCGGTCCTGCCGCGACTAACGGAGGGCAATGCGGAGCGCTAGATCCTCCTTGTCCGGCATCGACGAGCCATCGGACTCTGTGAACGACTTCTCCCACTCCATGCAGTCGGAATCGCTGTCAGACATGGCGGGCGGGGAGTGGATTTAGGGAGAAGCAAAGAGGTCGAGTGAGGGTTGATTTTGACTAGGGTTTGCTCGTCAGTCGTCAAATATTTGTGGGAGCAGGAGCGGGGTCGTTGCGGCACACAGTGGGCCGGGCTGACATGTGGTATGCGCCCGGGCCTCCCCTTATCCGCCCAAAATTTGTGCTGGATATGGGTGGTGCCGGACAACCTGCACATTTAGGTCCGGTATGAGGAGCCCGTCTGGGTCGGCTTTTTTTGACTGGTCAATGATCGGAGCATCTGCTCGGATGTTTGAGACCAGTTTGAGGCGGCCTCAAATGCCCGCGGACACGCCCGGGCATCAAATTCAGGCCTCAAGCGCCCGCAAACACTTCTTGGCGCGTCCGCGAGCATTGACCGGTCACACCTCAAAATTTCTTTTGCACGACCAATACCTCAATTAGCAAACCTCAAATCCATACAAACACATGCAACCTAAATTATCTCTACAATGCAACACATACCATCCGGCTACTACAACAACACATGCTATCGAATTACCGAAAATTGGCATGTTCAACCTACATAACAACAACACATGCTATTGAATTACCGAAAATTGGCATGTTCAACCTACATATTAGCTATGAAGAACGATCATCCACGATTACCCTTGCCCTCGTCGGCTCCCTTGCCGCCTTTCTTGTGGAAGTAGCGCTCGAAAACGCAAAATGGATCAAGCCAGATCTGCTCATCGTCGGAGCTCTCCGACCCGTTGCTATCCTCCTTCTCCTCTTTGGTTGAGGGGGGGGGGGGGGGGGGAGTCCGGCCAGGGCACGGACCGCCCGCTTTTGCTCTCGGGCACCTTCATCCTTTCCTTCACATCACGGGCACGCTGGTCCGTGTAGCACTCACATGCCGGGAGACCAAAGATGGGAGGCTAGCAGAGCACGATGCTCCAGCCCCGGCGGATCCGAGCGCCCGTTGCACCGACACAAGGGATTCGCGCCGGGCAAATCCTGATGGCGATTGGGCGCACTCTTCCCGGGAGCGTCGGAGGTCAATGCGGACAACCATAGCCTCCTCCGTCCCGCACGGCCGACACCCTAGTCGACAAATCAAGAGTGGTCGGAGTCATATACGCTGCACGACATGCTGGAGAGGGCCGGAGATTGTCGGAAGTGAGATTGGGAGCGGAACGGAGGGCAGTGGAGTGAACTGGCTAGGGTTTGATCCGGCAAGCGGATAATATAAGGGTGAATATATGTGCGGTCGGGATGGGCTAGGTTGTGCCCAGTCGATCGGACGTGCCCGGGCCTGTCATATCCGCCCTACATATATGGGCTGAAAACGAGGGCGTTTAGAGTCGATATAAAGAGCCTGGCTAGTCGCTCTTTTTGACCGGTTCAGTATAAGTGGTTTGAGGCCTCCGGATGTAGTGTAGATGCTCTGAGAGAAGACGATAATATCAACCGTAGACTTGCACAGTGAAGTCACGATATTTTGTGGGACGAGTGACACGGCGAGGCATGACTTTTGGAGAAAAGGCTTCTTTCCCGAGGCATGACTTTTAGAGGCACGACTTGACCTGCGACTGCGAGAATTAAGAAAAGAACAAGTTGGTCGCGAGAAAGAGACGGGAGAGATACAGCAGGTCGCCATCGCTCACTGATTGATTCGATTGCAGTAGTAGCTCCATTGCCCGCTTGTTCCACCTCTTATCTCGCTCTCCCCTCGCCCACCACCCACCAGCCGCCTCCACTGCCACTGAGCACTGATGAAGCTCCAACCATCGCCCGATATGCCGTGTACAGCTCCGTCCATCGCATGAATCAGCTTCACAAGCCGGTTCAGTCTTGCTCTCGTCCACTGCAGATCGAGCTGCTCCCTCGACTCCGCTGCAGATCCCGTAGTTTCTGTCAGGTACTCTGTTCTGAGCCAGAGAGTTCAATCACACGTACAGTAGCAGTTTCTCGTAATCCGACGGCTTTATGTCTTCCAAATAAGCTTTAGCTTTGGATGCTTGCCTGCAGGTTTGGTAGAGAAAAGTTTTCGCCTGCCATGTGTTCGACAGATTGTCCCAAATCCAACTAGACCTCATCCTGTTCTTGCCACTAGTGAATATTGTGTATCTTAAATGTCGTAGCTCTTAGTTGCGTCTGCATGACATCTGTGTCCTTGGCTACATAGTCTGATGTTCGACCTCTCTTCTTATGCTGCAGAATTGATCACGCTGGTCCTTCATTCGGCATGTAAGCACCGTCCTGCTCCATAGGCCACATACTACAAGTCTCTATAAGGTGAGTATTGGTTAGCTGATGATGTGAAACCACCGGTATCAAAAGTTACCCTTTTCGAAAGATAGCTCTGTGCCATGTAGTCTTATCAAATGTGATTAATTAACTTGTACTAAATCAGCGACAATTAATATGGATCGGGAGGGGGTAGATAAATTAGCAGCCCACCGATTCATTTACTAGACTAGTTGTGTTCTATGTGCATGCTTAGAGTTTTGCGCTCAACTAGTACAAACATCAATTGCTTGTTGGTCCTTACATGATATCCTGGGGGACTTGCCAAACTTCCTGCAACGAAAATCTTTCTGTAGTCCTGACGAC